>OX941082.1:119035547-120235547 GCA_954870635.1 Arctium minus | reverse complement strand
GGAATCCTATTTACAAGGATGGCTAGGTATGTGAAATACAAGGTGTATTTTGGATATATACCAAAATCATATCCTTCTCAATTTTGGATCCAAAACGCTTAGATCCTATACAAATCGGATCCTCTAACATTTCGAATCCTCTTTGTGTTTTGGATAGTAGGCAGCAACTTAAAATCCTAAAACATTATAGGTGTTTGATCGAATGTTATTATGTATTATTATCAAATCCGATGGTTGAGACCAACACATAAATTAATATTGTATAACATAATAAACTAATATTAATATCATATAAAGGTAAACCCTATTTGAGGTGACGGTGGAGAGGACGATAGGGGCAGGAGACGATGAATGTAACACTCGTAAATCTCTACCCGTGAAGTTAACCCTTTGAGAAATTCTTGTTTCTTATCGTAGAATTTCATCCCCTATATCTTACCTATTAAGCCTTATCGCGTCATGGGTGGTATGTGTGGAATTGGGAAGAAACGAGCTTCGGTACACTCTGGGCGATAGTGCCCTGGGCACAATCGCCAGCGGGGGTGTGCCCGCGGTACGTTTTTGGCGATAGTGCCCTGGCACAATCGCCGGGCACAAGGTCTTTTAGAGTCGCGATTCTCAACCATTTCCCTCATTCTCACTTCCTAATCCCTTCCCTATTCTCTCCCAAACCCCAAAACCGAACCCTAACCTATTTTGGGGGGTTTTCCTCCCCAAACCACGTGATTCTTAATCATCTAGCTAGTTGGGAGCTTGAGCCACAAAACCTCCATCTTCATCTTCCTCATCAAGTTCAACGGTTGGGAGCTCGGGTTGAAGTGTTGGATTGGGTGTTCTCGGAAAGTCTCATCATCTTAAGTGGTAAGCTTTCTTGAAATAATGTTATAAATGCTCCATTGGTGGTTTCTTAGTGTTTGGTATCTCAAATCTCGGATTTGATGGTCTTGGAGAAATTAGGGTTTTGACCTTGTTTGGGATTTTGGTATATAATGTTTGGAGAACGTTTCTAAAAGATTAAATATGGGTATTTATGGTTTGAAATATTTGGATCTAGGTTTTTAAAGGTTTCGGCTTGAGGATTCAAGCGGCCTTCAAAAGAGCTCGTTGGGTGAAATCTAGATTTAGCCTAAATCTAGCAAGGTGAGTTCAAGTTAATTTGTGAAAACGGTGTACATGCCAAAATGTTTATTTTAAAGCGTATGTGTTTTACATTAAATTGTTAACTACTGATAAGTTTCGGTTATTTTGAAATGTTTAGTTCTATAAGCATGGTGAAACACCCACTTTGGGACTTTTGAGAATTTTGGTAAATAAATCATGTTGATATATTTCGTTGAGATTTTACATATATAAAGAGAGTTTATTTGATGAAAGTGTCATTTGGTGTATTTGATCTTATAAACCTTTTCGGAAAATGCATATTTGTGTTATGAGGCATTTTGGGAATATAAGGGTACGAGTCCAGTTGGAAAATGGTTTGCCTCAACCAATGATGAAATTTGACTTAATCATGCTTTTGGTCGTTGAGTTTGCATAACAGTCGGTCAAACGTGTTTCAAAGTTATACTGGCTTTCATTTGGGGGTTTACGTAAATTGTTACGCCTTTGGCTCGGTTTTGACTAATTTGAGTCTTGAGGACATTTGACTGGAGTAATAACCGTTGTGGGGTTTTGGAGTATAATGATGTACTTTTTGTGTCATCTGGGAGTTACATGTTTTGGGTTATCAAGTAAGGAGTTGAGACTCCTATCTTGAATGCTAGTGAGTAGACACTAAAGATCGAATGGGAACCTTGAGGTTGGAACTCTACTAGAAAGCGAATGGGCACTAAGATCGGGTATCCTTGAGGTGACGCCCGCTAAGTGGTGTGCACTAAAGGTACCGTGTCCTTGAGGTGACGCCTGTTAAAGGGTGTGTACTAAAGGCGTTGAGTCCTTGAGGTGACGCCTGTTAAAGGGTGTGCACTAAAGGTGTTGGGGACTTGAGGTGACGCTTAAGTTAGTGTGCACTAAAGTCAATGATCTGAGGTGCAGTTCGATAACATAGATACGTGGCTTATCTTTATGTGCCGCCACATTCGATGGAATCGGGTCTTCCCCATCACCGAAAGGTGTTATTTTGGGTATTGTATTTTGGTATCCATGTTTTCGGTGACATTTTATATGTATGGGTTTTATACCTGATTTACGAGTGGGGTAATATGTTCCACCCGTGTTTGGGTGTTTTTGGGAAACTAAGTTTCATCTACGTTTTTATAAATGTGGAGTTCAATTTCTATTCAATGCTTTGAGTGAGTTTTGGGTTGAATTTACTCTATGAAAGAATATTTTTATGTTTGGTATTCGTCTTTAAAATGTGCAGATTTGGAAAGTGAGTCATCTCATATTAAAGCATATTATTTTGAAAGATTATGATTTTACTTGCATTCTTCTTTTTAAACGATTACTTCATATATGTTGAAAACTCTTGAGCTCACTAGGCGTTAGCCTAACCCTTTTTATTTGTCGGCATGTGCATAAGGTTCCAGATGGGGGTTTGGTCCTAGCTGTCCCAAGAAGAGATGTACTTAGTTCTCCCAAGTGTAAGTTAGTGAAGACTTCCGCAGTTTAGAGATAGTGACTTTTATTGGGTTTTAGTAGCACCCGTCCTTATTATAAACCGTATGTATAGAATGAATGTGTGGGTTGAGGTTAAATATTAAATTGTGGTTGTAGATGATTCTTTTATTGGTGTATTTATAAAATTTTAAATTAGTTGCTATTTCCAGAATTAAGGGTGTTACAAGTTGGTATCAGAGCTTAAGTTTGAGAGAATTAGGTATTGAATTTTTGGATGTCTAGACTCAAACTAGAGTTCTTATAAGTGATTGTAAGTAAAGTTGCATATTAGGTGCCTTAAGATAAGATATTTTGGAATTGATCGAGTCGCTAGAAACGGGAAATTTGTCAAGGGTCGCAAGGGTGATCATGTTCGGTACATTCATAATGGCACCTGGCCAGTGCTATGGTGAACTACCTGCTACATGTGTATACTTGAACTACCTTGGTATGATGACCGTTGGGTAGTGAGAAAGTTTCTAAGCAAGTAAGATAAGGGAGGATTGATGTTTATAGCAATGTCATTTTGGAGTGGTAGTTAAGTGCGATGAACGCATTAAGTTGATCATCTCGAGTCAGATTTATTGGTTGGATTAGAACTATAAGTCTGTTATATCGTTTCTATTTCGAGGAGAAATTGTAAGTTAAATAATGGGATTGTTGCCCTAAGATGTTTGATACACCCGGATGACATTAGTATGTCGGGTTGTTGAGAAGCGTAGTCCGGAGGGGTGAATGCCGACCAAATTCATGCACTAAAGTTATTTCTAAAATAAGTGTGCAAAAATTGTTTCTCATGTTCGCCAAACTTACAGTGTTTTGAATTATAAAGTTTTAGTAAAACATTTAGCCCTCATCAGATGTTGAACTGTGAGCTTAAGCATGCATGAAATTGTTTGTTGCACGTAATTGTGAAGTGTTATCTAAATTCTCTTCTTTCGTGCCTCGTGTTTAACGCTATTTCCGGATATTGTAATGTCCATGTTTTAATGTCATTTGGGTATCGGGCAAGTAACTATGAGATTTTGACCTAGACATTGGATCACCTCCACGTATGTCAATGGTTTTAAAGGAAAAGTTAATCCCATGTTTTGAGTCGGAATTTCTTGAGAATTTTAGTTTGTACGAGTTTTGCTAAATTTCATGGTGTATTGTTTTGCAATGTCTTTCGATGCGTGAGTTTTAATTTTTGTTTCGTATGAACTTGCGAGTTTATTCGGCGTCGTGTTCCATGTAAATTTTGTCAAAAGTGTCACTTTTTCATTGCATTCAAAAGAGGAAACTCTTAAAAGTTTAATATTCCAGCCATATTGCCGTCTTGCACACTTTGTTGAGAAATGGAAATTTTGACACCACTTGATTTTAGCATTTATGAGTTTTGCGAAAATTCAGTTGAGTTTATGATGTATCATCTTACGTCTTTTGCGTCGTGTATATAATTTTGGGATCATGTACTTGTGCATCATGGTGTGCGTTATTTTATGATTATTGTTAATTGACGTCATCCCACATGTTGTTTTGGGGGTTTCATTATCATGTAAATTATCTTTGGTTTTATGCAAACGTCAATCGTCACATGCTATGTGCATTGGATTTAAGTATAACGTTGGTGTGAGTGATTGCATAAACGATTTACGTTATTTTAAAACAGGACTTTTGTTCTGATCGTATTTCAATCATCAACTTTTACTGCTAAGTAATTTCCGCAATGCTTGTAACAAGTTAGCGGCATCCATGCCGTTGTAATTTCTGTTATGGTCAAATGTGTTTATCTTTGCGACTTAAAGCTTTACACTCTATTTGAATTTTATTTGTATTTCCACCATTTTACCGAACTTTGGAGATTAAACTGTTGCTTATGGGATTGTTGAGAATTCTTTTGCCACAACGTCTTTTGGTTAAAGAGAAAGAATTTTAAAGTTAAAATTGCGAACTTCTCTTTTGGAATGTTCAAACATTTATTGCACGTGTTGTGGTGCAAGAACCTATTTTCATGTATATAGTGTAAATTGTGCGCATGTTTTATTATTGTCTTTATAAACGTAAGCATTGAACAATTCAAATGTTGGAAATGGTTTCATATGAGCTGTGTCGTTGATCAATTCTAAACTCTATCAAATGAACGGTAGTGTATCTTTACCGCACGTTTGATCGTTAAAAGGCTTACGTATTGGAAAGTTTTATAAAATTAAATTGGCATAGTAATTGAAAAACCTTGAACTCATTAGGCCTGTAGATTTAAACCCTGTCATGAGAGCAGTTATGTTTAGGGACTGAGGGAGTCCTTGGGATTTGAAGTGTCGGATGATCTGATTCACGATCAGTCTTGGGTTTTGGGTTTCAGTTTTGAATCTGGGTACACATGGTTAATGGAGGTAGTAGATTTAAGCCTTCCCAGTTAATTAAGGTGTGATTTTATACTTCGGTAAACATGCGGGATAAGATCTTATGTGATTACCTGCGCGTAAATTGGGTTCGGTTTGGGTGGTTTCTCCTCGGTGTGACATCTTGGTATATGTTGTTGGTGTATCATCTTAGTAGGTTCCGCAATTAAAGGGAATTTTGGTAATCTGTCTGTTAGAAATGTAAGATTTGGAATTTTAGCCCTCAGTTAAGTGTCAACCTTAGTGCGGCAATCCGTCTGGAATGGAATTTTGGGCGGAATGTCCACGTTTTCGAGGTCACCGTTTAGTCCTAGGCGTCGACTTGTTTTCTTGGAGTCATTGGATCTGGGAATGTTTGGGATGTATTTCGGCTGAATTGTGAGAAATATTCATCCTTCGGTGATGGAATTTAATTGAAGGTTAGATGTTGATGATTAAGTACTGATGTGCATAAGCTTTTCCATGGTAATAAAGGCTGTATTAGAGAATTATTGTTAGGTTGGGGTCGAAGCGGAGTTGAGTGTTAACCAAATCTGGGTTAACCAGTTGCCTGAAGGGCGCATTGGTGCGCCTTATGGGGTCAACTTTATCAGCATTATGAATGGACCAGTTGGAAATCTGAGGGTTTTGGAAGTTTGGTTATGATCTTTGATATTGGGTTCGGAACCGTGTAGATCCGAAGGGAATTAGTCGGATAGAAATTGGGGTCACAAACTGCCAGGAGGTGGTAATTGTCACCCAAGGTTGGGAGACGACCGTAATATTATGGGTAAAGGTTACTTCGGTGAGTTAAGAGCTCGCTCGGTCATGGGGGTGATGTGCCATGAGGGGCGGTGGTTCTGTATCAGTGCAAGGGGCATCATAGTGGTGCTGGAAGAAAAGATTAGAGGAAATCCTTCTGCGGGCAAGGTTTCATGGGAATCTGGATTTCGAGGAATAATCATTCTAAGGTTGGGAGGATTGTAACACTCGTACATCTCTACCCGTGAAGTTAACCCTTTGAGAAATTCTTGTTTCTTATCGTAGAATTTCATCCCCTATATCTTACCTATTAAGCCTTATCGCTTCATGGGTGGTCTGTATGGAATTGGGAAGAAACGAGCTTCGGTACACTCTGGGCGATAGTGCCCTGGCGAGAGTGCCCTGGGCACAATCGCCGGGCACAATCTCCAGCGGGGGTGTGCCCGCGGTACGTTTTGGGCGATAGTGCCCTGGCACAATCGCCGAGCACAATCGCGGTCGGCCCTAGGGTCTTTTAGAGTCGCGATTCTCAACCATTTCCCTCATTCTCACTTCCTAATCCCTTCCCTATTCTCTCCCAAACCCCAAAACCGAACCCTAACCTATTTTGGGGGTTTTTCCTCCCCAAACCACATGATTCTTAATCATCTAGCTAGTTGGGAGCTTGAGCCACAAAACCTCCATCTTCATCTTCCTCATCAAGTTCAACGGTTGGGAGCTCGGGTTGAAGTGTTGGATTGGGTGTTCTCGGAAAGTCTCATCATCTTAAGTGGTAAGCTTTCTTGAAATAATGTTATAAATGCTCCATTGGTGGTTTCTTAGTGTTTGGTATCTCAAATCTCGGATTTGATGGTCTTGGAGAAATTAGGGTTTTGACCTTGTTTGGGATTTTGGTATATAATGTTTGGAGAACATTTCTAAAAGATTAAATATGGGTATTTATGGTTTGAAATATTTGGATCTAGGTTTTTGAAGGTTTCGGCTTGAGGATTCAAGCGGCCTTCAAAAGAGCTCGTTGGGTGAAATCTAGATTTAGCCTAAATCTAGCAAGGTGAGTTCAAGTTAATTTGTGAAAACGGTGTACATGCCAAAATGTTTATTTTAAAGCGTATGTGTTTTACATTAAATTGTTAACTACTGATAAGTTTCTGTTATTTTGAAATGTTTAGTTCTATAAGCATGGTGAAACACCCACTTTGGGACTTTTGAGAATTTTGGTAAATAAATCATGTTGATATATTTCATTGATGATTTTACATATATAAAGAGAGTTTATTTGATGAAAGTGTCATTTGGTGTATTTGATCTTATAAACCTTTTCGGAAAATGCATATTTGTGTTATGAGGCATTTTGGGAATATAAGGGTACGAGTCCAGTTGGAAAATGGTTTGCCTCAACCAATGATGAAATTTGACTTAATCATGCTTTTGGTCGTTGAGTTTGCATAACAGTCGGTCAAACGTGTTTCAAAGTTATACTGGCTTTCATTTGGGGGTTTACGTAAATTGTTGGGCCTTTGTCTCTGTTTTGACTAATTTGAGTCTTGAGGACATTTGACTGGAGTAATAACCGTTGTGGGGTTTTGGAGTATAATGATGTACTTTTTGTGTCATCTGGGAGTTACATGTTTTGGGTTATCAAGTAAGGAGTTGAGACTCCTATCTTGAATGCTAGTGAGTAGACACTAAAGGTCGAATGGGAACCTTGAGGTTGGAACTCTACTAGAAAGCGAATGGGCACTAAGATCGGGTATCCTTGAGGTGACGCCCGCTAAGTGGTGTGCACTAAAGGTACCATGTCCTTGAGGTGACGCCTGTTAAAGGGTGTGCACTAAAGGCGTTGAGTCCTTGAGGTGACACCTGTTAAAGGGTGTGCACTAAAGGCGTTGGGGACTTGAGGTGACGCTTAAGTTAGTGTGCACTAAAGTCAATGATCTGAGGTGCAGTTCGATAACATAGATACGTGGCTTATCTTTATGTGCCACCACATTCGATGGAATCGGGTCTTCCCCGTCACCGAAAGGTGTTATTTTGGGTATTGTATTTTGGTATCCATGTTTTCGATGACATTTTATATGTATGGGTTTTATACCTGATTTACGAGTGGGGTAATATGTTCCACCCGTGTTTGGGTATTTTTGGGAAACTAAGTTTCATCTACGTTTTTATAAATGTGGAGTTCAATTTCTATTCAATGCTTTGAGTGAGTTTTGGGTTGAATTTACTCTATGAAAAAATATTTTTATGTTGGGTATTCGTCTTTAAAATGTGCAGATTTGGAAAGTGAGTCATCTCATATTAAAGCATATTATTTTGAAAGATTATGATTTTACTTGCATTCTTCTTTTTTAAACGATTACTTCATATATGTTGAAAACTCTTGAGGTCACTAGGCGTTAGCCTAACATTTTTTATTTGTCGGCATGTGCATAAGGTTCCAGATGGGGGTTTGGTCCTAGCTGTCCCAAGAAGAGATGTGCTTAGTTCTCCCGAGTGTAAGTTAGTGAAGACTTCCGCAGTTTGAAGATAGTGACTTTTATTGGGTTTTAGTAGCACCCGTCCTTATTATAAACCGTATGTATGGAATGAATGTGTGGGTTGAGGTTAAATATTAAATTGTGGTTGTAGATGATTCTTTTATTGGTGTATTTAGAAAATTTTAAATTAGTTGCTATTTCCAGAATTAAGGGTGTTACAATGAAGTATGGTGGTGAAGGGAGTGACTGGCGGAGATGTGATGGTGGGTAGAAGGATAAAATTCAAGGCTTACATAAAACAAATCAAAAGAATGAAATTCGGGTTTTTGAATTGAGGAAGAAGATGGATAAAAGGACGAAAACTCCCCGACATAAAGTGGCACGTGATTGCCTTAATGGTCACTTGACTAATGGTGTTAACTCGAGGGATGTGTTTGGTATGTGAAATACAAAATAAGAATCACTAATGTAATTGATGATTTTAAGGACTAAAACCAAAAGACAACCAGAACACAAGGGTCAACGACGTAACCCACTCTATAATATATGAATAGTAGTTGTATCTGGCATAATGTAACTCCCGAAAATTTCTAATTATGCGAATGTAGATTTTTTCCATGAGTTTTGGACCAAATAAGTTATTACTAAGCCTCTTTATCATTTAATATCATTGGTAACTTGTTAGACTTGAAAAATCGGAAAAAGAACGAAATCGTGCGTAAACAGTAGTCCCAGTGACTTCGAGGGCGACCTAAGTCACGTGGGATACATTGTTTGACAAGGGACCATGAGCTCAGGTGACCTTCACTGTGACTTCAAGTCATGAGGCATGTCACGTTGATCTGTTACCTGCACATATAGGGCCGATTTTGGGTCATTTCGCTCATTTTTCTCACATACACTTCTCCTCTCTCATTTCCTTTCTTCATCCACCTTATTTATTTCAATTTATGGAGCATTTAAGGCAATTTCTCAAGGATTTCAAAGGGGTTTATCATCATCAAAGCTAATGATTCAAGTATAGAGTCCACGATTCAAGTGTTCATCTCTATTTCTAGGGTTTTCTTGATTTTCTAAGTTTTGCCTAAAACCTAGCATCGTGAGAGTTCATCCTATACTCCTTGTAACAACCCAAAACTCAAACAAGGCATAATAAAAAATACTGCCAAAACGGCCCCAAAACAACAGGTCAAATACTGTATTACATCCCATAAGTTTACTGTGGGTAAACACCTCCACAGTTGAGAATTAAAAAATCATAACTAAGTCTAGAAAGTCTAAACAAGACACTACAAATCTTCAGTCTATCCTCTAGGATTCGTGCTTACAACTTTCCCTTTCCTTTGCTCGAGCCCTTACTAACATGCTTACCTGAAAATGGTTTTCAGTTTTATAAAAGAGAGGGTCAGGCCAGAGGTCAAGTGAGTTCCCTCAAGTAACAACATCACACCACGAAATATTATTCAAAATGAGTTGTAAAACGTTTAGAGATAATTCATACATTTAAAATTTCATGCATACACTTAACACATGTACATGACACACGCTTAAAGTTATGCACACCCATGACAATGTGTTCGGGCCCACACCTGCCCTTGGATAAATGACATGAAACGAATTCATGCATTTCAGTTGGATCACACCTCCCATAACAAGCCATCTCATGCCCCACCCAAATGAATGCACACTTTGAATATTAATTCAAAATCAACGATGATATAAACAGTTGTAATTCAATCATTTCAATAACCACCATGCATAATCAAATCTCATTTGTAGATAAGAGTAAGTAAGAAATCTCGTCTATCGTCCAAGGTTAACTCTCACACTTGAAGCTAAGAGTTCCCAAATCGAACACCTACATTCCACGACATACGAATGGTGTTAAACCACCTAATTACTCCCTAAAACCATCTATAACAACCCTTAAGACAATCCTCTAATCAATGCCTCGATCCTAGCTCCAAACGAGAAACGAAGCGAAAACAAAAATTGATCAAACAGACATTTGCGCGGTCTAGCTCGTGACTTTAGGCCATGCCATGACCCCAAGTTTTCAGCAAAAAACCTTCACAAACCCAAAAAAAACCCTTTATCTCAATACTCCCCAAATCAATTTTAAGCCCCACAAATGAGGAAATTGACAGTGGTGAGAATACACCTACAGACGTGTGCTAATTAAACCTCAAAGAAAGTATACAATGAGATCTAATGTCGTCTTTCAAGTAATAAAAGTGGTAAAATACCAGATATCGTTCCACAGAGATTGGAGTAAAAAGTGCTTTAGAAGTACAATGAAAGATGTGATTTCAGATGACAATTTTGAAGCAATATTTTTGATTGGTTGGTTAACGCAGATTTAATTAAACAAGATTAAAAGAGAAGCAAAGGTGTAAGACTTGGGGTGATATGCTAACCCAAATTCCAGCAGACCAATGCTACAGAAATGTTACAGCATGATGCTATAGGAATGTTGCAGCATGCTTATAACAATAACTAGTTTTATTATTTATTTTGAGTCACGTTCCTCTTAGACTCTCACCATCTCATTATTCCAGTAGCTATAAACAATCTCATCTCTGAGTAGAGTTCAAGATAAAGAAATGATGGTAGTGGAGTTCTTAAAATATACAACAAAACAAATTCTCCTTGTTAAAAGTTACTCTTTCGATATAACCCCCGTACCTCCCAAGTTGATGTAATCCAAATAGCTTATCTCTAAGTATATTCCATTTTAAAGTGACAACTTATCAACAGTGAATCATTTTGAAAAACACAAGTAACAACTCTCGTTGCAACTAACTCTTTCGATATTACCTCCCATGTCATTCAAATTGACGTGCTATTCAATGGCCTATCTCTAGGTCCATGACACTTTAACATGATCAAAGTGATGAATTTGTCAAGGGATTGTATTATCTTAATAAAACTTAAGTTGGAATAATAAAACTTCATTAATGTCACAAAAAGTCTACTTTCTTTAGATTAACATGATCACCCTTTGCCTTACACCCAAGCTAAGATGATTAGCTACTCATTGCAAGAAATAAAGAAAAGCAAATGTAAAGAACTATAAAAGTAAACATGATGAGTTAAAATGTAAATGACTTTAAAAGTAAATAAATATAAACGACTTTAAATAATAAGACAAGAATGTAAAAGACAAGAATGTAAGTACATAAATGTAAAGTACTTGGAATTAAATACATAAATGGAAATGCTAGAGATGCAAGATGAAAGTAAAGAACACAAAGTAAAAATTAAAATCCCAAGTGCTGCAGAGATGCTACAAGCATTCATACACTAGGATGAAGATTTGAAGAAGATTGAAAGCCTTAAATGAAGAACATGAAGAACTTAATATTACTGAAATTAAGAAAGGAGTTGGAGCTGATTAAGATCAGCTATAAGTGAGTGAGTGATGGTGAGTAGGAGTATCTAGGAGTAAGTACATAATAAATGCCTCAAAGCTCTCTATTTATAGTGATAGAGAGGGGCCAAAAGTGTAAGTTTCAACTAATTCCATGAGGATTAAACCACTAGTTAAGCACACTAACTAGGAAGTACCAAAAATTAATTAAATTACAACTAATAACTTCACATCAGCTGGAACAAAGCTTTGCCCATCGGTCCACAAAAAGGCTATTTCCACTCCACTTTAATCAACTTCCAATTCCCTCCTAACGAAGGCCATCAGGTCCAGTGCTCCAGTTATGCTGCATCATGACCTGTTCCAAAAAGATTTTCCAAAACACATTAAAATTAGCTTAAACAACCCCATGTAAACAAGCAAATCAATAACCTAAGCTCCAAATCAAGAAAGTGGAAAATAATGAAATAAATGACTCAAAGTTGGGATTATAAAATGTAAAATCTAATCTAAAAGGTTAGAAACAAAGTGCTTAAGTACTCAAAAGTGAGTACTTATCAGAAATCAATGCTCTAAACCATTTTATCCACAAAACCAACATCAAAATTTTATTTAAACCATTGGAATCCATCCATTGATGAAGATTCATCTTCCAAGGCTTAGAAATGAAAAAAAAATCCTTGAAACAGTCATCAACAATGGTGGTTTTGTCCAAAAAAAAAAAACTTCAAGGTGGTTTTGCTTTTCCGAAAAAAAAACAATGGTGCTTTTGTCCAAACTTCAATGAAAACCAACAATTACTCGATCAAAATAGTATCTCTATAGGGTTTTAATCCAAAAACACTTCAATAATGAAAACCCCAAAAATCTCAAACCATATAACCCACTAAAATCCATAGACGACAAGGAATGAGGATGATAGCTTGGAGAAGATGACCTTTGATCCTTGGAAAATCAGTTCCTTCACCAATTCTTCAATGAAAAGCTTCAAATTCTCTCTAGCCTCTCCTCCTAGCCACCAATATGTATGAATGAGAAATGAGAAGGGTTTGAGGGTTTTACCCTCATTAACCCTTATTTACACCTAAATACCTAAAAGTTGAAAGAATTCTCCTTAACACCTTTAAGTCCCAAAACTTCAATAAATGAGGATTTTAGGTTATTACTCCTCTAAAATTATATACATGTTCAAATGTTGTATGTTAGTTCCTCAAAACTACCATTTCATATATTTCTTATTTGGTTGATTTTGGACCATCTAGGTCTAATTTGAGGTTTTTGGGACTTTATGGCTTTTGATTAAATAAGTGTGAGGATTGATTTTACTTACATTTGAATGATTATTCCAAAGTTATGAATTATGATGGGTTTTGGAACCAAAATGGTCTTACCATTGGTTTTGTTGATAAAATGGGGATTTTGCCCACTTGATATTATTAATACACAAATGTTCATGTGTTGGATATGGTTTGACATATCTAGAAGATTAAATATATTAGACTATAATGCAATGGATCCTTAAGCATACAAGTCAGTTTTATTTGGTATGAATAGGATGATATTCCCTAGTTGTAACTTAAAATAAGCATTGGGTCTTCACAGACAATATGGTGTAGACTCTTGGAGTTGGGCATCAACCATTAACTAATATAATGTAATTTCTAGTGAACGAGCTTAACTAGGATTTCTAGAGATCCCAAGCTATAGACCTAGTGTAATTGAACTTGGTGACTTCATAAGCAATAGACTTGAAGTAGTTGAGCTTGTTAACTCATTAAACGATAAACCTAGAGTGGTTGATCTTAATGAATGTTAATCCATAAGTGATGCTTATATAACATAAATATGTGGCTTACTTTTGTGTTCCGTTACTATCAAAGAAAATCGGGTCTCCCCCGTCATCGTAAGATGTATTGTGCCTTTTTCCAATAGCGAGAATGGTATTAATGGACTAATTGACTTGATTAAAGCTATGCCTTTTGTTTTAATGTTTTATAGCTTTATTCTATAACTGTTAGAACTCACTAGGCATAAGCGTAACACTTTTTCTTAAATGACATGTATATTAGGATCTCAAGATGGCGGGGCCACTAATGCTTGAGCGAAGTGATGATTGCCGGTAGAGGCATTTTTGGGGACATCATCTTTTGGAGGACATTTAAAGTTACCATATGATATATTCTTTTGGAGATGTAGTCACACCTGTTCATAATCTAAAACTAGAATTGATTTAGATTAGTAGGTTGTTATCTACTATCCATTTCTTTTGATATGAATTCTTGTACAATTCCCCTTTTCGGTGATTGTAATGTTTAGACAATTATTTTGTTTTCATTTTTCGGTTTAAATTCCATTCTTTTTTAAGGGTGTTACACATGGGAAAAATACAACTTCAAATAGTATCCCAATATTGTAATGGTCTACAATAATGTTAAATAAAATATTTATTTTACTCATGCATTATTAGTTATCGATTTCCAAAAAGAATGTTATTAAATATCATTCAACCAAATAAAATTACCATTACACTTTTTATAGAGATAAAGACGTATTTATGTCATAATCGATTTGTAATAACCCAATTTTTGTCGATAGTGTAAGTTCAAGGGTTGTTTTATAAGTGATAAATATTTTAGGGGTCAAAGATGTAAATTGATGGAAGTATAATAGGAAGCACAACAAAGCATAGTTAGAAGCACGACAAATCTAAAAACACGACAAAGCTAAACGCACAACAAAGCATAGCTTGAAGCACGACAATGATATAAGCACGACAAAGCTAGAAGCACGACTAACCTAGAAGCACGACAATGCTAGAAACACGACAAAACATAGCTAGAAGCACAACAATGCAAAGCTAGAAGCACGACAATGAAAAGCTAGAAGCACGACAATGCAAAACTAGAAGCATGACAAAGCAGTGAGTTTTAGATTATATAAACCAATTATCCAATCATTCCCTTGACTTTCTGGGTTATCGTTCAAGTGTGTGGCTAAAACGTTCGTGTAAGTAATAACAATTCATAGTTTCAATAGGCATGCGAACAAGTCAAACTAAACCGTGAGTCTCCTTCGATCGCTTGGTATTCTAAGGTATGGATTTCAATTCCTTTGACTATTGGGCAACTATTTGTTGTAGTTGATCCTTCCCGAAGGTGGTTCACCGCCTTGTGATTGATCAGTTGAACGTGATCAACAAAAATGTGTACTTATACATACGCATTGATTTTGCTTTATTGAATCCTATGTTTGCATCTTTTCGTGTTTTGTTAAAGTGTGTTTCATATTGAATTGGTTATGAGACTTGTGAAGTATTTTGAACTTGAATTTTATGAACGCCATTCGGGTAGTGGCATATTTTTGGTTTTCCTTGTTTCAGAATGACCCAATTAGTGGGCACATTATTTGGGATGCCTTCTATGGCGGCTTTGTAGTCATGGCGTCCTGCAGGTGAACGCAATCCACCAGGGTTAGGCCCAATAGTGGCTTACGTGAACCCACTCTAGGGACTAGGCCGACTTTGTTGGCTCAAAGGCGGATGGATCGATCCTAAAATATATACCCACAGAATTTGTGACCGTACTTAAATTCACGGGGGAATCGAGTGTGTGTGCCTGCACGCCGACCCATTAGTTCGTGTGGTTTGGCCACCCCACGAACACTCGAACAGGAATTGACGGACTTTGTTTTATATTGCATTTTGATGTTAAAGTGGGAACTGTCTTGCGTTTCTATGATTCAGTTTATTTGAATTTTTAAGTCTTTCACTTTGTTATCGAGTTCATTTATTGTTATTTCGAATTTATATTATAATCCATTCACTGAGCCAGTGCTCAGCCGTGTTTCTTGTTTTCTGACACAACAGGTTCCAAGTGACACTGATGGGGACGAGACTTGAGATTGAGCGTGAAATTTTGGAGTCTTTAGACTCGTCTTAACATACAAGTGTTCTAGGTTTATAAGATTGTTTTGAGTTGTAATATTTTGGGTTATAAAGAATGCTTTAGAAGTTGTAATCTATATTTGTAGTTTATTAGTAGCTCTGAAGCAATTATGTATTCATGTTAAGTCCCGTTAGTGACATCGTCCTACTCTGGACCACCTGGACAGGGGATGTTACAAAAGTGGTATCAGAGCTTATGCGATTAAACTATAATCAGTGTTTAATATGGTATTAAAATTATTAAATTAAATAAGGATAATTTTGATTTTTTTTTGTGAAATTGAAAAGTAAAAATGTAATAAAAGGAAATGGAAATGGAGATAAAGGATAGGGAATAGATTTGTATATGTTTATTTAATGTGAAGGAAAACATCTTGTCTCGTTTCTTATCTAAAAATGTATTGGACAAACAAAATTTTAACACCATGTGAAGTCAGCAACACACATTTAAATGTAACCTTATCTTTGTTGTTTTTATTTTTGTTATTATATTATTTTAATAAATTACTTTTTTATTGTATTACCGGTATATGTTTGTTCAGCTTTAAAAATCGAATTTTAATTAGAAAAAAATTATTTAAAGGTTTTTATGTTGAAAATGTTTATTTTATGAAACATACTTTTTAAAAGTAATGGTGAAATTTAACTTGTGTGAGGTTGTTTGAGCCCGAACTTTCTGGGGAGAGATTCTCGCCTTGCCGGGTAATGGGACGAGGATGAGGGATGATTTATATATCTAAAGCGGGTTACGGAATGATACTACTTGTCCTTAATTCGATCACTATATATTATTATTATTTACTGAATAAGTACCCAGTTATAGTAATAGATCCATAAATTTTGATAGTGAGGTCGGAATTCAAATTTATAAATTTTGGGAGGTCAAAAATGTGTATATATATATATATTTATTTATTTATTTATAAGCAGTAAAAGTTATAAAAAAAGGTAAATTTTAGAAAAATTATTGGGGCAACTAAGATCATCTACATAGCGCTTTCAAAGTTCTCTTTCAAATGATATGGCGGTGTCACATATGCCAAAGTAGTTAAAAGTTTTTCAAGTATAGGAAAGTCTTTCTAATGAATATTAAATTAATAAATAAAATTATATTTAGCATTTTTTTTAATTATTAATGTGATTAAAAGATGTATTATAAAATTATAATATTTATAAAATAAATAATGTTTAGTATTTTTTGTGATATTATAAATTATTAAAATATGTAAATATAAATTATAAAGTAGTTGATGATGTAGCGGTGGTGATCATCTTTGAAAGATACATATATATATATATATATATATAATTTCATTAATGTGAGATGTTATTGTAAAACGGATGTGACACTTTTGAAAGGAATTTGTTATAACATAGGCTGTCAATGCCTAACGTGGATTACACCAGGAGGGGCATAAATAGGGAGTGAGGTTACGGGTGCATTCCCTGCCCCATTTACAACCTTATTTGAAAGGAACGTCAAAATATCTCTACTATATTATAAAGATTCTAAAACGGTTATTTGTACAAAGTGGTTTCTTGTACAATGTTACATTTACCACCCTTACATTTACTTATTTAATTTACTTTATATTCCTCGTTTTTCATTTTTCGTTTTACACCATTATCATATTAACCCAAATAATTGTATATGAACAAAAATGCAATGAAAAAATACGTTTCTTTTTTTACAAATTATACCATTATAATCGTCCCGTCAATACCTTCAAAACGAGCCCATTATTGAATATTTTTTAATTTAACCGTACTATTAAATATAATGAATATCTACGAATTAATTTGTTTTCTATCCATATATTTTAGTTTTTTCAACCGTTAGCAAATTAAAAATACATAATCGTAAAATACGTTTCATTCTTATTATAAATTATATCATTATAATTTTTTTCATCAATAATTGTAATATAAACTAATTATTGAATATCTTTATGGGTTTAAGGTTTCATAAGTTGTGATTCTTAGGTCATGGTTGATTGTTGATGACATGCCTATAAGGAAGTAATATTAATTGTTCGTTCTTTACTTACATTCCGCTGCATCGTGCGAATATATGACTAGTATATTATTAAATGAATAGATTTTTTAAGCCGAAACTTTTAAACATGTATTTTAAAAATATGTTGTCCAAAATCACAATCAAATGAAAATACTTTTCTTAAGATTCATTTTGCTCAATTTTAAAAGAAAATTGTCAACTATTTCTTAAACACAATTTCCATGTTCAACCAAAAATAAATAGGACTAAATGCATGAATAGTAACTTACTTTCATAAATTTTTTAGAGTAAACTACGATTTTCGTCCTTGTGGTTTGTTGTTTATAACCATTTTCATCCTTGACTTTAAAAGTTGTTTTTTTGGTCATTGTGGTTTGCAATTCCTTTCCCTTTTCGTCCCTGAAACTAATATTCTCAGGGACTAAAAGAGTAGTTGCAAACCACAATGATCAAAAAAGTAATTTTTAAAGATCAGGGACGAAAATAGTTATAAACAACAAACACAGGGACGAAAATAGTAGTTTTCATTTTCTTATTATGATATTGTATTTTCATTTTTTATTATAATAATATAATTTTAAATTTAACTTTACATATTATTTAATAAATATATTAAATTAATTAATATTTTAAATTATTCGTTAACATAACAATATTAAGAAGACTTCTATATCACAATTTATCTTGCTAACATTTAAAAAATGTATTTTTTTGAACAAGAAAGATAAGAATTATTACGTATCTTTACAAAAAAAATATTTATCTTGAAAAGAATGTCACATTTGTTTTTAAAAAAAATTGACCTGACATATTATTTAATAAATATATTAAACTAATTGGAAAATTTATAATTATTCAATAATATAACAATATTAATAAGATCTATAAAGCATATTTTATATCACTAACCTTTTAAAAGAATGTTAAAAATATGTATTTTTTGAATGAGGAAAATAATAAGTGTTACCTTTTCTTACAAAGAAAAACATTTATGTTGAAAAAAATATATGAAATTTGTATAAAAATATGTTATTCTAAGAATATCTAATTTGCATATAATTTAATAAGAGTGATTTATTTTTGAAAATATTTTTTAAAGTGAGGAAAAACATAATCCGGATGGATATGAATAAGTGGGAGGGAAAATAATGAAATTATTAAAAAAATTGAAAGAATTTTTTATTTACTTACGTCACCTAATCAAAATGACAAGTCATCCACGCCATATCATTTAAGCCATGTAAGCAAAAAAAAAGGGGGGGGGGTGTGGATTTAACCAGTTTAAAAGGTAACAAGTTACTCATTGCTATAATGAGTAAATGTTTTGAAAGTACTGTAATAACCGTTGTCCTCAAATTTATTTTTCCTTGTTAAGTTGTGGTCAAAGTTTGAAAAGGTAATTAGGGACCCTTTTGGCTAATAACTGAAAGATATATATAGGGGTAAAAACCCTAAACCCTCATTTATATTCCTCGCTTACATTGTGTAAGAGAAAGGAGGGAGAGCAGAAGAGGTTGAGGTTGGGATTACAATCTTGAAAAGGGTGAAGAGGAAATCAGAAGCAAACTTGGGAGGTTTCATCTCAAGAGGTAACTATCTTCTACTCTTTCTTCCTTTTTCTAGGGGATGAAGGATCTAGTGTAGATTTTTGGGTTTTATGATTAAGTATACTAGTAAGGTTATAAATTTTGATGTTAGTTCTTCGGGAATCAAAAGAATAAGAATGTCGATTCTACCGATTTTGGGATTGTATTCGATGTATAAATAGTCGTAATGCGAAAAGGGGGGGACTGTTTGTAACACCCGGATCTTTCGATATGTTATTTCCTCTATTTTCTTCCCCATATTTCCCTCATTTGTTATGAAAACCCCTTAGTGTGAGTACTTTCGACTATGTGCATTGACCTTGTATGTGCCGATGCTCGGAAAGCGAAATTTCGGAGGCCAAAGGTCTCATGCGACAGTGCCACGCGATAGTGACAGTGTCACTATCGTTGAGGCATAATCGCGAGGAAGGGAATTGAGTCGCGGTACACTTGGCGCGATAGTGACCGCGATAGTGACAAAGTGTCACTATCGCAGGGCACTATCACTGGGATTGTACCGCGGGTGGTTGGACGCAGGCGATAGTGCCCCGCGATAGTGACAAGTGTCACTCTTGCGGGCAAGGTCACGATCGGACAACTTGGGTATAAAAACGACCCAACTGATCCTTTTCTCATTTATTGCAAGTGTGGAACTTGGGTGGTGCGATTTTCAGGCGATTTTGTGCCCTAGGTGAGTTCCTCCTCACCTCTCTCTCTCTTCATTTACTCCTAATTGTTGTGTCCTAAGATCATTTACTCCTTTTCTAGGTTGTCAAGTGATCATTGTGAAGATCTCGAGGTTCTTAAGTGCTAGTTCTCTCCAACTAGAAATTGCTAGGGTTTGGAATAAACCCATTGTGAGTACATACTTCCTTTTGATTAAACCTTATACACATCAAAATGCATTTTGAACTTCTAAATATTTCCTTGTTTACATTTCCATTGTTGATGAGATTTTGACCTAACTTGATGATTTGGGAGATTTTAGGGTTTCTTACCATTTTGTAAAATATAGATACAACCCATGTCTTGGAACTACAAATATGATTGTTGTCACATTTGGATGAGTAAATGTTCAACTTATGGCTTTTTAGCCAAGTTTATGTTTTAAACATATTATGGGTATTTTGGTTGAAAGTAGTATTTCGAGAAAGGAAATAAATGGTTTAAAATGAGGTAGTCCATGTTTACATTAAAATGGTTTTACATATATTTGGAAATGAGAAAATAGCTTATGGTTCATGATTGAGCTTTGTATTTTCTTATCAGCAGTTAACCATAAAAATGTGATTTGGTAACAAAATCGTATTATGAACTATATGTTTGATTATAGTTGGTCACAAATGTTATTGTGACAAGTCTAGACTACTACTAGTCGATCCATAGGTATAGAGTCGGCTTATTATTTGGGGGTAATTCCCGTATGTAGTTAGTTGAGACATTGGGCCCTAGGGTGGCAATTTGGTACGATTATGTGGGACCGGATACTAGCTGTGGGTCGTAAATGTAAATCCTAGCGAATGAGCATGACTAGGGATCATTGGGTGTCCTCCCCCATATCTTAGTACGAGCCGGCGTGTTCGTGACCTTGATCCTAGTATGGTGAGCTCAAAACTTGGAAAGTGGCTTACTTTGTGTTTTGCCACAATCTTTGGAATTCGGGTTTTTCCTGTCATCGCAAGATGAAGTCTGGGCTGGAAGGTCACTATGTGCTTATCAAACCATTTACAAAGACGGTTGTCGAAAACAGTTTATTCATGTTGCATTTAATTCTTCTTACTATCTTTCATATAAATGTTTGTTCTCACTAGGCTTTAAGCCTAACACTTTTTCTCAAATGATGTGTATAACAGGTTCCCTTAGCGGCGGGTCGTCAAGGGGTTGAGAGAAGAGCTTGGTCTCTTGAGGGCAATTTTTGGTTGATTAGATATTTTGGAGTTTTGGCGTTGGAACAATTTATTCATATTTTTGGTATTGGGATGACAACCTATGTAATCTAGATAGAATTGGTTTAGATTAGTTTGTTGTCGATTTCCCATGCATATTACAGGTTTTGTAAACGCATACTCTTTTACCCTTTTTGGGTGGTTCACTCCAATTACAAATATTGCCAAATTTTCAATTTTCAAAATTACCCCATTTTTTTGGGTGTTACAAGTTGGTATCAGATCTCTTGTTTAAGTGAACTAGGCATGATTGTATGATGTCTAGACTTAGACTGAGGATGTTAGGCAATGATTTGTGAGTTGGGTAGAGCTTCTAAGATGGGTTAGTCTTAGAGTCAACGGAAGTTATGTTCGTCAAGCGTTGTGATGATGGTAACAAGAACTCTTATGTGTTATATGTTCATAATCTCACTTAGCTAATGTTATTATGAGGATATTTTACGTGAGTGTACTTGGTTTGCTAATGTTATGACAATTGGTAGACGTAATAGTACGTTTCTTTCGTATTTAATTCTGTTAATCTATTTCTTACTCTTTCTCGTGCTTGTGTGACAACCATTATTCTAGTATGGTGAACACTCGCAGTCGACCGTTAGCCGATGGGAATGTACGTGAAGATAGCTCGCCCGAGCGGAATCCAGTAGTTAGGGCAACGACTGTCGTTCCTCTGGGTATGCGTCCTATATTCACGGGAGAGGTGGAGCAAGTGCCGAGAGTGGAGTTGGCATCCACAAACCCGGTTGTTCAGGAGACAAACCCTCAAGCCGACATGATGGCCAACATTATGCAGATGGTGTCATCGGTTATGGAGAAGCAACAGGAAGCGTTTCTGAAGCTGTTAGAAGATCGCGATGCTAGTCTCAAGAGAAATGAGGCGGTTCCAGAGAACGTCGTAGTGGGTTCTGGTGGCACCGGTCAGGGTGTTAGAACGGAAGAGCACATGGTCGTGGGTGCTCAGAAGAGTGGAAGGAGCTGCACTTATAAATCCTTTCTGGGATGCGGGCCGCCGGAATTCTCCGGTTCTGACGACCCGATTGTGTGTGTGAAGTGGATTCAAGCTGTCGAGCATGCTTTTGGCTCATCTGAGTGTGGGGACGACCAGAGAGTAAGGTTTGGTACCCAGCTGCTTAGAGATACGGCACTCACATGGTGGAACATCACCCAGTCCACACTCTCTCCTACCGTTCTGGCTCAGTTGTCTTGGGCCGAGTTTAAGAAGAAGATCTTGGAAGAGTTCTGCAGTGAAAGATCTATAGACCGTATTGAAGCTGAGTTTCGGTCCCTAGTGAAAGGAAACTTGACAGTGAGGGAGTACACCCGTCAGTTTATGGAGAAGCTAGGATTGGTGGGGCACGTGGCCCCAACAAAGAAAGAAAAGATAAAGGCTTATCTCAATGGACTACCGGCGGACATGATGTCAATGGTCCGCAACTCTAAAGCTTCTAACCTCCAGAGAAAGCGGCGGCGGTAGTAGAAAAGAGGAAGTGGGAAGGCAATTATGTACCTTCTAAGAGGAATCGGCCATTTGTTGGGAACCAAAATTTCAACAACCGTCAAGAGGCATGATGGTGCCAAAGATGCCGAAGTAAGCACCATGGCAACTTGAATCCCAATTTCATCGCTTGTGTCAAGTGCGGTAAGACCGATCATCTTACCAAAGATTGTCCGATCAAAGGGATTGTTTGTTTTGAGTGCAAGATGCCGGGACATTTTAGAAAGGATTGTCCGAAGTGGAAGACGGGGAGTGCCCCGGAGAAGAAAGAGAACCCTCCTAGAGTTCCTGGACGAGCTTTCCAGATAACGGCCGATGAGGCCAAGTCATCCGTTGATGTGGTATCGGGTACGTTTCTCCTAAACTCCGTACCTGCTCGTGTGCTATTTGATTCGGGTGCCAGCTTCTCTTTCATATCTGATTCGTTTCGTGAAAAACTTGCCATGCCCACTAATAGTCTAGAGAATGCTTTAGTGGTAGAGATAGCTAATGGTAGTCAAGTGTTGATCCGTGACGTTTTGAAAGATTGTACCCTTGGTATCGAAGGAAAGAAGTTCTTGATCAATTTGATTCCAATGGTCATTGGTGGATTCGACGTAGTGGTCGGCATGGATTGGTTGGTAGACAATCATGCTGAAATCCTATGCTCCAAGAAACTAATCTGACTCCCTATATCGGATGGTGACATGGTGGTAGTTTATGGTGAAAGAAGGAAAGGTGATGTGGCGGTTATCACCATGGCTATAGCGCGAAAGTGTTTGGTGAAAGGGTGTTCGTCCTTTCTAGCTTATGTGATAGACGCGAAACTCGAGAAGAAGAAGCTCGAGGACGTGAAGGTGGTGCGCGAATTTCCCGATGTCTTTTCGGACGATCTGCCCGGTCTGCCACCCGATTGTTAAGTGGAGTTCCAGATCGATCTTATACCGGGGGCGGCTCCAATTGCGTGAGCTCCTTACCGGTTAGCGCCATCGGAGATGCAAGAGATGATGGCTCAACTCCAAGAACCCCTAGAGAAGGGATTTATAAGACCGAGCTCGTCGCCTTGGGGAGCTCCGGTCTTGTTTGTCAAGAAAAAGGATGGCACAATGAGAATGTGCATCGATTACCGTGAACTGAATAAGGCCACGGTGAAGAATAAGTATCCACTCCCGAGGATCGACGATTTATTCGACCAACTCCAAGGAGCAGGCTGTTTCTCGAAGATCGATTTGCGCTCGGGATATCACCAAGTGAAGGTGAGAGAGGAAGACGTTCCGAAGACCGGTTTTAGAACGCGTTACGGCCATTACGAATTCCTTGTGATGACGTTTGGTCTAACTAATGCACCGGCGGTGTTTATGGATTTGATGAATAGAGTGTGCCGACCATTCCTCGACAAGTCGGTCATTGTATTCATTGACGACATACTCGTGTATTCCAAGAGCGAGTAAGAACACGAGCAACACCTACGCGAAGTTCTAGAAGTGTTGAGAAAAGAGAGGTTGTACGCCAAATTTTCCAAGTGCGACTTTTGGCTTGAAGAGGTTCAATTCCTGGGTCACATTGTCACTCGAGACGGAGTGAAAGTAGACCCCTCAAAGATTGAAGCAATGATGAATTGGGAACCGCCCAAGAGTCCGTCCGAAATCCGAAGTTTCTTGGGTTTGGCGGGCTACTATCGGAGATTTATACAAGACTTCTCCAAGATCGCTTCTTCCTTGACGACCTTGACTAGGAAGAATGTGAAGTTCGTTTGGACCGAAACGCAAGAGAAGGAGTTCCGGACTTTACAAAAGAAGTTGTGTGAAGCTCCAATCTTGTCACTACCCGAAGGGTCGGAAGATTTCGTGGTCTATAGCGATGCTTCGAAGATGGGGTTAGGATGTGTGTTGATGCAGAGAGGCAAGGTAATCGCTTACGCATCGAAGCAACTCAAGATTCACGAAAAGAATTATCCTACCCATGATCTAGAGTTGGCGGCGGTGGTGTTCGCTTTGAAACTTTGGCGACACTACCTTTACGGCACGAAATGTACTCTCTACACGGATCATAAGAGTTTGAAGTACGTTTTTGATCAATAGGAGTTGAACATGAGGCAACGTAGGTGGCTCGATTTACTCAAAGATTACGATTGTGAGCTGCTTTACCATCCCGGTAAGGCAAACATGGTGGCCGATGCTTTGAGTCGGAAGGACTATAGCGGGAGCATTCGAGCTACCATTTCGAGAATTGAGATAGTGTCAAGTATTATTGAGAAGATTAAGACATCTCAAGCTGAAGCCTTGTTGGAAGAAAATCTCAATGAAGAAGTCATGGCAAAACAACGCTTACTCTTAACGGAAGATAGCCGTGGAGTTAAATTGTTCAACGGTCGTGTGTGGGTGTCCAAGTTTGGGGGCAATCGGGAACTTCTTCTTGAGGATGCTCACAAGTCCAAGTATTCCATTCATCTGGGAAGTACAAAGATGTACCGGGACTTGAAGCTACATTATTGGTGGTCGGTGATAAAGCTTGACGTGGCACGTAACGTAGAGCGTCGTTTGACATGTTTGCAAGTAAAGGCCGAGCACCAACGACTGTACGGGAGTCTTTAGTCCTTGGAGATCCCCGAGTGTAAATGGGAACATATTACCATGGATTTCGTGACTAAGTTGCCAAAGACTCTTCGAGGTCACGATACCATATGGGTAATAGTTGATCGGTTGACCAAGAGCGCTCATTTCTTGGCCATGCGTGAAACACTACCGATGGACAAGTTAGAGAAGCTTTACATCGACGAGGTGGTTTCGAGGCATGGGGTTCCCTTGTCTATTGTTTCGGATCGTGACATTCGGTTCACTTCAAACTTTTGGGATGGCCTACAGAAGGAGCTTGGCATACGAGTAAAGTTGAGTACGACCTACCATATGCAAACCGACGTTTAAAGCGAGATAACAATCCAAACTCTAGAAGACATGCTAAGGTCTTACGTTATCGACTTCGGGGGTAGTTGGGACTCTCACCTACCTTTGGTGGAGTTTGCTTACAATAATAGCTACCACTCGAGTATTGGAATGGCTCCGTTCGAGGCCTTATGCGGGCGAAAGTGCATAACTCCCGTATGTTGGCTTGAAACGGGAGAGAAGCAATTCGCCGGACCTGAAATCATGCAAGAGACGTCCGATAAGGTCAAAGGCATTCGGGAAAGATTGAAAGCGGCCCAAGATCGGCAAAAGAGCTATGCCGATAAGAAGAGGCGGCCGATGGAATTCCAAGTGGGCGATCGTGTGATGTTAAAGGTGTTGCCATGGAAGGGCCTTATACGGTTCGGAAAACGCGGGAAGTTGAACCCCCGTTTCCTTGGACCATTTAAAGTGCTTAAGCGTGTGGGCTTACAAGCTTATCAGTTGGAACTTCCTCCAGAAATGAACGGGATCCACAACACATTCCACATATGCTACCTTCGGAAGTGTTTGGCGAAAGAGGAAAGCGTTATCCCTCTTTCCGAGATTAGGGTGGACGAGGGCAACCGTTGTGTTGAAGAACCCGAAGCTATTTTGGAGAAGAAGTCAAAGAAACTTCGCCACAAAGAAGTTACTATGGTCAAAGTGCAATGGAAGCATCATCGAGGTGCCAATGTGACGTGGGAAGCAGATGAGGATATGAAGCGAAGATATCCTCATCTGTTCGAGTAGTTGCGATTTCAGGGACGAAATCATTTCCAAGTTGGGGAGGATTGTAACACCCAGATCTTTCGGTATGTTATTTCCTCTATTTTCTTCTCCATACTTCCCTCATTTGTTATGAAAACCCCTTAGTATGAGTACTTTCGACTATGTGCATTGACCTTGTATGTGCCAACTATGAAAACCCCTTAGTGTGAGTACGCGATAGTGACAGTGTCACTATTGCCGAGGCATAATCGCGGGGAAGGGAATTGCGTCGCGGTACACTTGGCGCGATAGTGACCGCGATAGTGACAAAGTGTCACTATCGCTGGGATTGTACCGCGGGTGATTGGACGTGGGCGATAGTGCCCCACGATAGTAACAAGTGTCACTATCGCGGGCAAGGTCGCGATTGGACAACTTGGGTATAAAAACGACCCAACTGATCCTTTTCTCTTTTATTGCAAGTGTGGAGCTTGGGTGGTGCGATTTTCAGGCGATTTTGTGCCCTAGGTGAGTTCCTCCTCACCTCTCTCTTCATTTACTCCTAGTTGTTGTGTCCAAAGATCATTTACTCATTTTCTAGGTTGTCAAATGATCATTGTGAAGATCTCGAGGTTCTCAAGTGCTAGTTCTCTCAAACTAGAATTTGCTAGGGTTTGGAATAAACCCATTGTGAGTACATACTTCCTTTTTATTAAACCTTATACACATCAAAATGCATTTTTAACTTCTAAATATCTCCTTGTTTACATTTCCATTGTTGATGATATTTTGACCTAACTTGATGTTTTGGGAGATTTTAGGGTTTTTTACCATTTTGTAAAATATAGATACAACCCATGTCTTGGAACTACAAATATGATTGTTGTCACATTTGGATGAGTAAATGTTCAACTTATGGATTTTTAGCCAAGTTTATGTTTTAAACATATTATGGGTATTTTGGTTGAAAGTAATATTTCGGGAAAGGAAATAAATGGTTTAAAATGAGGTAGTCCATGTTTACATTAAAATGGTTTTACATATATTTGGAAATGAGAAAATAGCTTATGGTTCATGATTGAGCTTTGTATTTTCTTATCTGCAATTAACCAAAAAAATGTGATTTGGTTACAAAATGGTATTATGAACTATATGTTTGATTATAGTTGGTCACAAATGTTATTGTGACAAGTCTAGACTACTACTAGTCGATCCATAGGTATAGAGTCGGCTTATTATTTGGGGGTAATTCCCGTATGTAGTTAGTTGAGACATTGGGCCCTAGGGTGGCAACTCGGTACGGTTATGTGGGACCAGATACTAGCCGTGGGTCGTAAATGTAAATCCTAGCGAATGAGCATGACTAGGGATCATTGGGTGCCCTCCCCCACATCTTAGTACGCGCCGACGTGTTCGTGGCCTTGATCCTAGTATGGTGAGCTCAAAACTTGGAAAGTGGCTTACTTTGTGTTTCGCCACAATCTTTGGAATTCGGGTTTTTCCCGTCATCGCAAGATGAAGTCTGGGCCGGAAGGTCACTATGTGCTTATCAAACCATTTACAAAAACGGTTGTGGAAAACAGTTTATTCATGTTGCATTAAACTTTTCTTACTATCTTTCATATAAACTGTATGTTCTCACTAGGCTTTAAGCCTAACATTTTTTCTCAAATGATGTGTATAACAGGTTCCCTTAGCGGCGGGTCGTCAAGGGGTTGAGAGAAGAGCTTGGTCTCTTGAGGGCAATTTTTGGTTGATTAGATATTTTGGAGTTTTGGCGTTGGAACAATTTATTCATATTTTTGGTATTGGGATGACAACCTATGTAATCTAGATAGAATTGGTTTAGATTAGTTTGTTGTTGATTTCCCATGCATATTACAGGTTTTGTAAACGCATACTCTTTTACCCTTTTTTTGTGGTTCACTGCAATTACAAATGTTATGTTGCCAAATTTTCAATTTTCAAAATTACCCCATTTTTTAGGGTGTTACACCGTTGGCGATTTCCCTCATGTAGTCGAAAGACAGTAATCGGGAATCACCTGAGTCCAATAGGAAGTAATCGGGAATCGCCACAACCCGGACAGGATACCGATCGGGAAATCGGGAAAACCCGGGTATCGTCTACCGGGAACCGGGTTAAATCCCGGATACGTTTCTTCCGGGAACAGGGATAAGTCCGGATACGTTTCGTCCGAGAACCGGGATAAGTCTGGATATGCTTCGTCCGGGAACCGAGTTAAACCCCGGATACGTGTCGGCCGGGAACCCGGCTAACCCGGATGGGTCGTGATCGGGAATTGGGAGGACCCGGATGGGTTACCCAGAAATTATTGGAATCCGGGTAAGTCTTAATCGAGATCTAAATAGAATCCGGTCAGGGTTTAACCATAATCAGTTTAACCAAACTGTAGGTGTTCGGTCCTATCGAAAGTAAGTCTTGGTATGTATGCTGGGTTACCAACAAATAGGTGATTTCCCTTAAGCCCTTTCCTCCTTTATATAGGAAATGATTTATGAAACTTTGAGTAATTAAAATCGATATCGAGACGATGATATGTGAAATTTGAAAGGATGTTTGCTATTATGTACTATGAGGGCGTTTTCTTTTCTACTCATGATTTACATGCTTTTCATAAACTTCTGCTTGTATGTGGAGTCGGGTTGCACAGTGGAGCTTGAGTACCTCGGATTGTGGAGAATCCTTGAGATTGGTTGATCCGTGTGCCTTGAATCTGTTTCTTGTGCATACGGATATGGCATCTACTGGGGGGCCGTGGGGATCTACTGGTGGCCTCGAGTGTGGACATCACAAGGAGGTGATGGGAATTGAGTCCTTTGTGCAAACCCCTTTTTACGTGGAGTTGTTTGTGGTATTTAAACTGTTATTTTATTCGCTAATGTTACAGTTTGCATATTTTAAATTAAGAATTGTTTATACTGCTTTCGGAAGGGGATTCACTAGACATCACGATCTAACCCTCGCTTTCCAAAACTAACGCCATTTTCAGGTAAGGACATTAGTGGAGCTTCCTCTAAAGGGAAGGAAAAAGTTTGATGGTAGAGACGAAGACCGTAGGATTAGAGCATTGTAGCCCATTACTTATCTTTTATCTGTAGTTAGATTCTCGGTTGTGGTAATACGTATCCGTTGCCAAAAAGTTGTTTTGTGAACTCTGGGTTTGAATTGAGTTGTATTGGGACCCGTTTGGATATTTATCTTGCTTGTGTTATGTTTGGATTTTTGTGGGTTGTTACAAGTATAATGTAATAACAAAAGATAATTTAAAAGTACAGTGCCATAATAATAAAAAATGATAATGCAATGCTATAATAAGAAAATTTGTAAAAGTAAATTTTTATTTTGTATATTTATCTTAAATAAATATTATATTTTTTCAGATATTTATATAACAATACATATCTATATTTATATGTCTAATCATATAAATAAAAGCATTATAGTAATATAGAGCTTTTTGAAGAAATATAAAAATAAGAATGATGTAACTTTTGTTAATTTGAAATGGAATCAACATTATTAGCATACAAAATCACAACAACTTGCACGTGAAGTATTCTTGATGAGAGCAAATTAAGGTAGCTTTTATATAACTCTATTTATTTTGCTTCCATTTTCATTCACCAACTCTTTGATTTTGTTTTGTAATACCTCAAAATTGAGTACATCACAATCATGCTCATATCTTCAAACCCTAAAATCTAAGCAAAGCTAACTTAATTAAATCATAACTATATCAACAATTTTTAAAACATTAAATACAAAGTACTGTAATGTAATTCTAATAACTGAAACAAATTGGTTCGACTCTGAATGGTAGACATTCTATGTATGGTAACATCATGAATGTATCGTGACAAGCCAATTCAATAATAACTAAAGTTACTATATTATACAAGTTTTTAGACATAATATACATGGTATTGTAGCACAATTCCATTAATAAAGGTGAACGAGTTGATCTCTGAATGGTGGACAATCCAAGTAAAGTATCACCATCAAGTGGAGTGTCTTGGCAAATACAACGTATCAAGCACCCACATTTAGAAACGACATTGTTGTACACATTCGTGACATGCAACCAACATTTTTTCTATTTTTAACTTGAAATAATATAGAATTGACGTGCAATATTTAAGAAAAAATATGCGTTTAATGGAATTATCGTTGGTCCTTTTCTTATCCTGTTTTGAATTAGTAAATACGTAAGAGGTAGCGAAGGATGGTCCATTTTACCTATCGGGAAAATTGCTTTAATCCTATACTAAAAAAAAGTTTGAAAACTAATACTTTTTGCTAGTCTGAAAACAAATGTTATTTTCTAAGTTATCAAATGAATTCAAATCCGTTTTTGAAGTCAATAGATACACGTTTATATAATCATTTGAAAACTCTAAAATTTGTGAGATCCATCTTAAGCCATTAATTTAAAACAATTAGTAGTATTTATTAAATAAATATTGTAACAGTTTTTTAGGAAAGTAAAATTCCAAAAATATCTCTCTTCCTCTCATCTCTCCATAACATACATGACATACATACACATACACATACACATCCAATTGGATGTGCACACAGGGTGGACACATTGTAAACACAATGAAAACCAACTTTAAGAAATTTCTTATGGGGGCGTTCACAACGTATTCACAAGGTTCACGTGGTGTTCACAAGTGATGAATTTAGGTTTAGTCTTGTTGGTTTAGTTGGTGTTTACAAGCTATATTAGATTTCGTAGATTCAAAGTGTGTTCACAAGCTATAACATTTTTTTTTCTAAAAAAGTGTTAACAATATGTTCACCTAGTATTCACATTCAATTGTGTATGTACGTGTATGTTACGAGGAGGGGGAATAGAAGAGATGAGAGAGAGAGGAGAGGAGAGGAGAGGAGAGCGAAAAGAGGAAAGATGAGAGAGGGTTTCTTTAAAATATATTAAATTTGCTTTTAACTAATTGTTTATGGTTTAAACTGAATCTCAAAAATTAAAAAGTTCTTAAAAAAAGACCTCCTCAATCAAGTTTCTAAATGGCATGAGGCGTGGCGTGGCGGCGAGGCCAAACCCTAAGTCTTAGGAGTCACGACGTTTTCAAGGCGTGATTTATGACGTCATTTTTCTAATTCATATATAATATTATATATAAAACATATGTTTTGCAGTGTTACTCAATGAGTTAATAGTAATAAGCAAGTTAAATTATGTTATATATTAAAAAATTGCAAATAAGACATTAGAAACGTAAAGAATAATTAAATATTGCATTACGAAATTGTGCATTAGGTCATGGCGTGCCACGAACTTAACGTGGCGTGAGACACAAGTCTCGATGTCATGGCACGCCATGGCAGTTGTGCGAAGTTTTTTTTAGAACAATGTCCTCAATAGATAATCGTTTAGATCGTTTTTTCAAATATATGTTGTTATATTTAAGTTCTGACTTTGTTTTTACTCAATTGATATCCAATCAATTTAACCAATATTGCTTCAGAAGTAACTTTACCAAAATAATTTGGCCGAAAATTGGTGTTTTTCACTTTTTCCAACTTTATTTATTTTCAAATAAAGTAAATTCTGAAATGTAATTGGATTTTAAACTTTAATTAGAGAAAAGCACAAAGTTGGCGATTTTACACTATGCCTTTCGTTGATCTATATGTTTTTCTATTAGACATTTTTAAAATTATCTTACAAACATAAATTTTTATCGGATGTTTATTTTTATAATATATTTTTTAAATAATGATTTAGAAAAAAATTAATACAATGTATAATTTCAAATATGTTCTACAAATTTGTTTAAATGTTCAAAAACGTATCAAATTATTGTAACACATTTATAGAAAACACAATTTGTTTAGTGATATATTTAAACATTTAGACGTAATATATTGACGTTCTATGAAATCAATGTTGTTATAGTGTATTTTATCATAATAAACACTCTTATTAAATTACATACAAAATAAAAAATTACTTTAATTTTTTTAAAAGAATTTAAGTGAGTATTATTTTTCTTTTACTTTTTACATATGTAAAATAATCTTAAATATATTTTTCTCATTCATAAGTAATTATTATAAAGCATTGGCAAAATATTAAGAAGTATTGTAGATATTTGGTAATAATAAAACATTCTTACAAAGTAATGTAACAAATGAAGATTATGTTTAGTTTTCAAAAGGAATTAAGTAAATAAATTTTTTTTTTTACTTCTTACATAGGTAAAATAATATTTCTTACATTTTTTCAGATCAACATAAATTGTAACATTACTTACCAACTATTGTTATCATAAAATACACGTTTATTGTTACTCTTCATTTATTGCAACTCATACTTGTCGTATCATAATTTATGATCTTAGATGATATGAGTCAATCTATACTCTTTTACAAACTCTAAAAACATAAAGGATTCAACTTGGTACCACAACCTATCTCAAGAGCTCTATGAATGCTCAATTAGGCTCGGTTTTAATAAAAATTAAATGAACGATTGACATGTTTGAGTATTTCTTATGCCATTCAACCTTTCTTGATCCTCGATTTAGTTCCAAATTCCTTTTTTTAAGGTTTCTAGTTTTCGGTAAATAAATACATCGATGGTGGCTGAAATTGGTGGTTTTGTGCCTAAATTACTTGACCAAGGGAAACACAATTAGTTTCCAACTATAAACAGATGTTAGTCGAAACTTCATGGATTTGACATTGGTTTCTCAATTTAGAGTTGGATTTTTTCATATATTAATGACTGATTAAAACAGATGTTAATTGGATATGAAGCTTTTGGGGCAATTTATAGTTGAAGAAATCTCTTGGAATCGTCAAAAAAACCCGACATATTTTTCCACGTTGCAATTCTCCCTCCATTCCAGTGAAATGGCGGCTAAGGGGCCATTTACCAAACAATTACTGGGTAAGCGTTCACTAGGGCTAACCTTGGTGCAATGACTCAATTTCCAAAAATCAACACCTCAAACACAAAAAAAATCATCCAACATGCGATCCCTTGAGGATCCATGACGATGTCGGATCTCGACATTATTAATGATCTAGAATCTGAGTAAAATTGCGCGTTCTAAGGGAAAATAGTGATGTTTTTAACGGATTGTTGAAAATAAGTACAAGTTAAGAATAATTGAAGAAAAAGGGAGAATCATGGTGAATTCAAGCCAAAAATGGAAGGGAATAGAAGATTGAAGTGACGACCGAGTCGAATAGGGATTTTGAATTTTAAATGGGCCAAAGTTGGAGGAGACAGATTTCAATGCGAGGTCCACGCGAGTTTAAACGCCCGCGCGAGTCACTGGAGCGGGCGACTTTCCACACGGCTAAACTTGCACCAAACCCGCATTCGTGTCTATTCTACACCTAATCGATTTTGCAGCTAGGGTTTGGGGGGTTACAATACGCTTGACGACTAGAGGCTTGAAGGAGGCTGTTTTAGAGAGGTCTAAAGGAGATTTTGTAATAACTCTAAAATTCAAACTTTGGTTAATGTTTAAGTTCAAGAGTGGTTTTGATAAGTTATTGATTTTTGGAGGACCAAATAGGTAAATTTTGTATTATTTTTTAGGTGTTTGACACCTCATGGTCTTCATTTGATGATTCACCCGATTTCCTCTTCTTTATCCTTGCTTCTTTTAAACCATAAGTGTTTTTGTAAGTTTGGAAGAAATCTTCAACATAGAAAGGCATGAAAGACTTCCAAGATTTTTGGCTCGGGTTGTTTCCTCTTAAGGTTATAAGAAGTTCAGTTTGGGATTTGTTTAACCGTTAAGACTCGATGTGGAATATTTTGACCCGAGGTGAGTTTTTCTTTTAACCATTTTCGAACTGAAATGCATATATTATAAAACGGTTATTATTTTGATGTTATACTAGATTGGTATGTTTGAATTATTATCGTTAACTGTGATAAAATGGTTATTATTACATGTTGTTTATTATTAACACATGTGGTTGGATTATAAATTTTTGGGATAAAGGGACTTTCACAACAGAAGCCGGGTGTGGTAAGACTGTGATGGTCCGCGCAACAGTTATGTATATATAGTGCCCACGAATTTGTTTCGTGTGGTGGGCCACAACCGGTATTGATTGCGATCTTATCGGGGGGTGTGCGGTTAAATTGTGGCGACTGTTGTGGTTAGTTACCTGGGTGAGATATTGTGTCTGAGTGCCAATTTATTTAAAACTGATCGGTAGTGCCTGAAAGCTTACTTTATGACTAAATGATTTATGATTTGTCAAAGTGATTTTATTGGATTATTTATCTGACAGGGATTTACTCACTAGATCGTATGGTCTAACCCTCAATTTTGTTTTCAAAAATATGCATTTCAGGTGAATTTTATATTGGGATTGCTAGCTTGGGAAAAGGTAGTTGAGAGTGGATTCAATTACCGTTCGCTAGTATTGATCGGGTTGTTTATATTCTGTTATCAGTTGGGTAATCATAGATTGGTAAGAATCTAAATCTCCGGTTAGAATTTATTATTGCGGTTAGAATTATTTCTTTCCGTTGTTGTATTTGAGGTGATTCTGGGAAGATTGTAATTTTGGATGGTTTCATGTAATTGTAATTATTTTTGGAAACCGGGCCGTTACAGATTTTGAAGGTAGAAATTGGGGAAGAACATATTGGCATGAGAGATTAATCTTATCATCGAATATGTGTGCGTGGAAAAGTCACATCTCATGGAGTTTCAATTGCTTTTTAGATTTCCGTTGAAAAACAATGTTTAATCTTGTGATTTCCTTGTTGAATGCTTTGTTTTTCACCAACCCCAACATGAACTAATCCTTAGGGGTTGGATGATTTTTGGGTTTATTTATCATTTGGACATGTGATTGAGATTGTATTGGATGCATTTTGATTCAATGAAGCTTATGACATGAGTTTAACGCTTTTATTAGTCTGATCAACTAATGATTGATTTCTTGATCTTGATTTTTTTTAGAAAAGTATTTTAAGATTTGATGGTTATGTTGTATGCCTAGGGTGGTGAGAAATTGGATAAAGATATACCAATTAAGCCCTAGACTGTGAATAATCTTGTGCTGAATGATTATTGGAAATTAATTATTGAGATCGAGAGATGAAACGTTTCTTTCCAATTATTAATGTTATTATAGCTTGAGAAAGTGTAATGACTAATTTTGTGATTATTTTCATTGATTTTTGAACCAAATCCCTTTACAATTAAAATGTTTTTTGGTAAGATAAACCCAAAAGGATTCCAACTCCCCAATAGTCTTTTCCAATCAGAATCTGCTTATCTTCAGTTTTCAAAAGTTGTTAGTTTTGTGTTTCTAATTAATTCGAGATCATTTCAGTTTAAATCAAAGTTTGATTGTTCAGTTAATAATCAATATAGTTATTATGATACTCACTACCTGGTTCCTTTGGTTCGATCCTCGTAGCGGCACTTGAATCATCAGACATAGAATATAGGGGATCCTAATTGGTCCCGCATCCAAACAGGCGGCCTTTATGCCGTCCTCCAACACTACGCTCCCACAACTCGGCGTCATTGGGAGGAACGGTTTCAGGATCTAATTCTGGGTACTCCTCCTCCCTAATACGTGAATACGTACCCTACAGTTTTACCAAATTAGACATTGTTAACTAACCTGTAGAAAATTCGACAACATTTCAACTATAATTTGAACATATCCATTACCTGCTTTTATCAAAACAATCATATCGTCGACCCAACAATGGCAACCCAAACTAAATGAATCAAATGACATAAACATATGACAAAGTTTGCTATATGTAATGACTCGGTTTCCAAAAATAACCACTTAAACCCACAAATACAGGAAACCACCCAATATGCGATCCAGAAAGGGTCGACTAAAATAATCTCCCCAGAATCATCTCAAATACAACGACAGTAAGAATATTTCTAACCTCAATAATAAATTATAATCGAAGATTTAGATCCTTACCGATCTATGATCACCCAACTGATAACAGAAAATAAACAACCTGATCAACATTAGTGAACTGGTAAATGGAGACAATCTTCACCACAATAATTACTGCTACCTTTTTTTTTTCCAGGCTAGCAATCTCAATATAAAAATTCACCTGAAATACATATTTTTGAAAACAAAATTGAGGGTTAGACCATACGGTCTAGTGAGTAAATCCATGTCATATAAATAATTCAGTAAATCACTTTGACATAATGCCTTAAATCATGTAGTCATAAAGTAGGCTCTCAGGCACTACGAACCAATTTTAAATAAATTGACACTCAGGCACAATATTTCGCCCAGGTAACTAACCACAACAGTCGTCACAATTTAATCGCACACACCCCGATAACACCGCAATCAATATCGGTTGTGGCCCACCACACGAAACAAATTCGCGGGCACTATATATATATATAACCCTTTGCTCGGACCATCACAGTCCTAACACACCCGACTTCTGTTGTGAAAGTCCCTTTATTCCAAAAATTTATAATCCAACCACATGTATTTTATCACAGTTAACGGTAATAATTCAAACATACCAATTTGGAATAACATCAAAATAATAACCATTTTATAATATATGCATTTCAGTTCGAAAATGGTTAAATGAAAAACTCACATCGATCACGACGATACTCTTAAGTTCTTAACCGGTAACGAATCTCGAAACTGAACACAAATCTTGATGCAAAGAAAATACAATCTGTTTATAATCTTTCAAACATCCTTTCATTCTTTCCTTTACCTTCGAAGTCCTCCACCGAGAAAATCATAAACACCACCAATACTTTTTGATTTATAGAAAATTCTTATCACAATCAATTGGAGGCGGTGGTCATATATCATCAATATTTCAAAATAAACCCTTTATTATAGATGAATAACACAATAAGTCCCCTAATTTTAAATAACACATAATTTTACTTAACGAGTTATTACACTATACTTTCTATCTATCTTATAAAACAAACAAAGTACTTAGTAATATAATTGAACTTACCGCTACATGAGCCGCCTACGGGTAAACGTAGATCGGAGGATCTGTGGGTGAACCGGTCGCACACGGTACAAGCTTCCTATTTGTGCAGTGCATTCTCTCATAAACCTTCCCAGCAGTAGGCTCACAGCCCCATGCATCTCTCTACAATAGACAACTTAAATTGTTAGTAGGTAACAAAATCATGTATATATATTCATCAACTATATACATTTAGTCTAGTGGATGATAAATTACTATACGGTCCCGATACTGAGCGGTACTAATAGATCCCCTCATACGTGGTGGCACGATTGGCCGCATTGGCCCTAGATGTATGCCTAAACGCGTCGATATTCCATACATGTTAAAAACAAGACATAAATCAATATAAATCTTAGTACAACCAGATACAAGTATTCAAAACAAAACAAACCTGATCAATCACCTAGACCCAAAACTCATGTCGGATCCACTCTGGGGAGTGTGCGCTAAGAACCATGTAGTCATGATAGTCAAACACTACACCATCAATAGCTAAAGCCTGCTGGATGGCCCATTTACGGGCATCAATAGCTAAAGCCCGCTACATGTAATGGTTTGCCTACTTGAAAGTCAAATCGTAGGTTTAGAGGAGTTTTGGATGACTTTAAAACTCTAAATGTAATGGTTTGACTATTGGAAAGTCAAAACCCTAGGTTTAAAACAATGAAAGGTGTTTTGATGACTTTAAAACCCTATGTGTAAGGGTTTGACTATTTCAAAGTCAAACCGTAAGTGTCAATGAAGTTAGAAGTCTACTGAATGACGTGAAAACACTACATGCAATGATTTGCCTACTTGAAAGTCAAACCGTAGATTTAAAGGAGTTTTGGATGACTTTAAAACTCTATGTAATGGTTTGACTATTGGAAAGTCAAACCGTAGGTTTAAATCAAAGACAAGTGTTTTGGAATGAAAGAAAAAAGTTTAAAACACAAACATGTGTTTTTTAAAATTTCGACAGCATAACGACTATAAAATGAATATTTCCATTTATCAACCTAATGTTTGCCCAACAATTGGCAACCCAACTAAAATAAATAAATAAAATCAAGCATAATGTTTGCCCAATAATTGACAACCCAACTAATTAATATCACAAGTTTATCAAACCAAATCATACCAAAACATTTGATATATTCGTGCTCACAACAATGGTTTTTATAAGCTAAAAGAACTCTTATCAATTTCAATCTACAATATACTCATATCAATTTCAATCTACAATGTACTTGTATCTCATTACAAGTCTAAACTGTCATAATATTAACACTTATCCATAGCTGTCATATATCCCAAAAACAAACATAACGAACATGTTTGGGTTTACAAACATAACAAATAACAAATAATTCCATTACTAGTCACATTTTCCTATTAAATGACAACATAATTTAAGGAATAACGACTAAATTTTTTTTGGTACCTTAAATCACGTCAAGAGGTCGAGAGAGAAGCCTGTGTATGTGTATGTCTCTGAAGCGGCACCAAATTCCTTTTCTTTGAAGCTTCAATATGAACTATGCCTTAAAATTAGCAAAACAAAGCAAAATCATTCGATAATCATTCGAGATCAAATTAGCAAACCAAAACAACAAAATCAACTACTTTTAAGCAAAAACACAAGGAAAGCAAAAACACATATTCACTAACACACACTACAACTTCTAAACACACACACACACATAGATTCATTAACACACACATAGATTCCACTAGTTATTCAAATTCATTAACACACGCATATGCATTTTAGGGCTCAAATTGATTCATAAAAACACACACACACACACATAGATTCATTAACAAACATACATACACACACATTCATTAACACACACAAATTCATTAGCGCGCACACACACACACACATATTCATTAACATATTCATAAACACTACATATGCATTTTAGGGCTCAAATCGATTGATAAACACACACACACACACACACATATTCATTAACAAACACACATACACACACATATTCATTTTAGGGCTCAAATCAATACCTGAACAAGGGTCATGGTGGTCGACAATGGAGGTGGTCATGTACGGTGGTCGACAGTGGAGATGGTCACGGTGGCCGCCTATGGCGATGGTGGTGGTCGTCGAGGGCGTGATGGGAGTGTCGATGTTTTTGAATCGTCGATCGATTTGGAGTCGAGAGGGATTTTTGGAGTCTAGAATCGATTTTTAGTCAAAGTGATTCAAGGCTAAGTGGTGCCCGATCTTTTTTTTAGAAATTTCAGTAAAATCACCGACGGATTTCCGACGGAATGTCCGTCGGTAATTACCGTGGGAACAAGGCCGTCGATGATTACCGACGGATTTCAGGCGTATTTCCATTTTTTAAAATTAAAATAATAGTTATTAAATAATATTTACTTTTAATTTGTTAATAATTATTAAATTATATTGTATTTTAAATTATAATAATTATTAAATAATATTTAATATTAAAATTATTAAATAAATTATTAATTTATCATATTTAAATTGACTAAAATACCCCTGAACTAACTGGATTTAACGGAAAAAGTTAACGACCGTTAGGAGACGGAACCAAAAGTGTTATGAAATTGTATCATTTTGTAACGTTAATTCCAGTTAGGTAAGGGTATACATCTATACACACATACATATATACAAGCAATACATATGTATAAATATATATACCAGGGCCGTTCCTAAGGATTTTGATGCCCTGTGCGAGATACTAAAAAAATGCCCTAAGCGGTTTTAAGTAAATGAAACGACAAAATCATCAACTAATTCTTCAACTGAATTTTCAATATTGTCAACAAACTCATTGAGATTTTCAGGCACATTTTCGGACACATTTTCAGACCTAACAAAATATCTATTTAATGATCCCTGTAAAAATTGAACAATTTGTTGTTGTGGTTTTTTTTCTATTTTGTGCACCTGAAGGTTGTGATCTAGGAAACATGTTTACTACTAGTCGAGTATAGAAGGATAAAACCTGGATTAAGATCGTGCTTCGTTCCTTTCTAGTTTTCCCTTTTCCAAATTAGTATGGGTACACTAGAACATTTACTTCAATCTGTAACTAAAAAGACAAGTAAAAACTATAATTAGTTTAACCAAAGTTGTAAACAAAATTCAAAAGACCAAAATAACTCAGTAAGCCATTGACAAAAATCACAAAATCAGTAAGCCAAAGTTGTAAGTCATTGACATAACTAGTAAACCAAAGTCGTAAGCCATTGACATAATCAGTACTCAGTAAGCCATTGACAAAAATCACATAATCAGTAAACCATTGTCAAAATAAGCCAAAATCAGTAAGCCATTGACAAATGAGCTTTAATTTCATCTTCTTAAAACTAGGGTTTTTTTCCCCAAATTTCCACCATTATCAATTTTAAACACAATGAAGTAGATTATCAGTAACCACACAAGAGTTTCTAAAACTAGGGTTTAATTATCAATTATCAGTAAACCACACAAAAATTGGAAATTGGAAATACAATGAATTTAGAGTTTAAAAACAAAAATTATACCTGGGACTTGGGAAGAAAATCAAGAAACAACTCAACAAGAAATAGCAATCTTCTAGTGTTCCACAGAAGCACAACCGCACAGATTGGGAAGAACCGAAGAAGTGAAGAACCAACAATGAAATATTGAGAACTAAAACACATAAGTCAGAACTAACAGAAGAAATCCACTTGAGATTTGAGAAACAACGAAAGATTGAGAGTTGCCTGTGCTAAATGCCTAAATTGGTCGCATAGGTGAGACTGTGATGTGAATCGGCCGTATATCTGGTATATATAGTCACCGACGGCCGATAGCATGCATCGGCCCATACATCGTCGGCCTAAAGGCCCTGATCCTGTGCCTCTGGAAGTGGAACGCCGTATTGAAAATCGGAAGAGTCGATGTTGATCGACGCTAGAAGGCAGAAGCTTAAGAACGTTATTTACTTTTTTTTTCATTCTCCAATAAACAAATATGGGTTTTGATTTTTGATATGGGATTTGAATTTTGATATTAAAAATACAAACCTACCAATAACCAAATATGGACTTTGATTTTTTTTTTTGAGCCCAAACCCAAAAATTTGATGCCTCTGTCGGCTTTGATGCCCTGTGCGGCCGCACGGGCTGCACGGCCCCAAGGTCGGGCCTGATATATACATATACACACATACATACAATCAATACATATATATATATATATATATATATATTTATACATACATACATCTATAGACATGTACATGACATACACACACTTATATGCATACGATATATACATATATGTCGGTCCAACAATACTATCAAGTTTTATAGAATAACAACACAAAATGATTACCAACCTGTATTGATTATAACAAACGAGTTACAAGGTTGATCGATTTTAAGCTTGGAATTGTGTTCTCTGTTTTTCTCTCTTTTACACCTTTAAGTGTGTGTTTGTATGTGTGAATCTTATCTGATCTTGAGAGAGAGAGATACACTTAATCTAACCAAGTGTGTTGAACACACAATCTAACATAATATCTAGATATTAGATCTAGATATTATATCTAATATAAACTAAGTTACTAGAAACTAACTAAATTAACTTTATCTAACTATTACTATATTATAACTTAGATATTAAATCTAAGTAAACTAATACATTGACATTTATTACAAATAGACATAGACTTTAACATTGAGAGTCGACGTTTCGGCTTTAGCTTGAGATTGCGATCTTCAGTTTGGATGATCTTGAATCCAATGAGACTGTGGTCTAACAATCTTCCCCTTTGGATCAAGATCATTACAAAAATTATTTTAGCAATTCAGTCTTCTTGTTCAAGTCAGAAGATGCAATCTCTTTCTCTAGCTCTTAAATCAGCATGTCTTTTTCTAACAATCTCCCCCTTTGAAGAGTGGACGTGATTCTTGAAACATGTGATCTTTGCCATTTCTTGTGTAGTCATTATCCCCCTTTTTGATGTTAAGTGCAACGACTTCATCAAAATTATTTGTAAGAAATGTCTATCTTGCAGTTAGAGCCCCTGATCCGTCAATTCAAAAGATATTCATCCAGATCTTTTCAAATCCAGACAAAATAGTCGTGTAACACCTGAATCAACTAATGAATCAGTTAACATGCCTGTCAGTAACACTAAGTCACTGTGTAACGAATACACATTGGAAAGGAGCTGCTTGATGTTGACTCCCCCAGGGCTTCCATTTAATCATCGAAACACCACAAAGGTTATTTCTATAAACGTTATGACAAAGAAACTAATTCCTTGTGTGTTCGTGCTTGTGTTAGAAAGAATTAAGCACTTGATGATTGCTTATAGGCTCAAAATTGTGTAAACCACTGAGACAACAGTAAGTTAAACACAGACTCAATGTGCATGATTGAAGTACGAAGGTGGGGCAGGCTTCCTTCTTTTCAATATCCAGATTTTCCGAATGAAAATCAGATAGCATATGTGCTGCATCCCCTTTGAAAATGTGAAACACTTTCTTGTGAAGAAGAAAATGAGTAGATGGTGAGGTTTGATCAAGAGTTGGCATGGGTTAGTTGCCTGTTTCAATAATAATCACCAAAGAATTGTGAATCACTAGAATTGTGGCTACCCGGCTCAGAAAAAGTTGGTGCAGAGTTGTGATATTCTTTTAACTCTGTTCTCACACACTCTTTCTTTTAAACTTTTTGCTTTCTCTAATCACACTCATTTCTTTGCGATTTGCACACTCAATCACTAAGGATTAACTTCTTGGGTTGAAATCACTGGTTAAGGTGATTCCATAGAAGTTGTGTTAATACCTAGCACAATGATTCTTTGTTTTCCTATGATGCACGTGATGCTCAGATTGGTTTAACTATTTCAGTTAAAGCACAATTTAGATCATGAAAATACTTAAAATACACTCCCAAAATATAAAATCTGTTGAAAAATCGGGAAGTAGTTTGAACATTAAAAACAATGTTTTCTAATGATTGAAAGTTGTCCTTCTTTCAACCATATATGAGATTAAGATAAAGGATTATACCTTTACGTTCGATCTTACATCCCATGAAGCTAAGCTTTAAGTCATAAACATATGAACTTTTAAGCTTCTCTCAAAAATTCTGCAAAAGTCTTATGTCAAGTCAAAATAAATTTATTCACTTAAAATGGAAAGACAAAAAGCAGTAAAACTTTTTAAAGTACGAGTTCTGATCAGAAATAATCAGAAGTCATCACCTTTTTAAACTCCCCCTGAAATTATGCAATTTAAACTTATCATTTAAAAAGATATGCATTTAAAATTTCAGAAAAATATGTACTCCCCCTTGATGGTTGATTTCCTCATTGGAGTATCGGAGTACAATTTCTCATATCAGCACTGGAGTAAGGTCTTTTGATCTTTAAAGTGTGAGTCCTAAACTGTTGTGTTTAGAAGTCATTACTTCGTTGAAGTATGGGTTTTGAACTGCTGTGTTCAAAAGCCATTATTCTTCCTACTCCCCCTTGACAGTAGGTGCCTGCAACACAGGTTTAGTTTTCTTTGGTACCCACTGGTATTTGGGTCCATGAGTGTTAGTTGCAGTTCGTATGGGGGTTACTGAGTAAGAGCCATACCAGTAATGGTCACTTGTCTTGTGAATAGGATCATGTGTACGACAATAAGAACAATAAAATTTCTTACCTGACAACCTGATTAATTGATCTCTCGTGTAGACGAAATTAGGTTTACCTTTACGCGCATTGTTCTTCTTGGCAATCGGCGTATGTACACATGAGTTTTTACATTTCAGCTCTTCTTTAACTGGTTTCCTGTTCCAGACCAGTTCAGCTTCTTCCTGGAAGCTTCTTCTCCTTCTTTGATGTGTACTTGAAAAATCTTTATTCCTGTCATAGAAAAGATTAGTAGAATGAATCTGATTAGAAGATTTAACTGACCTTTTGAAAAGAGAAGTTTTCTGATGTGAGCTTGCGGCTGGTTTGTTAGAACCAACTGAAATATTTCTAGGTGAGTGGATTTTTGACTCTGGAGTCGTTCGCTCAGTCACCACCACCGTCTTTGAAATAATATCTTGAAGCTCTTTTACCTTTGAAGAATAACTGTCTCGTTCTTTGATAAGGAGCTCAATCTTCTTCTCAAATGCAGACTTCTTTTTCTTCTCTGTCAGTACACTCTTAGATAATTCAGATAGCTTCTCAGTAAGCTTCTTTAGCTTTGCTTCAAGGATGCTTCTTTCTTCTTCGAATCCCTTCTTAGCACCCTTCTGATCATTTGCCTTCCTCTCCTTGGCAAACTGATCTCTTTCCAATTTGATTACTTTCTCAAAGTCTTCAACTTTTTGAGAAAGCATTAAACATTTAAGCTCGAGTATCTTCTTCTCTTCAACACTCTTCTTGGAAAGGTCTGAGAACTTCTTTTCAAAATCTGATATTTTCTTTTGAAGCTCAGAGTTCTCAGCTTCCAAAACCTTAACTCTTGATGACATATATGATTCTATCATAATCTTAGCAATATGTTCCCATAACAGCTTTCCTGTAGCCTCTTCACGTTCTAGTGTAAAGAAGATCTCGTTTGAAATCTCCTCTGTTATTCCTTGCAGAATAAACGTTTTGTCCAAACTGTCAGCTTCATATCTTTTTCTTTGCTCATTTGTGTATTCATTAAGATTTAATGGGAGCTCTTTTTCTTCTCTCTCACCATTCTTCTTTACAAGAGTAAACATTCTTCTTGGAACTATCATAATTCCTTGCTGCAGAGATTTTCTGATGAATACACCCAAATCATGTCTTTCAATGAAGTCCATGAACTGATCTTTCCACTGATCATACTCTCCTCTGAATAGTACAGGTGGTTTCTCATCCATACATATTGAAGAAGCTTCGCTTGATTTCATCCTGTTTAATTTGATGTGCAAAAAGAACTTGGATTTCACCGTTAGTACAGATAAAATTTGATCACACAAGAAATTTTGTCCCCCTAGGCAGACTTAGTGGGAAATTTGAGCAAAATTCAGGTTTGCGTGTCAAATGAGGAGCGCACACTGAGGTTTGCGGGTCTAGTGAGAAGCGCACACTTAGGTATGCGGGTCTAGTGAGAAGCGCACACTGAGGTATGCGGGTCTAGTGAGAAGCGCAAAATGAGGTATGCGGGTGCTTGAGGACCCGAGAAGTATTGCTTTGCGTTTGATGTTGGAACCGCAAAGTAAGGTTTGCGTTTCCTTCGAGAAGCGCACTGTAGGACTTTGTGTTTGATGTGGGAGCCGCAAAGTTGAGGTTTGCGGGTCACTTGGGACGCGCAAAGTGGGACTTTGCGTGTGTTCTTCTTTTGCTTTGCGTGTGTTCGTCTTGAACTTCTAAAAATCATCTGAAATTTGTTCCTGTAACGATTTAGCAATACCAAAACACTACCAATATGTCTAGAAACACTTCTAGAACTTGATGTGATCACTCGATCTCACTAAAACACACTTTATCGAAAATAAATTGATCGCACAGTGAACTTACCCATTCGACTGTTTTCTCACAAAATCCACAAATTGGAACTCGATTTAAGCTTAATACTGAAATTAATCACACACAACTCGATCTAGCATGTAAATCGATCACAACCTAATCGATTCTAACACCTAAAACAGTTTAAATCTCCAAATCGATTTCTCAACAAGAACACAGAGTCGTTTTTCCAGAAAACTTGATTTTGATCTTAATCAGGCTCCGATACCAATTGTCGGTCCAACAATACTATCAAGTTTTATAGAATAACAACACAAAATGATTACCAACCTGTATTGATTATAACAAACGAGTTACAAGGTTGATCGGTTTTAAGCTTGGATTTGTGTTCTCTGTTTTTCTCTCTTTTACACCTTTAAGTGTGTGTTTGTATGTGTGAATCTTATCTGATCTTGAGAGAGAGAGATACACTTAATCTAACATAATATCTAGATATTATATCTAATATAAACTAAGTTACTAGAAACTAACTAAATTAACTTTATCTAACTATTACAATATTATAACTTAGATATTAAATCTAAGTAAACTAATACAATTACATTGACATTTATTACAAATAGACATAGACTTTAACATCGAGAGTCGACGTTTCGGCTTTAGCTTCAGATTGCGATCTTCAGTTTGGATGATCTTGAATCCAATGAGACTGTGGTCTAACAATATATACATGATATACATATATGTACTATATACATACAAGCAATACATATGTATACATATATATACACACATACATACATGTATATACATACATACATATATAGACATGTACATGACATACACACACACATACACACTTATATGCATACGACATATACATATATACGTGATATACATATATGTACTATATACATGATATACGTTTATGTGTAAAATACATACAAACAATACATACATACATACACACACAATTATATGCATACGACATATACGTACATGTGCTATATACATACAATCAATACATATGTATACATACATATATATATATATATTATACACACATACATACATCTATAGACATACAAACATACATACATATATAGACATGCACACATATTAGACATACACACACACACACACACTTATATGCATACGACATATACATATATACATGATATACATATATATGTACTATATACATACAAGCAATACATATGTATACATATATACACACATACTATATACATACATCTATAGACATAAACATACATACATACATACATATATAGACATGTACATGATACACACATACACACACACACACACTTATATGTTGTAGCACCCGTAATTTTCAGTAAATAAAGGTCACCCGGACGTTTTTGTAATCTATAAATGGCGGGATTTTGTTGGTAAATCATTATTTAAAGCCCCTTAGAGTATCAGGGGTATTGGCATTGAAGAAGTTGAGCTTCGGAACTTGGTACGGGCACGACTACAATGCCCGACGACTATGACATTTGTCATAGTCGCACCTGGCAAAGTAGCAGCAAGAAACAGATTGTGGGGGAGGGCTGGCGACAATGCCCTGGCAATGTCGCACCAGGGGAGAGAGAGGCTGTCAAATACGGGATTTTTGCTCATTCTTCCTTTCTCACTTCCCCTTTTCATTCCCAACTATCTCTAAACTCTCCCAAGAACACCTACCTTCATCTACTGATTTTCAAGCATCTTTGGCTCAAATCCTTGGTATTGTGGAAGTAAACCATCATCAAGTGGTAGATTGGAAGCTATGGCCAAGACTTCACCATCTTCATCTTCATCTTCACCCTCAAGCTCCATTTTAGGGTTTTCTTGGTTTTCACCAAAACCTAAGTGGTAAGTTTATCCTCTCCATTTCTAAACCTCACTATAAGATATAAATGCTTCATTTATGATATCCTAGTGTTTTATTCCTCCAATTTCGGTTTGGAAAATTTTGGAGGATTTAGGTCAAAAATTAGGGTTTTGGCCAAAATGGAGATTTTGATGTAAAATATTTGGGGATCGATTATAAATGGTTGAATATGTTTATTTATGGGTGGAAATTGTGGATCTAGGTTTTGGAAGTATTTTGCTTGTGGATTCGGAGTTCTTCAAGGAAGCTCAAGTTGCGGTAAAATCTAGATTTAACCTAAATCTAGCAAGGTGAGTTCAAGTTGATTTGTGAAAATGATGTACATGCCAAAATGTTCATTTTAAAGTGTTTTTGTATTTTACATGAAATTGTTAACTGTTGATTATCTGATAAGTTTTGGTTATTTGGAAGTGTTTAACTTTACAAACTTATAAAACACACATCTTTGGGATTTTTGATAAAAGTATCATAATGAAGATGTTTTGATAACCATTTTCATAAATGGAGAGTATTTGGTAAAAATGCATTTTTGTGGTTATTGGTAATAAGTGTATTTTGTTGCGAAATGTTTTGAAAATACCAATGTATGAGTCATTAGAGTTTGGTCATTCCCAACCCTGTGTACCTTTCGGTTATCATAAACCTCTATGGTTTTGGGGAAAACGTATTTCAAGTAATTTGTTGAGTAAATATTTGATAATGATATTTTAACGATTTATCGTACGCATGTTAATCATTTGGAGTAATTGTACTTCTAATATTTGTTATGGAAAATGTCGACCTTGTGCTTTGGGAACGCTTGAGAGAGCCAATGGGGTTATAAACTTGTTTAGAAAATGAATGGTCAAAACCTAAATGGTGTTGGAATGTATTCATGCATTTTTGGAGCATGTGCTTGCACAAACATGGTCGGTTGCATTTATCACATTTTGTGGATTTTAGCATGTGGTTATTCGATTGGTTAAGCTTAAGGCTCGGTTTTTCCGGCTTTGTCGGTCTTGGGGACTTTTGTCCGATTTTAATAACTTTAAGGGGAGTGTTGGGTGAGAGTTGCATTGTTGCGCTTATCATAGAGTCATGTATTTTAGACTGTAATGCATTTGGATCCATAGGCATGTAAGTAGTCATATTTAAGGATGAGGAGTCTTAATATTCTCACCTTGGGAATTATGCCGTGTTGGCATCGTTGTTGTCTCTGTTGTTTGGCGAAGAGGAACCTTTATGGGTTGTACTTCGGGACCATGGGTCTTGTGATTGGATGTCTAATTCTTGTGCACGAGGGTTAGACATAATGAGTTATCAAGTGAGGAGCTGAGGCTCCTATCTTGAATGCTAGGGAGTAGGCACTAGGTGTCGAATGAGTACCCTAAGGATGAAACTCCACTAGAGATCGAATAGACAATAAGATCGTGTATCCTTGAGGTGTAGCTCGGCAGAGCAGGCAATAGGGGATACAGTGTTTGGGACTTGAAATAAAGTCCGACTGGAGGTGTAGCTCGATAGAGCAGGCAATACAGTCACGGTCTGAGGTGTAGTTCGACAACATGGCTATGTGGCTTAACTTTGTGTTCCACCACGTACAATGGAATCGGGTCTCCCCCGTCACCAGAAGGTGTTACTTGGGTATTAAATTGTATTATTTTATTATTCACGTTTTCGGTGATGTTTTACATATATGGATTTGTTTACTCAAGATTTATGGGTTGAGTATTATACCCCGTCCATGTTTAGGGTGCTTCGGGAAGTAAAGTTTGTTTCGTATTTTTATAAATTGGGAGTTTATTTATTATTCACGTTTTGGGTGAGTTTGGGTTTGAAGTTGTTTACAAAGGAATGTATGTGTTGGGTTGCGTGTCTTTAAAGGTGAGAATTATTGGAAAATGAGTCGTTTGATATTTAACGAAAATCATTTTGAAAGATTATGATTTAAACTACATTCTTTCCTTTATCAAATATATTTATTCCATTTTGAAAACTCTTGAACTCACTAGGCCTTAGCCTAACCTTTTATTTGTCGGCATGTGCATCAGGTTGGTTGAGGATTGTTGCTAGCGACTTCGGGGTGAGATGAGAGCTAGTCCTTTGCTCGAGATGAGAGTAGCTTGGTGAAGCCTTCCACACTTTTGGAGATAACAACTGTTATTGGGTTATAGTAACACCCGACTTTGATTAGTCTTTATACAAGACTTGACCTATTATTTGTTGAAGGTTAATCTAGAATTTCTAACTGAGGTGACTCAAGTGATGATTAGTAGAATAAATTTTATCCGTATTTGATGTATAATTGAAAATTTTAAACTAGTTGCTCTTTCCAAATTTGAGGGTGTTACATATGCATACGACACACATAACGACCCAAAGTCCATAACCATAATTCTTAAAATAAAACCAAGTGGTCCCAAACATCAAGTCATAAAATAACAATATTCTCAAAGAAAAACGGCAGATACACACATCCACAACTGAGATATCTAGACTTAACAATAGAAAATTAAGGTAAACTATCTCTATTGCTACCACCTCTAATACTTCAAACCTTCTCCTTTCCCTTGCAAGACGCGTCAACCACTCTCTTACCAGAAAATGGTTTTTAATTTTGAAAAGTGAGGGTTAGACCATGAGGTCTAGTGAATTCCCAATCGAAAACAGTTTAACGATTCGATAGTAATTATGCAAACCGCCATAAGACCCATGTAACACCCTGAAATTTCGAGTTTATGTTAATTGCTTTCTAAATCAACTTATGTGCTTACTTGAGTTAAACATAATAATTTCATGATTGGAACCGTATGAGTTGCTTCGTATAATCTTGTGGATTTAGAAGTACTCTAGCATACCTTTTATGGTGTTGGTTGGTGAGCCTTAATCGCGAATGCGATGTTTTGAGCTCTAAGGAGTCTCGGCGAGAGTGCCAGGCTACAGTGCCATGGTCACTCTCGCCTGGGGCATTGTCGCACCAAGCTTAGGACCCCCGGTACATGTGGGGCGAGAGTGCCCGGCGATAGTGCCGGTGTCACTCTCGCGAGTGGTGCCCCCACTCTCGGTACGTATGGCGCGATAGTGCCTGGCGAGAGTGCCAGGGCACTATCGCGGGGCAAGATCTCAGCGGGCCCATCAGATCCAATTAAATAGGTTTTCAGCCATTCTAAACCCACTCTCACCATTTCTCTCAAGAAACGAAATTTCCTCCCTCCAAGTGACGATTTCTTCTTCCTTCCCTCTCCTCTCATTTAATACTTGACCTAAAATACATTTAGGTCATTTATTGAGTTCCACCCACCTCACACTCTCATTCAAGTGAAGACCCAAGTGTTATTCAAAGCTTCAAGAGATCTCATCTTCAACCTAGGGTTTCTTCATTTTAGGGTTTTTACTTTACAAACCCTATAGGTGAGTTTTCTACTAATTTTCACATGCTAATGCTTTATTACTACATTCTTGAATTATCCATAACTTGTTGACTTGGGAATTTGACCTAAATGCCGATAAGAATGACTATGCCTTTAAATTCCTTGTTGTTATGAATGTTGGAGATGTTAAATGTATATGAAATCATGTTAGTAAGTATATGAGGACATTTATAAGCTTATCTGTGAAATTACACTATACGTGATAATTAATGTTTTGGGACCCAACTCTTGTGCACGAGAGTTTGGGTGGTTGTTGGTTATGTAACCTTGACCAATGATGTATGGGTAGACACTAAAGGACCGACTCCTTGAGGTGGAACCCTATAATCGAAGGGATAGAAACTAAGGCTCGACGAACCTTGAGGTGTAGCTCGACGGAGTGGGCACTAAAGGTGGATTAGACGCTTGAGGTGACACCGGATACGGTGTGAACTAAAGTAAGGGCCTGAGGTGTAATTTCCCCAATTCTAAACTTAAGTGTCTACATCTACGGATATAGTCACTTGAAAGGACACAGGTTGTCCCGCGTAAAGAACTTGTTATGTTTCATGATGTATTGTGAACAAGTTGTATTGTTAAATCTATGATGGGCTATACTTGGAATATCGTCATGGTTGCGGTAACTTGGGAGCTTTCCACATTTCAATCTCTAATTCATTTATTTATATATATTTTGTGGAATCTCACTAGGCTCTTAGCCTAACACTTGATGTTGTGGTTGTCTTCAGGTCCTCCTAGTGGTGTAAAGAGGGCACCTTGACTTCCGGTTATGAGAATAGGACTATTGGTGAACCGAGCTTTTTGGGATAATCCTTGAGCAGAGCGTTTTGAAGACATAGCAAAACCCACCTTAATCTAGTCACTTCATTTAATCTAGATTAAATAGGTTGTTGTAATTTATGTCATATTCCGTCGCTACTATATTTGTTACAAACTACCCCGAACCTTGGGTTTTAGTTGTTTACTTTACAGGATTGTAAACCTTGGTATTTTAGATGTCATATTGCAGAATTTTTATTTGGCCCTATTTTTAGGGTGTTACAACCCATCAGTATGCAATTCCACAACATCATGCCAAACTTTGGTATTTGCACAGTGTTCAAAGTCTCCCATCACCTCACCGTGATATCCGTAATTGAGGCCCCCGGTAGATGCCATTCCCGTGTGCACAAGAAACAGATTCAAGACACACGATAATAATACTCTCCCAAGAAATATTCACAATTCCAAGGTACCTTAATCCCACTGTGCAACCTGAGTCCAAATCAACATGCCAAGAAAAGGATAATATTGCATGAACAATACAATGCATTTAGAAACAATTTCATATCATGTGTGATAAAAAGAAATCCTCACAAGTGTAAATTATGTCATAAAGCTCGTAACCAAGTTCAGTGATTAAAATCATTGGCAAAACATTTCACGTATATGAAAAGTGTTAAGGGAACTCACTTACTTGACGAAAACCCAACGCCTACACCAAAACTCACTTCAGAAAAGTCTGAACACCTACAATTTAGTTCAACAGGACATAATTAAACCCCGACTAAAATCCATTTGGGATCCGGTTAACACCTGTTGGTCCCGAAGGTGCTTAACAAGTTTGTAGAAGGGGGGGGGGGGGTTGAATACAAAGTTACAAACACATAATTTTAAAGTTTAATAAATTGTTTATTGATAAATCAAATCACAATTTACAAGTTTGTTGCGGAATAAGATTAAGTAAAACCTAATCTAAACAAACTTAAGAATCACTAAGAAGGTTGCATTAGAAATAGAGAATAGGGGATTGGGAGAATATATAAAACAAGGGTTTCTATATATTTAGAAAGATGAAGGCTACACTCAGATGGAGTGTTGATCTTTCTATTTATACCCCATGCATTAAATGCATGGCAGAGTACTTTACACGTGTCCTTCATAGATTGGTTGCATAGGTCTGACTTTAGGAAACATGCTTTTGGCCGTATGATGAACAGTGTAGTTGACAGAGTTGTTGTACGAATTACTATAGAGGCATGTCTTTTCTGACAATCGTACTATGTGTGCAAGGACAAGACAAAAGAGACTTGAGGCATAAGCTAAGTGATCATCAATCGCTGAATATCTCTTTCTTCAGAGATATAAAGAAGTTTAGCTATCGCTGAAGCTTTTCCTCAGGTTTCTTCGTGTATGTAGACTTGTCTTGGCTTCACTGATATCCGCATCAGGTCATGAGTAGACTTGTCTTTGTTCAACAGCTTTGTTAATATTCATCATGATGAAATTTGGTGTACGAAAAAATTAATATTCACCATTTAGCTTAGAAAAATTGGTTGGATCATGTATATGTTGCATGTGTGATATGTAACCGTAAGTTAATTATATACTATAAAACATACAATTTTAAATATTTTTTAAATATAGTAATACAAAAATTACATAAATTAACAAATAAATCAAAAATGACCCACGTGGTACAATTTATAGTTCTAAAATCAGTAGCAAAACCACATAGTAACCGGTTGTGGCATGAGTTCTCCTAAAATTAATTTTATTTATTTAGGCCCTGTTTCACCCATTTGATTTCTCCATACGGGACTCCTTCTCCTCACTTGCAAACTCTAGTATCCTGTCAAAATCTCAATTCTCGATTACAATTTACCCTCCCTTCTCCCCTATTCATTCTTCTCCCTGATCAGTTGATGCACTTGACCACTCCCGCTCTCCACCTCAATCGTTGCCTCAATTGGTCAAGTTAGCTCATTAAGGTTTTAAAACTTTAACATTATAATTCTTGAATCTTGGGTAGTTATTTGTTTCATTATTTGAACTTATCTAATTAGTTTATTTTAGTTATTGTTACTCTTTTGGTTCTTGGGTTTTTTGTTTCCTGATTTTGAGGATATTTAGGTAATTGTTTTCTTATTTTGAGATTATTTGGGTAATTTGTTTTCTGAATATTTGAGAATATTTAGTAAGTTACTCTTCTACTTTGATTAGTTTAAAACGACGTTTTGTTAATTAATTTAAAACAATGTTGTTAAGGAATTTACAGGAATGTTGTATATGCTTGTCAAATTTGTATGCTTCACACTTACATAAAATGTTGGAAATAATTTTTATGTATCAGGGTATAAGCATTTGTAAATCATTGACAACTTTTGTGTGCATTATTGACATCTTGAACCAAGTACATCATGTTTCTTATGAAAATAAAGGATTCTAATTGATTTGTTATGCATTTTCCTTATATTTCATTAGTTTTAGAGACTGCAAACCTAGATGGTTCTGTTTTACAATTTTAATGAATGAAGAATCCACCATTCGTTCAGCAAGCTTGTGAAGAATAATGCATGCAATCATACCGATATCATCCTTCACAACAAAATGTAGCTAGTACCTTAAAACAAAAACAAAAACAAAAAAGAGTTTGTTATCGATTACGTGGTCTTTAAAATATTAGGGATCTCAAAGTGATTGGACACATACAATGTAAGAGTGACGATTTATTCAATATTGTATTGTGCATCTATTAACATTAGAAATCTCAAAGTTTTTGGATCTTGCAAGTTGTATTTGTTTGAAGTTTAAACTGAATCTTGGTTGGTCTTCTAACAAACATTGAATGACAAAAATTTGGGTTTGAATAAATTAATTGAGGGCAGAGGCACAAATCTTTTTATATATAAAAGCAAAACTTTAAAATGATGACATGACATAATAAGAATCAAGAATTCACCAATGGTGAATTGTGGTGGATTCTTCATTGTCCCTAGGGGTGTCAAAAATAACCGAAACCGAATAACCCACCCGAACCGAATGAAGTTTGGGTTAAACGGTTTCGGGTTATTCGATTTTCGGGTTTAACGGTTCGGTTAACCGAATAAGGATTCTTATTCGGTTCGGTTTTCGGTTAATTTTTTCCTAATTCGGTTAAACCGAATAACCCGAATAATACAATCTACTAATATTTTATATATTGCATTTTATAAAAAAAAGTAAACCTAAGGCATGTTATACTATTATTATTTTACATATTTTATTGATATATAATGTTTTTATTGAGAGTAGATAATGTCTTTTTATTAGATTACATTTTATGCATGAATTACATCGTCGCATTAAGAAAAATAATGTCATATGGTAGAAATAGGTTTTGATAGACAATGTATTTACTTAATATAAGTCAATTGTTGAGTATGAATGTATGATATAATTATATATTATAAGCAACAAACACTTGATTTGAAAACATTATTTGTTCAATTGTCAAACGAAAAAATATAAATCCTTATTCGGTTTAACCGGTTACCGAACGGAATAACCCGAAACCGAATAACCCAAAACCGATTAAACCGAACCTTATTTGGTTTGGTTATCGGTTAGTTTTTAAAAAGCTTGAAAACGATTAACCCGAACCGAACAAACCGAAAACTGATTTAACCGACCGAATAACACCCCTAATTGTCCCACATTGGTGACAAATGTGAAAAATTGGAAGTACAAATGACTATATAAAGAATAATGTATGACTTGAATGTTCATCCAAAATTTGATCCATTTTTGGGTTAAATAGTTATTTTTATTTACATGACAAACCATTTCATGTAATAGTTTAACATTTCATTTTCATTTTGTATAAACCAAATTTATATGAAAGAATATTTATATATAAAAAAGCAAAATCTTAAGATGATAACATGGCACCTTGAGAATCAAGTATTAATCAAATGGTGAATTATATTAATCTTATATATATATATATATATATATATATATACATATATAAGCAAAACTTTATGATGATGACATGACACAATGAGAATCAAGAATTCATCAAAGGAGGATGGATGACTTTGAGAATTAAAGGTTTGTTCGGCTAAAAATGTGTTGTGACTGACCCTCAATAGTGTAATTTTTACAAGAATGACAGTCTTTCTCTATATATAAACAAACAAATATTTAAAATTTTATCTTTCTTTCTTTATAAGTATAAATGAAATAACCAATGACATATGAGCTGCTATTGTGAGATTTGAATATTCTCAAATGTTGCATTGTGGTATTGTTTTGGTCATCACACATTGATGAGAGAATGTTATATTGAAAAATGAAGGTGACTACAAAAAATGAGAAATGAAAGTTCTATATAAATCTTGAAATGTTGTGAGTTTGGTAATCCCACATTGGAAGTTTTTTTTATATAAGATGTGAGTTTGTATTTAATAAAGGAGAGGATGTCTATTTGCGGCAACTCATAGGGTTGGCTAATTTTAGCCGTCCCCATTTTAGAAATAAATTAATATTCAAATATTAATAATAACAATAAGATATGGTTAGGAGATAAGTCGTTTGGATTATAAATACCATATATTCTAATAATTTACTACAGATGAATCTCAAACTATTTGTAACATCAAATGATTATTAACATACGCAAATTAATCACTTAAGAAAATTCATTCGTTGTTTTACATTATATCTCATTAATTGTTTGCCAAAAAATTACATTTTATTTTAACTCGATCAAGTACTCCTTAAAAAAATACTACTATTGCACATCGTACGAGTCACACACTAGTGAGGAATAAAGAGAAATTACCATGGATGTGCAACGTTGGTGGTGAAGAGGTTGTTAAGTGGGAAGAGCCACTAACTAAAGTTACTTACTTGAATTAGAAAGAAAAACAATTTCAAATTTAAAATGTAGAGATAAATGAAAGCAAACCTAAAATGAAAACATGTGGTCATCATATTCAAGCCCACATAGATTAAACATAGATTTCAAAGACAAAGTGTTGATGTGTACCTCAATAAAACCTTCTCATGGTTGCTCCACTGCTATGAACAAATTTTTTAGTGTTATCATCACCAGATGGTTGGTGATTGTGTTATGCAAGATCAACAAACATAACCAAATTGAAATCATAAACAATTTTCAAGGGTTTAGAAGATCGTATCATAAACCAACATATTTAACCATATAATAGCATATAATAACGAAAATGGGCTATTTCCTTTAATGATCTTCTATAAAAGTCACTTGCACAAACTAACCTTCTAGTGCTATTAGGTTAAAAAAATATTAAAACTATGCTAATCGAATGTGATACATCGCATAAATGAGCTAACTCTATAATAAGATTTAAATTCAACAATGTCCAAAAAAAATATAAGTATAGGATCTCAAGGGTCAAATTAGAGATTTAAAAACGGAGACATTTTCCTAATAGAAAATTGTTAGTGTACTATATCTTGGATACCTTTTGATCTTCTATAATCTTTATGCTTGCTTCATGTCAACTAAGTTCTCAAGGATACGGTAAAAGATTATGCTTGCTTCATGCCAACTAAGTTCTCAAGGATACGGTAAAAGAAAAATATAACTTATAGTTTAGCAACAAAAAACACAAAAGCAAAATCAACTAAGCCTATCTTGTTAGATCTTTTTATTTGTTCTTAAACCCCCTTGGGCATTCTATGTCTGAAATGATTTAGCCTACCTCCAAAATTAAGCTTATGAGTCCTTGTATAGGATCATCCTGACCTTTTTTTGGCTATTTCCCTACTCTCATCAAGAAAGAGTTGATCAAAAAGTCCCTAAACGAAATAACCCACAATTAGCAGTTCTCAAGAAAATAAAGAAATTTAAATAAAAAACAACCTGAAAACATTATGGTGTAACTACAATTACCTTGTACCTGTACGTGAGGTTCTATTGGTGGATTCACTATCGAAATCCTCAGTCATATATAGATACTAAATTGCACTTTGGTGAGTGAAGTTTCAAACACCTTCGACGTATTTTTTATGTTTGGAAAACATAAAATTGGTCTCTTGTTGCTTCACATAAATACTAACTATACTGACTCTTTCCTTGAAAAGCATAAGTTGATTTTCATTTGGGATATCATTAACAAACAACTTGGGGACATGGGCATGGTAACTCTTAATCAAATATGATGCTCTCATTAAGGTATATGTCCCTAAAATGCTAGCATTTGCTAAACTTTTAGACCACATTTTATCTCTCTCGTTTCTAGTCTATGCTTTGTCCACGTTTCTACTTTTTAAAAGGCAATTGATTTCCATAATAATTTGATTGCAGAATGTGCTAATGTTTAATTGTAATCATGTCTCATGATCAAGAATTGACGAGAGTATGATGATTAATATTTATATAAGTTGTCCATATACTAAAGCTGATTATCTCATTTGGACGACCAACCATGAGAAGGTCATGACTTAATTTGCACAATATTTAGGTACATAGACTGATATGCATGGTATCTTTTGATTTGCTTAAGGACCAACCATTTACTTCTAATGGAATTTGACACTCTTACTAAAGTATGTCTCTATGCAATGCTCATCCTGATTTGTTTCACAACTTTCATCAAGAAAAAGTTGATCAAACTCTAAATACAAACTATACCATAATTATTAAATTCTCGTGAAAGTAAAGATTAAAACAACCAAAGTTCAATATATGGGATTTGTTCACACAATAAAAACAACCAAGAAAGCACATATGTGTAGCTTCTAAACAAAGATTGCTCTAGATAAAATAAAGAACACACTACAAAAAAAACGACGGCCAAAATCCGCCGGAAATCCACCGGAAAATCACTGTTTCGGCGGATTTGGCCGGACGGAATCCGGGGCGCCGCAAAAATCGTTTTTCGGCGGAATTTTCGCCGGATTTTGTGTTTTCGGCGGATTTTTCGGCGGAATTTTCCGCCGGAAACATTTCCGAAATTTTTTTAAATTTTTAAATAAGTCGATTAATTAGAGAAATATTTTAAAATTTTCAGCGGAATTTCGACGGATTTTTCCGCCGAAAACTCTTCCGAAATTTTTTTTAATTTTTAAATAAGTTGATTAATTAGAGAAATATTTTAAAATTTTCGGCAGAATTTCGACGGAATATTCTGCCGAAAATTTTTAATATTTACTTTTTATTTATCTTTAATTAATTAAAGAACGTGTTTCGGTGAAATATACATAACCAATTTTTAAAATAAATCATCAATTTGAAATATACATAACCAATTTTTCCATACAAATACACACTTTTCTATTAATAATACATATTGAATAAAAATAAATAATCTTTTACAATTACATTCAAACCAATATTAATGTACATTAACAAGATTTGCATATCTACATATTTTTATAAATAATAATATACATCTTCAATATTTGTAGATCCATCTTCCTCTCACACATGTCTAATCTGCAAAAAAAAAATAACAACATGAAAGTTAAATATTCAAAAGCATGTAATTATAACTCTTGTACAAACAGAAAACCATATTTAAAATATTTTTTAAAAAATAAATCAATAAACTTTTTTTATAAAAAATATATCTGAAATATCTTTTACATAGAAACATATTTTCAATAGATTTTCGAAAACAAATATGTAATTTTTTTGTAAAATACTTTTTTGTAAACAAATTTGAAATATTTTTATAAAATCAAATCATGAAGTTTTTATATATATAAACAGATTTCGAAATTTCTTTATAGACAGATTTGTATATTATTTTAGAAAACCAAATCTGAAGTTATTTTTATAAAATCAAATTTGGTTTTTTTTTATAAAAACAAATCTGTAAGAGATCTATTTTTTTAAAAACAGATCTGAATGTTTAAAAAAAAATCTAAGTATGGAGGGGAGAGAGAGAGACCTGTGGCGACGATGGAGGGGGGAGAGAGATGAGAAACTTGTGTCGGCGATGGAGACCGGAGGGAGGCGATGTAGAGATGGAGAGATGGAGGTTATGAGACTTATCATATTTTTTAGGGTTATGAGATGGAGAGATGGAGGTTATGAGATTTCTCATATTTTTTAGGGTTATGAGATGTGGAGATGGAGTGGTTTCTAGAAAATAAAAGGGGTGGGGAAAGAATACGTGGGCTTGGGTGGTATTGGGGGGGTGGGGTCGAAATTTTGTGGGGAAAATCTTGGTGGGAAATCTTGAGAAAACAAAAAAATTGGTGAAATACAAATTTTGGGTGGGAAATTTGTATAAATTTTATAATTATAATAAATAATTAAAGTTTTATTTTAATATATTTATGGTCTTAATAAAATTTAAAATTATTTTTAAATATTTTCCAAAGTTTCATAATTTGATGAACTTTTTTTTATAAAAGATTATTTAAATCAGTTCTCATAAAATTGTAATATTTTTTGTTCTTAATGAAATCTAAAAAATATTTCTCATATGTTGTGAATTAGATTATCAACTATTAATTAATTTTTATTTTATAAAAATATATTGATAGAGGTCGTGTAAAAGCCCAACCGTATCCATCAAAGCTCAATCGGATCCGTTAAAACCCAACTGGGTACGTTAAAGTTCAACTGGATCCATTAAAGCCTAACTCGGAACCTTAAAGCCCAATTGGGTCTGTTAAAGCCCGATCGTATCCATTAAAGACCAACTGGATATGCTAAAACTCAACTGTGTATGTTAAAGCCCAACTGTGTAAGTCAAAGCCCAATCTGGATTCGTTAAAGCCCAATTGCATCCGTTAAAGGCCAACTGGATCCATTAAAGACTAATTGGATCCTTTAAAGAGTAATTGGATCCATTAAAGCCCAACTGGATCTGTTAAAGCCAACTAGGTACGTTAAAGCCCAACTGGATCCGTTAAAGCCCAACTGGATCCGTTAAAGCACAACTGGATTCGTTAAAGCCCAACTAGGTACGTTAAAGCCCAACTGGATCCTTTAAAGCCCAAATGGATATGTTAAAGCCCGACCGTATCCATTAAAGACCAACTGGATCTGTTAAAACAAAATGGTGTATGTTAAAGCCCAGCTGTGTAGGTTAAAGCCCAACTAGATCTGTTAAAGCCCAATTGGATTCGTTAAAGTCCAACTGGGTATATTAAAGCCCAACTGGATATATTAAAGCCCAACTGGTGCGTTAAAGCCCAACTGGGTACGTTAAAGCCCAACCAGATTCATTATAACCCAATTGGATCCGTTAAAGACCAACTGAGTACGTTAAAACCCAACGGGGTACGTTAAAACCCAACCGGATTCATTAAAGTCCAACTGGATACGTTAAAGCCCAACTAGGTACGTTAAAGTCCAACTGGTACGTTAAAGCCCAAGTGGATCCATTAAAGCCCAATTCTATCCGTTAAAGCTCAACTGCGAACGTTAAAGCCCAACCGGAACCGTTAGAGCCCAACCGGATCGATTATAGCTCAACTATACCCATTAAAGCCCCATTGGGTACGTTAAAGCCCAAACGGATCAATTAAAGACCAACTGGTACGGTAAAGACCAACGGTGTACGTTAAAGCTCAAATGGTTCCATTGAAGCCCAACTGGGAACGTTAAAGCCCAACTGTATCCATTAAAGCTCAACTGTACCCATTAAAGCCCCACTAGGTACGTTAAAGCCCAACTGGATCCATTAAAGCCCAACCGTATCCATTAAAGACCAACTAGATACGCTAAAGCTTAATTGGATCCATTGAAGCCCAACTAGGAACGTTAAAGACCAAGTGGGTACGTTAAAGAACAACTGGATCCATTAAAACTCAACTATATATGTTAAAGCCCAAATAGGTACGTTAAATTTTTTTATTATTTTTTTAAAATTTTCTAAGAATAAAATAAATATTTTAAATTTTTAGCGTTTTCGACGGAATCAAAAAAATTTTATTATTATTTTTAAATTTTTTAAAAATAAATAAATATTTAAAATTTCTAGCGTTTTCGGCGGACTCAATTTTTTTAATTATTTTTTTTAAATTTTTCTAAGAAATAAACAAATATTTAAAATTTTTAGAGTTTTCGGCGGAATCAAAAAAAAAATTATTATTTTTTTTAAAGTTTTCTAAAAACAAATAAATATTTAAAAATTTTAGCGTTTTCGGCGGATTTTCGGCTGAATTGAAATTTTTTTATTATTTTTTTTTAAGTTTTCTAAAAAAAAATAAATATATAATTTTTTTTACTGTTTTCGGCGGATATTAATTAATTAAATTAAATTAATAAAATCCGTCGGAAATCCGTCGGAAAGTTTATTTTTTTTTTTTAAATAATTTAAAAAATATTTTCCGGCGGATTTCCGGCGAAAGTCAACGAAGTTTGACCATGTTGACTTTCGTCGGAAAACCGTCGGAAATCCGCCGAAAATATTCCGGCGGAATATTCCGCCGAAAACAGCCGCCGGAAAAGGCTGTTTCTTTAGTAGTGACATGAAACAAATTAGCCAGAGCAAAATGAGATTCTTCAAAAGGAAAACAAATTAATCAACAGATAAAATGAAGAAATCAATTCGATAGTGTTTCTGGAACTAGAAAGTTACTAAGTTATTGTATATACTTGTGATCATCCAAGGAAGACTTAACCAAACTTAATTATCTTGTTGAATCTTTTAATTATGCTATTAAACCCAACTAATAATTAAACAAACAACACAATATCGGGTATAACCATGGCTCTAACAGTTGATTGCTAGTCTAGAAATGAATATGACCTACTAAAAAGCCTAAGAATGTCAAATAATAGAAGCAAATGTTCTATAAACTTACAAACGATGTGTAATTTCAGAATTGATTTGTTTAGCATCTCCTAAATCAATCAGACCATTTTTAAACTAACAATCGAGCCATGATCTCTTATTGACAAAAGAGCATAATTCAAACGTACTTCCAGGTAGTAGAGAAGTGTAACATACATAAAAATACTTTAACGTTATTTAATAAAAACCACCAAAATATACCACAATTATTAGGTTCTCGTAAAAATAAAGATTACAACAACCAAGGATCAAAGCATGAATTTGAATGGTACATTTATATCCATTTTTCCTTTTAACGTCTAAATAAAGTGTGTCTGAGTGGTAATGGTTAAGAAGTATTCGTTTTTCAGTACCAAGTTATCCGCCATGCTAAAAGTATAAAAAAGCCCCATACTTGGAAGCCATTACTGCCACATCAGCAATATGGTATTCTTTTTGAATGAAAAACTCAATCATCGACTTCAAACTTGTCTCTATGTTAAGACCAAATGCCTGTGGACATCGAGGCATAAGCACACCAACATTTACTCCTATTGAATGAAACTAATGAGAAGTGGGTCGTAGCTTCTCCTCCAAGCTGTAATTTATGATGGGCGAGCAACATGTTAGAACCTTACCCACTTCTTCAGAAGAAAACCCCATTTCGTAAAGAAAGTCCATTGTTGCTAGTAACTTCGATCTGTTATAAGTGAGAAGGGACGAAAAACAATAGATAACTTTTCCCATTTTTTCTTGTCGACCCCAACTCTTCTAAAAATGCCATGGTTGGGATATGATTCTCAGTTAGACTAATACCACATAATTGAGGTCGTTTACTGATATCACGGGGATATTTGACTTTGCTATACCAAGGTCAAGAAGGAACTCGACTACTAGTTTGATTATACCTTACAAACTATAGTAAGCAAAAATAGGTAACTTTCGAATTACTTCCTTAGTAACCTCGAGATTCATCCCAAGATCTTCAAGATATACAACATGTGGAGGGAGATTTGGTGTTTCACCAATATCACTTACTCATGCCATGGTTGACAGTTTCTTGGAGTTGGCACCGGATAGGGTTGAAACATGTGTGTAGTTGAAGTTTCGATAACATCAACAGATAGATTTTGATCGGTTTCCTCTAATTTCTCTTTGACTATCAGAAAGGGAAAGCATTCTAGGGCATCTACCAAATTGTCACCGTGCTCCTCAAGGAGGTCATATGGGTAAGGGATGAGATCATCTCTGATGTCAAGAGTCGTAAGCTCTCTTCTTACAAGAACCATTATATACTGCTTGGTGAATATACCATCCAAAGCTATAGGATTTTGGGTTATCCAAATTCGGGCCTATTGGTGAAAACACACATGTTTCTACTACTGTGCCCCAGATTATGCCATGACTAAACAACTAACTCTAAAGTTAGATGTCTATTGGTGTTGTCCTTGATTACACAGATAAGTGATTTTCACTATATTCATATTACATATAACTCTATATTTTCAAAGAAACATGTTCAATCCTATATGTTGAAAGCATGGTAGGTCAATATGCATATGCATTCGTGTGTTGTTATTGACTTGAGGAATGCTAAATTATAGTGATATTAATGTGTAACACCCATAAATTCTAAAACAACGACCAATGATTGGTCAAGGAAACGATGACCGGACGACCGAGAGAAACGTTCGGGGGATGGCTTAGGCAAGGCGCGAGGAGGAACGACCTGCAGCACGCACAGCTTGGACCGTAGTCTCAAGCCGCGTCTAAGGTCGCGCAAATCACTGAGGTTTGCAGTTGGGGGACACGCCCGGCTTGGTCTGCGACTTGAGGTCTCGGTCAAGGCCGCGGGGAAGGTCTGGATGATTTAAACCCAATTTTTAGGGTTTTCTCTCATTTATGCCTCCATATCCATCTCTCTCCTCTCCTTGGTACTATGTTTGGGAACTATGGCTCCTGATTTGGAACATCTATGAGGGAGTTATCCTAAGGAAACACAAGGGTTTGGTATTTGGGAGCTTGGATTTGAAGAGTTGGAGGGCTTCCTTGGATGGCTTTGGATGGAGAGTCTCAATGTATTAGTGTGGTAAGTTTCCTTGAATATTCCAAGCTTTAGTATAAGGATCTTTGTAGATCTAAATGTTTACTTGTTGTTGGTTTATTTCTAGAGTTGGGGAAATGGGTTATTTGGAAACCCTAGCTCATTGTAGAAGATGACTTGGAAATGATTGAATTTGCACTATTGGAGGCTAATGGTTGGATTTGGAAACCTAGGTTTAACTTAACCTAGCAAGGTGAGTGAAGTTGATTTGTGAAAACGTTGTACATGCCAAAATGTTCATTTTAAAGTGTTTTGTGTTTTACATGAAATTGTTAACTGCTGATCACCTGATAAGTTTTGGTTATTTGGAAGTGTTTAACTTTATAAACTTATAAAACACCCATGTTTAGGATTTTGATAAATGTATCATAATGAAGATGTTTGAAAACCATTTTCATAAATGGAGGGTAATTGGTAAAAATGCATTTTTATGATTATTGGTATATAGTGTATTTTGTGTTGTGAAATGTTTTGAAAATACCAACGTACGAGTCATGGGAGTTTGGTCATTCCCAACCCTGTGTACCTTTCTGTTTGCGTAAATCTTGGTGGTTTTGGGGAAAAATGTAATTCAAGTAATTGTTGAGTAAATCTTTGATATCGATATTTTAGCGGTTTAACGTACGCATGTAAATCCTTTGGAGTAATTGTATTTTAATGTGTGTTATGAAAATGTTGATCTTGGGTTATGGGAAGTTTGAAAGAGCCAATGGCGTTATAAACTTGTTTAGAAAATGACTTGTCCAAATCTAAATAGTCTTTGAGTGTATTCATGCATTTTTGGAGCATGTGCTTGCATAAACGTGGTCGATTGCATTTTATTACATTTTGTGGATTTCAGCATATGGTCATTTGATTGGTTGAGCTTAAGGCTCGATTTTCAGATTTGTCGGGTCTTGAGAACTTTTGTCCGGTTTTAATAACTTAAAGTGGAGCTTTGGGTGTGAGTTGCATTTATTGCACTTTATTTTGGAGAATGCATGTTTTGAGTGTGTGTATCATTCAATTGGAGTCATGTATTTTAGACTGTAATGCATTGGATCCATAGGCATGTAAGTTGTTCATATTTAAGGATAAGGAGTCTTGATATTCTCACCTTGGGAATTATGTCGTGTTGGCATCGTTGTTGTCCCGGTTGTTTGGCGAAGAGGAACCTTTATGGGTTGTACTTCGGGACCATGGGTCTTGTGATTGGATGTCTAATTTTTGTGCACGAGGGTTAGACATCATGAGTTATCAAGTGTGGAGTTGAGGCTCCTATCTTGAATGCTAGGGAGTAGGCACTATGGGTCGAATGAGTACCCTGAGAATGAAACTCCATTATAGACCGAACAGGCAATAAGATCATGTATCCTTGAAGTGTCGCTTGGCGGAGCAGGCAATGGGGGATACGGTGTTTTGGGACTTGAAATAAAGTCCGACTGGAGGTGTAGCTTGGCAGAGCAGGCAATACAGTTATGATCTGAGCTGTAGTTCGACAACGTGGCTAGGTGGCTTAACTTTGTGTTCCGCCACATACCACGGAATCGAGTTTCCCCCGTCACCGGAAGGTGTTACTTGGGTATTAAATTGTATTATTTTATTATCCACGTTTTCGGTGACGTTTTGCATATATGGATTTGTTTACTCAAGATTTACGGGTTGAGTATTATACCCCACCTATGCTTGGGATGTTTCGGGAAGTAAAGTTTGTTACGTATTGTTATAAAATGGGAGTTTATTTATTATTCATGTTTTAGGTGAGTTCGGGATTGAAGTTGTTTTACGAAGGAATGTTTGTGTTGGGTTACGTGTCTTTAAAGGTGCGAATTATAGGAAAATGAATCGTTTAATATTTAAAGTAAATCCTTTTGAAAGGTTATGATTTAACTGTTCTCGTTCATTTAGCAAATATATTTATTTCATGTTGAAAACTATGGAAATCACAATCACTAGGCGTTAGCCTAATCTTTTTATTTGTCGGCATGTGTAACAGGCTTCGTTGGGAATAGTTCTAGTGACAGCGTGAAGAGGGGAGTGCTAGTTGCGTGCTCGGAGAGTGATTAGCTTGTTGAAGACTTCCGCATTTGCCTTGGGAAGAGCAACTTGTGTTTGGGGTTAAGTAACACCTGACTTCGGTTTAGTACTTGTATATCATTGGAGTTTATATTTGTTGAGGTTAGCTATAGTATTTTAACTTGAGGTATACTGAGTTTTGAATATTATGAGGAGGTTTTATTTCTTATGTTGATATTATACCGAAATTTTAATTAGTTGTTCTTACCAAATTTGAGGGTGTTACATTATGTTCCTTCATCCTAGATAATGTTACATTTCTCTGTCCTTTTGAAGTCCATATAATATCTTAGATTCTTGATCATGCTTTTAGGTGTCAAGTCAACATGTAAATCCCCTAACTTTTAAGGTTCATGATAGAATGAAATGCTTATATTTATTGTTTATATGTATAAACATAAGAGAAAATCACATAATCTAATTTTGATTAATTGATATTAGGCGAGACCTGTATTCAATGATAGGAGGAAGTTATGCCAAATAGCAAATACAATAAGACAAACCCCCAAAATAAATAAAAATTACCTAAATTAGTTGCCAGATTTCTGATGATTTCATACTAAAATGTGTGTTTGAATGTGGGTTTCGTGTACAGAAAAGGATGAGAAGGAACCGGGGAGAGAGAAAGAAATGAGGGTAGAGAAACTTACAGTTCCATGAGATGTGAACTATTCCATGGATCTCGATATGGAATCAGGGGCAACAACGCCAATATCTTGGTTTTTGTACATGGAGATTTGGAATGGATGGAATAGATAAAAACCTTTAGACAGGGGAGAACAGAGAAGGCATTAGTAATGTGTTTGAAGACAATTAATGAGAAGATTAATCAGAAGAATTCAAAAAATAAGGAAAAACCAGGAAGAGGGATTTTGAAATATTCAACTATGAAGATGCGACGTAGGATTTCCATCTCGATGATGGCTGCTCCAATGATTTTGTCATGCTCTCAACTTTATGTCTCTTTATCGAAGGCCTGACGATGAAAGTGTGAACAAATATGAACATAGAAGTATCAAAACCAAGAAAATGTAAAAGATAGAAGTAAAGAAACTGTAAAAATGGCCTTTGAGGTCCATGACTATAATGTATAACCGTAACAAAACATAAAAATGTTGTTCTTTATTCTCTTCTATCGTCGCTGGAGTAACCGAACGAAAGCATAACAACCTTTTGATGATGGTTGCTTGGTCTGGTCCTTCTTCCATGTATCTCGGATGTTTGGCGGCCTCTGAAACTTTCGGGTAGGAAGTAAAGACATGTTTTAAATTATTTTACGCTATCATGACATCCTGTGTCTGTTGGTCCTGTAATACAATGACTTATACAAGATGTGTTTGTAGAAGGGGGGAGGGGGGTGAATGCAAACACCATAATTTTCACTTTTAATTTCATATTATATTAAAACAAAAAATTACAAATTTGTTGCGGAAGCTAGGAAGGTAAGACCTGTGATCTTAAACAATTTGACTGGTGACAAATTTTCTAATACTGAAAGAGGGAAGGAAGAAGATTCTCTTTTAAGTCTGAAGAACTAAGAGAGTCTTTTAGATAGTGACGCCGATTTTGCCTAAGAGACTTTCATAGAGAATTTCTTTCAAAACAAATTAGTTGCAACTAATGACAAATGTGACCTTTTATAACCACAATTGCATTAAATGCAATCTTCCAAATTTAACATGTGTCTTCATTTGATCTGTTGATCCATGCATGCTAGTACTTTTCCCTTCAGCCTTTGTAGTTGATGTAGACATTTGTTAACCCATCTCGTCCTTTCATATATAGAAGGAACAGTAAAGAAAGTATGACACTAATAAAATAATGTTTTAGAACTTACTTTGGCTGACATGTTTTTGCATGTTCTCATACTAGAATAGTAGTTTTGGAGAGTTGGTGAACCAAACCTTGATGGACAAGTTTGCACTCCAAAATCCGACTTGCCAGTAGTAGTTACAAGACTTTTACAAGTAATCTGCTTTCGTGACTATCTTGACCTCACTTCAACTACTGTTCGAGTTCGCTGAAGGCTTTTTGCTCTTTGGATCAATACAAATAGTTACAAGACTTTTACAAGTAAAAATCTCATCTTTTTCTATTCCGAAATATATGTTATATATCGTATTCCAGCCATAGACTATTTATGAAGTATGTCTATCGGATACACAAAAAGACTTGGAATATTTTGAGGATGAATTATGAATCAGATAGTTTGAAGTTTATAAACACTTCTTTATCGGATGCATTGTCAACATAATGTTTTGATAAAATCTGAGACTTGATCTTTCAAACATTCTTGGTCTAAGATCCAATGAACACTTTATGTCCGCGACCTTGAGTTACATGTTTATTCTTTATAAAAGCAAATGTTCGAATAATAGATTGTTTGAGCTATATATGACGGATGTAGTTTATTTGACATACTCATTTCAGGACAAATGTTAAGAATGAGTTTCAAAGTGTTTTTGTCAGATGTTATAGATTATTCGCAAATCCGATGGTTGAGACTAACAATGTTTTATGTATATCATGACATGATGACTATATCTTAAGATGTATGCATATTTACGCTCAAAAACCAAAAACTTTCGTCAAAAAATATTGGACATGAATATATTGATATTTGTTTTATGAATACGTATATATCTATATATGTTGTAATCTTTAAATTCTATTGAATAATTTATTATTTTTAAACCCTTTTGTCAAGCTCATGTAGCTTTCTTTAAACAATCTTGATGGCAACCCATATTTTTTTTAACATTAATTAACACTATTAACCAAAAAAGAAACATATAGAATAGTAATATGATGATGCTATAAAAACATATTGTATGGACCATTGGTGTATGGCCCTATGCTATGGCATAGGGATTTATTGCATATATGTAACCAACCACCCTAACTCTCATTCATGATGGCATTGAATTAAATTAAATAATGGCAAAAGGACATGATTTTATTTATTTTTATGGTGCTTTAGTCATGGGGCTTTTAATTATTCAAATCTTGCAATTTAAGGAACCAATTTATAGTGTTGCATTCCATCATCAACTCATTTAATTTTATGATAATGTAGAATTAAACTAATCCCTTTCTTTCTTTCAAAAGTAAGTATCTTATTTTCATTTGTATTTAGTTCTGTTTTGAACTTTCTTTTGATGTTTTTGGAGGTTTGTCCCATGGCTCCCTTGGTTGTGCCTTTGAATGGGTCTTCTACGCCTTGTAATTTCCCTTTTTTTAATATATTTGCAGAGATTCTCTTCTTTCCCAAAACAAAAAGATATGATTAGGAGGAAATTTAAGTAAACAAGTGAAATCTTAACCATTTTGTTTATAAACACATATACACATCTGGTGATGGTTTCACGTGAAACCAGTCTTTTTTCATGAGATCCGTGATACCACATTTTTACACTTGAAATTTCACAGTAAACACTATAAAGGTAAAAAAAATCCGAACTTTCAAAGCAAAAAATACTGTGACGGTTACATTCACAGTGTTTAATTTGTTGTAAAGTTTCAAGTGTAAAAATGTGGTCTTACGAGTCTCATGAAAATAGGACGTAGTCCCAAGTTTACACAAAATTGAGGGGGGTTGTACTTAGAAATATGGTCTTTAAAGTATAGGGTCTTCCTTTTATGCAGACATTTCCATGTATCACTATTAATTAATATATTATATTACTATAAATATGTTTTAATTATATTATTAAATAAGTAATTGGTTATTTTTTTAGATGTCATTAAAATATATAAAACAATCATTGAATTATAACAAAATACTTAATTTTTTTTATATAAAAACATTATATTATTAAGCCTAAATTAAACAAATTTATAAAAACATTATCAATTTCTTCAAATCATCCAAAATCGTACTGTAAATCGAGAAAAAATAACAAAAAAAAAAGAAACATTAAAATCGTGACGTATCTCGCTGCATTACGCGAGTACGCTTCTAGTATATTATAAAACATTTATTAAAAAACTCTTAAAATTACTTAAAATCTCTTAAAAACAACAATTAAAGTTTTATGTATTACATTTAATGTTATTTATTAACTTTCAATCCTTATCTCTAACCACTTTAACTCCTCTAAAATCACTCTCCACTTCAACCCTCCTAAAGTCACTCCCTGCATAACTAAATACAGGATAAAAATCAAAATTTTAATATAAAAAATCTAAAATATAATTAAGAAAATCTAACAAAATATTTAATGTTTATTTTATAAAAAAATATTATTTTATTAAACCTAAAATAAATTACATTATTATTAAATTATCGAAAAAAACTCTTAAAAACAAGTTTTTATGCATTAAATATTATTTATTGATACACATTATTTAAAATTGAAGATTACAAGTCATGATGCATGAGTACAAGTTTCTAAGGCTATTTGTTTGAATTCATAACTAACTGATAAACATAATCAAAATAAGATAAACATCTCAATTTAAATATAAGAAATTTAAAATATACTATAAATGTACCCTCGCAATGCAGCGGGTTTCTGAAATCTAGAACTCGAACCCTCGATCATTATTCATACTTTTTGTTAGTCTTTTTTGATTTTATTTTACGATTTTGAGAAACCAAGATTTAAAACAAAAATATATTTTAGTTTAGTTTAATTATGGTTTTTTATAAAAAATAATAATAAAGTATTTTGTTACGGGTCAAAAAATATTTAATTTAAATGATAACTATATTTAAAATATTTTATATTTAAAATTAAAAAGATAACATACTTCAATAAAAAATAAAAATAAGGTGTTTTATCTCGAATTTTCTTATATTTATCGGTTAGTTATATCAATAGTTAAAAATTTTAGATATTTTAGAAAATAAAAATAAGTGCTTATCTGCAGTTAGTTACACGAATTCAAACATTGAACTTTTATAAGTTGTACTTATGTTCAATCAATTTGTACTTTTGGATTTTAAGTAATATGCATTAATAAGTGGTATCTAATGCATAAAAATTAGTTTTTAAGAGTTTACCTTAAATGCTTTATAATATAGTATAGATATATTAGTTTAAATTCAAAATTATAAGTTAATGAAACATAATTATAACTTATTAAAGTCTCATGTTTTTATTTGTATAACTAACTGCAAATAAACATATTAAATACAGGATAAACACTATGAGATAAACTACTTGTTTTATTTTTTATTAAAATATATTATCAATAATTTTAAATATAATAACATCTATATTTATTGGTTAGTTATATCAATAGTTAAAAAATTTAGACATTTTAGAAAATAAAAATAAGTGTTTATCTGCAGTTAGTTACACGAATTTAAACATTGAGTTTTTATAAGTTGTACCAAAACATTATGAAATTATAAATTAAGTAATTGATTTTAATTAGTTGTATTTTGTGCTTAAAATGTTGTAATTAAGAGTTTTATGTCTCTTTTATAATATAGTATAGATATAGATATAGATATAGATATTTATATAGATAACTGCAAATAAACATATTAAATACAGGATAAACACTATGAGATAAACTACCTGTTTTATTTTTTATTAAAATATATTATCAATAATTTTAAATATAATAACATTTATATTTATCGGTTAGTTATATCAATTATCTGCAGTTAGTTACACGAATTCAAACATTGAGCTTTTATAAGTTGTACCAAAGCATTATGAAATTGTAAATTAAGTAACTTGCTTTAATTAGTTGTATTTTGTGCTTAAAATGTTGTAATTAAGAGTTTTTTATGTCTCTTTTATAATATAGTATAGATAAGATAATCATTGAATTCTAATAAAATATTTAATTTTTTTATATAAAAAATATTATATTATTAAGGCTAAATTAAACAAATTTATATAAAAAAACTATTATCACTCTCTCAAAATCATTCAAAATCGTACTGTAAATTAATAAAAAAAACAAAAAATAAAATAAAACATTAAAATTATGATATATCTCGCTGCATTGCTATGCTTCTAATATATATATATATATATATATATATATATTGTTTTTAGGGTACTTTTGGGATATTTTTGCTCTTTTCCGATCTCTCACCATCTTCATTTATTTTATTTTATTAGTTTTTAATATTTAGTTAAAATTCATCAGCTTCATAAAAATTATACAAACAACAAATCTTGATAAATATGCGAATTTGTTGTCTTTTATTATATGTTATTTGTTTATAGTTCAATATTATTTATTTGTATGATTTATTCATTCAGTCATATAAATAGGTTTATTAAATAGTAGTTAAAATCATGAAGTCGGTGACTTATTTTTACACCCTTAGGTTATATATAATTTCCACATTTTTACGTTCTATAGATTTTTTTTCCATGAATAGTTATTATTTAATATTAATAAATTTTAGAGTGAATTGTGGATTTGGTCATGTGGTTTTATGATTTCTTTGATCATAGTTCTCATTCTATGTTTATTGTGGATATAGTCCCTATGGTATGCAATATATTGTGGTTAGGGTCCCTAAACACTAAAATCATTAACTTTAAAGGGTTAAAGGCATCATGTGCCTTGCACACTATGGGTATAATAGTCATTTTACTTTTACTTTTCCCTTTCAATTTATTTTATACACCTTTAAAACAAACAATACTAAATTGTGGATTTGGTCCATGTGTATCACTCATCATCTTTAAAACACATTTATCGTCTCTCTTAATTTTTTTTTATCCAATCTTCATTGTCAAAGTACAAGAAAAACTAACTTATTAAAGTGCAAAAAAAAAGTTACTTGCCTTTAAAAATAACAATTGTTTGAACCCAACACTACATCCTAAAAAAGAGAACCTATCAAAATAACAATTGTTTGAAACTAATATTACATCCCCAAAAAGACAACCCATCAAAATGACAATTGTTTATATCAACATTTATGTAGTAATTGTTGGCTAACGGTTTTGTTTATTTTCTTGACGACATCTAAGTGACTTGAGTAGGAAGTACATTAATCATTTTCATAAAATGCATAGACCATTTGGAAACCATGATGTGGGAAAAGACTTATATGCATGTCAGTTGACATCTGTAAACACAAATATATTATGACATAGGAGGTTGAAGGGAAGACAATAGTGTCATAAGAGCATCTCCAACCGACCGTTAAATCGCCTATCAAAATTTATTTATACCAAAATTAACATTTTAACATTAATAATTTGTTTTTAAAATTAACATATTTATATTAAGTAAATTATATATACATTTAATATATATTTGATGTTTTTTTAGAGTGTGATTGGAGTTGGGTTTTTTTTTTTTGTGTTGATGGACCCACCAAATTTGATATTTTTTTGTTAAATTTGGTGTTGTGGTTTGAGATGCTCTAAATAGTCATACTTGAATTACACACCAAGTCACTTGACACTTGCTGGGGATCCATACCCTTTCAATTAACATTTTAATATCTAATGCACTATATAATGAAGTTTGGATCTCCAAAATGAAGTTGATTATATCACATTTCCAAATGGTCTATGTATTTTATGAGAAAAATTAATGTACTTCATACTCAAGTCACTTAGATGTCATCAAGAAAATAAATAAAACCGTTGCCAACAACTACTACATAAATGTTGATATAAAACAATTGTCATTTTGATGTGTTGTCTTTTTGGGGATGTAATATTGGTTTCAAACAATTGTTATTTTGATAGGTTGTCTCTTTTATGATGTAGTGTTGGGTTCAAACAATTGTTATTTTTAAATGCAAGTAATTTTTTTTGCACTTGAACAAATTAGTTTTTCTTGTACTTTGACAATGAAGATTGGATGAAAAAAATTAAGAGAGATGATAAATGTGTTTTAAAGATGATGAATGATGCATAGGGACCAAATCCACAATTTAGTATTGTTTGTTTTAAATGTGTATAGAATAAATTGAAAGTGAAAAATAAAATGACTATTATACCTATAGTGTGCAAGGCACATGATGTCTTTAATCTTTCAAAGTTAATGATATTAGTGTTTAGGGACCCTAGCCACAATATATTGCATACCACATGGATCATATCCACAATAAACATAGAATGAGGATCATGGTCAAAGAAATCACAAAACCACATGGACCAAATCCACAATTCACTCTAAATTTTATTATAGTTTAAATATATATTTTTTATTAAAAGTATTTTAGATATTTTATTAGTAGTAAAATATTTAAGGTATCTTATATATCGAGAATCAAGATGATCATTGAAATTATTTAGAAAATAATGAAGTAGCTAGTAATAAAAGTTTATTGTCACCAAATCTTATGTCTTTTTTCCTATTCATTAATTGTGTGAAAATATATTAACACTTTAAATAAAATAGAATAAAAAATAAACTAAATAAACTTATATTTAATAAAAATAATAGCAGGTCTTTATGTGTTTGATGAGATGGGAAGGAGATATCTGATTTGTTGTGTTTTACCTTGTTTTGTGAAAACCCTAAGATTTCACATTTTTAATAAAAATAATTAATTACAAATTTAATGTTCAATAAATACAAGTATCAAATTTTTGATTGACCTTTTCTTTATCTTCAAATAGATTGTTATTGAATATATTTGTTTAAAACCTAAGTTTTTAACCATCATGCAAAATAGAAAACACTTTCTCAAAGTAGAAGCGACTAGTTAGAAGCTAAGTGATGCTACTTGAAGTTATGAAGTCGAGATACAAGTTTTTTTAATAAGGATGACGTGAAAGATAAGTAAGCAAGCTTGAGGTTAAGCAAACCGTGTGACTTTCATGTGAATTCCCGAACTGGGGTCCATACACATATAATGTTTTTAGTATTTGCAAAGTTGTATGATTATGTTATTTGGTTACACTTTATAGTTAGTATGTTTAGAACTTTTATGCATGTTATACATGTTCAACATTTTGAAAAGATGATATGCATGAAAAAAATTTGGTTACGTGTATGGGGTCTAAGTCTGGACGATGGTGGGGACAAGTGGGACACCGCAAAGATTCAAAAAACCTATACAAGTATAGTGACGATACATATGTACTTCGTATGTTTAAATATCATTAGTACATATGGTGGACACTGTATTGGGTACGTTTCGATGCGACATAGTGACCCCTACACCATGTCGGTTCAGTTTTTAGATCTCATATATTCAATTATCTTTATATTGAATATTGCATTTGTTTCGTTGCAACTGGTTAGTTGTATATTTGTGCTATTATTCAGTATATATTTATGAAGATCGTTAAAATTAAACGCCACATGCCTAAAAAAATAGGGTGTGACAATATTCAACAAACCATGTAGATTCATCATTTTTTCAAACATGTTGGATGTAAAACTTTTTTTCTAAAAAAATTATCACAATCATTGAGATTGAAGGTGAATAATCATCCTATGGTAGTGACTATGGTAAATTCTAAGGGCCTTTAATTTTGATAGGAATGTTTTAAAGTTTATACAAATCTAATGTGTCTTAATTTCATTGATGGAACATAAATAAGACGTTTGTTCCACCAAATACATGTGTGATGAGAATAGTCCATTGATAGGTTATGATCCTCTTAAGGCGTAATGTAACTCTACAATTTTTAAGCATATTACAAAATTGTAGTTCTCACAAATACAAATAACGTAATATTATACTTGTAATCTTACTATATACGTAAATTTATATAGTGTTCTATATGTGAATTGTTCATAATTATTCTTTACACACAAAAAAACAATCTTGAACGTTTCACATATGAAGTAACACTATATAAATATTTCATTTTTACACATGTTGTTTTATATGTGCAACAACACATGAAAACCTGTTTGTAAGTTTATACGATTTATTAGATTTGTAAATTATATCATATGTCTTTATGTGTATGGTTGTGTTTGATTATATCTTCCTTTATGGCATATAAAGTTGGCATTCTTGCTCTTTTTATTACTTTGAAAACTAAAAAAGTTGCAATAGTTCATTGATAAATCTAGAAAGAGTTTGAAGATAATATTTTTAAATACAAATTCTTACTTAAAATATGGAGTTTTAAGCAATTTATACATATGAATTATATTCATTGAAGTTCTATTTTGTTGACTTTTTAAGGAAAGGATAAGATTCAACTATTGAGCTAAAATAGTTGATTCATGTATAATCTACTTTTTAAAGCATTAACAAACCACTTCATTTATTATTTTAAAACGAATTCAACTTCTGTTTAGTCATAGGAATATATCAATAAAATATTTTGAATTAAATATACACACACATATATATATATATATATATATATATATATATATATATATATATATATATATATATAATTACTATTTTTTATATCACATTTTGGTGTTATTTTGTTTTTATATTATATTTTGATTGAGTGGAATTTATTATACTTAACGTATTTAAATTTAGAAATAACAATTAATTTAAAATTTTATTATTACATCAAATAAAGGATAAAATATCTCTCTACAAATCAATACCTAAAAATACCTCAAGATAAATCATATATTTAACTTCAAAAATTACTAACTTTAAGTCTTATACAAAGACCAAATAAATAGGTCGGGTGTTACTAAACCCAATACCAGATGCTATTTTCAAAGTGCAGAAGGCTTTATCCAATAGCTACTCTCTTTTTGTGCTTATAACTCACACTTAACTCTTCACGGTGTCGCTAGTATCATTCCCACAACAAGGACCTGATGCACATGTCGACAAATAAAAAGGTTAGATTTAACGCCTAATGAGTTCAAGAGTTTTCATCAAAATCATATAAATCGTTAAACTGAAAGAATTCTATTTAAATCGTGATTTCTAAAGTGATATGTATAAAATATGAAAGCAACATCTTTCTCAAAACCACCATTTTCGTGATGAAAAACACCAATACCAAATATTCATTCAAATATGACTTCAAAAACCCAATACTCACCCAAAACACAGATAAGGATTAATATTCAAATACTGAAAACATGGACAAAACTCTATTATCCAAAATATCTAAAAAAAACATGGATAACAATCCATATTCAAAATGTCACCGAAAACATGGATAATACTCAATACCCAAAACAACACATTCGATAACGGGGGAGACCTATATCCATTGAACGTGGCGGGAACACAAAAGTATGTCACATATCTATGTTATAAGTAGGGGTGAGCATCGGAAGTGGGTATCCGCCTTTGGAACCGGAACCACTTCGAAACTGTCGGTCGTTCCGAAACCGATGTGATTGGTTCCAGTTCTTAAAATATGGAACCGATTGGGACCTGTTCCGGTTCTCATTTTTCCTGAACCGTTAACTGCTGGGTACTCGTCACCGGAACTGACGGGTACCCGCTATTAATAAAATATATTTTATTTATTTATAAAAATTTAATAAACTACCTTTTAGGAAAACACCGTTTGTAGTATTTATTAGCATCAACTAATTTTAATGACGTGAAGTGTTTTGGAAGCACCATTTGTAGTATTTTTTTTGGAAGCACCGTTTGTATTATTTATTTGTTTTGTAAGCACCGTTTGTAGTATTTATTAGTTTTTAGTTTATCATATTAGTTTTCATGGTTTTTGGTATTTATTTTTTTACGTTGGGACTTTGTAATATGTTAATATTTACTTTTTTTATAATATGAATGATAAAAAAAAATTAAAAAAATTAGACAGCGGGTACCCGGTACTGGAACCGGAACCGGCGGTTCTGGGACCGGTTCCCAAATATAAATAACCGATGTAACCGGTTCCTTCATTCCAGGAACTGCCGGTTCAGGTTCTGGGACCGGTTCCGGGAATTTTGGGCGGGTACCCGCCTTTGCTCACACCTAGTTATAAACACGTTTCAAGGATGGACAACCATTGACATCAACTCTATCAAGGTCTTTAGTCATGGTAGACATCAACCCTATCCAGGTCTATAGTCATTGTGGACATCAACCGTATCCACGTCTTTAGTCCAATACAATAATGAGCTCAGCTCTATCCAAGTCTTTTACTCAAATGATCACCAAGTTCAACCTTATCCGGGTCTTTACCTTGGGATCTCACCATCCAAGACAAGCTTGTTCATTTAGAAATTACATCATATAACCAATGCCTATTTCCAAATTACAACTTGGGGATCTTATCCCACATTTACACAATAAAGTCGACTTATATGTCTATGGATTCATTGCATTACAATCTAAATTACATGACTCCAAATGAATGACACGCACTTTCAAAACATGTATTCTCCAAATAAAGTGTAATAAATGCAATGTAATAACCTTGGATTGTCTATTATTATTATAATTATAATTCTAGGGGTCCTGAAGTTATTTTGGCAAAGTTGAAGGATTTTTGGAGAAATAGAGAATTTATATATGATGAGTATTTTTTTTAGGATGCCTAGGGGGTTGTTTGTTTTTAAAAAAAAAACCTCTTAATTACTCTTAAGTCTGAATCGTTCAGACCTTTTTACACATCACCTCTTATTAATCATAACTAAAATAAGACTTCAAATTTTAGACCTCTTAAAAAACAAACGACACCTTAGTCATGTGCTTGTTTTAGAAGTAGTTGCAAAAGTAAAGGTGTGTGGGTTTTGGAGGTGTACGATGTGCAGGGAGAAAAACAAAGTGAACCTTTCTTTAAATTACTAGCAAAAAGGTAATATTTCTTTATTTTTATTTTTAAAGTTAGAATTCATGGTAATTTGAATTCTAAGTCTTGGGCTTAAAAGAGTTTTTATCCTTTTGGTTTTATGGTTTACTCTTTGAAAGAGTGGTTCAAAGCGTTTTGTGTTAAAAATCATAGGTTAGAGGTTGTCTTGGTTCTAAAAGGATGATTTATTTTTATCTAAGTTTTTGGGTTTGAAGTTGATGCTTTAAATTTCAAGTTGTGAGTTTGAACTTCCTCCATTTTTAAGGTAAATTCAAAAACTTTTGGTTGGAACTTTGGAAATTCTTACATTATAATTCATGGATATGTTTTATTCCAAAGATGTAAATTTATGGATTTTATGGTTATAAGAATTAATGGTTGCCAGTTTCGGTTGATTTTGAACGAGTGTGGTGGTCCATTTTGGTGGCAAAAATTCCGATTCTCTCGTTTTTCTTCCGGTCGTTTTGGGTTGTTTTGGGGTATTGGTTAGGTACCTTAAATGATGTTTAAGAGCTTTGGTAAGGTTTATTTGTTTAGTTTGTGATCCGTATTAATTTGATTCAGATTCTCATCCGGTTTCGAGTTTTGTTACCGGTTAACTTCGTTATCATATATCATTATCGTTATCGGGGTGATTTTTCTTTAACTATTTTCAATGAAATGCACACACACACACACACACACACATATATATATATATATATATATATAAATATTTAACATATCGATATCGTATATTATTGACATGTTTGGACTCGGATTGATAAACATAATATAATAATTGTTACATGTTTTATTATTAATACATGTAGTGTGAATTACTGATTCTTGATATAAAAAAATAGACTTTCACAACAGAAGCTGGGTGTGCTAGGACTGTAATGGTCCGAGCAGTGAATTATATGTAGTGCCCACAAATGTGTTTCGTGTGGTGGGCCACAACTGGTATTGATTGCGATCTTATCGGGTTGTGTGTAATTAAATTGTGGCAACTGTTGTGGTTAGTTTCCTGGGAAGAATGTTAAATCAGTTTGCTCATTTCATTAATAAGTGATTTATTATTTCATTTGATCGAGTTTATTGAAATTGTGAAACTGTAAGGGATTTCCTCACTAGACCGTATGGTCTAACCCTCATTTTTGTTTTCAAAATATGCATTTCAGGGCAAGCGCATGTAACCGATAAAGAAAAGGAAAGATGTGATATTATCGATTTGTCTAGTTATATGTGAAGCTGACCGAAGTTTGTGAAAGTTGTTTTTGGTCTTTGTAAATAGATCTCATGTATGATGTTAACTTTATCAAAAAAAAAAGTATAATGACTTTATGAGATTGTATAGTTTTGGACTATGAAACCTAATGTGTAAGTGAAGTTGGTTTATTTATGTATGAAACATGATATATGTTATATGAAATATCGGGTTGTTACATGCAACTCACACACAAAACTATTAAAACCGGACCCGATAAAAACAAAAATCGAGTCTTAAGCTCAACCAATCAAATGACCATATGTTAAAAGACATAGTATGTGATAAAACATAAACAACATACGTTTGTGCAAACGCATACTTTAAACTCATGAATAACCCAAAACATAATATTGGGTTGGGACAAACCCTTTTTCCAAATGAACTCACAACATTTACACTTTCAAAACGTCCCATAACATAGTCTATGCATATTTCCAAAACATACGTTAAAAGTGCATTTCTACCAATTACTCTCCAATATAAGATAAATCATCAAAACACATTCATTTATGATTTATTTGTCAAAGTGTCCAAAAAATCCCAAATATGGTGTTTCACAAAGTTTATAAAATATTATTAGTTCAAATAGCAAAATTCGTTAAAGATTTCAACATTTGATAATAAACATGGACATTTTTGGCATGTACAACGTTTTCACAAATCAACTTCAACTCACCTTGCTAGATTTAGGCAAAATCTAGATTTTCCCCAACTTGAGCTCCTTTGAAAAGACTTGATCCTCAAGCCAAAACTTCAAAAAACCTAGATCCACAAGTTTCCAACCATAAATATTCATATCCAGCCACTTAGAATCGTTCACCCAAACATATTACATCAAAATCTCAATTTTAACCCAAAACCCCCAATTTGACCTAATTTTTCTCAAAATCTTCCAAACCAAAATTGGAGAAATAAAAAACTAGGGAGTCATCAATGGAGCATCTATAACTCATAAAGAAGTTTGGAAATGGAGGGGATGAACTTACCACTTAGGTTTTGGTGAAAACTTAGAAAACCCTAAATTTCTTGAAGATGGAGGTGGTGATGATGATCTCTTGATCTTTGCTTCCACTCCACCACCAAATACTCTTGGATCTTCCCAAAACTAACAATATATCCTTCAAAATCTCTCAAAAACGAAACCATAACACTTTCAATCACCAAAAACGGAGTAGAAATGAGAGAGATATGAAGAAATGAAGAATGGGGTTGAAAATCGTGATTTTAACAAGTCTAGTACACCTGGCGACATTGCCAGGAGACAATGACATGTCAAAGTCGCATGGAATAGTCGCTTAGAGTGTACCGTGGGGTAAAACTTGCTTGCGACTTTGCTATGTGCGACTATGACACTGTCATAGTCAACGGGCATTGTAGTCGGGCCCGTACCAAGCCCCGAAATCTGACCTTTCCAACGCCAACACTCACGATACTCTAAGGGACTCAAAGTAATGTTTTCCCAACATAAATCCCACCTTTTACAAGTTGTAAAAATGTTCGGGTGATCTTTACTTACCGAAATTATGGGTGTTACAATCCTCCCGATGTTAGAACGATTTCGTCCTCGAAATCTAATCCCCATACACCCAGTTGTTACTAAACTCAACACTTTTCATGTTCCCTCGGCTTCCAAATGAAATTCGAGTTTTCTCTCTTGTGTCGGCTAACCTTGGCAGTAGAATCCATCCTGGATGTCGATGTCACGAGGCTTAAACTCTCTACAACACATCCAAACTAGGGAAGAGACATGAGTTGGTTCACAACCAATCACCACTTAGCGCATAGGATCGTCCAACGTCTTGTCGTATGCCTTTCCCCAAAAGAGAGTAGCGATCCACGACCCAGATTCCAATTAGCACGAATGACTGTCTCTATAAACGAGGAGTTATCTCCAATCCATTTGATAGAACTGTCATGATAAACTTCATGCTGATACTCACAACCAATGCCCACTTAGATACATTACACTTATCCAAGTGAACGTTTAACTTTATAGAGTAGTTTCTAACTACATGGCTTCGGTTGCCTCCCAACCTTAGGGAACCCATACTTCCCCAACGGTAGAGCCTGACTTCCAAACGATCCAGATCTATATGCTTTTAAACTCTTTCTCAACCAACCCAAGGTACGATCACCACCGAAATTGGCAAAATTCCCAAATTCAACTGTTCCTGATGTTGGACTATCACTTAACTTTTATGAGTACAATCAGATTACAAAATAGCCGGTCGTCCTTGATCCAAAGATTATCCAACTCCCAGAATACGTTCAATTACTAATATCCAACTGTCAGGTTCTTTACCAGACAAGGAAAATTTATTCAACTGTGTCCACTTACCACAATCTGAACTTCTTAAAATCACCACCTGCGATATAAAGTCCCTTAACTTAGGATTTCGAGGACGAAATTGTTTCCAAGTTGGGGAGGATTGTGACACCCGGAAACTTAAAATAATTTCCACGTGATTTAGATGGTGTTTCATTTTGGAAAGTGTTAATTTTATTTAGATGAAGTGCCTTAATTTTCTTTTGGTTCGGAAATCGTTCGCGAACGGGATTGGTTGAGTAAGTAAGGCTCGGTACATAGGCTGCTACTATGCCTGCGACTATGACACTAGGTCACTATCGTTGGGCATTATCGCACGATATGTATCGTTAGGTGATAGAGGCGGTGACTATGCCCGCAACTGTGACACCAAGTTACTATCGCGGAGAATTGTCGCGAGGATGGTACCGAGAGGGGGAGGACGCGGGGGACTATGCCAGCGACTATGCTCTGGTCATAGTCGTAGGGCAATGTCGCAGTCGGGCATCAGAGGGATATTTATTGCTGCAACTCATTTTCTTGGACACAATTCTGATTTGGGGCTTTAGAAATTACGTTTTTCTCTCCAAGAACCTTGTAAGTTCTACCTCCAACCTTCCCTTGCCATTAATGCCTTCTATCTACCCCAACCTCTTGATCATTAATGATATTCTAAGTGTACTTGATCATTTATTGTAGAAAATTCAAGTCTTCTTAAGATCCCAACCTCATCTCATCCTCACTAGTTTCTTGGATCCTAGGGTTTTAAACTACAACCCTACAAGGTGAGTTCATTCTTATTTTACAAACTTTATACATGTTAAAATGTGGGTTTTGACCTTCTAAACATCTCCACACTAATTATTTCTTGATTTAGATGAGTTGTCATCAAAACCTAATTTTTGAGATTTTAGGGTTTACTTGGATGGATATGCTTGCAAAGATAAATAACTAATGTTTTTGAGTTACTTGTGGTTTACACACTTATAGAACATACTTCTTCAATTTATGAGTTTAAGGACTTTGGGCCAAAACTAAGGTTTTGAAATGATGGAATATTGTGGATATAAACTTGTGGAAATTGAATTCTTATGTTGAGATAATGTTCAAAAGGATGTTTTGGGAATCATGGGACTTTATAAGGATTTATTTGGAAATGTGGTTATGCCATTGATGGCATCAAATTGGTTTTGAGAAACTTGATGAGAGATTTGGCTATAGAAATTAAATGGTAGTTGGTTAATTGGAAATTGTTATTTGATTGGTATTGAGTGTAATGGATCCATAAGCACTAGAGTCATTATGTCCAATGATGGGACACTAGCTCTCCACATTGAGGCACGAAATAGGCATTGACGGTATGGTGTAAGTCCTACGTACTAGTACGATTCCTTGGATGTGGATAACTCAATGTATAGACCTAGAGGGGTTGAAGTTGACATTCCATGGGTGTATGCTTTAAGTAGCCAAGCTCGACATCCCACAATGTATAGACCTAGTGTATGCTTTAAGTAGCCATGACAAGTGGCCTACTTTTGTGTTCCGTAACTCATGTTGGTAAGTGGGACTCCCCCGTCAACCCAAGAGATATTTGTATAAAAGTGAATTTCTATCCATGCTTATTTACTATTTATCCGTACTTAACACATCAAAACTTACTATCTTCTCCAATATAACTGTCTGTTCTCACTAGGCTTTATCCTAACATTTTTTCTTAAAATGATATGTAGCGGTGGGACTTCTCGAGTTTGAGCGGATAGCCTTGAAGGGAACGTAGCATTTTTGGAAGTACATAGAGGCATGCATTTGGGAATAGTAATAGTATATTTTTGAAAGTGAGATAGCAACACCCGTCTATAATCTAAACTCCAATTGTCTAGATTAGTAGGTTGTTGACTTTTATTTCACTTGGTTATTTTGTAATGTAAACGTCATACAATTGTTTCCCCTTTTGGGTGATTTGCCTATGATAGCTTCATTTTATTCCGCAAATAATCAGGTTTAAATTTACCTCCTTTTTAGGGTGTTACATTATCCACATAATCCAAGATTATTAGCATGGTGTCTAAAGGGTTTTACACGTCCCTTATGGCATAACTGACCAACTCCCATAACAAGGATTGCCGAAACGAACGGTTTACCACAAGCATTAACAGAAGATACCGTGAGCCTCACCCTTCAACTACAAAAATACATCGACTTTGCAAACAATATCACTCGGCTTACGGTGCTATCATGCGTTGGAAAACCCAACCTTCCACTGTCAAGGTTCTATACGCCCTCACCCTTAACCAGGGTTGCTTAACCTTCCAAAGTCGTAATGAGTTCAAGGTTTTCAAGTGAAAGAATCAACAAATATTTCATTCGAAAATTTCATAAGATTTTTCAACACGAAGGTTTTTATAACGATTAGTCGTACGTGTAAAAATCCACTACCACTTACTCGGTCGTTGAGCAAGATGGACACGCTCGTCCCACATATGAAAATCGTTTGGAAAATTACTTGATCACTACTCGAGTTACTAATAAAATGCAAAAGTATGCTCAACAATTTTTTTAAATGAACCTCTATGGTCCTAGCATAAATTTATTTATGCCACGCACACATAATAGTTTTCCTGACACAAAATAGTATGCAACAGATGGTTATACGAAACTTCAAAAGAGGAAATTCACTAAATTAAATTCCAAATTTTTCTCATTCAGCCATATAATGACATGGAAATAAAATTTTCTGACAAGACTCGCATACATTAATGTATTTTCTTCGAACCTACGAAAACGATAAGTGTATGTGATTTGATTTGTACGTAAAATAATTTAAATCAATTTCAAGTTTCAAGCAGTCCAAACAATACGCATAATAGTTCTAAAAGAGTGGCTATAATGTCATGCATACCAATAAATCAATATAATGCATTCATAGGAAACGATAACAAAAGTACCAACAACCGAAAGTGCATAAAACAAAACATTAATATAACTATCATGGTACTCTTATGTGTTTATTCACACCATGAGTATAAATCAATTCGTACTTCAAGTAGCATGCAATGGAACGTATTAGTAAAAACTCAAAAGGGAAAAACTATACGATATCAAAATCCCAAAACTGCCCTTTTTGGTTGCAATGCGACATGGAGTAACATTTCTCCACAAAACTCGCATAAGACAAAATGCTCAATAAAATCATAGCTTAACATAACATACACAATAATTCAAGTATGCACATTACAAAGTTTCACCCATGCGTCGTGAAATGTCGTCAAATAAAACTCCATAAGACTCAATGAAACTCAATGGCACCCAATCAATTAAAGAGTTTTGTTGGTTTATAGTTTCACACTGTATATATGCAGTATGGGATCTTTACACAACAAATCATAGGGTCCACCATTAAACTTATAAAAAATAATTTAATTATCTTATTAATATATATTTTATTTATTAATAAATATTATTTTAACAAAATCTGTTTTCTAAGGTGGCGTTTGTTTTTTAAGAGGTGCTGAAGTCTGATGTCTAATTTCACTTCTGATTTTTAAGAGGTGGACTGAAGTCTAAAATCTGAATCAGTTAGACTGTTTGTTTTTGTCTGCTGACAAACGTTTGAATATGTATAATTGTCTATTTTCTCATAACTTTATACCGTTGAATTTATAAAAGCATCTATTCATTTTAATCAAGTTATACTACCATCCATTTTTAACACATTCAAAAATTCAACTTAAATATGCCAATTGATTCAAATGTGATACAAAACATGAACAAAGTCTCCATTATTCACAAGAAGACCACCCAATCTCTTTTGTGAACAAAATTGAAACCACACCCATCCAATTCCTTCATTTTTAGATTGAAACCATAATTGAATCTTCTAAACTCCTCTCAAAATACCAAAATCAATTTTCTTCTCAAATCCAAGCTCCCAAATCTGAAATTGTTGCAAGTGATCAGAAATAATAACCCTCAGCAACAAAGATGAAGAACAAGAACACAAGGACATTCTGCTCGTGCTCCTCATCCTAGGAGCGCTCTCTTATCTGACCTAGATAGAGATTATATATAGCCTTAGATGAGTTGACCGCTCGCATTCGCTTGCTTCCTTCCTAACACAAGGATCAGAAAGGCTACACTAAAGAGTGCTCCCTTATCCTCCACATATATGAAAGCCCCAATACAAGTAACTGGGCTGCATAAGGTTCATAAATTTTGAGGACATAGTGAGCCAAATCTGGAAACAAAGAATAATGATCAGAGACCCAACAACCTTATCCCTCCATTTCCCAAAAAAAAAAAACCAACAGAAGCACATGAATGTTGAATATCAACAATTTCATTCCCATCTTTTCTATTCAAACAACATATATGAATCAGTAGCATAGTTAACAGTGAATGACCATTATCAACATGAAGAAAACCACCCTTATCCCTCCAATCCCAAATAACAAAATTTTTGACAACAAGCATAAGGCCAAATGTCTGTTGTAATATGGCCATTTTTCATTCTTCTTTAATGAACCATATTAATAGACCAAATGATGAGAAAGAAAGCAAAGGCTGGGATACCATGACAACAACCAACTGGAAGATAATTTAAGATTCCATAAGAAAGGTCAAACCTCTGAACACACAGATAGCCAAGTCTGACCCCCAATAACAAAACCAAGACTGATGAGAATTCTTATAGCTGCTGTAACATTCAAGTATGATGAATCATATTCCATTAATCTGCAGATAGCCAAGCAGACCAGAGGATGTAATCTGGCCTTGGGCCATTATGCCCCAAATTACAATGCATACATAAAACATATTACAAATAATGCGAAGGGGGGAGAGAATAGCATTGTTCTAAATTATCGTTTGCAGCCCAATCGGTAGAGGTTTAAGCTTTTTGATACTATTTTGATCACACAACAAACCAGAGAAATCGAACAAGAAAGGATACTGTTTTGATCACACAACAAACCAGAGAAATCGAACAAGCGAGGATAATGTTTTGCCGTGGATTTAAAGAACAATTTCGATCGAGAACCCTAAAATTAAGAAACTGAGAGAAAGGTAGTACCTGATAATGATCGATTTGAAGAACCTTGATGGAATCGATGGAGAAGGATGGAGTCGATGGAGAAGGATGGAGTCGTACCTCTAACCGATTTAGAGGCGATCCTATCACTTTTTGATTTAGAGGATATTTAGAGATCAGATCTCCTTAATATTGAAAATAAACGAACACTCTTAAAATTGGAATGTCTAACCGGTTTAGAGAAAAGGCCCAATTAAGAGTTGAAAAGTGGAAAACAAACAAGCCCTAATATTTATTTTTAAATATAACAAATTACTTGAATTGATATAATTTTATGATGTAAAATTAATTTATCAATTGAAAATTTATTGTTTTAATTTTAACGAATTTTCTTTAAATAAATTATTTTATAAATTAATTACTAACTATTATTAGTATTTATTTACAAATTTTAATTACCATATTTAAAAGTGGTTTAATAATATATAAAATATGTTATTTCAATATGGTCTTATAAATTTCATTTTTTTAGAGTGTGGTTGGAACTGAGATTTTATTAGTGCTAGAGGATCCACCGATTTTGGTGTTTTTGGTGTTCTATTTGTTGTCATGGTTGGACATTCTCTTATTACTACTTATGTTTATAGAATCTAACAATTGTATGTTTTATACAAGGTTCAAAATGGTGTGAGGCTTGACGTAGCGGCAAGGTTAAGCCTCAAGCCTTACAAGTCATGGCGATGACGTGACGTATCTCAAGGCCTGACATAAAACAACAAATTTATATGTCATATATAGAATTATATATAGAGAGGGAGGTTCAGGGGAACCTCAAAAAAAAAAGGAAAACTAAGGAACACCCTGGTAGCCCTTCATCTGGACAGTATGCACTTGTGCATAAAAGTAAATTAAGTTGTTTTTTGGTTTTTATGCACATGTAGATTATGCATATGCACGTGTACATGTTACAAATTACTTGTATGCACAAATGCATAACGTCCAAATTAAGGGCTACCTGGGTATTCCTCAGTTCTCCCCTTTGTTGAGGTTTCTCCTGAACCTGACCCTATATATATACATACATATATATATATATATGCATATATGTTTTTTTTATATATTATCTAATCAGATAATGATATTAAAAATGTGCATTCATATTAGAAGAAAAAAATATCATATAGACTATTATTACAAAGTTAGTTTTTGACTAAATATTTAAAATATAACTTAGAAAGGCAATTTTACAACTTCGTTTTAATCGTGAGTCCACGTTTATGAATTTGTGAAACAACGAGTGATGTGATTAGATAAATCTATAGTGTAATATTTTTTTAATTCACGTCTTACAAAAAACGCGCGATGTGGCGCGCCATGGCATGAGTCACGCCTTACTGAAGCATTATGAGTCATTTCGTAACGGCAGGGACGCGTCTTGCGCCATATCGTGCCATGGTGCCTGCCATTGCGCGCCTTTTTGAACACTGGTTTTATATAAAGCATTACAATAAGTTTATATGACATTTTTGGACGTCTTAACAAGTTTTTTATGACACTTTTAAAGAAAATGGTCATATTAATTTTTTTTATTTGATATTACTTGAAAAGGTATCTTGTAAATAAATAAATGTCATCTGAAAAAGATATGTTTATATGACACTTCTCAAAAGTATCATGTAAAAAAGGGTTAATATGACACTTTATTTTTAAAATGTCTTTACATACTTGTTATTCCCTCGCTTCACCGTCATTCCCCCTGCACATCAATTTTTAGGTCGATTATTTGAGTTCTACATCTTTTGATCTATTGCTCTTAAGCCTCAAGCTCTTGGCTTTTTTTATCTTCGACTTCTACTCGTTAGTGCTAGGATTTCTTATTGTTATATGTTTTATGTTCTAGTTGCTTTTGGTGACGCTTTACAATTTTCACATTACTTTGATTCTGTTTTTTTTTTAATTTAGGGCTTGTTTTGATTTCTATATTTTTGATTTCTATATTTTTCAATTTATATATGTTGATTTAGCCATTTGGGGATTGTTTTATTATTAGTTCACCTAATGGTAATTTTTCTATAACAACCTGCAATTTCAAATAACACATAACACGGGATACTACATAACAAACCATAATTAGGGTACAAATTGGATCTCTTTCTACAAAACTATACAAATGTCTGGAAATTACATCAACCTTTTTGCTAATAAAGTTTTCATACATCACAATCCACATAGCAAGAAGATCAAAAGCAGACTTCATATTTCTTGACAGGCTTCACATATGAAAAACCAAATAAGACGGTCTCATACTTTTCCCTTCTTTACCTTCTAAACGTTGTTGTCCTGAAATACATATTTTTTAAAACAAAATGAGGGTTAGACCACACGAGCTTCTGTTGTGTAAGTCCCTTTAACCCATTTATCAATCATCAAACCATATGTGTTAATATCCAACAACATGTAACAATTACCGTATCACATTTAACGGTAAATCTAAACATACCAATAAGGTATAACCTTGAAATAGTAATCATTTGATAACATATGCAGTTCAGTTCAAAAGGTTATAAGAAAACTCACCTTGATTCGATAAACAATTATATATAAATCTAAACCGATACGAAGGATTGAGACCGAACATGAATCTGAATTAAGGAAGCACGATTACAATCTAAATGATTTAACCCATTCCGATACTTTAAACAACCTATGAGGAACCTAAATGATACCCCGAAAGACCCCAAAACGACAAGACGCAAAAACGAAAAAACACCAAACAATGACTTATGCGACTAGTCATGCGACTTAGGTCGTGGGTTTGGTCGCATAGCTTACTATTTTCGATCCCCAGCCCTTGTTCAACCTAGAAATCCATATCTTTCAAATACCAACTTCAAAACCAGAATTTAAATGCTCAAATCTCAAGTGCAACATAAATATTAATTCAAAAACACTTGACTTTAAACTATGACATCCTTTAACATTTAATTGTTAAAATTTGATGGATGAACACCAAGAACTTAGAATTTCGAAGATTATAATTTAAGGAGCAATTCAATGATAAAATGAAACCCAAAACTAACTATATGATAAAATCCTTTATATTAAATAACTTAAAACAAAAGCTCGAAAATCATACCAACTCCAACACCCAAAACTTCTTTTAATTATTTAGGTGAAACCTGTTATAATATTTAATTATATATTATATATTGGATGCTACATGTGACTAAAACCAAGCTTGGCCTCCCAGCTTGCCAACTTGGTCATCACTCATACTTGGCCACTACTCCACAAAACTTGGTCCCTACTCCTCTTCATTCCTATAAATACCCCTTCCCCTCCAACATATTTTGATAATCCCTTTCTTAAGCTTCTCTTGCTAAACACCAAATACTCTTCCTAGTATATCATTTTCGATATATTTAGTTTATGTGAGGTCGAGAGTGTTCTTCATATTCGGTGGTGTCGTGAAGTTTTGTTAGGTGATCGTGGATCTCAAGATCCTTGTACAATCACTTTGTAATCTCCTTGGTTGGTAATAATGTTATTGCTCTCTCTCTTTGGTGGATGTACACTATCATACCGATAGTGGAACCACATTAAATCCCAGTGTTATTTGTTTTGAACTTGCTATAATTATAGATAATAACGTATTTATTATTATTATTATTATTTATATTTCGTGGGTTTATTATTCTACGGTAGAGAATTATTGTGCAACATCTAGATTATTGTTATCCGCATTCCTTGTTGGGTTAATTGTGAACTTGGATTTCTACCCGTTTGGGACCTTATAAATCACTGGCTAGCATTTGCATTTGTGAGGCACAAATTTTTTACCTAACAATTGGTATCAGAGCTTCGGATCTAGATTTGGGTTTTTGTAGAAAATATACATAAACCGGTTTGCACATTTTTTTTCTATGGCCGAGGGAGAAAACCCATTTGGAGTCGGTTCCTCAAACTAGGCCCACAAACCGTACCAAGAAGGTACATTTATTTTTTCCGGGGATGGGATTCGTATACAGACTTGGAATGGGGACGGTGAATTTGGTAAATGGTAGTTCACAACATCTGCTGCACTTAGGAAAAATGGAGTCCATCCCGTAGTATTTGCTAAAGACGAGTTATACCCTAATATGTGTGACCTTAAGGCTAAAGAAATGGAAGCATGGGCATTTACTACTTTGCAGATGGCTATGGGAGAAAATGTTATATCTGAGATTGTGTCTGAAAAGACATTTGCAGGTATTTGGAGCAAGCTTGAGAATTTATATCTCAAGAAAACTTTGACCAACAGATTGTTACTGATGCGGTCGTGTCTCTTCTTCAAAATGAAGGAAGGCACAACCATTAAAGCTGATATGACCGAATTTGAAGATATCATCATGAAGTTGAAGGCAACGAATGAACTTTTTGGTAAAGATGAAGAAGCACTTGCTATGATCCTGTTGTATTCACTTCCCGAGAATATTCCCAATTCACTAACAGAAACTCTTTCTTTGTCTGATGTGAAAACAAGAATGATTTCTGAAGACCAAAGAATTCAGATGAGGATCGGTAACAATCCCAGGGAGAAAAATTACACTCAAGGCCTATTTGCTGACAGAGGCCGAGACGATCAACAATCTTCAAGAGGAAGAAATCGTGGGTGCTCTCAGTCCCATCAGCCTGGTTCTCGTGGGAAATCAAAGACACGTGGCAACTGCAACTATTGTCATAAGCCAGGTCATTGGGTGAAAGATTGTCCGAGTCTTAAAAACAAACACAAAGACAACGCCGAATCATCAACTGTTGCAGCCGAAGAAGAGCAAGATGGCTTCTCTGCCACAGTTACACCACCGTAAGGTGACAGGCGATGGGTGTTAGATACTGGTGCATCTTGCCACATGAAACCATTCTGGGACTGTTTCTCTACTTTCGAAAAAGTTGAAGGTAACAATATTTATATGGGAAACAGTACTTTGTGTGTTACTAAGGGTATCAGTATTGTGCAGATCAAGATGTTCGATGGGTGTATTCGGACATTGAATAATGTCAAGTTTGTTCCATCCATGACTCGTTCCTTGATCTCTGTTGGACAACTGTCCAAATTGGGTTGCAAGATTCGGATTGAGGACGGGAGTTTGTGCATCTCAAGAGGGAGTATTGTCGTAATGAAAGGCGAACGGGCGGAAAATAATCTTTTCCATTGGATTGGCGAAACTATTTCTTCTGAATCATGTGTTGCCGAAAGCTCATAGAATCTCGATGGTGCTCGCTTATGGCATCTTCGTTTGGGCCACACATCCGAGAAGAATTTGGAGATTTTGCGTAAGCAAAAACTCATTAAAGTCGCCATACCTGCTAGCCAGGGGTTTTGTTCGGGATGTATCAAAGGAAAGCAGATGCATGTTTTTTTTGGTGTTGGAAAACACAACACTAAAAGAACCCTCGATTATGTTAATACAAACGTCTGTGGACCATCCAGTACTCCATCCCTCAGTGGAGGTAAATACTTTGTTTCGTTTATTGATGATTTCTCACATAAGATTTGGGTGTATGTGTTGAAGTTAAAGTCAGATGTCTTCGATACGTTCAAGACTTGGTTGGCACGAGTAGAGGTCGAGACTGGCAAGAAGTTGAAAGTGCTGAGATCTGACAATGGTAGAGAATTTACTAGTGGTAACTTCAAAGACTTTTGTACACGTAAAGGCATCCACCGTCACTACACCACACCTGGCGACCCTCAATCTAATGGGGTTGCCGAACGGATGAATAGGACTTTGCTTGAAAAGGTACGGTGTAAGTTGTCGACGTCGGGATTCCCCAAATCTTTCTGGGTCGAAGAACTTTACACCGCGGTGCACATCATTAACAAGTTACCTTGTTCGACCACCGGGGGAAAGATTCTGGAAGAGGTTTGGAGAGGTAAAAGAAACATATGTCTGAAATACATACGTGTATTTGGTTGTCCTGTTTATTTTCATGTTTCAGGCCAGGGCAAGTTGAATCCTAAAGCCACCAAAGGATTCTTTCTCGGCTATACATATGGTATCAAGGGTTACCGAATCTAGAATCCCTTGACTCGTAAAGTGATTCATTCTCGACATGTCACATTTGATGAATCAGTCCTGTTGAAGTCACAGGATCCTCAGTCCTCTCAAGATCCGGAAGTGGTTACTACTGTTGCTCCTACTGCCGATGATATGGAGACAGTAGACAGTCCTTATGTTCCCAGTTCATCCACTCCTGATATTAGCTCAGAATTACCCGTTAATGTTGAAAAAGTCATTCCGCCAGTGACTTCTAATAGTGATTCTGAAGAAGAGATTCTGAATGATGGTGGAGACGATGGCGATACAATCCCTGTTATTGCACCTACCAGGCATAATCAAATAATTATTTGTCCGCCTAACTAGTATGGAGATTGGGATTTTGCTAACATTATTTTTACAGATTAGTTGGAGTTTGCTTTGCATGTAGGGCAAGATGAGCCGCTTAATATAAATGAGGCATTGGCCTTGACCCATAGTTCTAAATGGCTTGGATCCATGCAAGAAGAGATGGAATCTCTCTCGAAGGACAACACTTGGGACTTATGTCCATTGCCGAATGGCATCCGTGCTATTGGTTGCAAGTAGGTTTTCAAAGTCAAAGATGACAATCGGTATAAGGCTCGTCTCATTGCTAAAGGCTTTGCACAACGGAAAGGTATCGACTATGATGATATTTTTTCTCCCATTGTACGTAATACATCTATTTGTGTTCTTTTGGCGATCGTGGCTATTCACGATTTGGAGCTAGAACAGTTAGATGTGAAGACTGCCTTCCTACACGGATACTTGGAGGAAACTATCTTTATGAAGCAACCAGATGGTTTCGTTTCCGAAAGCAAACCATATTACGTATGTAAGCTCAAAAAGTCCCTCTACGGACTTAAACAACTCGTCAGTGGTATAAGAAGTTCGATTTGTTTATGCTCAATTTGGGATATGAGGGAAGTGAAAAGGACGCTTGTGTCTATCATAGACAAAGCGGTGGTGTTTTGACCTACTTACTTATTTATGTAGATGACATGCTTATAGCCTGCAGGGACCGGTCAGAGATCAAACGTCTGAAAGATAAGTTGAATTCAGAATTTGAAATGAAAGATCTTGGCGTGGCATAGAAGATTTTAGGCATGGAAGTTGTGCGGGACAGAAATTCCCGAACACTTAGATTAACACAACGGGCGTATCCAAAAGATATTGAAGCGGTTCAATCTTGATGGTGCCAAGACGTCTAGCACTCCACTACCGAAGCACATCAAGATTACAAGTGAAGATTGTCCGAAGGATGACAAGGGAAAGACCGAAATGTCAAAGGTTCCATATGCTAGTGCGGTCGGAAGTCTCATGTACGCCATGGTGTGTACTCGTCCCGATCTTGCACATTGTGTCGGAGTGGTAAGTCAGTTTCTCGTGTTAGAGCTATATTGTATTCAAGATTAAAAAGAGGTCTAAAAGTGTAAATGTTGTAAAGTGTGGGTGTTTACAGTGTAATTGTTGTATAATGTCAAAGTAGTTGGCCTTTGACTTAGAGAGTCTAATAGGTCATGTTGACCATTTATATAGAGAGTCAAAGTGTAATAGATTTTAAGAATATACGCGCATACACAGAGAGAGTTTACACTGTGAAATACACACACACACAGAGCTTTACAGAGAGACGCACTAAATATGTATATGAATCTATGGAGATTGTGTAATCGTTGTTAAATCAATAAAGAAAGTTTTCTACATTGTTTGTGTGATTATTCGTGAGTTAGAATCTGGGAAAACAATTGGTATCAGAGCTTAATTCGATAGAATTTGACAGAAAATGATACACGCACACTGAGTTTTTGATTTACGAATGAATCTTGGATTTTGAAGTGTTTTTTTTATCAAATTCTTGATTTGATAGTAATCGAATTGCATCATAGAATGATTTTGTATGGTTAAATTTCGATTGTGAACTGTTTTGATCAATCAATTTGAATTTTTTTGTAAGTTTTTGCTCGAACGTGTTCAAGCACTGTATGATCATGAATTTTTGTGTTTGAGTTGATTTTATAGAAATTCATTCATTGTATTTGGTTCTAACACTAATCTTGATTGATTTGATGAAGTTACAACTCCTAATTCGAAGGATTATTGAGATTTTGTACTGAATTTAGCGTTTTTGGACCGATTCTTGGAAGAACTCGCAAGATCCATACAATTCGTATGAAGAACTCGCATATGACCTAGAATTCGCATAGATTTGTGTTTGAAAATTGCTTAAGTGTTGAATTCACATGAGTGTTGTAAGCGAAATCCTCAGAATTCGCATATGTCTTTTTACGAAAAGTAGGAATTCGCATAACACTCATATAAGAAAAGCTAATTGAAAAATATTCTAAGGACAAAATTCTCATATGCTTGTATGCGAAAAGTGCAGAATTCGCATATAGAGGGATACGAATTGCTAAGAATTCACATATATACATCATACGAATTCTTGAACATTTCGCATGAAAGTTAAAAAAAAATTAAAGTGAAGAATTCGCATCGTTCTGTGATACGAAAAACTCATACGAAAAGCTTGATTGTTCAAAAGTTTCTAAGTCAAGAATTCTGTGAGTCCGTGATCGTTACCAGATAATCAAAACAACAAACAATAGATAATAAACCAACCTGTTTGGATTACAAACGCGGATTACACGGTTGATTTCTTGAGTTAAGCTCTCTGTTTGTTTTTCTCTCTGTTTACACTTTTTAGAATGTGTATGTGTGTGTGATTGTTGTGATCTATAAAACAGAGAGATAGATAATATCAGTATAAGATATTATCAAAAACTAATATAAACTAAACATAATATCTAAATAATAAATATCTAGATATTAAAAACAACTTTGACTTTATTACAGAATAGACCCTAGACTATGGTTGAGAGTAACTTTCAGCATTAACTTCAGATTGCGATCTTCGTTTTGGATGATCTTGAATCCAATGAGACTGTGTCTTAACAATCTCCCCCTTTGGATCAAGATCTTTACTAAAATGATTTAGCAATACGATCTTCTCTTTCAGCACAGAAGATGCAATCTCTTTCTCTAGCTCAGAATGCTTTAGCAAAGTATCTTCAAAGAAAATTTATCTGAAATCAGCATGTCTTCAGAATACTTTGATCTCGCAGTTCTTGGTCCTGTAATGTAATGGACTGAACATTTCTTCAAGCTTTAGATTCTCCCCCTTTTTGTTGGAAAGTGCAACGACTTCATCAAAACTTTGAGTAAGAAATGTCAACCACTTGGAGTCTCTGATCCGTCAATTCAATAGTTATTCATCCTGATCTTTGCAAATCTAGACAAAATAATCATGTAACACCTGAATCAACTAATGAATCAGTTAGAATGCCTGTCAGTAACACTAAGTCACTGTGTGTAACGAATACACATTGGAAAGGAGCTGTTTGATGTTGACTCCCCCAGGGCTTCCATTTAATCATCGAAACACCACAAAGGTTATTTCTATAAACGTTATGACAAAGAAACTAATTCCTTGTGTGTTCGTGCTTGTGATAGAAAGAATTAAGCACTTGATGATTGCTTATTTGGCTCAAAATTGTGTAAACCACTGAGACAACAGTAACTTAAACACAGACTCAATGTGCATGATTGAAGTGCGAAGGTGGGGCAGACTTCCTTCTTTTCAATATCCAGATTTTCCAAATGAAAATCAGATAGCATATGTGTTGCATCCCCTTTGAAAATGTGAAACACTTTCTATTTGAGAAGAAAATGAGTAGATGGTGAGGTTTGATCAAGAGTTGGCATGGGTTAGTTGCCTGTTTCAATAATGTTCACCAAAGAATTGTGAAACACTAGTAATGTGGCTACCCGGCTCAGAAAAAGTTGGTGCAGAGTTGTGATATTCTTTTTAACTCTGTTCTCGCACGCTCTTTCTTTTAAACAATTTGCTTTCTCTAATCACACTCATTTCTTTTCGCTTTGCACACTCAATCACTAAGGAATAACTTCTTGGGTAGAAATCACTGGTTAAGGTGATTCCATTGAAGTTGTGTTAAGTCCTAGCACAATGATTCTTTGTTTTCCTAGATGCACGCGATGCTCAGATTGGTTTAACTATTTCAGTTAAAGCAAAAAATTGATTTTGAAAACATTTAAAATACACTCCCAAAATATAAAATGTGTTGAAAAATCGGGAAGTGTTTTGAACATTAAAAACAATGTTTTCCAATGACTGAAAGTTGTCCTTCTTTCAATCACATATGAGATTAAGATAAAGGAATATACCTTTAAGTGAGATCTTACATCTCATGAAGCTAAGCTTAAAGTCATAAAGATATGATCTTTTAAGCTTCTCTCAAACTTCTGCAAAAGTCTTAATCAAGTCAAAGAAAATTTATTCACTTAAATTGAAAAGACAAAAAGCAGTAAAACTTTTTAAAGAACGAGTTCTGATCTGAATTGATCAGAAGTCATATCCTTTTTATACTCCCCCTGAAATTATGCATTAGACAATAATGTTAGTGAAAAACATAAACACTAACCCCTTCTCAAATATTCATCATCATATCTGAGAAATGCATAAAATTTCAGACAAATATGTACTCCCCCTTGAAGGTTGATTTCCTCATTTGAGTATTGGAGTACAATTTCATTTTTAGCACGGAGTAAGGTCTTTTGATCTTTGAAGTGCGGGTCTTGAACTGTTGTGTTCAAAAGCCTTATCTTCGTTGAAGTCCGGGTTCTAAGCTGATGTACTTAGAAGCCATTTTGACATTTAAGTCCGGGTTTTGAACTGTTGTGTTCAAAAGCCTCATCTTCGTTGAAGTCCGGGTTCTAAACTGATTTACTTAGAAGCCATTTTTCTCCTACTCCCCCTTGACAGTAGGTGCCTGCAACACAGGTTTAGTTTTCTTTGGTACCCACTGGTATTTGGGTCCATTTGTGTTAGTTGCAGTTCGTATGGGGGTTATGGAATAAGAACCATACCAGTAATGATCGCTTGTTCTGTGAACAGGATCATGTGTACGACAATAAGAACAATAGAATGTCTTACCTGATAACCTGATTAATTGATCTCTCGTGTAGACGAAATCAGGTTTACCTTTATGCGCATTGTTCTTCTTGGCATTAGGCGTATGTACACATGAGCTTTTACATTTCAGCTCTTCTCTAACTGGTTTCCTGTTCCAGACCAATTCTTCTTCTTGGTAGCACCTTCTTCTTTGATGTGTACCTGAACTATCTATATTTCTGTCATATAAAAGATTAGTACTCCGAATATGATTAGAAGATTTCACTGACCTCTTTGAAGAAACAGGTTTTTGATATGAGCTTGCAGCTGACTTGAATGAACATTCTGAATCAGCAGAATCATCTCTAGGTGAGTGGACAATTGACTCTGGAGTCTTGCACTCAGTCACCACCACCGTTGAAATAACCTTTTCAACCTCGTTGACCTTTGAAGAATAACTGTTTCTTTCTTTGACGAGAAGGTCAATCTTCATCTCAAGCTCGGACCTCTTCTTCTTCTCTTTCTGAGCAAGCTTAGATAATTCAGATAGCTTTGCATTAAGCTTCCTAATTGCAGCTTGAAGGATGCTCCTTTCTTCTTCGAATCCCTTCTTAGCACCCTTCTGATCATTTGCCTTCCTCTCTTTGGAAAACTGATCTCTTTCCAGTATGATTACTTTCTCAAAGTCTTCAACTTTTTGAGAAAGCATTAAACTTTGAAGCTCAATCACCTTCTTCTCTTCCACACCCTTCTTTGACAGATCTGAGAACTTCTTTTCAAACTCAGATATTTTCTTTTCAAGCTCAGCATTTGTACTCTCCAAGTCTTTTGATTTCTTCTCATTGCTCTCAACAGACTCTTGCTTCTGTATTTGAGCTTCTAAATCATTAATCTTTCCTTTAAGTTCAAAGTTCTCAGCTTCCAAAACTTTTCCTTTTAAGAAAACGTTTCGGTCTGAGACAATCCATTCAGAGTTTAATGCAAGATAGTCCCAAATCTCTTTCCCTGAAGCTTCGGGAAAATAGGAAGACATTCTGTTTCGAATAGAAAAGCTTGAATTTGACCGTTAGCCCAAAATAAAATTAGATAAAATCAAATAAATTTTAGAAATAAATTTCCAAAATTTACAAGGTCTGGACACGTGATCTATATAAATTTGAGAGTTTTGTGGACACTTGATTGTTTGCATGAGAGTTTGCCACGTGAGATATTGAGTTTGAGTGATATTGGACCGAAATGAAGTTTGACCTGGATTGTGTTCGAAAATTGAGAGTGTGTGAGAGTGTGAGAGTATGAGGTGGTCACGTGAGGTAAAAAAAAATATGGTGTGGTGTGAGTGAGGTAAAGTGGAGTGGGTTTGACCGGAAGAGAAAATGATGTTTGACCGGGATTTGTTCCTAAGACCGGAAGAGAGAGAGGTAAGACCGGGGCTTGGTTTGTGATTAAAAGGCTTTGACCGAGGGAGAGAGGAAGACCGGGGAAGTGAGTTTTACTTTGACCGGGGAAATGTAGTGGAAAAGTGGGGTTCGACCGGAATTGAGGTTTACTTTGACCGGATAAAAAAATACTCGACCGGATAAAAAAAAATATTCGACCGGTACAAAGTGGGATTTGACCGGAGAGTGTTTGACCGATACCAAAAGTTTGTGAGATTCGACCGATAAAAAAATGATCTTCGACCGGTATTTGCAAGAGTCCGGTCGAATGCTTAAGACAGATAGAATGTAAAAACTAAGGTTCGACCGGTACGCTTAAGACCGATACGTCGTCTTCTCCGATTAAATCAACCTGTAACTCTAAAATTAACCCAGCTAGAGGTCGATTTACCACACCAAACTTTGACAGTATATTCTCCTTATCAACAACAACAATACACAACCTTTTGATTTCGAAAATAACCGCAAAATCAAGTTTTTGACGTTTGATCAGTGTTCTTCAAAAAATGAAGAACACAGAGAGTTGAAAATTTTGATTTTGATCTGGATCAGCTCTGATACCAATTGTTAGTCCGTGATCGTTACCAGATAATCAAAACAACAAACAATAGATAATAAACCAACCTGTTTGGATTACAAACGCGGATTACACGGTTGATTTCTTGAGTTAAGCTCTCTGTTTGTTTTTCTCTCTGTTTACACTTTTTAGTATGTGTATGTGTGTGTGATTGTTGTGATCTATAAAACAGAGAGATAGATAATATCAGTATAAGATATTATCAAAAACTAATATAAACTAAACATAATATCTAAATAATAAATATCTAGATATTAAAAACAACTTTGACTTTATTACAGAATAGACCCTAGACTATGGTTGAGAGTAACTTTCAGCATTAACTTCAGATTGCGATCTTCGTTTTGGATGATCTTGAATCCAATGAGACTGTGTCTTAACAAATTCGCATAACTCTCTTGTGCGAATTGTGATGAACTCGTATATAGCTACGTGCGAATTCCTTAGATTTCGCTTATAGTTGCATGTGAATTGTGTTGTTTTCGTATAACTCTTGCATGCGAATTATGTGTGATGTGCGAATTATGATCTTATTGTGTGTGAATTCCTTTGATTTTTCGAATTCTGGTGATTGTTTTTGTGCGAATTGCTTTCTAATCTCAGTTGTGTAAGGATTCTATACTTAGAAATTTTTGGGAAATTTATTTTCTGAAAATTTTTAAGTGTTGTATCTGTTGATTCTTTTGTCGAACTAACGATCAATTCTAGCTCATTTTTCTACAGATTTGCAAAGATGTCTAAAGATCTTCTTTCCATGGGGTCACAATCCAAACCTCCAGTACTTTCTATTGGTGAATATACTCAATGGAAACGACGGATGACTCAGTTTCTGAACCACAAGAATCGAGAGTATATGAAATCCATAACTGACGGACCAGTAAATCCTGAAGTCACTGTTCCAGGCCAAGCAGCTACAGAAACTTCTCCAAAAATACCAGTCCGGTATGTACCAAAACCGTATCAATATTACAGTAAGAGGGAGAAGGAGCTTGCCAAAATAGACGAGGAAGCCCTCATATACTTAACGATGGCAATCCCAAACGATATCTACAATCGTGTAGACAGTCATGAATCCGCGAAAGCAATGTGGGATGAACTTGAGAGGCAATTCCAAGGAACACAGAGGTCCATACAAGCTAAACTGTATTAAAGCATTAATGCTTATGAGGGATTTCATGCCAAAGTGGGAGAAGCTTTGATAGATACTTACAATAGATTCAATGTGATTTTGAACGGCCTGAGAATAAACGGGATGAACAAATCCGTATCTGAGATAAATTACAAGTTCATCAAGAACTTGAACCCTGAATGGAAGAGCTATGCCATAAACCTGCAAATGTCTAAGAACATGGCACAGGAGGATGTGAATGATATTTTATCTACCTTATCTCAACATGAGGACGAGGTAAAGTTATTGAGCGAGGAGAAGAAAATGGTAAAAGATTCACTAGCTCTGCTTGCTGAGAAGAAGAAGGGATCTAGTTCAAGCTTCGTTTCTGGTTCAAAGTTGAAGAAAACCAAAGCTTATCTCACCGAGCTAACTCAATCCAGTTCTGAGTCTTCTGTTGGTGAAGTTGAATTTAATTCTGATGATGATGTTCAGAGGTTTGCTGAAAACTTGGCCCTAATCACAAAGCAGTTCAAAAAGAGCTTCAGAAAGAAGAAGTATTATTCAAAGCCGAAGTATGAAGGGTACAAAAAGGAGAAATCAGACAAGTATAAACCCCGTTTTGGAAAGATAGAAGAGAAGAGAGAAGAGAAGAAGGAAGAAAAGAAGGATAAGATTGATCCTCAGTCTGGATGGTGCTTCAACTGTGGAAAAGTTGGTCATTTTTCAAAAGACTGCAAGTTCAAGCACGTAAAGAACTTGGAATACTACGCGAAAAAGTCACTGATTGCAGAGAAGTAAGAAGGAGGGAAAGTGTTGATGGCGGAGGAAGAGAACTGGTTCTTTCAGAGTTCTGATGAGGAAGATGCTTACTTTACCCAGGTATGCATGATGGCTAACATTGATGAGAATGTTGAAGCAACTTCTGAGCAATCTGAAGGTGATTCCGAGGTAAGTACTAATTCTGAAAACTCTGAACTTGTTGAATCTTTAATGGCACAAATCCAACAAATGGAATTAGAATTTGAAAATTTAAAGCACAAACTTAGCTGTGAACGACAATCAATGATGAATTTTTGTGATGAAAATGCATTATTGAAGTTGTTGAGGATAAAGAGAAGGAAAAATATGCCTTGAAAAAGGAAAGAGAATCTTTGAAAAATCAGATCACGGAATTAAAAAAGGACTTAGTTAATTCTAATTCTGAAAAGGGTGAATTTAAAATTAAGTTTGAAGTTTGTTTCCAGGAAAGGAATGAGGCATACTGTAAGATTAAACAACTGGAAGACTTAAATTTCAAAAGAGGACAGACTGAGCAGACATTAAATCTTTTAACCAATAAGCTCCAAGACGTTCGGTTTTATAATCCAAAGTTGGGATTGGGTTTATTAGAAAATGATGTTTTAAAGAAAGCCCCGGAGAGTTTGTATAACTTTGATAAATTGGGCTCGAATGTAAAGAAAATCCCAAATATTCATGATACGTTTGTCAAAGCTGAAACTCCAATATCTGACACTTCGTTTAAAGGTAAAGAGGTAATGGAAGATGATACATCAAGTTGCGTTGATTCTCAAAATAGTTTTAAATCGGTTGGATTTAAATACAATGATTTAAACAATAGCTATAAAAACAGAAAATTAGAATTTGTTGAGTTTGAATCATTGTTTTCCACACCGTCATCAACTGAATCAGCAAACGATGATAAGATCACATCTGAAATCGAATGTCAGTATGGCGATTATGAGTCTGATACTGATATTTGTGATCAGATACCTTTATCTGAATCTGTTATCTCTGACTCCTAAAATGAAGTTAAGGTAGAAGAGAATTCAAATGTCATGAATTCCAGCATTCAAAAAGAGTTTGTTGATCAAATGTCTGAGGAGATTTATGAAGAAATGATGAATTCCTCGGATCCTGTCCCGATTTTGGAAAAGATTGAGTCTAACTTTGTGATTGATCAAACACCTAAGTTACTTAAACAAATCACAGATTTACAAAAGTATCTTGAAGAGTTAGAAGATGAAAACTGTGATCTTCGTTTCAAATTAGTTAAATCTTTAGAAGAGAACAAAGATCTTTGTAAAGAAATAAATGGTTTGAAAAATGATTTGTTTAAAAAGAACTTAACTGAACAAAAGGTATTTGATAAAGAAAATTGGAATGTTAGATCCAATCCAGAGTTTGTGACTTCAGTCAAGCCTATAGTTGTTTATTCTGAATGTCCTGAATATATGCGTAGCATTTTTGAAAAAGGTGAAACTTGTGGTACTTTGAAAAAGAATTCATTCTCTAAGAAGAAGACTAATAAAGTTTCTTTTCGTGTTTCAGATCTAAGTAAAGGTGTTGGTAAAGGAGAATGAAGGAAGAAAGGTTGTGATAAGAAAGAGATTGATACAGTTTCTGAAAAAGTTTGTAGTGTTACTAATAGTGATGAAAAGTTGACATGTAATAGTTCTAATGCAAATAAATGTCAAGTTTGTTTGAATAAATGTACCACTTTTGATAAATCAAAGATGTTGACATTTTCTCGCAAGAACATTATCTGTAATCACTGTGGTGACAACTCTTTCTCATTGTACTCTATTCCTCCTAAACCAAAGACTGTCAAAAGAGCTCATAAAGCTAAATCTATCTCTAAGTCCTCAACACAACACATTCATGTATTTCAAGCTAAGTATGCTAATTTTTCAAAGAAAAAGCAGTTTCATGATCTTAATGTGAAAATGATCTGGAAATGGTTGCCCAAACCAAGATATGAGTGGAGGGTTAAGGGTAAATTAGATGATTTGAAGAAATTGCATGATGCTAACAAATCAGGACCCATCTGGATATGGGTACCTAAAAAGAAGTAATTTGTTCCCTTTTGCAGGCCTGTCATTTGTGGTTCATAGACTCTGGATGCTCAAGACATATGACAGGATACAAGCACTTACTGCACAACTATGTGGAAGAACCTGCAGGAACAGTCAACTTTGCGAATGTTGATTTGAAAGGCTATATCAGAGGACACGGCATGCTCACAAATGGCACTGTAACCATCAACAAAGTTTTGTATGTTGAAGGACTTGATCACAACTTGTTCATCACGAGTCATTTTTGTGATAGTTTGTATCAAGTACGGTTTACTACAACTCACTGTCACATTGAGACTCCGGACGGTTCAGAGATTTTTAGAGCTGAAATATATGATAATCTTTATGCGATCAATTTTCCAACTCTTTCCGCTACACGTTATGTCTATCTACTTGCTAAAGCAACGAAAGAACAAAGTTAGATTTGGCATCGGCGCCTGTCTCATCAAAACTTCAAAGCTATTGATACATTGGCAAGACAAGGCATTGTCAAAGGTCTTCTTGAGATGAGTTTTGAGAAGATTCACTTTGCCCTGCATGTGAAATGGGGAAGATGAAACGAAGTTCACACAAATAAAAGATTGAATCTTCTTGCACAATGACCCTGGAATTAATTCATATGGACCTTTATGGCCCGATGCGTACTCAGTCAATAAATGGTAAAAAGTACATTTTGGTGATGATTGACGAGTACTCAAGGTATACATGGTTGGAATTTCTGCGAGCTAAATCTGATGCACCAGAACTGATCATTTCCTTCATAAAGAAAGTTCAAGTTCTGCTTCAATTACCAATCAAGAAGTTGTGTAGCGATAACGGCACAGAGTTTAAAAATGAGACTCTTCAAAGCTATCTCAATTTAGTTGGGATTTCTCATAACTTCTCAGTCGTGCGAACACCGCAAAAAAATGGCATTGTTGAACGAAAAAACAAAACTTTTGGTTGAAGCAGCAAGAACTATGTTGGCATATTCTGGTCTACCACTATACCTTTGGGCTGAAGCCGTTGCAACCCCCTGTTTTACTCAGAACCGGACGATTGTGATTAAACACTATAATAAGATAACTTATGAATTGATTAATAAACATAAACCGAATATTAAATTTTTACGTGTTTTTGGTTGCAAGTGTTATATCCTCAATGACCGTGATAATCTTGGCAAATTTGACAAGAAGGCAGACGAAGACTACTTTATCGGTTATTCTTTAACGTCTAAAGCCTATCGTGTTTATAATCGCTGGACCAAGACTATCATGGAAAGCATATATGAGTCTTTTGATGAATATTCTACGCTGACTTCTGAACAACATAGTTCAGAACTCAAGCTTAAGGGAAAGGCTTCTGTTCATGACGGAATAGAACCCGAGCCAAAACACACTACTAAGTCATCTAACTCATCTACTGTTACATCTGAGTTAGACATATTATTTCTTGATGCTTTTATGGACATATATGCAGATTTTGACAAATCAGACGTGTCTGCATCAACTTCAGAGGTTCCAACAGTTACTGAAGACATTTCTGGACCTTCTGAACCTGTCACAACAACAACCTCTTCAGGTACATCTACACCTACTGTTTATGATAAAAATAATACTACTTATGCATCTGCAGATACATATTCTGGACAAGAAGTCCCGAGCACTTCCTCTATTTCTCAAGAATTACCTTCATCATATACACTAGTACAAGAAGTTCCGAATTCTTCTGAGGTTGTTCCTACAATAGTAGATGAATACAACGAGCAAAATAAGTGAGTATCTGTTCAACCACTCTCGAGCACAAATCGATGGACAAGAGATCACCCCTTCACAATATAATTGGTGACATACAGAGTGGTGTACAAACGCGTGCAACATCAGCCAATTTTTGTCTTTACTCAAGTTTCCTTAGTTCCTTAGAGCCGAAAAAGGTTTCTAAAGCTCTTCGCGATCCTGACTAGATATTAGCGATGCAAGATGAGCTACTACAATTTGAAAGGAATAAGGTATGGAGGCTAATCCCATGACCAAAAGACAAATCAGTGATAGGCACAAAGTGGGTCTTTAAGAACACGAAATATGAGGTTGGAGTTGTCGTACGAAACAAAGCTCGCCTTGTTGCAAAGGGATGCTGTCAACAGGTGGGGATAGACTACGATGAAACGTTTGCTCCTGTTGCAAGGATTGAAGCCATCAAAATTTTTCTATCTTATGCAGCTCATAAGAATTTCACCGTCTATCAAATGGACGTGAAATCTGCTTTTCTTAGCGGTATACTACATGAGGAGGTCTATGTATCACAACTTGAAGGCTTTGTTGATCCACAACACCCAGATCATGTCTACGTTCTAGACAAATCATTGTATGGATTAAAACAGGCACCATGAGCTTGGTATGACACTCTCACACAATCTTACTTGCCTCTGTTCCTTAAGAAGCAAGGTGAGGACTTAATCTTGATTCATATTTATGTAGACGACATAATATTCGGGTATACCAATCCTAAATTTTGTAAAAACTTTTCAAAAATTATGGAGACTCGGTTTGAAAATGTCAATGATGGGTGAACTGAATTTTTTCCTTGGTCTTCAAGTGAAACATTCCCCATACGGTATCTTTATAAACTAGTCAAAATACATTTGTGACATTTTGAAAAAGTTTAACATTACTAATAGTTCTGTAATGAAAATGCCCATGGCTACCGGCACACTTCTGGACGCATGTTTAACCGGTAAATCTGTCGATCAGAAAACGTATTGTAGCATGATCGGATCATTACTGTATCTCACAGCAAGTAGACCTGATCATTCTCATTCTGTGCGAGATATCAAGCTAACCCGAAGGAATCTCACCTTATCGCCGTGAAAAGAATACTTAGATACTTGAAAGGCACTCCCGAGTTAGGCATTTGGTATCCTAAGGATTCTGGTTTTGATTTAACTGTATATACTGATGCTGATCTTGCAGGATGTAAACTTGATTGGAAAAGCACCTCTGGATCGTGTCAATTTTTAGGAGATAAACTTGTAAGTTGGACATCCAAAAAGCAGAACTGCGTGTCTACATCCACTACTGAGGCAGAATACGTAGCTACTGCAAGCTGCTGTTCACAAGTCCTTTTGATGAAAACACAATTAAAGGAGTTTAGATATTCTTACAAGCGAGTCCCTATATATTGTTATTCCAAGAGCGCAATTGCAATAACTGCTAATCCCGTTCAGCACTCTAAAACAAAGCATATCGACGTGCGCTACCATTTCATTAAAGATCATGTGGAGAAAAGAGATGTTGAAATGCACTTTGTTCAAACAGACTACCAATTAGCTGATCTTTTCACTAAACCGTTAGATGAAAAGCGTTTTAAATTTTTAATCAGCAAATTAGGTATGTTGAATATGTCTGCTTGAATACTTATCCATGATCTGAGGGGGAGTGTATATTACTTTTGCTTACTTATCCGTGTTTTTGGGAAATTCTGATCAGTTGCGGATATTCATCATATACTGACAAAGGCGGAATCATTTTTACAATGATTACCAAAATGTTTATTGTTTTGTAGGCTATTCTTTGTGACTATGGCTTCTGAATACTTCGGTTCAGAACTCGCTTTAAACGGTTTTTCTTCTAAGGATGCTAATCAGATAACTATTTTCAAAGGAGTTTTTACTGTTGATTTGAGGGGGAGTTTATAAGATTTTTACTGTTATATTTTTTAAGGGGGGGATGAGAAAAGTTAGTCATACTTTCACTGTCATATTATTCTAATGATTTGATTTTTTACAGATACCGAGGGGGAGTATCTGAAGTTTTTGTCAAGGATGCTTAAAAGGTAATATTCATTTTAGGGGGAGTTAAGATTTCTATACGGAAGGTATATTATTCTGAATCTTAAACTCTATCATATTTTGAAAGATGAACAAATTTCAGATGTGAAAAATGTTTTTCTTAAACGTTCAAACCACTTCGTGTTCTCAAAAAGATTTTACGAATTTCGAAGTGAGATTTTAAATGATTTTCATTTGGATACTTTCATGTTTAACTGACCGTTTGTTTTCAAAAGATCAATACTTGTGTATTATCTTGTCTATATACTGTCAAGTATTCTTACACATATCGTTTCAGTACATTCCTATTGACTTTGTTATTACCATGTCTCAAAAAGATAAATCTTTCGATGGTAATACTCTCGTTTGAAATTCAATGTTGTTTGAAATCAGACATCATTTCTACATTAAATGTGCTTTCATTGCTAAATTGTTTATATCTTGTTCATATAAACAACTTTCATTCTTTGATATCCCTTATTATTTTTCATGATGATTGATCTGATTGAATCATTGTCAGATTCTCAAAACAATGAAATTGAATGATAATAAATGTTCAAAATTTTGAGAAATCTTAAATGTTCAAAATACTCAAATTTCATTCTTATCTTTAATGAGCATACATTTTCTGATAATGATATCTGATGCTTATCTGTCAAGATAACTATTGAGCAACACATTGTTTTTTGGACAAAATACATGGGATTCAGTGTGAGTGCTTAAAAGACTTCCATGGATTCACGTTAACCAGTGTTTCCTACCCCAGAAGTAATCCTTGAGTGATTGAGGGGAGAGGGGTCAAAAGAATTGAGAGTGGGTGTGTGATGAGGTAAAATGTAAAAGAGAGATTGGTTAGAAGTGAGCTCAAATGTTTAAAAGAAAGAAGGTGAGAGATAAAAGTAAAAGAATATCAAACTCTGCACCAATTTTTTTCTGAGCCGGGAAGCCACATAATCTGTTGGTTCACATTCTTTGGTGACCTTCATTGAAAAAGGCAACTAGCCCATGCCAACTCTTGCATAAAACCCCACCTGCTACTCATTCTTTTCTCAACAAAAAATGTTTCATATTTTCTGGGGAAGCAGCACATACTCTATCAGATCTTCATTCGGAAGATGTTGATATTGAAAAAGAAGGAATGTTGCCCCACCTTCGACTCTCATTCATGAACATTGAGTCTATGTAATATTTGTTGTTGTCTCAACGGTTTACATATTTTGAGCCTGTATAAAGCTTTAACTGCTTCAATCATTGCTACACTTGCACGAGCATACAAGGAATAAGTTTTCTTGTCATAACATTCATAGAAAATTCCTTTGTGGTTTTTCAATGATTGAATGGAATCCCTGGGAGTTTGAACAACAAAAAGTTCCTTTCCAATGTGTATCTGTTACACAGTGGCTCCGTGCTACTGACAGGCAGATTAATTGTTTCATATGTTGATTCAGGGTTACCACTCATAATTTGTCTGAATTTGAAAAGACTCGGAAGAATACATTTCATGAATTGACGACAGAATATCAGATCAGAAGTTTCTATTCTCGTTGGGGGAGATTGTTCATATGTTTCCAAAGGAAGAGAATATCCTATTCTCATGAAGACTGTGCTTACTTTGTTATTTGGGGGAGATAATTTCAAAGACAGAGATGACATTGAAATGTTTTGATGATTCTGATTCTCATAATTCATCAAAAAGGTGGAGATAATTCAAGATTTCAAAGTCAGATGATTGATTAGTTACAAGAGGGAGAAAGTAAAATCAGAATTGTTGATTATTTAAAAGGAAGATAAATGTGTCAAAGTAATGATTCAAAGAAGAAGTTAAAGTCAACAGAAAGTTGAAAAGCTGAAGACGTTTATACTTCAAGGCAAAGCAAATTTGGATTATTGTTGTGTTAAAGAGATTTGTTGAAGAACTTGTAGCATGTTTGTATCAAAAGGAAGAGATTGTTAAAGCTGATAGGAAATCCAAAAGGGAAGATTCACTTAAAGCACTATCAAAGATCAATCAAAGTGTCAAAGATTTGAAGATGTCAAAGTTCTGAAAGATTGTTTGTTGAAGATTTTTCTAAAGAAAGAAGACATGAAGATTTTTGTCAAATTTTTTTAATCTTGAATCCAAAGGGGGAGATTGTTAGAGCTATATTGTATTCAAGATTAAAAAGAGGTCTAAAAGTGTAAATGTTGTAAAGTGTGGGTGTTTACTTTGTAATTGTTGTATAATGTCAATGTAGTTGACCTTTGACTTAGAAAGTCTAATAGGTCATGTTGACCATTTATATAGAGAGTCAAAGTGTAATAGATTGTAAGAATATACGCGCATACATAGAGAGAGTTTACACTGTAAAATACACACACACACAGAGCTTTACAGAGAGACGCACTAAATAGGTATATGAATCAATGGAGATTGTATAATCGTTGTTAAATCAATAAAGAAAGTTTTCTACATTGTTTGTGTTATTATTCGTGAGTTAGAATCTAGGAAAACATCTCGCGAATATAGGTCGATCACATTGGTTAGCCGTTAAAACGACGTTCCGATATTTGAAGGGAATCGAGACACATGGTCTTATATTTGGTTTGCACAATGAGAGTGAAATTGTTGGATTTTGTGATTCTGACTATGCAGGTGATCGAGTTGGTTGGAGATCCACATCCGGCTATGTATTTACCTTAGGTGGAACAACCGTCAGTTGGAGATCACGTTTACAGTCCATTGTTGCATTGTCAACCACAGAAGCCGAACTTGTTGCGACGGTTGAGTCTGTAAAGGAAGCGGTCCATTTAAAAGAATTGATGAATGGCTTAGGCTTCAAGTAACCTTCCGTGCGCATTTTCTGTGATAATCAGAGTGCCATACCTTTGGCAACTAATTTGGATTTCAGCTATCGGACAAAGCACATAATTGTGTGTGATGCATATCTTGTGAGATCACATGAAGCGAAGATTGTCTATTTGAAGAAAGTCCTGACAGATGACAATGCCGCTGATATGTTCACTAAGTTGCTACCACCAACTAAGTTTGAGCATTGCTCAAACTTGATCCAACTCCGTTTGTGTTAGTGTCGTTGGGCACTTTGCTCGAGAGAGAGAAGATATTACCACAGGTGACAAAATGACATCTTTGAAGGAATTACTTTGTGAAGTGCTTAGAGCTTTGCTTATGCTCTACCTTGTTTAGTAGATTGTGCATTTGAGGTTATTTGTTTGCTTGTAACTTTAATGGGCGATGACCATGCCGAAGCTCGTCACGGTTGGGATGCAATTTTGCTACCTCGTGACAATTTACTTTGCTATCTAATTGCTATGATCAATCGTTGGAAGAACTCGTATTGGTTGGATTGGGATTCGTTTCGCTATCGAGGATCACATGCATCATGGTGGAGTGTTATAATATTTAATTATATATTATATATTGGATGCTACATGTGACTAAAGCCAATCTTGGCCTCCAAGCTTGCCAACTTGGTCATCACTCATACTTGGCCACTACTCCACAAAACTTGGTCCCTACTCCTCTTCATTCCTATAAATACTCCTTCCCCTCCAACATATTTTGATAATCCCTTTCTTAAGCTTCTCTTGCTAAACACCAAATACTCTCCCTAGTATATCATTTCGATATATTTAGTTTATGTGAGGTCGAGAGTGTTCTTGATATTCGGTGGTGTTCGTGAAGTTTTGTTAGGTAATCGTGGATCTCAAGATCCTTGTACAATCACTTTGTAATCTCCTTGGTTGGTAATAATATTCTTGCTCTCACTCTTTGGTGGATGTACACTATCATACCGATAGTGGAACCATGTTAAATCCCGGTGTTATTTGTTTTGAACTTGCTATAATTATAGATAATAACGTATTTATTATTATCTATATTTCGTGGGTTTATTATTCTACAGTAGAGAATTATTGTGCAACATCTAGATTATTGTTATCCACATTCGTTGTTGGGTTAATTGTGCACTTGGATTTCTACCCGTTTGGGACCTTAGAAATCACTTTCTAGCATTTGCATTTGTGAGACACAAAATTTTTACCTAACAAAACCCTAGGTTAAAGAAAAACAAGGAAAGAACTTCATACCTTGGTAAAGATTCTTAAGTTATCAATCTTGCAAAGATGCTTCTAACCCTTTCTCACCAAACGATTTCCCACAAAGATGCTCAACACCAAAAACACACACTTATGTTAGGGTGTTTGGGATTGCTTATTTAAATGGCTTATTGACTTAATTCGTTTTGTCACCGCCGATAAGCAGTTTTTAGTGTTTCGATGGGAGAAAAAAATGCTTATACCATTTTGTCACCGCTGATAAGGAGTTTTTAGTAATTCATTTCATTCTATCTTATTAACTTATTTGAAACAACTTATGAATTTTTTAGTTATTTTACATGTATAAGCAATCACAAACACCATCTAAATAACAACTTATTAACTTATTACGTTTTGGTACTACCATAAGCTAATCCAAACACTTTTTATAAAACTCTGATTTGACACCACATAAGTTAATAAGCACTTTTATATAAAAGCATAAGTTGTTTTAAATAAGCAATCTCAAGCACCCATTATTCGCAGGTTATGTTTTGGAAGAAAGAAGACATAAATGAGTAGGGGTGCTCACGGGTTGGGTTTATCGGGTTGAAGGCATTTCAACATCCCAACCCAATGTTGGTGGTTTGAAAATTTTCAACCCAACCCAACCCAACCCGAACAAACGTGCAACCCAACCCAACCCACGCGGCTACCCGCGCCTTGCATTGGTTTACGGGGTTTGTAGTTGGATTTACAAAGATAATAATGGGGTTTGTAGCTAAGCTATAACACGAGTTAGGAGGTGTGGAGTGCACACTTGTGTAAGCTAACTATGACCCGAGATTGTTGGACGGTCTTTTGGTGGTTTGTTACTGAAATAGTGCACCAGGTGGGTTGTGCCGCGGGTTAACCCGTACGGCTACCCGCGCCGTGCACTGTTTTACGGGGTTAGAACAGTGCACCGGGCGGGTAATGCCGCAGGTGAACCCACGCGGCTACCCGCGCCGTGCACTGTCGTGTAGGGACGAAACAGTGGCCCGGGCGGGTTGCGCCGCGGGCTAACTCGCGCGACTACCCGCTCCGTGGCACTGTTGCAGATCTTAATTCTGTAACTCCCAATTCTCTTTGTAACCCCCAAATCAGTTTTATAACCTACACCAATTGACCAATTAACAATCAATTCCATTAAATGGATGATTATTATTATTAATATTATGGCATCGGTTACATTCTCTTGGTGTTTAAATAGTGTCGATTTCTGCCATAATCGATACGGTGAATTTGAGATTATCCTCGAGTGTATTTCGTGATACCCAGGCAGAATAGGGTCGAAATAACACTTAAGGAAGGCGAGCTCTCACGCGATCTCACTTTCTATCCAAGTTCCGATCATCTCTCATCTCTCTCTACCCACCGATTTTCTGCAACCCCATTCCCCAACAATCTTAAGTGTTATTCCGTTCGTGAGATATGGCGAGTGATCAATCAGTGAGAGACATGACGACCAAGTTCACCAAGCTGGAGAAGTTTGAAGGCGTTGACTTTCGACGATGGCAAAAGAAGATGCACTTCTTGTTGACCACGTTGAAGGTCGTGTACGTGTTAAGCATGCCCATGCCGGAGGTGATGGAGGACGAGACGTTGGAGATGACCCGACGTCGCGGAAAATGGGAGAACGACGACTACATCTGTCGTGGCCACATTTTAAACGGTATGTGTGACTCCCTTTTTGATATTTATCAAAACGTTGAATCCGCTAAAGAGATATGAGACTCTCTTGAGTCCAAATACATGGCGGAGGATGCTTCTAGTAAGAAGTTCCTCGTGAGTAATTTTAATAATTACAAAATGGTGGATTCAAGGCCTGTGATGGAGCAATATAATGAGCTTCTACGCATTCTAGGCCAATATGCTCAACATGATATGAAGATGGACGAATCCATCTCCGTATCGAGCATTATTGATAATTTGCCTCCCTCTTGGAAAGACTTCAAACATATGTTGAAACACAAGAAGGAAGAGTTGTCTCTTGTACAACTCGGTAGTCACTTGCGCATAGAGGAATCTCTTCGAGCGCAAGAGACTGAGAAACCCAAGATAAAAGAGGTTTCTGCACCTTCGGTGAATATGGTGGAAGAGGGAAGATCCAACAACTTCAAGGGAAAACGTAAGTTCAATGAAGCCAAGAAAGGGCCCAACAAAAAGGTTCAATTAACCTGTTGGACTTGTGGTATGACCGGATATCTCAAGCGGGATTGTCGGGTTGTCAAGAATAAAAGTGGAGCAAGCACAAGTGGTGGTGGGCAAGGATCGGATCAATACCCACGGCAAGGTCAGTTTATTGACTTTGGTTTTAATTCAAATTTGAATTATGTACCACTAATATCCGAATCATTTTATGTACAGGATGATGATGCTTGGTGGATTGACACGGGTGCCTCGAGTCATGTGTGCAAGGATCGACGTTGGTTCTCCTCTTTGGAACCGGTTGAAGACGGATCCGTGCTACACATGGGGAACGAGTCAAATGCTCTCATTCTTGGACGTGGCTTAGTTAGGCTAGAATTTGGCTCTAATAAAATAATTGAACTTGTTGACGTTTTGTTTGTACCACAAATTCGAAAGAATTAGGTTTCTGGTAGTACCTTGAATAAGTTAGGATATGGGCAAGTTTTTGAGTCCGGAAAGTTTACCTTGTCTAAAGGTGGCTCTTTTGTAGGATTCAGTTATTTGAATAATGACATGTTCATGTTAAGTTTAAATAATAAGAATTTTGTTTCGAATTCTATTTATATTGCAAATGAAGTTCTTGTTGATTCTAGTTTATGGAATGCTAGACTAGGTCATGTTAATTTTAAAAGAATGGTTGAAATGTCAAAAGACGGTCTTATTCCGGCTTTTGACGTTAAAACCGGAAAATGTAAAACTTGCATGTTGACGAAGATCACTAGGCAACCGTTTCCCAATGTTAAAAGGGATTCGTCGGTGCTTGAATTAATTCATAGTGATCTTTGTGATTTGCATTCAACTCCGTCTTTTGGTAATAAAAAGTACGTTGTTACTTTTATTGATGACGCTTCACAGTTTTGCTATATTTATTTATTGCACTCAAAAGATGAAGCGTTGGATAAATTTAAAATTTATAAAACGGAGGTTGAATTGCAAATGAACGGTTTAATTAAATGTTTACGCACCGATCGTGGGGGGGAATATTACGACCCCATGTTTTTCCAATCCGTAGGAATTATCCATGAGACTACGGCACGGTGTAGCGGAACGGAAAAATAGAGTTCTCAAAGAAATGGTGAACAATATGTTATCCTACTCGGGATTGAGTGATGGATTTTGGGGTGAAGCCATGTTAACGGCTTGTTATCTATTAAATCGAGTTCCTAATAAAAGGAACAAGATTACCCCATATGAACTTTGGTTCAAGAAAAGGCCTTACTTGAATTATATTCGAGTTTGGGGTTGTCGGGCGGTTGTTCGACTACCCGAACCCAAAAGGAAAACTTTGGGTGAGAAAGGTATTGATTGCATCTTTGTTGGATATGTCGAGCATTCCAAGGCATATAGGTTCTATGTTATTGAATCTAATGATTCTATAGCGATTCACACCGATATAGAATCGAGAGATGCATTATTTGATGAGACTAGGTTCTCTTAAATACCTAGGCCGAAGGATCTTGTTCCAAATACTAGTGTAGTGAGGTTGAAGAACAAGCAATTGTTCCAACCGAATCTTCGATGCTTCGAAGGAGCAAAAGAGGAAGGATTGAAAAATCCTCTGGTACCGATTTCCAAGTATACTTGGTAGAAGGATCAAGAGATGAAATTGGATCACAATTCTCTTACTGTTATAGTATTGAGGAAGATCCAAAATCATTTGATGAGGCTATGAAGTCTCAAGATATTGCTTTCTGGAAAGAAAAAATAAATGATGAGATGGATTCCATCATGGGGAATAATACTTGGGTATTATCGGACTTGCCACCGGGTTGTAAACCGTTGGGTTGCAAATGGATCTTCAAAAGGAAGATGAAAGTCGATGGATCAATCGACAAGTTCAAAGCTCGATTGGTAATCCAAAGCTTTAGGCAACGGGAATGCATCGATTATTTTGATACCTATGCCCCGGTTGCAAGGATCTCCACGATTAGATTGTTGATAACCTTAGGAGCTATCCACAATTTAGTGATTCACCAAATGGATGTTAAAACGGCATTCTTAAATGGTGACTTGGAAGAAGAAGTTTACATGAAACAACCGGAAGGTTTTATTATGCCCGGGATGGAGCATAAGGTGTGTAAACTTGTAAAATCATTGTATGGGCTTAAACAAGCACCCAAACAATGGCATCAAAAATTTGATGAAGTTATCTTGTCCAACGGTTTCATGTTAAACCAAGCGGACAAGTGTGTATATAGCAAATTTGACATATCCGGTAACGGAGTAATAATTTGCTTATATGTTGATGACATGTTGATTTTTGGCACTGACCAAAATCAAGTTGATAAAACTAAAGAGTTTTTGTCATCAAAATTCTCCATGAAAGATATGGGAGAAGCAGAGGTGATCCTTGGAATAAGCGTGAGAACAAAGGGATTGCAATTACGCAATCTCATTACATCGAGAAAGTATTAAAGAAATTTAATTACTTTGATTGTTCTCCGGTGAGTACTCCATTTGATCCGAGTGTGAAGCTTATGCCCAATTCAGGTGAAGCTGTGTCACAACTCGAGTACTCAAAGGCTATTGGTTGTTTGATGTATTCCATGACAAGCACTAGGTCAGACATCGCTTTTCCCGTAGGCAAGTTGAGTAGGTATACTAGTAATCCTAGTATACATTATTGGCAAGCGATAGGACGAGTATTTAAATACTTGAAGAAAACCATTGATTATGGTTTGTCATATGTCAGTTTTCGTTCGGTATTAGAGGGATATTCGGATGCAAGTTGGATTACCAACTTAGAAGATCACTCTTCCACGAGTGGTTGGGTATACTTGTTTGGGGGAGGTGCCATCTCATGGGCTTCCAAGAAGCAAACTTGCATCACGAGTTCGACTATGGAGTCGAAATTTGTGGCATTAGCCGTTGCCGGTAAAGAGGCGGAATGGCTAAGGAATTTAGTCCACGAAATTCCGTTATGGCCAAAACCAATATCACCCATTTCTATCCGTTGTGATAGTGCGGCTACTTTGGCTATAGCTTATAGTCAAGTATACAATGGCAAGTCTAGACACTTAGGTGTTAGACATAGCATGATTCGTGAATTAATCACGAATGGGGTGATTTCGGTTGAATTTGTTCGGTCGCAACAAAATCTAGCGGACCACTTGACGAAGGGGTTAGCTAGGGACTTGGTTCACAAGTCAGTAATCGGGATGGGTTTAAAGTCCATTTGAATCTCTAACGGTGAGATACCCAATTCCCTTCTAATACAACGTTAGAAGTTGAATTCAATGGGAAAGCTCACTCTAAGGGATTGGAGCACAAGGTAATCATCCCAAGGTATGTGCTCGGTACGGCAAGCGAAGAGGTAATTGTTCGTTTGTTAAAATGCATGTGCAGGTGTATGATAAAAGGAACTACCTATATGAGTGCGAAGTGTGGCCGCTTCAAGAAGCTTGTACTTAACTTTGATGCACTCACGAATGGATAAGGACACATGGCCTGTATAGTGTCAAGTTTAAACTTTAGAGAATTTTAAATTCATGTGTATGTTATTTTCTGGTACTCAAATGGGTTGAAGGGTTCAATCCATAGGACACCCGGATTCTCGAGTATTTGAAATGTGTAATGTACTAAGATGGAAATTCAATCTTTTAGATATTTTCATTTATGCATGAGTTTGTTTGCTATATTAATCTTATTTGTGAATCAAGGATTGCACTAAAATGGGGGAGGAATGTTGGTGATTTTAGTTAAATCATCGGTCATTTGTGTAATTGGATTCACAAAGATAATAATGGGGTTTGTAGCTAAGCTATAACACGAGTTAGGAGGTGTGGAGTGCACACTCGTGTAAGCTAACTATGACCCGGGATTGTTGGACGGTCTTTTGGTGGTTTGTTACTGAAAAGTGCACCGGGCGGGTTGTGCCGCGGGTTAACCCGTGCGGTTACCCGCGCCGTGCACTGGTTTACGGGGTTAGAACAGTGCAACGGGCGGGTAATGCCGCGGGTGAACCCGCGCGGCTACCCACGCCGTGCACTGTCGTGTAGGGACGAAACAGTGGCCCGAGCGGGTTGCGCCGCGGGCTAACTTGCGCGACTACCCGCGCCGTGGCACTGTTGCAGATCTTAATTCTGTAACTCCCAATTCTCTTTGTAACCCCCAAATCAGTTTTATAACCTACACCAATTGACCAATTAACAATCAATTCCATTAAATGGATGATTATTATCATTAATATTATGGCATCGGTTACATTCTCTTGGTGTTTAAATAGTGTCGATTTCTGCCAGAATCGATACGGTGAATTTGAGATTATCTTCGAGTGTATTTCGTGATACCCAGGCAGAATAGGGTCGAAATAACACTTAAGGAAAGCGAGCTCTCACGCGATCTCACTTTCTATCCAAGTTCCGATCATCTCTCATCTCTCTCTACCCACCGATTTTCTGCAACCCCATTCCCCAACAGGTCGGGTTGGTTTGGTCGGTTTTTTGAGCACCCCTATAAATGAGGTCTTCTAAATGGATTCAACTTATTAAACTAAACCCTACACATTAGGGGTGCTCAAAAATCCGACCAAACCAAACCGAAGAAACAAAAAAAAAAAACTCAACCCGAGATAATCCGATACATAGTTGATACAAAATTAGGCCAAGCTATATCTATTGGGTTGAAATTGGGTTAGGATAATTTGAACCAACCCAACCCAAACCCAATGTCTTTCTATATTATAGATTTAATATGATTGTTTAGTCCTGGATTAATATATGTACATTGGTCATTAGACAAACTGGTAATTAGTTATATTCAAAATTATATTACAAATTCAACCATAATTTAATTTCTTATTTGCAAGAATTTTCAACTTTTTTTAGTTTGTTAATCTTTTTTGTATGTTCTCATTTTAATTTTACTTCGTTTAAACATAAACGCTTAGTTAGATTAAAAAATTATGTTTCAAAATGTCAATCCGATCAACCCAGCCTAACCCGGACGGTTTGGGTTTGTTGAGTTGGGTTATAGTTTTACTTGGGTTAGGTTGAGTTGAGATTTTTCAAACCGCAAACATTGGATTGTGTTGTTCAAATGGCTTCAATCTGACCAACCCAACCCATGAGTAGCCCTGCTCCACATTGACCACTTTGTAGAATAAGCCCTTGAACTTTTAAAGTGTGACCTGGTTATCACATTTTCTAAATGCTCAAACCAATTAATTCATTTAGAAGAAAACTATATAAAATAATAGTATAATTTGTTATTCAGTTAACCGAAATGGTAAAAAAGAAATAATTGAATCTGAAACTTATCTTACGTCAACTTGTTTAACCTGCATATCAAATGACTCAAAATTGTTTTGGTTTGAAACTTTGAATGAATTATTTGATTTCAAATTTTCATACCTTAGGATCATTGATCACATAAATTTCTGGAACTACCACTGCTTATACATCCGATTATATTGTGGTGTGTAAAGTGTTTTTAAAAAAATACTAATAAGCAAATTACAAATATGATTAAATACAATTTCGACGACCTCCTACCTTAAAACTTAGAATCTTAAGCAATTTATATACATTAATTAATGATAAATTCGAGTACTATTTTGTTGACTTTTTAAGATAAAGACTAATAGTTTATTATTTAACAGTCAAAATAGTTTATGTCTCTAAAAGTACACCGAAGTACACCATTTATTATCTAGAAAATCATATGTATTTTATTTGAAAAAAATATTTAAAGTTGTATTTTTGCACATTTTTTAAGTGTACGTGTAATTAAAAAAACCAAATTTATTTAAATATTTGCCTTTCTTTTATGAGAAAGAGAAAATAAAGTACTTTAAAATAATTAAAGGTATATTATTTAGTTGACTGCTCTTGAAATTTGATATTCATGTTAAGCCAAATTGAATTTGTAAAATTTCGGTTTGCTTACGTACGACAATATTGATCTATCGATCTCTAACATTTATGATTATCGATACCAAATTTGACAACAGTAATACCATGTCGTAATGTGGTCATTACGTCATAAAGAAGATTTCTAGTTGAAGTGTCTTTAATTATACTTAAACTTACAATAAACAAATATTTTAATAACGAAAACAGTTTTATATCAAGGATCTACAAAAAAAGAATAAGCATTCAATACGGCATATTGAGGTATGAGAGATGTTTGTGCAAAATGGGTTTGTAACTAGCAACCCCGAGCCAGCTTACACCACCCCTTTCCAAGAGTGTCATTTAAGAGGCAAATCAGGTACATTACTCTCTACTATGTAGTTAGCTTAAGAACCCAATACCCACAAGGAGCCAATCACCCTAATAATTATAACTCTCACACTGTCCACAATGAAAATGTCACTACTCAACTGTATACACACTTCATACTATGTGAGCTCTTTCTTTGAATCTGAATCTCACTAACTTTTTCCTTGGACCCTATATGCAAACACTAAAAAATTTGATGAGACCAAGTTTTTCGTAAGCCTTTAAGTGAATCTTACATCATTGATAAATAAGGACGACAGATAGATCAGACGAGTATGTATGGATTTAAGAAGTCAGTAACAACTCTTTCACATTCATTCCTCCTAATTAAGAAGAAGGTTCTATTCACGCTTGATATGTCTGAAAGGAACGCATACCGTTCATGGTCAGTTTAAAATGATTTAAAAAACATATCACCTAGGATACGTTATGATAGGAAGGATCAATATAGTAATTACGCACTGTATTATTCCGTAATAATTGTAGTAACTCGTCAACTTCAAACAAACATGTTTTTCCTTTAAATTTAAGAAAATGTACTTGGAAAATTATGTCATATTAAAACTACATGTGCAACATGTTTTCTTTCAAAATAAAACATATATCATGCAAGTTTCAGATATTATATGCGGACTTGCAACCACAATTTTGAATAACTTTATAACTTTATTTGACTTTTTCTTTAAGAATAATTTTTTTTTTGGTAAAGGAGTATCCCAGACTACTTTGGGCCCGAACTAATTTCTTGGAAAACAGGCCTATGGCTTTACACATGGAGACTTAAATCAATACTCAAAAAACGGTGTTTTATACCATTGTAAACATTGGTGTAAGAAACTAGAGTCACCAAAAATTTACTTGGACTTGGGTAAAATTCTAACTTCTTCAAATTTCAGAAAATAAAGTCAAAATATACAGGAGACCTTCAACCTTTTACAAACATTCGTAAATCTTTACTTATTTTACTATCACATTGCATGCATACGTCCAATTTCATCAAATGTGCACCAAGAAAATATTTATCTGATTTTATTCTAGTTTGATTTCGACGACTCTTTAACAAGTTATATCTTATAAAGTTATATCCATCCAAGCTTAAATCGACATTTCAAATGATGTTCAATTCTACACTAATATAAATGTATCCACAAGAAATTACTTGAAATCTAAAAATATATGCTTTCAATATGTTTAAAATATGTCATTTTGTAGTAAAAGATGCAAAAAAATCGATCTAAGTATGTAATATCATAAATGAAGAAAAAAAAATCAAATTATGTTATAATAAAAGATTTTTTTACCTTTCTATCTATTTAAAATGCTATAATCTCTCTTCAACATACAAATGGGCTTAAACCCAAAGTTACTTGGGTTTCATTTGGCCTGAAATTTTTTAGTTTGTTCAGATCAAAAAAACACAACCTTATGATTGCAAAACAAAAAGATGGCACATTGGCACACCCCATGCGCCGAATTCTTGAAACGTAATTGTGGTTCCAGAGTTTTGGGGAACTCAATCTATGGGCATGGGCATAGTCTTCGTAATGAGGATGGTATAGTCTTGGCGTATCGAATGGTATGACTATGACGAATGGATTAACCGGCAGTTAAAGAATACGACACAAGAACCTCGTAAGAAGCTTTCACTTGGGTCAAAGAAATGGGACACAACCGATGCATTTTTCAGACGGATTTTTTGGTGGTGGTTAATGTCATATCTCAGCCGACTGAAGACTATACCGAATTTGGAGAACTTGTTATAATATTTAATTATGTTACATATTTTTGTTTTTTGTTTTTTAGGAGATGCTACACGTGATGGAGAGGCCAAGCTTAGCCTCCAAGCTTGGTAACTTGCTCCCTACTTTTATTCAAACTTGCTCACTAATTCTCCTTTTCCCTTGGTCCCTACTCCTCTTCCTTACTATAAAGATGACATCTTCTCCAACACTTTTGATCATCTCTTCCTCTTGGCTTCTCTAGTTGCAACACCATAATACTCTCTCTAATATATCCTTTCGATATACTTAGTATATGTGAGTTCGAGAGTGTTCTAGATATTCGGTGGTGTTCTTGAATATTTGTTAGTTGATCGTGGATCTCAAGATCCTTGTCAAGCACTTGTAATTTCCTTGGTGATAATAATATTCTTGCTATCTCTCTCTCTCTCTCTCTCTTTGGTGGATGTACACTATTACATCGATAGTGGATCGAACCACGTTAATCCCGGTGTTATTTGTTTTGAACTTGCTATAATTAATGATAATAACGTTTTGTTATTATCTATATTTCGTGGGTTTATTTTTCTACATTAAAAAATTATTGTGCAACATCTAGATTATTTTTTTTATTTTTTTTTGGAAGGCATAGCGGCATCTAGATTATTGTTGTCAGCATTCGTTGTTGGGTTAATTGTGTACTTGGATTTTTACTCGTTTGGGACCTTAGAAATCATTTGCTAGCTTTGTATTTGTGAGACACACATATTACCAAACAATTGGTATCAGAGTTTCGGATCTAGATGTGGGTTTTTGTAGAAAATATACATAAACTAGTTTGCACATTTTGTTTTCTCTATGGCCGAAGTAGAAAACCCTTTTGGTGTCGGTTCCTCAAACCGTACCAAGAAGGTACATTTAATTTGTCCGGGACTGAGATTCGTATACGGACTTGGAATGGGGACGGTGACTTTGGTAAATGGCGGTTCACAACATTGTTGCACTTCGGAAAAATGGAGTCCATCTTGTAGTATTTGTTAAAGACGAATTAGACCCTAACATGTCTGAATTTAAGGCCAAAGAAATGGATGCATGGGCATTAACTACTTTGCATATGGTTATGGGAGAAAATGTTATATCTAAGATTGTGTCTGAAAAGATAACTGCAGGTACTTGGAGCAAGATTGAGAATTTATATCTCAAAAAAACTTTGACCAACAGATTGTTACTGATGCGGTCGTGTCTCTTCTTCAAAATAAAGGTAGACACAACCATTAAAGGTCATATGACCGAATTTGAAGATATAATTATGAAGTTGAAGGCAACAAATGCGCTTCTTGCTAAAGATGAAGAAGCACTTGCTATGATCCTGTTGTATTTACTTCCGAGAAATATTCTCAATTCACTAACAGTTTTATATATGAAAGAAAAACTCTTTCTTTGTCTAATGTGAAAATAGGAATGATTTATGAAGATCAAAGAACTCAAATGAGGATCGGTAACAATCCCAGGGAGAACAATTACAGTCAAGGCCTATTTGCTGACAGAGGCTGAGACAATCAACAGTCTTCAAGAGGAAGAAATCATGGGCGTTCTCAGTCCCGTCAGCCTGGTTCTCGTGGGAAATCAAAGACACGTGGAAACTGTAACTATTGCCACAAGCCAGGCCATTGGGTGAAAGATTGTCCGAGTCTTAAAAACAAAGACAAAGACAATGATGAATCATCATTGTTGCAACCGAAGAGGAGCAAGATGGCTTCTCTGCCACAGTTACACCACCGCAAGGTGACAGACGATGGGTGTTAGATACCGGTGCATCTTGCCATATGACTCCATTCCGGGATTGTTTCTCTATATTTGAAAAAGTTGAAGATAACAGTATTTATAGGGGAAACAATACTTCATGTGTTACATAGGGTATCAGTACTATACAGATCAATATGTTCAATGGGTGATACGATCACCTTAAGACATGTGATAAATAGAACCAAAAGGCAAGTATACAAGATGGATCTATATCGTCTTTCAAGTAACAAAATGGTAAGAACAAAGTATCGTATTTCACAGGGGTTGGTATCTTAAGTTGCAAGATCTCGAGATGAAAGACTAACTTCAGATGGCGAATTTGAAGACATTACTGTGGATTTTCACAGTAATGTAAATGACAAGATATATAAAAGAAGCACGGGTGCAAGACTTGAGGTGAGGAGTAAACACAAATTCCAGTGGCCAATGTTGTAGGAATGCTATAGCATTAGTTCAACAACAACATGTTCCACCATCTACTTTGAAGAACATCCTTCCAACTATCCACCATTGCACTATTGTTTAGCTTTCAACCAACATATGCAATGGTGTCTTCAAAGTATATGGATAAACAAATGCCTTGGTTAAAAATCACCCTTCCGAGTTTATTCGCATATCATTCAAGTTGATGTATTCCATGTGGCTCATTCCTAAGTCCACTACACTTTAACATTTTGAGTAGTGATCAACTCGTCATGAATCAATCCGTATGAAAAACATAGACAACAAATTCTTTTGTTAGCAACTCTTCCAAGTATACTTCCTATATCCTTCGAATTGACGTGTATTCACATGGCTTATTCTGTAACACCCCGAGAATCCTCAAGTAATTTCTTAAATCCCTGTTTTATATTCATTCCGTTGGATAACAACTTGTCTAGTTCTTTTGGTAAGGGTCGACCATCCGTATCCCGTACCTTTCGTACTTAAATTAAATGTCTAAAGCGTGAATGTTCAAGTTTATTAGATTAATTGTTTCTATATATATATATATATATATATATTTGTGCATAAGTGATGAGTCCTTAAGTGAAAGAGTTTTGTGCATGAGTTTGGACTTTTACCGACATCACCTTAGACTACGGCATTCATCGAGAGTCGATAGGGATCGAGAGTGAGACCTAATAGCTCATTTGGCATCCATCAAACAGCCTAGGGCAAGCCAGGGGCGACATTTCCCGACGACAATGCCTCTGGCAAAGTCGCTGGGTCAATGTCGTTGAGGGAGGGTGTGCGACTGAGTTTCGCGAGAAAATTTTCAGCAGAGGGGCTGTCGTGGGCGACAATGCCCTGGGCAAAGTCATCGGGTCATTGTCGCAGGGAGGAGGCAAGGGCTGATGATAAAAGTCGATTTTTAGACCAAAATTCTATCACTTCTCCATATTTCAGTTCCAGATCGATAACCTACACCCTTTGGGCGGTTTTCTTCTTTCTCCCTTCCTCCCATCCTCATTAATAGCTACCAACTAAACCCTAGCATTTATTGTCCTTCCAAGAGGTTATTGAGTGTTAGAGTTGGATCCTTGGTACCATTAAAACTTCAAGACCTTCAAGACTCCTTCCAAATCTATTCTTATTTTATGGGTTTTTACTTACAAACCCTAAGTGGTGAGTTTATTACTCCTTAAATGATCTTCTACTTATATGTTACTTGCCATAACACCACATTATACATATATGTCTTTATTTGGAATTTGTGACCTGACTTTTAGGGTTTTCATTTTTACGAACCCTAAATGGTGAGTTTGTTTCATAAACCATAATAATCTCTTGATATGGTAACTAAATGCATATGGATCTTTAATTTCATGCTTGTACGATGAGTTCATGAGAAAACCCTTATTTCTATAGTTTTGATCTAACTATTGATAACTTATGATGACATGGTATAAGCAAAATAAACCTTTGTGATTACATGTATGAGAACGTGAGGAATGTGGTACCTTGAGAAGTAAGGATGAATTGATATTTACATATAGGAAAGAGTTGTATAAGTGATTAAATGATCACCTGATAAGAATGTGACCACTACTCCTTGTGCACGAGGAGGTAGTTGTTTATTATTTGGACCTTGTGTTGGTCATTGTGGTTTACTTGCGAGTAGGAAATAGGGGGTCGTGGACCCTTGAGGTGTAACTCGTCTAGATATGGATAGACAATAATGTCCCGTAAGACCTTGAGGTGTAACTCAACGGAGTAGGCAATAAAGGCAGTGATTACGGTTTGAGGTTGTGATGTCGTTATGACATGGGAACTAAGACCGGGACATGAGGTGTAATCCATTAACATCATGGGTGACTCCACTCCCGTGTAAACGTCACCCCGATGGAAATAGGTCTCCCCCGTATTTCAAGGGTTATCTCTTGTATGTTTGTGTTCAGGTACGAGATTATGGTTGCGGTGGAAACAATAATTGTGAGACGATGGAGTTCGGTAACCCAAGTCTTGTTTAACTTAAAATATGATATTATTGTTTGTGAATTATATAACTTATGAAATCTCACTAGGCATCGTCCTAACACTTGTTGTAGTTATTGTTTCCTCACAGATCCTACTCGTGGAGGAAATTAGGATGTTGGGCTTGTCAACCAGGCACGTAGGAGTTCTCGAAGTGCCGGTCTTTTGGGGAATTTTGTGAAGTGAGAATATAGTGAAATCGCAACACCCATTTTAATCTAGATTTGAATTGATCATAGATTAAGTAGGTTGTTGTAATATTGATGTCCCATCCTTTTTGCAGACTTTACGGTGCAAACTAACCCGATTATTTATGGGTTTTTTGTTGTCTTAAATATTGGGAATCGTTCTTTTGGAAATTTATATTTACAGGGTGTTTGGACCTTCGTATTTTAGATGTCTTATTGCCGAATTTTCGAATTTTATTCGTCCAATTTCTAGAGTGTTATATATTCCTAAGTCTACAACACTTTAACACTTTAAGGAGTGATCAATTCATCAAGAAGTGTCTTAGATTTTATAAAACTTAAAATGACATAGTGGAACATCATTATTGAAAAACAATGTCCACTATTATTTGGTTTACAACCTCCCCTTTCGTCTCACACCCAAGCTATGGAAATTAGCTACTCATAACAGAAGGTAAAGTGCAAGAAATGTAAATGACATAAAGTAAAGACATAAATTAAATAACGAATTTAAATGACATAAAGTAAAGACAATAAGCAATAAATAAAGTAAGAAAGCAAAACTACATGATGAAGAACAAGAAATAAAAGAAATTCAGAACTAAATATTAAATGCAAAAACATGAACTACAAGATTTTAGGAGAGAACTCAGTTTAGAACTGATTGGGTTGTTCTACAAATGACCTCCCCATCTCTATTTCTGGAATTGAACAATATGATTGTCCTTCTTTGAGTTCTATGTGATGGGTTCTTTGGTCATGCCATTTATTGGTTTTTTTTCTCTTTATAGAGTTTGACATTTTTATAGGACATGTTTCTATGTTCCTCCATCTTACAAAGCTATAGTGTGCTCTTTCCACTTATGCTTATATACTTTTCTTACAACTCGCTTCACTGTATGATCACGACACAAGCTTTCTATGGCACAAATGGGGAAATATTTCATCCCACAAAGATTTTTCAAAATCACCTCACCAACAATAGAACATGATTTTATGAAGCTTCCTGAGTCCTTGGATTGATCGTCGTGTCCATCTTTCAAAACAACTTGAACATTTTTTGCATAACTTTGTTGTAGGAATGTTGCGATATCTGCAACAATATGTTCTTTCTGCACAAGTTCAAAGCATGGGTTAGTGACAATCATGGCATTTTGTTGCACCTCTTCACTATTTTGAAGTGAAGAGGGTTGCTCAAATGTTCATGTGCTTCCTCGGAACTCTCTATCTCTTGACGATTTTCCAAAGTATTGACCTCATCCTCATCCTTACCAACACACTCAAATTTTTCAATCTCACTTGGTATAGGAATTTGGATTTGTCTTTTACTCTCACTAATGATCTATCCAACACATGTCGTTATGTTAATAACAACTTCATTTATGTTCTGTAAGAAATCATTCATCAAAGCTTCAAGAGATTCAAAATTTTCAGTTTGTTCTAAAGAGGGTGTAGGGGGTGAAAATGAGTTGTTAAAATCATTCCCTTGAAAACTCCCAGAAAAATCAACTTGTTCCTTCCAAGATTGGTCAAAAGTATTTGAATAAGTGTTACTCCAATCTTGGTAGGGAGGTATTGGTGATGTGAAAGTGCCTTGATATTGACCATTTAAAAGTAAATTAGGATGATCCTCCCATGCTTGATTATAACCATTGAAGTGTGAGGTATCCCAATTACTATCTCCCATGAAATAACGGGATTCGAGATTCGAATGACAACTGTATGAGAAATGATTTCCGCCACAATAGTCACAAAAAACAATCTCATACGGCCGAAACGAATGTCCCATTGAATCCATATTCACAAAAAGATAAACTCAAAGTTTTGTTACTCATACACACATGGAAACGTATGACAAACAATAAAGTTGGTAGAAAAATTAGCTTAACAAGACTCAATCTCTCAACAACCATAGATTTACGCCTATCCCCGATAACTCGCCAAAAACTTGATACGGTGTTTGCACACCTTAATACATGTGATAAACAGAACCAAAAACCTAGTATACAAGATGGATCTATATCGTCTTTCAAGTAATAAAATGGCAAGAACCAAGTATCGTATTCCATAGGGATAGGTATCTTAAGTTGCAAGAACTCGAGATGAAAGACTAACTTCAGATGGGGAGTTTGAAGACTTTGTTTGAGTTGGATTTTCACAAGTAATGTAAATGACAAGATATATAAAAGAAGCACGGGTGCAAGACGTGAGGTGAGGAGTAAACACAAATTCCAGTGGTCAATGTTGTAGGAAGGCTACAACATTAGTTCAGCAACAACAAGTTCCACCATCTACTTTGAAGAACATCCTTCCATATATCCACCATTGCACTATTGTTTAGCTTTCAACCAACATATGCCTATGTGGTATCAGGACCAGTGTGAGTGTCAAATGGTGTCTTCAAAGTATATGGATAAACAAATGCCTTTGTTAAAAATCACCCTTCCGAGTTAATTCCCATATCATTCAAGTTGACGTGTTCCAAGTGGCTCATTCCTTAGCCCACTACACTTTAACACTTTGACTAGTGACCAACCCGTCAAGAATCAGTCCATATAAAAAACATAGACAACAAATTTCTTTGTTAGCAACTCTTCCAAGTTACTTCATATATCCTTCAAATTGACGTGTATTCACATGGCTTATTCCTAAGTCCATGGTACTTTAACACTTTAAGAAGTGATCAATTCGTCAAGAAGTGTCTTAGATTTTATAAAACTTAAAATGACATAGTGGAACATCATTATTGAAAAACAATGTCCACTATTATTTGGTTTACAACCTCCCCTTTTGTCTCACACCCAAGCTTTGGAAATTAGCTACTCATAACGGAAAGTAAAGTGCAAGAAAAGTAAATGACATAAAGTAAAGACATAAATTAAATAACGAATTTAAATGACAAAATGTAAAGGATGGAAAGTAAAGACAATAAACAATAAATAAGGTAAAGAAAGCAAAACTACATGATGAAGAACAAGAAATTAAAGAAATTCAGAACTAAATATTAAATGCAAGAACATGAACTACAAGATTTTAGGAGAGAAATCAATTTAGAACTGATTGGGTTGTTCTGCAAATGACCTCCCCATCTCTATTTACACACAAAGAGAGGGGCAAAAGAGTAAATAACAAGGTCAACACTAAAGACAAAAGTACAATCCAAAAGTTTTCATGATTACAAACAAAAAGCAAGAATCCCATCATCTTAAAACTATCAACATATCTGGTTTCATTGTAACAAAAAGTTGGATTAGGATTGATTTTGTTGGCCATCTTCATATGATTCTTCCATGGCTCTTCCAACAAGCAGACCTAGATGTTATAGCATCAAATGGAAGCAAAACAATTAGCATAAAACCTAAGTTAGCCTCCATAAGTAGTAAAAACAGGAAAATCATAAACTTAGCTTCATGAAACAAAAAGGGAAAATAAGATAATAAAAGGGACTCAATGGTTGGGATGAAAGGAAAATGAATTTCCTAAAAGATAAGAAAAAGTGATCTATGCATTGAATTCTCAATGCATATCAATGGGTGTATTCGGACATTGAATAATGTCAACTTTGTTCCATCCATGACTCATTCCTTGATCTCTAGTGGACAACTGTCCAAATTGGGTTGCAAGATTTGGATTGACGACGGGAGTTTGCGCATCTCTCGAGGGAGTATTATTGTAATGAAAGGTGAACAGGCGGAAAATAATTTTTTCCACGTGATTGGCGAAACTATTTCTTCTGAATCGGGTGTGGCCGAAAGCTCATAGAATCTCGATGTTGCTCACTTATGGCATCTCCGTTTGGGCCACACATCCGTGAAGAACTTGGAGATTTTGCGCACACAAAAACTCATTAAAGTCGTCGTACCTGCTAGCCTGGATTTTTGTCCGGGATGTGTCAAAGGAAAGCAAACGCATGTTTCTTTTAGTGCTGGAAAACACAACACTAAAGGAATTCTCAATTATGTTCATACAGACGTATGGGTACCATCCAATAGTCCATCCCTCAGTGGAGGTAAATACTTCATTTCGTTTATTGATGATTTCTCACATAAGCTTTGGGTGTATGTGTTGAAGTTAAAGTCATATGTCTTCGATACGTTCAAGACTTGGTTGGTACGAGTAGAGGTCGAGACTGACAAGAAGTTGAAAGTGCTGAGATCTGACAACGGTTGAGAATTTACTAGTGGTAACTTCAAAGACCTTTGTTCGCGTAAAGGCATCCACCGTCACTACACCACACCAAGCGACCCTCAATCTAATGGGGTTGCCGAGCGGGTGAATAGGAATTTGATTGAAAAGTTCCGATGTATGTTAACAACATTGGGATTCCCAAATATTTCTTGGCCGAATCACTTTACACCGTGGTGCACATTATTAATAGGTTACCTTGTTTGGCAATTGGGGTAAAGATTCTAGAAGAGATTTGGAGAGGTAAAAGAAACATCTGTCTGAAATACATACGTGTATTTGGTTGTCTTGTTATTTTCATATCTTAGTCCAGGACAAGTTGAATCCTAAAGCCACCAACGGATTCTTGTTTGGCTATACAGATGGTATCAAGGGTTACCGAATATGAACCTTTTGACTCATAAAGTGATTCATTCTCGACATGTCATGTTTGATGAATCAGTCATGTTAAAGTCACAGGATCCTCAGTCCTCTCAAGATCCGGAAGTCATTACTATTGTTGCTCTTACTGCCGATGATATGGAGACAGTAAATAGTCCTTATATTCCTAGTTCATCCACTCTTGATATTAGCTTAGAATCACCCGCTAATGTTGAAGAAGTCATTCCGCCAGTGACTTCTACTAGTGATTTTGAAGAAGAGATTCTGAATGATAGTGGAGACGATGACGATACAATCCCAGTTATTGCATCTACCATACATAATCAAAGAACTATTTGTCCCCCTAACTAGTATGGAGATTGGGATTTTGCTAACATGAGTTTTACAGATCAGTTGAAGTTTGCTTTGCATGTAGGGCAAGATGATCCGCTTGATATAAAGGAGGCGTTGGCCTCGACCCACAGCTCTAAATGGCTTGGAGCCATGCAAGAAGAGATGGAAGCTTTCTATACGGAGACTTGGAGGAAACTATCTATATGAAGCAACCTCATGGTTTCGTTTCTGAAAGCAAACCAGAATATGTATGTAAACTCAAGAAGTCCCTTTATGGACTTTAACAATCGTCTCGTCAGTGGTATAAGAAGTTTGATTTGTTCATGCTTAATCTGAGATTTGAGAGAAGTGAAAAGGATACACATGTCTATCATAGACAAAGCGGTGGCATTTTCACTTATTTACTTCTTTATGTAGATGACATGCTTATAGCCTGCAGGGACCAGTCAGAGATCAAATGTCTGAAAGATAAATTAAAATCAGAATTTGAAATGAAGGATCTTGGCGCAGTGCAGAAGATTTTAGGCATGGAAATCGTGCGAGACAGAAAGTCCCAAACACTTAGATTGACACAATGGGCGTATATCCAAAAGATATTGAAGTGGTTCAATCTTGATGGTGCCAAGATGTCTAGCACTCTGCTACCGAAGCACATCAAGATTACAAGTGAAGATTGTCCGTGAAGGATGAAAATGGAAAGGCCGAAATGTCAAAAGTTCGAGATGCTAGTGTGGTCGGGAGTCTCATGTACGCCATGGTGTGTACTCGTCCCAATCTCGCACATTGTGTCAGAGTGGTGAGTCGGTTTCTCGTGAATCTGAGTCGATCACATTGGGCATACGTTAAAACGACATTTCGATATTTGAAGGGAACCGAGACACATGGTCTTATATTTGGTTTGCACAATGATTGTGAAATTGTTGGATTTTGTGATTCTGACTATGCATGTGATCGAGTAGGTTGGAGATCCACATCCAGTTATATATTTAGATTGGGTGGAACAGTCGTTAGTTGGAGATCACGTTTACAATCCATTGTTGCATTGTCGACCACAGAAGCCGAATTTGTTGCGGCGGTTGAGTCTGCAAAGGAAGCAGTCCATTTAAAAGAATTGATGAATGGCTTAGGCTTTGAGCAACCTTTCGTGCGTATTTTTTGCGATAATCGGAGTGTCATCCATTTGGCAACTAATTTGGCTTTCAGCTCCTAGACAAAACATATAAATGTACGTGATGCATATCTTGTGAGATTACATGAAGCGAAGATTGTCTATTTGAAGAAAGTCCTGACAGATGATAATGTCGCTGATATGTTCACTAAGTCGCTACCGCCAGCTAAGTTTGAGCATTGCTCAAACTTGATCCAGCTCTGTTTGTATTAGTGTCGTTGGGCACTTTGCTCGAGAGAGAGAGAGAGAGAGAAAGATATTACCACAGGTGACAAAATGACATCTTTGAAGGAATTACTTTGTTAAGTGCTTAGAGCTTTGCTTATGCTCTACCTTGTTTAAGTGGATTGTTCATTTGAGGTTATTTGTTTGCTTGTAACTTTGACGGGTGATGGTCATGCCGAAGCTCGTCACGGTTGGGATGCAATTTTTCTACCTCGTGTCAATTTACTTTGCTATCTACTTGCTATGATCAACGGTTGGAATAACTCGTATTGGTTGGATTGGGATTCGTTTCGCTATCGAGGATCACGTGCATCATGGTGGAGTGTTATAATATTTGATTATATTACTTTTTTTTGTTTTTTGGGAGATGCTACACATGATGGAAAGGCCAAGCTTAGCCTCCAAGCTTGGTAACTTGCTTCCTACTTTTATTCAAACTTGCTCACTAATCATCATTTTCCCTTGGTCCCTACTCCTCTTCCTTACTATAAATATGGCCTCTTCTCCAACACTTTCGATCACCTCTTCCTTTTGGCTTCTCTAGTTGCAACACCATAATACTCTCCCTAATATATCCTTTCGATATACTTAGTATATGTGAGTTCGAGAGTGTTCTAGATATTCGATGGTGTTCTTGAATATTTGTTAGTTGATCGTGGATCTCAAGATCTTTGTCATGCACTTGTAATTTCCTTGGTGGTAATAATATTCTTGCTCTCTCTCTTTGGTGGATGTACACTATCACACCGATAGTGGAACCACGTTAAATCCCGATGTTATTTGTTTTGAACTTGCTATAATTATAGATAATAACGTTTTTTTAGTATCTATATTTCATGGGTTTATTTTTCTATTTTAAAAAACGATTGTACAACATCTAGATTATTGTTATCCGCATTCGTTGTTGGGTTAATTGTGCACTTAAATTTCTACTCGTTTGGGACCTTAAAAATCATTTGCTAGCATTATATTTGTGGAGCACACATTTTACCAAACAAAACTTGCTCAAGCTTGCCATGAAGTTTTAATGACAAAACATTTGTTCACAATTTAGGTTGCTAAAAGAAACAGAAATGGGGTTGCCGATGAGTTAGCTAGGCAATCTCAATTCTTGGTCAATATCGTTTCAGGTTCACCCTTCAACTTGGTTAGATAACGATCTTCTTTGGTATAGCGTTTCGAATCACTAATAAAGCGTTGGTTGTTAGGTAAAAAACAATTTAAGAAAATTTCTATTATTTGTAAAAATAGAATAAATGATTTTCAAAAAAGATAATAAAATATACGACTCATATTCACCAAATTAATCAATTTACTTCTAACGATAACAACGAACAAATTAATAGGTAATTTATCATTAATCTTTGTTCTCAAATATATTACAATTTTTATGAAATACTTATAATAAAAATATTTATCTTTGCATTAGATCACAACATATATCATCTCATATTGTCTATTCAACATCAACTTTCTTCGATAATATTTTGGTTTAAAACTGTCACTGCTAAATCTTGGATATGATAAGACAAGTGTCCATACCAGCTAAACAAGTTCACAACTTGTTAGCTTGGAAAAAAGTGTGCTAAAGGCATAATGAATGTATTATTGTAACCAGTCGCAAACTTACTTCGAGGAGTGTGGGGGGAAAGGCCCCCACTCAAATATCAAATTTTCAAAATAATCTAGGTATAGATTTTTTTTACTCTTATATGTCTTTAGTCTTCACAGTCATTTTCGATGGTTCCTTCCCCAGCGACCAAATCCATTTTACAAAACTCCCCACTACCTTTCTTGATAGTCATTTTTCCCGTGTATCGTTACCGCTAGTTCTTGCAATCATGCTATAATGATAACTTTGGTTGGTGATTTTGTTAAATATACATCTCTTTTAGTTTAAAAATGAATTAATTCACCTAATGTTAATTTTACAAATGCTCAAACCAATTCATTTAGAAGGAAATTATATAAATTAATTGATATGGTAAAAAAAATCAATATCAAAGTTTACCTTATTTGATTAACCGAACCGTTTAACCCATAAAGTGAATAACCAAAATCGTTATGGTCCAGGTGAGTTATTCGTTTTCGGATTTTTTTATACCCAACTACCCCCACTAGATTACAACTCTCATGTTGTGAGTTATTTCGTGTGGTGTTACCAACGCACACATTTTGTTTTTCGATTTCTTCAGTATAATCATCATAACCATTACAACATAAAAATGGCTTTTCACCATATAAGCATAATATTAAAACAACTGTCCATTTAAAGTAGAGATCGGTGACATTGCACAAAACATGGGATGAACATAAAACAAGTTCACACCATGTAGCATGTAAACAGTGCGGTGTCAAAAGAGGGAACCAAAAGATGTCAAATGAATTGAACTTAGTTCAACCTAGTGGCATCTGGGTCTTTAAGTCTCTCAGGAGGTTATGGGTAAACATCACCAAATGTGAGTAGGGTGTGTAAGTTTATTTATTGTATTTGTCTTAATATAAATATTATATATGCTTCAAAAAGAACAAGATTGCATGAGAGATGCGAGTAATGTTAGTTGTTGTAAGTTTCGTGAGAATTTGATAGGAAAATTTAAATGGCGATGAGTGTATTATTAAGAATTTTGAGTGATTATAGATAAAGAAAGCGAAAAAATAATTATGAATATTGTTACTTTTGTTTGTGAATTCTATAAATATTGTATATTATGGTGTTAATTGAATTCCAAAACATATTTATATTATGAAGTGAACTATTACTTTCACTGATTTATAAATAGAGTAAATTATAGATTTGGTCCCTGTGGTTATATGATAATTTGGATTGGGTTCCCCAAACGAATTAATTACAGCCATGGTCATTATGGTTTCACTTTTGTTTTGGATTTGGTCCATTCTCTAACTCCACTAACAGATTGCTCCGTTGAGTCTGGTGCAATATTGCCTTTTCAGTTTTTCTTTAAAAACATTAACAAAAAAAACATTTTATAAAAGCTCAGATCTGTCAATCTGGATTTAGGTCGATGAAACTTGGTCCCGTATAAATGGCGATGAGCTCATCTCCAATACTTGCACCAATACTTGCACCAAGAATATATAACCATCAAGGACAAAAAATATATATCTAACAATACTTGTACTGCTATGAACTGATGATCCAAAAAAGAAAACTTCATAAAAGTGGTGATCATAGGCTTACAGTCAAGAATTTGTTGTTTTCGGTTATAAATCAGAGAAATGAGTGATGTCATGTGATCAGAGAACTTAAGGTCGAAACCTGAGGCTTCTGCAAGTTCAATGGTTACTTGGAAAACAATGAAGAACAATCGAGGAAAAAGACAATGATGATCATAAAGCATCTTCTCCATGTTTGCATGTATAAATTCCAAACCTACAAAATATACCAAGCATTAATTTAGTCATGTTTTATCAAACATAAGTTTACAAAAACGTGTCTGAAAATACACACAACAAATGTAAAGGTAATTAAGAATTCATTGTTTGTTATTGCAACCTGTAGTCCTGTATATTGTATTGAGAAACTATACAAACTTCATATCAAAATGCATAGATGGACTATCCATAATGTATGGCTAGATGCTTTCTCTTTGTTGATGTATAATATACCAAGCATCTTCTTCATATGGACTGAAAAAACTACTGGAAAAAGGGTCAGTGACGATGAAGAAGGGCTCTGCTTCAATTCAGGGTTGTGCTCTTTGTTCCAAGAAAAAACCATAATTCCTTCAAAAAAACCTTCAAAACCATGTTCTGTGTTACTGTATAAGGTCCTTAAAATTTATTAGAAAAATCATAATTCCTTCAAAACCCTTCGAAATTGTAACAACCCAAACTTCCAATCAATAAAGCATAATCAACGAAACAAAATTCATGACAAAAATGGACCAAGATAACAATAAAATCTTAAGGTTTGCGAGGAGCAACCTATTACACAACTCAAATATTAAAGAAAAAGAACTAAAGTGACGGTCTTCTATCCACTCCCGCTACGCCTTCTCTATACCTTTAACGGACCCTCCTAGCTCACGCCTACCTGAAAAGGTTTTTAAAATTTTGAAAGAACGAGGGTTAGACCAACGGTCTAGTGAGTCCCCTCTTACAACAGTTTTTAACTCAACAAACATAAAATGATTTATCATAAAGTAAACCATTTTCAATTTTTAAGGAAATTCTTTAACTTTCAGCAAACTTCTCAGCTCACACTACCGCCACCCTAAGGTGACAGCATGTCTGTGACTCACACTGCCTTTGTTGGGACACGCCCCTAACGACATAAACGGAACACACCCCCCGGTATGAGCACAGGCGGGCCACACCCCCAACTTTGAGCCTACACACTTAGAACCATGTATGCAATCATTTCCACTTTCACAACAATAATAGAATCATCTTTAACATAAAAAAAAATCTCGCAAGTAAGTATGAAAACAATCATCATTTCAAAGCTTGCATATAAATTCACATACATAAAACATAACTTAATCGTCATAAGAGACTTCAGTTCAGAAAACTCACCTGATGTCCTTGCTTAAGCCTTTGCGCCTACTTGAACCGAACCCTATAAGAAAAGACATTGACCGGTAAACCCCCGATACTTTTCTAATTTATAACGGAAACTGTCCCTAGCACACAATAAAATCCCGACGATTGGACTAAATTAAAACTGCTAATCTAGGCTAAGATAAACAGTACCAAGATTGCCCAACGGTCAAATACCTATAATACTTCGGCCCACACTAGGGTCTGTCCACCGAATGCCGAAGCCTAGAAAACAAAACATGGGTCGCGACCCCTAATGCTCTCCCGGGTCTTAAATGATCGGGTCTCAGCGCCCGGTATCGACCGGGGCCCCGGTATCGACCGGACCCCTTTTCCTCCCGGGGTTTCTTTGACCGATGTCGACCGGACCTCCCCCCCCCCCCTTTCGACCGGGGTCTCCGTGTCGAACGGACCCCCTTCGACCGGGGTTTGATCGGCCAAACACTGCGAGGTTTTACCTATCGAAACCAGAGTCTCATCTCGCTAGGATCATTGAAATCCAGTAACCTCTCCAAGGACTGATTACAACATTAATAAATTAAACCACAACCTCATCAATCTAGCAATCCATGCTACAGATTAAACAAATGAGCCCCAACTCCCCCAAAACCAAATCCATCAGACTACTCCAACTATCCCAACCCCAATGATTAAAACTGAAACAATAATATCTAAATAAGATATTGATTAGAAAGAGGATTACCTTAAGGAAGAAACAATGAACCTGAAATCTCGATCGAATGCCCTCTCCCTTGCTCGATCACCGAAATCGACCCTTGCCTCTCTATCTTTCTTTCTCAGCGGCCTCTTGCTGATAATGAGAGGTGTTAGGGTTAAAATCCCTTTTTTAATTAAATGTTACATCCTACCCCCTTCATCTTGGAACCTTGATCAAGTAAACCCCCAACTTTAAATTTTAGATTTTATACCCGGTTATTACAATCTAAAATGAATATTTTTGTAATGAAATTTCCACATAAAAGAACACCATAATTTGATTGAAACAATTCAAGATCTGTTCTTGAGTTATCTCATAATTTTACATTAGGGAAAAAAATTAAACAAAACCCCATAGCCCAATCCCAATCTACCCCTTCTCTAGTCTATCTTCTCTAACTCAAGTACTCAACTCTGGCCATAAACACAGAACAATACATTATAATCTCTTTGTTGCTCAAAAACCCATTTTTCGTTCAAATTTAGAACCCATCGTTGCTCAAAATCCATCCTGAGGTCGATTTTATAACCCATTTCCCGGTCAATTATGCAACTCATTTTCCGGTCAAATATGGAAGCCATTGTTGCTCAAAACCATCCTCCAGTCAAACCTGGAACCCATTTCTGAAACTCATTTCAGTGTTGCTTAAACTCACCACATATGGAGCCCATTTTCTAAAGAAAAAAAAAGGTTCAAACACCCCCTAAACTAATGAAAAGAAGTAAGCAACAATAACACCTTCTTATTTAGGTGGCTGGCTTGGATGGAGGTGGGAGGATGCCATTGTCGTCTTCGATAGAGGATCCAAAAACATATCTGGATCTGGATCGAAACCATTTTTTCCGTCTTGTGAGAGAGAGTGAGAGAGAGAGAGAGAGAAAGAAAAGCTTCATTTGTTCTATTACGGTAATTGTGGACCAGAGATGAATGTGTGATCGGAGATGGGGGAGAGCCGGAGGTGAGGGACGATAAACAAGGAAGTTGATTCAAATGTTATCTGTACTATATATTATTTTTTATGTTTTAAATGAAAAATAAAACAAAATGACAATATTATCCTTGACTTAATGGAGCTTGGTTAGTGGAGTTGGAACAAAGGGACCCTATCTGAAACCAAAGTGAAACCATGATGGCTGTACTTCTAATTATTTTGCTTGGGAGACTCAATCCAAAATTTTCATTAACCATAGGGACGAAATTTGTAATTTACACTTATAAATAAGACATAGATAACTTCAATATAAATATCTATATTATATATTATATATGTGTGCAAAAAACATATTTCATATTCCAGGGGATGAAAAATGACATTATGAAGATATATGGTCTAAAAAATGAAATGATAAAAACCTTGATTTATATGTTTTTGGACTTTGGACTAGGGGTGTCAATTTTGTATCAAGATAAATCAACCAATTTCCGTACCAATCGTACCAATTTAGTTGGTACCAATCTAATTGGTTGGTAGTACCGTACAAACTATCTAGACTTGGTTGGTACGTGGTATTAGAAGTAATGTACCACGGTAATACCGTACCGTACCGACTTATTTTTTTAATTATTTATTAATTAAAATTTAATCAATAATACAACATATTTTGATTTATAAATTATCTTGTTTTACATTTTGTTAAATTGTACTATGAATTGATATATAGAACGTGACCGAATTCATTCGCCTATCCTTAACAACTTTAATAACTCGCCTACACCTGCACAGTCTATTGTCGCTTGTATTAGATTATTAGTGAATATTTATATGAAGATTATTGGAATGTTTGTATAAGTAGGATAAATGGTACAACACATATCAACATTGTATTAAAGTTTGTCTTTTTTAGTGCATATAGATCTAGTTTGTAAAAATGTCAATTTAATTAATCCGTACTTCAATTTTTGCAATGTTGGTACAAAACCGTACCAACATGTACCAACCGAAAAAAGTTGGTACCAAGTATAATTGGTTGGTACATGATATAAATTTTGGTGGTTTGTTGAAAATAATACTTTTGGTCCTCGCAGTTTCAAAATTACAAGGTGACCATCGTGATTTGCAAAAACGCTTTTATTTGGTCCCTCTCTCTAATGGTCATCAAAGAATTCCGTTAAAAAAAGGGCATTTTCGTATATCAATTTTTTTGTCTTTTACCCAATCAAAATTGACTTCATTATTTTGATCCTTGTGGTTTTTGATTTGGTAGATAACAAAAAAATTGGTAAAAGGACGATTATGTCCTAATCTAACGAAATTGTTAACGACCGTTAGAGAGAGAGATCAAATCTGAACGTTTTTACATACCATTATGGTCATCTTGTAATTTTAAAAATGTAGAGACGAAAAGTATTATTGTCGACAAACCACAAGAACCAAATTTGTAGTTTACTCTTAAGTTTATTTTGATTTTTGGTGTAATGATAATCTTGTAAATGAAAACAATATAAAAATGTTATTGATAATATAAACGGTAGATATTAAAGCAATCACATTTGTGATTTTTTTAGAAACAGAAGAAATTCGATTAGACATGATGATTTGACCTGACCCAGTGGAGAACCCGGTTCACCTGACCTCATTGGAGTCGGGGATTCCCCGCTAAACCGGATCCTGGGTCCCGGGCCGAAGATCCCCACAAGGATAAAACCGGGGATGGGGTCGGCGTCGGGTAATACATCCCGACCTACCCTGTACCGGTATATATTATATATTAAATTTTAATTATTTATTAATATTAATTATTTATCTAAATTAGGTTTTCTGTCTAGTCTCTACTTTTATGTTTAGTCTTTCCATGGCCCACAGTCCACAGCCACGCCGACCTTGACTTGACACTCCACAACAACAACCTCGTCCTCCACAACCCTCGCCCCTCATCGTTGCTAGTGACCCACCGTTCCAGACTCGGTCACCCTTCACCCTCTGACCCTCGTCGACTCGTCGTCCACAGCCACCTGTTCCAGTCTCTTCCCCTCTTTCCTCCTATGTACAATCCAAAATACTTTTGTTTTGGTTTGGTTTCTTTCTTCCCTACAACCTCCTTCTTTCCCACAAGGTGAACATCCCAAACCTATTATGCAGTTTATGGCCATATTATATCACTTCTTTTTGTTTTTTATATAAGAAAACATTTTTTAATAGATTTGAATCATGATGTTCTGTTGTGATTTCAAGAAATCTTGAAAAAGATGATTCAAGTTTAGCAAATGGTTGTTATATAGCCTTCAGGGGAACAGGTTGGAGAACGGAGAATGAGACCAGAGTTTGACCATAAAACTGCCAAGGATAGGATTTTAATCCCTATACCCGCCCGAGAACGGCGCCGTTAACAGAAAGCGGGGCCGAGGCCCGGGATTGTAAAACCCGCTCCATTACCATACCTAAATTTGACTATTGGAAACAATAAAATAAAAAATAAAAAAGATCGACGGTTTAATAAAAATACAAAAAAAAAAAAGATAAGAAAAGGAAAGTCCAAAAAGGGCTTTATGAGACTCGAACTTGGGTCTAACAGCAACTTTGAATCATGTAAATCAATCAAAGTATGTTATAGTTATAAAATATGATATCAATTTGACTGATTTTCTTAGGGTGCCTCCACCACTACATATAAACTAGATTTCAAACACGTATCACCGTTTTATAATAAAAAATAGAAATGACATGTTTTCTAACTTATTAACAGTCTAGTGTCTTAATGATCACTTCCTTGTCAGGAATTATAAAAAGTTAACAACTTGCTTAGTTTATAATAAACTTTCATCTCTTTGTATGCTACAGAAATACAATTCAAACAAGCAACTTGGATTGTGACCCACACCCACAAAAACGACGTCGACTTGTTTATCTTTTTTAATTAAACAACAAAATAGTACTTTTTGTGATTTTTTATTCTAATACTTTATCTAACTATATCTGATCTACATTGAAATAACGTCAATATAGTCTAAAATTAACTGCTAGAAATAGTTATCTCACTCGACATTGAGGAAAACGACATGATTTTGACCCACTTATTCTCTAAACTAAAACATGATCTTCATATTGATGGATTCTTCTTGCATATACTTGCTTTGTGTTAATATCTAATTATATATTTAAGTAGTCATTTGTGCCTCTTTTTATATCGTTGGGCTTCAATCCATTGGGCCTTGGCCCAATTATTGTTAATTTATTGGGCTTAAATATTTAGAGTTACTTATTTTTAATTCATTGGCTATAACTTCGAAAGGGATAAGATCAGACATTGGGTCCCATGTTAAGGTGGTGGCGAGTTAACGTCAACTTTACCGCCGTCAAGACAATTTCGTGGTACTGGTTTTTTTGTTGTCTTATCCGATGACTTTACACGTGGCCTCACGGGATAAGGGAATATACTATCCATCCATTCCTTTTCTTTTTGGAAATATATATATATATATATATATATATATATATAGAGAGAGAGAGAGGGAGAAGTTCATTTGAGAAATGGTAAATATATGAGTAATATAGAAGTAATCTTAGTCATTCATCTGGTCAACATTTGCGGTTTTGACCGCGAAGCACCGGATAATTCCTTGTGTGGTCTATAGAAGGTAGAGGGGTAATTTCGTAAAATACACGGGATGAGTTCATATATGAATCTGTATGAATCACAAAGATTCATATTTGACCAGTCAAAGCCGCAACTTTTGACCAGTCAAAGCCGCAACTTTTGACCAGTCAAATCCGATCTTGATCATATGAATGGCTAGGATTATTTCTGTATTTCTCATATATTTACCATTTCTCAAATGAACCAAACACTATATATATATATATATATATAGACTTGGTTTCATGTGAGACCAAGGGTTTTTGGTGGGACCGGTAAGACCCATTCTTAGCCTTTGGATTAGATCATCAAAGTGATCAATGGTCTCAATTTACACGGTGGTATTTTTGTAATTAGTTTGAATTCTCGTGGCTTTTATGAAAGTTCAAACAACCTTTATGACAAATTTGGGGTTTGATGGTCGGCTAACAGGTATTTCTCATCGATTGAAGGCTTTTCTCTGATTTCATCGATTGAGGGTTTCTGGTAGATGAAATTAGGGTTTTGATAAACAGCTACTTTCAGGATCATCGAGATTTACTTGAGAGTTCTCATTGATTTAATACGTTTATTTAATTTCATCTCTTCACTCGTCGAAAACCTCCTTAAAATCAAGCAAACTGTGATTCTCGATTCTGTAGTCATTCATCTTAAGGTAAACTTCGAGCATCACTGTTACAATCATTCTTCTAAGTCGATTACTTTTTTGCATCCATCTTTTGTGATATAATTTCAATTTATATAGTATCAATAATCTCTAAAATCTTTTGGAATATAGGATTCTGTAGTGTAAATTGATTTTAAAGTATTCATGGTAATCAATCTTGTCCTTCATCTTCTGTTATAATGGGACTTTAAACATCTCTTATTACAAATTATACTCTATGATTTCTAATATGCAATCATGTTCATAATCGTCTGTGGGTATTAGGACATGTTACTTTATTTAAGACATGTTAGTTTATTACATGGTTAATGTGATATATAGGTGGGATTCTCTGTTAATTGAGTTATAATTATTGTATTATCTGGTTGGGAGAGTTTGATGACTTTTGACCTTCAAACAACAACTGAATCTTCACAGTAAGTTTGCTGTGAAGGTTACATTCACAGTAATCTCTTCCATTTAAGTTTAGTTATAATCACCAACACTAGACAAAGATTTCTTCTAACTTACCGAACTACCTTTAGCACCACTAATTGTCATAAGGGAAATGCAAGTTTTAACAATCCATTTGGCAACCATTTTTTGCTAATCATAGAACCTTTATCCCTCAGTTCTGTTTGCATGAGACTATCCAAGCATGCGGTGGTTGTTACACTGTTGCTTCGTATTATTTTCTCAGTTTCCAGTTGCAGCTCTCTTGTGCCTACAACCGTCATCAGGAACACTTACCCAAATCAGCTTCTTGATGAAACAGATAAATAAACTTAGACAAGAAAATACATATTTCAACCAAGACATATTTACGGGATAAAAACTTTAGTACCAATAGACTTGTAAATGGAAAGTCGTTGATGGGTATCATTCTTAATTCTCATAACAACTCAACGGTTGCGTTCAAACAGTGAGAATCATGCCCTTAAACAGGTTCATACTGATAAAGTGAACACAAGAGTGAACACAAGAAAGCAGTGATTGACAGCACAACATTTGGTTAGATAGTAACCTACACAACATGATGACCTATTTCCATATCCCGATCTTCCAGCTTTTAAGTCATTATGTAGTTATATAGACTCTTGGGAATTGTCCCATCTACTTTCAAAGTAATTAAGTCACATTCATAAACGTAAAAGTCACTAAGTTGTCTAATACTAAAATTCATTCCAGTTCTTTGGTTCTCCAAGTTGACAAAATTGTGATGAACCTTTTCACCTACATATTCACCTTCAAGTTCCATCTGTATTTCTTTGCCGCAATCTGTTGACACCATGAGGTCATCTAAACCACAAGTAAATCCATGGAACTGAAGAATGATTGTTCGATATGATAGGTTAACATTATGCAAACACCTTTATAAAACATGAGGCCAAGACTGACATGTTACATAAAGAAAAGACGTGTAATTTGTTTTGAGTCTTACTTTTAGATTCTGCATGTTATTTTTTTCGACGTTTATTGGTTTTTCTTTTATCCTGTTTGGCCTCCTTTCCTTGGAAATACTGCTCTGGGATCTTCACTTCATTATCAACAATACTAGGTGTATAACCTCTAGTCAGGTGATTTAATATTGTTGTTATGACCTGCAAACACAAACAAGAAAATTAAGAAATTCATGTATCATTTATGGAAAAGAAACTTGATTTTAATGATTCATAGTAAAGAGAAGTGGGCACAAACAAGATAGAAGGACCCATGTGATAGACAATTTGGGATCATGTAAGGGTAACTTGTTTGTTGTGACTCTTGAGACCCCAAAAACACTAAAAACCTTCACAGCAGAGCAATGTTATCTTCTTTCCTTTTTGTTGTTGATTTTTTGTATTGAATGTCAATTTTACTTTGTTAAGCAGTCATTTTAAATTATTTATTTATCCAGTTACATAATTACTGAAAATTAGGTATAAAAACTTTCATGTGGTAGCTTGAGATTTTCAATTCTTACTTTTGATCATTACCTTATACTTTTATGATTTAACAGATGCTTTAAAATGCCAAGAAAAAGCACGCGGTTAACAAAAAGTTATGTTTCAGAGTATAAAGATTCTCTAGAGGAAGCAATACCACCGGAAGATTCCAATGAGGAAGCAAGCATAGACATGAAAATGAAATAAACATTGAAGGTAACAATCTCTTTCCCTGGTTTTAATATTTCAATTGAGTGACCCTTCACAACAAACTTATTGTGAAGGTTAAATTGTTTTAGTTTTTTAACCGATTTTTATCTTTATTAGAAGAAAGAACACAACAAAATAGGATGAAGAATATGATTTCAATGAATCAAATGAAAAATGTATTAAACCATTGAACAAACATTCTCAACAAACTTGTTGTGAAGGTTCTCTTGATGTCACGTGAGACTGTCTTACCCTACGTACTTATTATTTATTCTTTTAGTTAATTGTATTTTAATACAATATGTACCTTCATCATCAGTAGCCAGTTCAAAAATCAAATGATCATTCTACAGAAGTAAAGCACATATTGTTGGAAGAAGAAGGTAAGTTTTAAATTAAAACTTCACATAAGTTTGTTGTGAAGTAATTTTGTTTTCTATGTATATTTTGTTTTATAACTGAAAATTGTTTTCCTATATAATGCAGCGAGTTTGAAAGGTGATATAACCTTATCTCTTAGTCCCACAAGTCATCAAACTGTCCAACAAAAAATGTTGCAACTGCAGAGGCTTAAGAGTACACCTTCAGAGGAAGCAAAAAGGAAATCACTAGTTCCAACTAAAAACGAAAAGAAAATGAAGGAATCGGGGTTTTAAGTCAAGATAGATATAAAATAGTAGAAGTGTTGAGAACGAGGAGCTCCCTACTTCCATTAGTGTTAACACATTGCTTTTGAGCTAGTTGATGTAATCATGTAATAGTTTAGAACATTGTTTTTTTAGGCGAATTCTGTAATTATTTAGTAGATTGGTTTGAAAGTTTGCCCTGAACTTAATGGATGAACACTTAATTAACTTTCAAACATTGTCAAAACCTTCACATAAATATTTTGTGAAGGTTTAGGCTATTTCTTGTAAAGTTCCTTCTACAAAGTTTATATAGATTGTTTGACTTTTAAGTAAATTTTTAGTCTCAATTACATCAATTTGCATAGTGATACATACTAACTTTCTTGTATCATTTGTCTTACCTTCACATCAATTGATTGAATCTTCACAACAAATTTATTGTGAAGGTTAAGTTGATTGTGATGATAGCTTGTTTTCCAATTTTCATTTTTAAATACATTATATATACCAACTTGTAGAATTAGTATCAATTGTCTCAATGATACTAAGTTTCTTGTATGAATTGTTTTTCCCTTAAGGTCAACTTAATAAACCTTCACAACAAACTTATTGTGAAGGTTCAGTTTTATGTAATGGTTTAAAACATTGTTATTGAGATACTTTCTGTAATTATTTAGTAGATTGGTTTGAAAGTTTGCCCCGAACTTAATGGATGAACATTTAATCAACTTTCAGACAACCTCAAAACCTTCACAACAAATACTTTATGAAGGTTTAGGTTATTGCTTGTGAAGTTCCTTCTACAAAGTTTTTATAGATTGCTTTGACTTTCAAGTAAATTTTTAGTCATAATTACATCAATTCACTTAGTGATATTAACTTTCTTGTATCAGTTGTCTTACCTTCACATCAACTGATTGAATCTTTACAGCAAGTTTATTGTGAATGTTAAGATGATTGTGATGATAGTTTGTTTCTAATTTCGTTTTTAAATACATTGTATAACCCAGATTGTAGAATTAGTATCAATTGATTGTACCTTTATAACAAAGTTAATGCAAAGGTTAAGTTGTTTGTTTTGATAGTTTTTCGAGTTTCTTTTTAAATAAATTGTATAACCCGATTACAAATGTAGTATCCATTATCTCGATGATACTAAGTTTCTTATACAAAATTGCAATTGAAATTGTTATTACCTTAAGGTCAATTAAATGAACATTCACAACAAACTTAATGTGAATATTCAGTTTTATATGGATTATGTAAGCCAATAACACGAAAATATATTTCTTTTCTTTTCTTTTTAAGTATCATCAAGATAAATATAAACAACTAAAAATACAAAAAAAACCTCAACCAAGTTCTATAAAATAATATTTTGTAAAGTTAACCAAAATTCCAAATTTCCATAAATATTTTTGACAGTTTGTAGCATTCATTGTTCATTGTTGAAGTGCCACAACCCCTTCAGCTTCAACTTTCCACTCAGTTCCCAACTTCAAATTGATTATTAATCACCGAGGAATATTCAGTCATTGAACAAATCTCAACGTCGTTGAAATATTTTTAATCCTTTGAGCTTTCACCTTCTCAACAACACCATATGACATCAGCAAGCAGTTAGAAACCATTTCCCCTAATAAATAATTTGGCCATAATGATGAATCAACAAAGATTCGTACCAACAACTCATCATGCCTTGCACATATCTAACCAACATATGTAAAGAATCATCAACAGCTTTTGACTTCACAGTACAGTTAATCTGAATGTTCAGTTTTAAATAAATTACATAAGTTTGTAGCACAACAAATATATGTGTAACACCCGTAAATTCCTGTCTGTGAAAGCCAATCCCTTGAAGAAATCCTTGATTCTGATCATATAATTTCATCCCTTACGCCTTACCTTTTAAGCCTTATCGCATCGTGGGTGCTCCAGATGAAAATGGAAGAAATCGGGGCTGAGGACACTCTGGACGATAGTGCCCTGGGCACAATCGCCGGGCACAATCGCCAACAGAGTGGTGCCCGCGGTACAGTTTGGGCGATAGTGCCCTGGCGAAAGTGCCTTAGGCACAATCGCCTGCGGCCTCTGGTTGTTTTAAAATCGATTTTGAGCAGCCCCACCTCATTATTCTCAACCCCTTTCACCCTTTTTCTCTCTAGAAACCGAACCCCAAAACCCTAAAATCAGTTTTATGCGTCAAGGGCACCAAATCTTTTATGTTCCAAGTGTTCCTCCTTCCACCCATCAAAGATTGGAAGTTATTGGTCAAGGAACTTCATCTTCATCTTCAACCTCAAGTTCATTTCGGGTTTTCTAGTTTTTTCGTCAAAACCTAAGTGGTAAGTACATTCTTTCCATTTCCAAACCATGTAATAAGTTATGAATGCTCCATTGATGTTTCCCTAGTATTTGACTTATCAAATCTCGGACTTGATAGTTTTGGGAGAAACTAGGGTTTGGATCTCGTTGGGGATTTTGGTGTATTATGTTTGGGGAATGTTTCTATATGGTTGGATGTGGTCATTTACGGTTGAAGTTGTGTGGATCTAGGTTTTTGGAGGATTTCGGGGTGAGGATTCAAGTGGTTTTCAAAAGAGCTCGTTGGGTGAAATCTAGATTTAGCACTAAATCTAGCAAGGTAAGTTCAAGTTGATTTGTGAAAACGTTGTACATGCCAAAATGCCTATTTTAAAGTGTTTATGTGTTCTACATGAAATTATCAAATGTTGGGTTATTTGCTAATATTTGATTATTTGAAGTATTCAACCTTACAAACTTTGTATAATACTTACATTTGGGATTTTCGGGCATTTAATATATGTGTCACAAATGAATGTGTTTTGAGGTCTTATTGCATAAATAGATCTTTGGTCAAAGACATACACTTTTAAATGTTTGTCGGGTTTTATGCATCATTCACGAAATGGAATGTTTTGTAAAGTATTAATTGCACATTTGTGCGAGGTACTTGAAAGAATGTTTATAGTCTCATTTTATGATTTTCATTCTTATCAACAGTTAAAGTTGGAAAATGAATATTTTGTGTTATGAGACATTTGGAAAAATTATAAAGGTATAAGTTCATTTGGAAAATGGGTTGTCTCAACTAATGTTGAGTTTTGAACTAATCTTACTCTTGGTCGTTGTGTTGGCATATCCGTTGGTCGAGTGCGTTTTATCGTATTTTTATTTTCATTTATCAATGAGTCAATTGGGTTGCTAAGCCTGGGGTTTGGCATTGTTATTTTGATGGGGTTTTGGACAATTGTCCAGTTTTGGTAGCTCGACTTCGAGCCTTGTTGGCGTTTTTGGATGAATCACGTTAGGTATCGGGTGCGATGTAAGTCCTTCGTGATGCACGTTAAGGTACCAGGTGCGGTATAAGTCCTTCATGCTCAAATTTTGCGTTTTTGGATGAAGCACGTTAAGTATCGGGTGCGATGTAAGTCCTTCGTGCTGCACGTTAAGGTACCAGGTGAGGTATAAGTCCTTCGTGCTCAAGTATTACGATATTAGATGAGGGGCTCGACATAGGAACCCGACGGGGTTGAACTCGAGTTTTCGTGGGTGTACGTTTAAAGCTACTGAGCCTGACATCTCTTGCGTGTACTTTTGTTTATATGACTAGTCATAACAACATAAAATGGGCTTACTTTGTGGACTGTCACATTTTATGGAATCGGGAATCCCCCGTCACCGAAAGGTGTTATTTTTGGGTATTGAGTTTTATTATCCAAGTTTTCGGTGACGTTTTGTATATCTAGGTGTTACCCTTGATTTATGGGTTGAGTATTATGCCCCACCCGTGTTTTGGGTGTTTTGAAATATAAGGTTTAACCGTACCTTCTTAAATGGAGAGTCCAATTTATATTTACGCTTTGATTGAGTTTTGGGTTAAAGCTAGTTTATGAAGGTGCGGTTTACATTGGTATCATCATTTTGTAGTAGTTTGATTTGGAAAATGTCCAAATTGGTGTTCTCCATCTAAAATGCATATTATTGGAAAACGAGTCGTTTGCATATTCAAAGCATACCTTTTGAAAGATTAAGAATTAAACTGCATTATCTATTTTCACAGACATCTTTATTTATGTTGAAAACTCTTGAGCTCACTAGGCGTTAAGCCTAACCTTTTTATTTGTCGGCATGTGCATCAGGTTCCAGTTGGGTTATGGTTCTAGCAGCCACGAAGAGTTGAGCCTTAGCCTTGTGCAAAAGTAAGTAGTTGGTGAAGTCTTCCGCAATTTTGGAGATAGTGACTATTATGGGGTTTTAGTAGCACCCGTTCTTACCATAGGCTTTTGTATAGAATGACTGTTTTTATTGAGATTAAATCTTAATTTGTGGTTGTAGATAATTTCTTTATTGATGTATTTAGAAAATTTTAAATAAGTTGCTATTTCTAGATTTGAGGGTGTTACAAGTTGGTATCAGAGCTTAAGTTTGAGGGAATTAGGTATTGATTGTAGGATGCCTAGACTCAAACTAGCGTTTTTATAAGCGATTGTAAGTGAAGTTGCACATTAGGAACCTTAAGATAAGATATTATGGAGTTGATCGGGTCACTATAAACGGGAAACTTGTCGAGGGTCGCAAGGATGAGCATGTGCGGTACGTTCATAATGGCACCTGGTCAGTGTTATGGTGAACCTACATACTACATGTGTATACTTGAACTACCTTGGTATGATTACCGTTGGGGTAGTGAGAAGGTTTCTAAGGGAGTAATCTAAGGAAACGTTGATGTCTGTAGCAATGTCACGTTGAAGTGATAGTTAAGTGCGTTGAATGCATTAAGTTGATCGTCTTGAGTAAGAATAATTGGTTGGAGTAGAACCTTGAGCTTATGGAATTGACGTCATACGAGGAGAGATTGTAAGGTGAACCGATGAAATATCCGAGTGTCTCTTTAAGATGTGGAGTATCCGGATGACAATAGTAGGAAATTGTGATTGTTGTCCTAAGATGTTTGATACACCCGGATGGTATTAGTATGTCGGGTTATTGAGAAGCGTAGTCTAGAGGGGTGAATGCCGACCAAATTCATGCACTAAAATTTATTTCTGAAATAAATTTGCATAAATTGTTTCTTGTGTTCGTAAAACAGAAAGTGGTTTATATTATAAAGTTTTGGTAAAGCACTTAACACGCATCAGATTTTAAACTGTGAGCTTAAGCATGCATAAATTGTTTTGTTGCACGTAATTGCAAATTGTTATAAAAAATCTCTTTATTCACGTCTCTTGTTTAACGCTATTTGCGGATATTGTAATCTCCATGTTTTAAGGTCATTTGAGTATTGGGCAAGTAGCTATGAGATTTTAACCTAGGCATTGGATCTCCTCCACATATGTCAATGGTTTTAAAGGAAAAGTTATTCCCACGCGTTGAGTCGGAATTTCTTGAGAATTTTAGTTTGTGTGAGTTTTGTTGGAATTTCATGTAGTATTGTTTTATACGATGTCTTTCCATGCGTGAGTTTTAATTTTGCTTCTTTTAAGCTCACGAGTTAGTTGGCGTCGTGTCCCAGGTGAATTTTGTTAAAGGTGTCATTTTACCTTTTATTGCATTAAAAGAGGAAACTCTTAAAGGCTTAGTGTTTTAGCCATATTGCCGTCTTACATTCTTGTTGAGAAATGAAAATTTGTCACTGCATGATTTTAGCATTATTGAGTTTTGCAAAAATTCAATTGGGTTTAGGGTACCTCGTCTTACGTCATTTTGCGTTGCGTAAAATAATTTTGAGAACATGTGCATATGCATCATTGTGTGCGTTAATTTATGAGTTGTGTTCAATACTTTGTTTCATGCGAGTCTTGCATCGACACTTTTGCAACCGTAAGAGGCACCTTGAAAAATCGAAATGTCGCATGATTGCATCTTGAGTTTCACACGAGTATATGTGCATACTTTTGGGTTGAATCCGACTTTCACTCGTGTGAGTAAATATGCGAAATATTTATATTGTCTTAAATTAAATTTTAATCTAAGCGTGTTTCGCTTGTTGACCTTGCTGTTATAAATTTTCCGCAATACATGAAATGAATTTTCGAATTGCATATCGTTGTAGTTACCATCTTGGTCAAATGTGTCTTATCGAGGCGGCTTAAAGTTTTAAACTCGATTTGAGAATTATTTGCATTCTTATCATTTCATCGAACTTTGGGGAATAAACTGTTGCATATGGAGTGGTTAATAATTTCATGTCGCAACGACGTTTGGGTTGGGAAGTCAGAACTTTAAAATTAATTTGTGAATGTCTCTTTTGGGAATTGCACAAACTTTTATTACACATGTTATAGTGCGGAAAGTTATCTTTCATATGCATAGTATAAATTGATGCATTACTAGGACCATGGTAGTACGTTTGAAAATTTTGTTGCACATCTCTTGTTACCGTTTTTATTAACGTAATTACTGATCAAACGAGTTTTGGAAATGGTTTTATATGCGTTGTGTTGGTAACCAGTTTTGAAACCTATCGGATGGGCGATAGTGTGTTGTCACTGTACGGTTAATCGTTATAAAACTTGTGTATTTGAAAGTTTTATAAAAGTTTAAATTGGCATATTATTTGAAAAACCTTGAACTCATTAGGCCTATAGGTTTAACCTCGTCATAAAGGGAGTTGTGTTTAGGGACTAAGGGAGTCCTTGGGATTTGAAGCGTCGGATGATCCGACTTGCGGTCAGTCTTGAATGTTTGAGGTTTCGGTTGTGAATCTGCTCGCGTTTGTATTAATGGAAATAGTAGATTTAAGTCTTCCCAGTTAATTACGGAAGCAATCTTATACCTCGGTAATCATGCGGGATAAGGTCTTAAGTGATTACCTGCGATTAGATTGGGTTCGTTTTGGGGGATTGCTCGTCGGTGTGACACCATGGTTTATGTTGATGGTGTATCGTCTCAGTGGGTTCCGCGATTAAAGAATATTTTGGTGGTCGGTCTGTTAGAAATATAAGATTTGAAATTTAGCACTCGGTTAAGTGTCAAACTTAGTACGACTATCTGTCTAGATTGGGATTTTGGACGGGATGTCCATGTTTTCGAGGTCACCGTTTAGCCCTAGGTGTCGAATTGTTTTCTTGGAGTCAGTGGAGCTGGGAATGTTTGGATGTATCCCGGTCGAACCATGAGAAATATTGACCTTTCAGTGATGGAATTTGGAAGGAGTTTGGGTGTTGAGGATTAAGTATCGATGTGTTTAAGCATTTACGTGGTGGTAAAGCTTGTGTTAAAGGATTGTTGTGAGGATTGGTATTAGAACGGAGTTGAGTGTTGACCGAATCTGGGCTAAGTAGTATCTGAAGGACGCTTTGGTGCGCCTTAGAAGATTATCTTTATCGACATTAATAATGGATCAGTTGAAATCTGAGGAACTTGGAAGTTTGGTTACGATCTTTGACGTTGTATTCGGAACCGTAGATCCGAAGGAAAGGTTGGTCAGCGAGAATTTGGGGTCACTAACTACCTGGAGGCAGTAATTGTCACCTAAGGTTGGGAGACGACCATAACCTTGTGAGTAAAAGGTTATTTTGGAGAGTTAAATGTACGCTCGGTTAGGAGTATATTGTGCCCAAGAGGGGCAACAATGTGAGTATCGGTGTAAGGGACGTGTTGGTGGTGCTAGCAACGGGTTAAGATCAATCTTCCTGCGGGTGAGATTTCATGGGAACCTAGATTTCGAGGACGAAATCATTCTAAGGTTGGGAGGATTGTAACACCCGTAAATTCCTGTCTGTGAAAGCCAATCCCTTGAAAAAATCCTTGATTCTGATCATATAATTTCATCCCTTACGCCTTACCTTTTAAGCCTTATCGCACCGTGGGTGCTCCGGATGAAAATGGAAGAAATCGGGGCTCGGGACACTCTGGGCGATAGTGCCCTGGGCACAATCGCCGGGCACAATCGCCAACAGAGTGGTGCCCGCGGTACAGTTTGGGCGATAGTGCCCTGGCGAAAGTGCCTTGGGCACAATCGCCTGCGGCCTCTGGTTGTTTTAAAATCGATTTTGAGCAGCCCCACCTCATTATTCTCAACCCCTTCACCCTTTTTCTCTCTAGAAACCGAACCCCAAAACCCTAAAATCAGTTTTATGCGTCAAGGGCACCAAATCTTTTATGTTCCAAGTGTTCCTCCTTCCACCCATCAAAGATTGGAAGTTATTGGTCAAGGAACTTCATCTTCATCTTCAACCTTAAGTTCATTTCGGGTTTTCTAGGTTTTTCGTCAAAGCCTAAGTGGTAAGTACATTCTTTCCATTTCCAAACCTTGTAATAAGTTATGAATGCTCCATTGATGTTTTCCTAGTATTTGACTTATCAAATCTCGGACTTGATAGTTTTGGGAGAAACTAGGGTTTGGATCTCGTTGGGGATTTTGGTGTATTATGTTTGGGGAATGTTTCTATATGGTTGGATGTGGTCATTTACGGTTGAAGTTGTGTGGATCTAGGTTTTTGGAGGATTTCGGCTTGAGGATTCAAGTGGTTTTCAAAAGAGCTCGTTGGGTGAAATCTAGATTTAGCACTAAATCTAGCAAGGTGAGTTCAAGTTGATTTGTGAAAATGTTGTACATGCCAAAATGCCTATTTTAAAGTGTTTATGTGTTCTACATGAAATTATCAAATGTTGGGTTATTTGCTAATATTTGATTATTTGAAGTATTCAACCTTACAAACTTTGTATAATACTTACATTTGGGATTTTTGGTCATTTAATATATGTGTCACAAATGAATGTGTTTTGAGGTCTTATTGCATAAGTAGATCTTTGGTCAAAGACATACACTTTTAAATGTTTGTCGGGTTTTATGCATCATTCACGAAATGGAATGTTTTGTAAAGTATTAATTGCACATTTGTGCGAGGTACTTGAAAAAATGTTTATAGTCTCATTTTATGATTTTCATTCTTATCAGCAGTTAAAGTTGGAAAATGAATATTTTGTGTTATGAGACATTTGGAAAAATTATAAGGGTATAAGTTCATTTGGAAAATGGGTTGTCTCAACTAATGTTGAGTTTTGAATTAATCTTACTCTTGGTCGTTGTGTTGGCATATCCGTTGGTCGAGTGCGTTTTATCGTATTTTTATTTTCATTTATCAATGAGTCAATTGGGTTGTTAAGCCTGGGGCTTGGCATTGTTATTTTCATGGGGTTTTGGACAATTGTCCAATTTTGGTAGCTCGACTTCGAGCCTTGTTGGCGTTTTTGGATGAATCACGTTAGGTATCGGGTGCGATGTAAGTCCTTCGTGCTGCACGTTAAGGTACCGGGTGCGGTATAAGTCCTTCGTGCTCAAGTTTTGCGTTTTTGGATGAAGCACGTTAGGTATCGGGTGCGATGTAAGTCCTTCGTGCTGCACGTTAAGGTACCAGGTGCGGTATAAGTCTTTCGTGCTCAAGTATTACGATATTAGATGAGGGGCTCAACATAGGAACCCGACGGGGTTGAACTCGAGTTTTCATGGGTGTACGTTTAAAGCTACTGATCCTGACATCTCTTGCGTGTACTTTTGTTTATATGACTAGTCATAACAACATAAAATGGGCTTACTTTGTGGACCGTCACATTTTATGGAATCGGGAATCCCTCGTCACCGAAAGGTGTTGTTTTTGGGTATTGAGTTTTATTATCCAAGTTTTCGGTGACGTTTTGTATATCTGGGTGTTACCCTTGATTTATGGGTTGAGTATTATGCCCCACCCGTGTTTTGGGTGTTTTGAAATATAAGGTTTAACCGTACCTTCTTAAATGGAGAGTCCAATTTATATTTACGCTTTGAGTGAGTTTTGGGTTAAAGCTAGTTTATGAAGGGGCGGTTTACATTGGTATCAATATTTTGTAGTAGTTTGATTTGGAAAATGTCCAAATTGGTGTTCTCCATCTAAAATGCATATTATTGGAAAACGAGTCGTTTGCATATTCAAAGCATACCTTTTGAAAGATTATGAATTAAACTGCATTATCTATTTTCACAGACATCTTTATTTATGTTGAAAACTCTTGAGCTCACTAGGCGTTAAGCCTAACCTTTTTATTTGTCGGCATGTGCATCAGGTTCCAGTTGGGTTATGGTTCTAGCAGCCACGAAGAGTTGAGCCTTAGCCTTGTGCAAAAGTAAGTAGTTGGTGAAGTCTTCCGCAATTTTGGAGATAGGGACTATTATGGGGTTTTAGTAGCACCCGTTCTTGTCATAGGCTTTTGTATAGAATGACTGTTTTTATTGAGATTAAATCTTAATTTGTGGTTGTAGATAATTTCTTTATTGATGTATTTAGAAAATTTTAAATAAGTTGCTATTTCCAGATTTGAGGGTGTTACAATATGAACCTTCACAACAAAGTTCATGTAAAAGTTCACTTTTAAATGGATTACTTAAGCTAATAACAACAATGTTATGAATCTTCACAACAACGCTAATGTGAAGGTTCAGTTTTAGATAGTTTATATAAGCTAGTAGCATAACAATTATATGAACTTGCACAAAAAAATTAACGTGAATGTTCAATTTTAAATGGATTATGTAATCCAATAACAAAAAAATTATGAACCTTCGTACCAGAGTTAATGTGAAGGTTTACACACAATTATATGAAGGTTCATTTGTAAATGGTTTATGTAAGCCAATAATGTAAAAATTTATGAACCTTCGCACCAGAGTTAATGTCAACGTTCACACAACAACTATATGAACCTTCATAGCAAAGTTAATGTAAATGTTCGGTTCTAAAGGGATTATGTAAACTAGTAACACAACAATCATATGAACATAACAAAATTAATGTGAAGGTTTAGATCTAAATGGACTATGTAAGCTAGTAATACAACAATCATATGAGCCTTCACAGCAGAGTTAATGTGAAGGTTGAATTTTAAATGGTTATGTAAGTTAGTAATACAACAATTTTATGAACCTTCACAGTGGAGTTAATGTGAAGGTTCTGTTTTAAATAGATTATGTAAACAAGTAACACAAGAGCTATATGAACCTTCACAACAGAATTAATGTGAAAGTTAGATTTTTGATGAATTATGTATTCTAACATTTACTACAAACTTGACTATTACAAACATCATTTGACATGTTACGGTGTTCATCATCATTAGACATACTATTAACTGAATAGAAAGCGATAGATTAATTATCGTTGAACCTAACTCCTATCCATAGACTTTAACCCAAGGGTTATGTTCACTCCCATCCCAAGCAAGTTATAGTTATCTCCAGCAACGAACTTCTTATCCACTGACTGCACTTATGGGTTATGCTCATGACCATGGTGAAGCTAACGAGTACCTGTCCGACATCCATATGAACCACATGGTCCTACAGCTTCATCTTGCTCACGAGGTACTAATCCTATCTAGGGGCAGTAGGATCAATACATTCCATAATAGGATCCATACGTTCAACCTTATGGTCAACCCATGCCAAGTTAGTCGAGAGATATTATCTATTACGACCTCTTATCATATGCTCGAAATGTTGCACCAACTCAAATCTTACCTATGTGGATCAAGTGGACCAACGCAACAAGCCTATGGTGGCTATCCTCAACAAAGCGACCACCCTGTTTCTAGACTGGTGTAGGGAAACAAGCACCTGGATATGCATAATCACGATCGGATTCTAGTAATAGTAAGTACCCTGGTACACAACAAATAATGCAGGTTATGGGTACCATAAAGCAAGTAACGATGATTATATTGGTAGTCCATATGGTCCACCTCCTACTGCTTATTCTCAACTAGCATCAATTAGATTCAATTCAACCAGGTTATGCCCAATTCATCCTCAATATGGTGGTTACTTTTGCAATTGTTAAATGATACTTAGAGGGGCTGAAATGTGTGCCAAAACTTTACTGTTAAGATATTAGTTAAAGAATACATGCATATGCAACTTATGAACCTTCACAATGAAAACAATCAATTAAAAGAAACCGATGACCTTTATTACATTGTTCACCATCGTAAGCCGCATTCAAGATGTTCTACCAATTATCTTCATTAGACATTCTTTTCCTTAAAATCAAAATATGTAGAAACATTCATTGTGAAATTGTGAATTTTTGCATCCAGTTAATCAACCTTCACAAATTGAAACCAATTAATCAAAAGACACCAATGACATTGATTACATTGTTTATCGTTGAAAACATCAGTATGTTCCCGTGATTTCGTTAGACATTCTTTTACTTGAAAAAAAAGTAAACCCTACATTAAGGCAGACATTCTTACAAATCATCTATAATATTTTCTTACATGTATTAAAGAAAAGAAAGAAGGAAAATTACTCAAACAAAAAGCAAATTATGTTATGTATAAGATTTTCTTACTTGTATGAAAGCGTAGCAGTTCAGTAAAGAAATTAGGCGAAATAAATGGCAATTGCTAAATTGAAATCGATAGGAGATTGGTGATGTTCAATCAAAGAAGACAGACAACACCAATGAAGATGTTTAATAGGAAAAGACAATCGGAGTTCGTCGAATGATGAAGGTGGAGTTCATCGGAGGAAGAAGGCGGAGTTCATCGGAGGAAGAAGGCGGAGTTCATCGGAGGAAGAAGGCGGAGTTCATGGAGGAACACGATGGCAGGGGAATGAGAGTGATTGTTTTCTATCACGTGCAAAAAATAGAAAAATAGAAAAAAGATGGCAAAAATACCCTTGCACATTCAAAATTAATGTAGGATTTCAACCATCAGATCATCAACTTGTAAATTTGATCAACGGACATCAGTTGGTCTTACGGGTCTCATGAAAAACCCTTGGTCTCACCGGAACCTAACCATATATATATATATATATATATATATATAGGTGAATTCTATTGATACCACCTTTTGTACAGGGACGGACCCAGAAATTTTTTAATACGGTGACACTATATAATATAAAAAAATAATAATTACAAAAAGCATAATCGATGCGTCTTCGTCTTTTTACCGACGTTCAATATTATTTAATGTGTTTTTAGCCTAATTCCAGCATTTTGAGGGATTTTTAAAGTTTTTTGCTTGATTTCGAGATATTTTTAAGTTTTTTTTTATCAATTTCGAGGGATTTTTTCGGTTGATTTCAATAGTTTCCCCCCCTTTTTGGTTGATTTCAAGAGGTTTTTTTAGGTTTTTTTGGTAGATTTCAAGAATTTTTTAGGTTTTTTGGTTGATTTCAAGAGGGTTTTTTTTGGTTTTTTGGTTGATTACGAGATATAATGACTCAGGAAAAAACAATCTATGTTACACTAAAATAACATGACTTTTTTAATAAAATAATACGACTTCTAATCATCATATAGATGGTGTGTCTAATTAATTAATAATAAAATAGTAAAACTCAGAAAAGGATATACATTAAAACAATATTGTCAATGGTTTTGGGCGGCACACCACCGTCAATGGAACCGCCACCCACAACTTCCACCTCCCTATTTTTCCATATTTATCCATCCACAATCTTGGATACGCCCAACTTTCTATTCTTACCACCCCATAAATACCCTTCTCATTACAAATCCAAAAACCGTTTCAATTCGTAACACCCTGATTTCGAAAAGGTATCGTTTCAAGTTAGTACAGAAATCAGTATTTTAAGGGAAAAATAAGATATGGGATTTTGGACTTGAATCCTAGATTTTATAGTCTTAATGGATGAATGATTCAATTACGAGTCCAACGGTTCTTTCCGGAGCGAAATCTGAGTTATAACGAAGAAGTTACGGCCAAAACAGTGAACGAGAAGAAAACCAGGGGAAGAGGGCGACTTATGCCGTGACTTAAGGTCGCGAGGTAAGTCGCGAGACCCCCTGGTCGAGCTTAAAACCCGATTTTCAGCCACTAAACTTCATTTCTTCATATCTTCTTCATCACAACTCCGATTTTGGTGATTCAATTTGCCATGATTTCGTTTTTGAGAGATCTTCAAGGATTTAGCAAGAGATTGGAATTCTATTGGAGTATACATGAGTATTTTGTAGTGGTAAGCTCCTCATCTCTCTCAATGTTAAGCTAGGGTTTGATGGTTTCACCCTTTTTCCTTTCATCCTTCATCCGGGGTCTGATTTTGATGATTTGTGTGGTGAAGGTGATCTTGTAGATGTGTTGGATCTTAGATCTAGGGAGATTGCTTGGAGATTTCAAGCCTTCACCAATGGTGGTTCAAGTTTTGGGGGTAAAACCTAGATTTAGCCTAAATCTAGCAAGGTGGGTTCAAGTTGATTTGTGAAAACGGTGTACATGCCAAAATGATTATTTTAAAGCGTTTTGCATCTTACATTAAATTGTTAACTACTGATCAGTTTGGTTATTTTGAAAGTATTTAACTTTACAAACTTATATAGCACACATTCTTATGATTTTTGGGCATTTTGATAATGAGTCATAAATGGGTGTGTTTGGTAACTTATTGCATAAATGAGATTATTTGGTTAAAAGACATTTTTAGTGTGTGTTTGGGTAAAAGGTTTAATTTTATGTTATGGGGCGTTTTGAAAGTATAAAGAGTATAAATCTATTTGGAAAAACCTTTCGTCCCGACTTAAACTGTGTTGGAGTCCATTCAAGTATTTTGGAGCGTGTGATTTCATGGTATGGGTCGAGTACGTTTATTATTTGAAAAGCGTTAACCATTGGTCAAAAAGAGGTTTGAGTATTTTAGCTCGATGTCGTTTAAAGGGGTCTTTAGGACACTTGTCCGGTTTTGAATGGTTCAATTTAGAGCCCAATTATGACGTACGTACTAATGTACTTTGTTGCATTTTGATGTTGGTTACATGTTCGAGTGCGTTGGTCATTTCGGGATAGGCATGTAATGTTAGACTGTGTTGCATTGGATCCATAGGCATGTAAGTCAGTCTGTTTTGGATGGTCGATTGGGTATTGCAGGTGACTTTCAGTACCCATTTTTTATGACCGGAAACTTGACAGGTGATCGCTAGGAGGGTTGAGTCTGTTAGTGCTGCCGGGACGGTAGGCACTAGGACCTCCGCCGCTTGAAGTAATGCCTGGGACAGGTAGTCTTTAAGTGTGTCGGGCTTTTGGGGTGGGATTCTTCGGAAGATCCATCAAGGTCAACTGACTTGGGGTAACACCTGTAAAGAAGTCGTAGGGATACCTGGCTGTGATGTCGGGAGATGTCATGCGATTAACGTTGCATGGGTGGTATACTTATGTGTTTCCTCCACTCTCAACGGATACAGGTCTCCCCCGTTGTCGGCTCAAAAGTTTAATAAGAAATATGTTTTACTTTATTGTCATTTGTTTTATATGGTCGACAATGAATGATGACCTTAATATTGGACCTTCCTCCTCGTATATTAAGGTTTGAATGCTATATGTCATCCCCGTGTTGTGATATTTAGATTTCTTTCGTTTACGGTCGCGTGAGTAATGGACCTAGTGTCCATGTTTTTGGACGTACGGTATACATGGTTCAATTAATGATTTATGTTTCGAGGTCGTTCAAGTTGCATCAATTTATAAGCATGTTTGAAACGAGGTGTTAGGACTGAAAGTCCTGTGTGTTGAAAGTGGTATAAAGCATTTATAAGGGGTTGAATTGTTATTCTTTAATAGTTATTTGTTATTGGGCCCAAAGCCCATTAGGCGTATACGGCTTGGTATTTATAGTTTGCTAAACCTAGTTTTAGGTTAGAGAGAAGTTTAGTTGCATTCATAATTATTCTAGTCGATAGGTTTACATTTGCTTATCAGATATTCTCTCTGTAAACCTAAATCTTTCTTGAATATTAATCATATGACTAGAAGTTATGGCACATTGATTGTTTTTCATTGATTACTATTCGTGATTGCACTGTAACTGGGATCTACAATTGGTATCAGAGCAGGTTCGAATTTATTTTTATTCGATACGATCAAAAAGGTTTGTCTTAAACTCTTTAATCTCTTATTAGATAATATTGGTGTTTCTGTGTTTATCTGAATATCTGAGTTCATAATCGATTTCTGCAAAATCAGAGTTTCTTGGTTTTTTATTTTATTGATTTCTGCATATTCGATTGCTAAGTTCGGTCTACTACTTTTCTGGTTTGCATATTGGTCGACTTTTCTGGATTGAAATTTTTCTTAAAAGAAAATAGTGAATTCGGTCAATGTGTTTCTGGATTAATTGGTTGAATTGATTGATCTGTGTTCTGCCATATCTGTGGCCTGGGTCGATTTCTGGCTGATTGATTTTCTGGATTGAATTTTTTTCTGGAAAATAAAGTGGTCGATTGAGTTTCTTGGTTGAGTTTGATTTCTATCGATAATTGTTGATAGTTGATTTCTACAATTGTTGATTATCTGGAATCTGTTTCAGAATCAAAAGTTTAAGTTCGGTCGATTATCTGTTATCGATTGGTTTGTTTAATCTGTTAATCGTAATTATATGTTATCGGTTATCGACTGGACCATCGACTGATCCGTGATTTGACCGGGGTTGTCTGTGACCGGACCCGACCGGACCCTGTGACCGGTGCCTGACCAGGTCCTCGACCGGGTTGTTGTCTCCTGGTCCTTGGAAGTTCTTGCTAACTCCCGGGTTCTAACCGAGTTTAGAGTTTCTCAAATTAATTTCTATTATTTTGTGATTGGGTTATAACAGCATCGTGGGGCGGTGATTTGAAGGTTTGTGATTCGGCGACTGTTTGATTTTTTTCTGCAACTTTCTTCATCATATACATATATTTATATATATACATCGTGGGTCGGTGGAGAAGCTTATTATCAACTTCATCCATAGCGATTGCTAGCAGGTGTTTAGAAAGCTTGTATATCAGCTTGTCTAATGTGAAGACAGAGAACGACCAAGTGCCAAGAACTGTTCGACATTCGTCTTCGTATTTTGCACTATCAACAGCACCGCCAAGAAAAGTGTAGAGTAGGCCCTCCATTTATCATTAGCTGACTTTTCCTTTGCTTCCTTCAGTCTTAAGTACAGTGCTTGGTGAGAAATACATCGTGACCGGTGTGGCCTCCAGCGCCCGGTGTGACCTCCAGCGCCCGGGGCTCTCAGCGCCCGGCCTCTCCCCGACCGGTACCTCGCCCGGTCCCTCCCCAACCGGTGTTTAGCTAAGACCAATGTTTATCGACCTGACGGTAAACGCCCGGGGTCTTGATATCTCTATCTCAAACCGGTTAGTGAGACATCAAAAGCTCACCAAGTTCCAAGTTTCGATCGGTAGTCGAAAAGTCTTTCGGTTGATTCGGTAGTGATCGGGGACGAACGTTTTCGATTTTTAAATGTTAAGGGTTGTTTATAAAACTTAAACGATCGATTTTGATCGTAAAACTTTCACCCATATCAAGTTCTTAAGTTCTCGTTCGGTTTCCGAAAAAATTTCGGTTGCTCCGTTCGAAACTTTGAGAGATTTTTTTCGAGTTCTAATCAGTTGATGGAGCTTAAGGGAATATAAACGATCATTTTTGGTCGAAAAGTTTTATCCCATACTGATTTTTTAAGGTTTCGATCGTTTTTCGAAAAGCTTTCGGTTGGTTCGTTTGTGATCGTGGGTTGACCGGTTGATATTTAATCTGTCAAGGACTGATTAGGGAACTTTAAAGATCGTTTTGCAATGAAAATTTTTAACCGTTTCGAAGCTTTGCAGGTTGGCTCAACGAGGAAGACGATGAATAGTGTTTCCTTTAGTTTGCCGTTAAATGATTAACATTTTGGTCCTTTTCCGTTAGTCCAGTTAGTGTCAGTTCGTTTGTTAATTTAGTTAAGTTTTATTTCATTTTAGTCCTTTTTCGTTAGTGTCCAGTTAAGTCCGTTAGAAGTTTCAAAGTTTACACTTTTAGTCCCTCTAGTTAGTAGTTTTAGTATATGTCATTTTTAGTCCTTCTAGTTTTAAGTTTATTTTTTTGTCACTTTTAGTCCTTGCTAGTTTTTAAGTTTTAGTTAGTGTCACTTCCAGCCCCCGTACTTCAAGGTTTCAGTCGTTTGTCATTTGTGACCCTAAACTTTCAAGTTTCATCTCTTGTCAAGTTCAGTCCTTAGATATCAAGCTTTTCAAAGCCGGATCGAATTAATTCTATTCGATACGATCAAAAAGGAGAATCAGGGAGAGACATAAACCAAGTGCAGAATCCAGAGAAGACAAGTCCTCTCGGTGTTCTTTTTGTATCAGATAATTCAAGATGGGATATTTTTCTGAACTTCAAGCGAAGATTGAAAAGCTCGAATTAGAGAACATAAATCTTGCTTTATCTGTTGATTTCTACTTGAAGAAATCAAAACAATATAATGATGAAAGCAACATACTGAAAGAAGAAGTTAGTGCATTAAAGACAATTAATGAAGATCTTCTGAAAAAGACTTCTGGGCAGAAAAATGAGAAAATACTGAGTTTGGAAGCTGAGAACACAGAGCTGACAAGAAAAATCTTTAACTTGGAAGATCAGATTATCCAAATCCAGAAAGCATTCGTTGAAAGTTATGAGGAGAAGATTAAGAGTCTGAAGGATGCTAATACTGAGTTTCGACAGAAAATATCTGATTTGGAGCAAAAGCTTGCTAAAGATAAAGCCGAATTTGAGAAATCATTTGCAAAGAAGTACTCAGATTTTTCAAGAAAATGTGCTGATGAGAAGAAAGCAGTTGAGCTGAAATGTATCAAGATTTCTCAGAAAGTTTCTGATTATGAGAAAGTAATAATATTGGAAAGAGAAAAGTTTGTCAAGGAGAAGAAGGAGATTGAACAGAAGAACGTTGGATTCTTTAAGGAAATATCCGGCCAAAGAAAGGATGCTGAGGAGGGATTTGAAGAAGAAAGAAGCATATTTGAGGCTAAGATCAAAAAGCTTACTGAGAAGCTATCTGAACTATCTGAAAGTGTGCTGAAAGAGAAGAAAACGAAGTCTGAATGCAAGACGAAGACTGACCTTCTTGTCAAAGAGAGAGACAGATTTGCTTCAAAGATTAAAGAGCTTGAAAAGACAGCATCAAGTTCAAATCAGAAAATTGTTTCTTCACAAAGGCCAGTTAAATCAGTTAATCAGATTCGTAGTACTAACATTTTATATGATAGAAATATAGATGGTTTAGGTACATATCAAAGAATAAGAAGATATAAAGAAGAGGAACTCGTCTGGAAGAAGAAACCAGTTGAAGATGAGAAGAAAGATGGGAAGAAAGATGAGCTGAAAGGAAAGAAATCATGTGTACATACACACAAAGCCAAAGAGAACAATGCGCGTAAAGGTAAACCTGATCATATCTACTCGATAGATCAATTAATCAGGTTGTCAGGTAAGAAATACTATTGTTCTTATTACCGTACACATGATCCTATTCACAAGACTAGTGATAATTACTGGTATGGTTCTTATTCCATTACTCCCATTCGAACTGCAACTAACATTCATGGACCCAAATACTAGTGGGTACCAAAGCCTAAAATTGATTCTGTGTTGCAGGCACCTATTGTCAAGGGGAGTAGAAGAACTAAGGCTTCTAAGTAAATCAACTTAGAACCCGTACTTCAACGGAGTTCGACTTCTGAACACTTCAGTTCAGGACTTGTTCTTAAATGCTTATCTGACCTAAATAATTTTATCATGATTTGAGGGGGAGATTAAAGGTAAATATCTTCTGATCTAGATCTTTGATTGTTTGAAAGATGAACAACTTTCGAACATGAAAAACGGTTTCTGAAATGTTGAAACCACTTCTGGTTCTCAAAAGATTTTATGAATTTAGAAGTGTGATTTTAAATGTTTTTCAATTTTTGAGCATTAATGTTTAACTGACCGTGTCTTTCCAAAGATCAATACTTGCGTATTATCTTGTCTATATACTGTCAAGTATTCACACACACCGGTTTAGTACTTCATTTGAAATTGTTATTACCATGTCTCATAATGAACAATTTTTCGATGGTAATACTCCCGTTTGCTTTCAAATATTGTTGAACATCAATCATCATTTCCAAACTTGTGCTTTCATTGCTAAATTGTTTATATTTGTTCATATAAACAAAATATCCAGTTCTTTGATACCCTAACCATTTTATTTGATCTGATTGATACATTGTCAGATTCTCAAAACAATTCTCTTGATTTCATTTCATTCATTCAATATCTTTGTTTTGAGAAATCTTCAAAGTTCAATTGCTCAAATCTCATGAACATACATTTTGACAATGTTATCATACATTTTGTACTTAACTGTTCAGTTAAACTGTTGAGCAATTTTTGTTAGGACTTACATGGGATTTATGTGAGAACTTAAACAGAACTTCCATGGATTCACGTTAACCAGTGTTTCCTACCCTGGAAGTTATCCTTGAGTGATTGAGGGGTGAGGTGTCTTAAATCAAAGAGTGGGGGAGATAACTCATCCGGTTGAGTTTTTCTCATTGCGCTGAGCAGTAAAATGTAAATGAGAGTTTGGTTAGAAGTGAGCTTTAATGACAAAAAGAAAGAGGGTGTGAGAACAGAGTTAAAAGAATATGAAAACCCTGCCCCAAACACTTTCTGAGTCGGGCAACCACATCTACTGATTGGTTCACATTCTTTGGTGACCATCATTGAAACAGGCAGTGAGCCCATGCCAACTCTTGTTTTTACCCCACCAACCACTCGTTTATTTCTTAACAACGAAATGTTTCATTTTCTTTAGGGACGCAACATATCTGCTAGCTAGTCTTCAATCGGAAGATTTAGATATTGAAAAAGAAGGAAAGTTGCCCCATCTTCGCACCTTTTTCATGCACATTGAGTCCGTGTAATATCTGTTGCTGTCTCAACAGTTTACACATTTTTGAGCCTGAGAAAGCTAGTAGCTTCAATCATTCTACACTTGCACGTACACACAAGGAATGAGTTTTCTTGTCATAACATTCATAGAAAATTCCTTTGTGGTTTTTCGATGATTGAATGGAAGCCCTGGGGAGTGAATATCACAAAAGCTCCTTTCCAAAGTACATCCGTTGTACAAAGTGGCTCCGTGCTACTTACAGGCATACTAACTGTATCATTTGTTGATTCAGGTTTACAATTCCTATTATATCTGAATTTGAAAATATTCGGATATATACATTTCATGAATTGACGGATACTTAGATCAAAGGGCGGAGAATGTCGAATTATCATAAAGGGGAGATTGTTAGTTCATCACAAAGGAGGAGATCAAAGAATGTGTTGAAATTGACGAGTTTTGATGATCACGATGTTCACAATCATCAAAAAGGGGGAGAGATTTACAAAGTCCAATTTCAATGTCAAATCTTAAATCTGAGGGTGAAAAGCCTTTGGATTCAAAGATTGCAGCAGGAAATATTTTATTGGTTCTTCTATCTCGTATCATGTGGTGTCTGCTACAAGTTTGTACCTCCTACGAGCATATTGGTTCTACAAGTTCTTGAGCTGAAAGTCTATTCAACTCGCGGTTCAAAGACAGATTCTTTGTTTTAAACTGAAGTTGCACTGTGGAATGTCACGTAACTCACACATCATCTTTCTTGTGTGCTGATCCGATGTGTTGAGTTTCTACAGTTGAAAGCTGCTTGATAGTGCATCCAGTCGAGGCTATTATACATTGAATCTGATTACAAAGTTGAAATTATGAAGACCAAGAGCTTTATTCAAGGGGGAGCGTGGAAAGACATGAAGACAAACAACACCAAAGTCTTTCAAAGATTCAAGAGGGAAAGAAGATCAAGGCCTGAAGTTTTCAAGAAGATAAATGCTTTATTCAACTTTAGGGGGAGATTGTTAGGACTGAAAGTCCTGTGTGTTGAAAGTGGTATAAAACATTTATAAGGGGTTGAATTGTTATTCTTTAATAGTTATTTGTTATTGGGCCCAAAGCCCATTAGGCCTATACGGCTTGGTATTTATAGTTTGCTAAACCTAGTTTTAGGTTAGAGAGAAGTTTAGTTGCATTCATAATTATTCTAGTCGATAGGTTTACATTTGCTTATCAGATATTCTCTCTGTAAACCTAAACCTTTCTTGAATATTAATCATATGACTAGAAGTTGTGGCACATTGATTGTTTTTCATTGATTACTGTTCGTGATTGCACTGTAACTGGGATCTACACGAGGTGTCAATCTTTGAAAGTGCATGATATTGGAAAAGAGTTGTTTCCCCGTTTTAAAGTACATCATTTGAAAGGTTATGATTTTAAGCAAAGTTTATCATTTTAAAGATATTTACTCATGTAAAACTCTTGAACTCACTAGGCGTTAGCCTAACCTTTTTATTTGTCAGCATGTGCATCAGGTTCCGGTTGGGGGTATGGTTCTAGCAGTATTGAAGAGATGTGCCTTAGTGTCCACAAGTGTAAGGGCTTGGTGAATTCTTCCACAGTTTGGAGATAGCGACATTTATTGGGTTTTAGTAACACCTGTCCTTATTATAGACTGTATGTATAGAATGAATGTGTGTATGGAGGTTAAATCTTAAATTGTGATTGTAGATGAATCATTTATTGATGTATTTAGAAAATTTTAAATTAGTTGCTATTTCCAGAATTGAGGGTATTACACAATTTCAAACTAGCATTCCTACGACCACCACCACCTTGTGTGCACTTATTGAGAACAATGAATCCACCTGAATCTTCATCACAAACAACTTCTCCGGTGGTTACCTCCTTCTCTAAATTTTTCCGGCAAGTAATATCCCCCGCCAGAAAATCATCGCCACCGACGTCTTTCTCATCTCCGCTTCCTTGTGGTTCCAATGATAACATCCATCAGGTGTTCAATTACTTCGACGAGAACGGAGACAGGAAGATATCGGCGGAGGAATTGAAGAACAGGATTCAGAGGGTGCACCTTTTGAAGTTTCGAAAATAATATGGTACCACACTCGAAAACGATACGGTTGCACCTTTTATGAACCTAAAAATTTTACCTTCGTCGGAGAAATGATACGGTGGCACGTGCCACCGTGGCCACAAGGCTGAGTCTCTCCCTGCTTTTGCAGGGAGTATGTGAGTGAGATAGGGGTATGTTTGTGAGTGAGGAGGGGTAGGAATAACAATCCCATATATATATATGTGTGTGTGTGTGTGTGTGTTATGGAGGGAGGATCATGCGAGAAGTAAACTAATTTGTGATAAGACGCAATGGCGGAGCCCTATTTGGCTATGGGGAGCCATGGCCCCCCCACTTTTTAACTCAAATACCATATTTCATATTATAGGAACACATGCGATGGTACAACTCAATTGGTTATGGTTTGTTCTCTCTATCCTTTGGGTCATGAGTTCGAGATCCTCTCTGCACTTCACTTCACTGCTTTTATTATTTTTTCTTCCTCTACTACATATTATATTAATATCAATATATATATAAAAATTAGTTTTTAAATAGTATAAAGAAATAATTTGTATTTAGTCATTTTTATCATTTGTCTTTCCATCTAATACATATTAAATTATTAATATTAATTTGATGTAAAATTAACTTTTTAAATAACATAAAAAACAATTTGCATTTAGCCATTTTTATCATTTTTCCTTCCCATCTACTAATATAAAAATTAGTTTTTAAATAATACAAAGAGATAATGTTTAAGTTGGTATATAGTGTTATATTACTAATCTAAAGGGTTCCTTTTATTAGTTCATAATAATACAAAAACATAACAAATTTGTAGTATTATTTTTCGGTTATGAGTTTTAGTCTTACATTAACCAATTTTTTTCCTAAAAATTAATATTAGATCATAGCAACAGAAAAAAAAGAACTTGTTACATTATAATATTATATTTTGGCCCCCGCGACTACAATGATCGTGTTCCGCCCCTGATAAGACGAGAAGGAATATGGGTCACATAATTCAATAATTAAAAAATATCATAAATAAAGGAAACGGAGTACCGTGCCGGCAGGATCCCTATAAAGAAAGCCGCTCAGAAAGAGAAGACTACTTGGAATTCGGTGGGAATCCACAAAGACAACGTAGGAGATATCGCCCATTATACTGCAATATGGTATTTTAAAAATTAGGATAATTACCATTTTAAATTGGATAAATCCTTAAAAATCATATAATCTATACTATATTATAAAGACGGAATAAAAAACTCTTAATTACTACTTATAAAAATAAGGTACTACCATTTTATGCATACATTTCAAAAATCTCTTAATTCACAACTTAGTATGCATAAGGTACAAATCATTTGAAAAAAATTCAAACTTTATTTTTTCACTACCTTCAAAAAATAGAGAAAAAAATGGTGAAAAAATATAATGATTTCATTTTGGATATCACATGTGGTATTTTACGAAAATTGTGATTTTTTTTTTTATCAAAAATGTATTTAGAAAAAAATATATAAATTTTGATTAAAAAATTATGAATTTATTAAGATTAAAAATAAATAAATTTAAAAGATATAATTAGATTTTTAAGGATTTATCCAATTCAAAATTGTAATTATCCTAATTTATAAATGGTAATTATCTTAATTTATAAAAATATTTTTATTTATGATATTTTTTAATTAATAGATTATGTGGTTCATATTCCTTCTCGTCTTCTCGTAAATTGACTAACTTCTCGTTTGAACCTGCCCCATATTTTATAAATAAATTTACTACAATGATATATCTAATTATGGTGTTTGAATTTTTGTTAACTGAATTGAAATATTCGGCTATGACCATATCTATTTTAACAATAACAATGTAAAGTGCTTATTTATGGAATCGGTTTTGTTGATAAGAGTTATCTTCAACAGATTCTTTAACATGAAGAATTAAAAGTTAAATTTTTTGTCAGGATCTAATTCTTAACAAGAATAATGAACTCAGAAACAATATTAAAGGAGTTGCGGAATAACACTTTAATATTCAACTATCAATGTAACAGTGAATCAGAAATCACAACTTGTAAACTTTATTGAATGATTAAAGTTACAAGCTTTCAAACAAAACCTCAATCTTGATGAACAGGCTCACCAAGACGAATTCTACTTCTCTAGAACTAGGATTATAAACCTTAAGGTTAATTCTTTCTCTAAAAACTTATCAATCAAAAGTTAATTCTATCAAAAACTTCTATACTATTTATACAAGACATATTACAAGATAATTATCAAAATACAATTGATCTTCAGTCCATAATTATCTCCTTTACTTTAGCAAGTCTTCTATACAACTGTCTTCCTTCCATTCTGAGTCTTCATCTTATAAGCAGTATTAAGTTGTAGCAGCATTAACCACTCTGAGCAGTACTAATCTCCAGCAGCACTAATTCTGCTTAGCAGTAGTAACTTCTTCAAGCAGTATTAACCTTGATTAGCAGTAGTAATCTGTCTCAGCAGTAGTAATCATACTTAAGCAAATCTTTAGTTCCCAACAATCTCCCCCTAACTTGACTTTTAGAAAGAGAAGTCAAGTTCTTCAGATAAGGTCTTCAAGATGCTTTCAAAACCTAGGTTTTGTCAGGATCGAATTCTCAACAAGAATTAATTCTCAGAAACAATATCAAAGAAGTTTGCGGAATAACACTTTGATATTCAATGAAACAGTAAATCAACACAGTAAATATGAAGAACAAATTGTAAACTTGTATTGAATACTTTGAAGTTACAAGATTACACACTCAACCTCAATATTGATGAACAGGCTCACCAATACGAATTCTACTTCTCTAGAATTAGGATCTATGCCTTGAGGTTGTTTTTCTCTAAAAGAATGAAAACTGAAGTTAAAAGTTATCCCCTATTCTAAACAATACTATATATATATACTGAATACAAAGATAATTACAATGAATAAAATATCTTCAGTATATCTTCTATGTATATCTCTAAGCTTCCATGTATATCCTTTCATACGAATCTTCATCATATAAGCAGTATTAATCTTCAGCAGCATTAACTTCCTTCTAGCAACATTAACTACTAAGCAGTACTAACCACTAGCAGTACTAACTAGCTAAGCAGTACTAACTTTGTTCAAGCAGCACTAACTTTGACTAGCAGTATTAATAGTACTAGCAGTAGTAACACTCAGCAGTACTAACCTTTAAGTCTTCTAGCAGTATTAACTCTGAACTAGCAGCATTAACCATACTTGATAAATTCTTCAGTTCCCAACAATCTCCCCCTAACTTGACTTTTAGGAAAAGAAGTCAAGTTCTTCAGATCTTCTTCAAGATGCTTTCAACACCACCTCTGATTCAATTTCCCAAATTTGGATCTAGGCCCAAACTTTGATTTACAGTTCTTCTCACCACAATCTTGGCCATTTCTGAATCCTTTGTACAAACCAGTGTAGCTTTAAGCATCCCTTCTAACTTCTCCTTGCTATGCTCATATATTTTGTCCACCAGGTAGTATTCATGATAACAATTGTCAATAGTAATCATGTATACTCCACAGTTTTCAAACAGTATCCATTTGTCAATCTTCTTGAATATGAACTCATGCATATGATCTTTAATCCTATGGTGCACTCTTGCAGGCTCAAACATCATGCACAAGTATTCCAATGCCACTTTGAGAAGATTCTCTTCAGTACCTTTCAACACAGGTTCATAAAGTTTCATCCCAACTTTATATAGTTCTTCTATATCAGCTCTTGAACAACTTCTGATGACTTTCCCCCATGTTGAATAAGCTTCAAATGAACCATCAGCTCTCTTGATTCTGAAGAAATTCTTTCCATTGTCTCTCAGAATATCCCAGAAGATGATCTCTGGAGCTTGCATAGAGATTGGAACAGCTTTCAAAGGTTCCACTATTGTCATGTACGGATCCATATTTTCATCAGTTTGCTTAGTGACCTGCTCTGGACTCTGTACTGGCTCTGTTGGGGATGTGACTGAAGGTTCTGCTTCCTTTTCAGTTTCTTCCACCCTAGGCCTTTTCAACTGCCTTTTTGGAGCAATTGTTTTCACTCTTTTTCCAGACTTGGCTTCTCTACCAACATTTCCAGGTTCTTCCTTCTTCTCTTCTGCATCTTCTTTGGAAGGTGTGGTTTTCTCAGGGAATGGTTGTTGGATGTTGAGATCATGTCTCTCTTTCATCCTTCTTTCTGCTTCTTCCCTTTGAGAGGAATCCCCTTGGAGCTTTGTCATTTCCTTCCTGTATAGCTCTTCAACCTGAGAGTATGCCATATGAGTAAACATCTCCCCCTTAACACCAATTGCACCTTTCAGGAAGTTTATCATCTTTCTTCTTTCCTGATTGGCCAAAAAGGTCTTGGAGGGTTGTCTTTTCTGCTTTTTGAATGGCATTCTTTTTACTTGTACTTGCTTGGCCTGAGCTGCTGTTTTCATGCTCTTCTGATACTCTTCATTTAGTTTTCTGGCCATATTCAGTGCAAGCTCTTTATCCTTCTCAGATTGAAGTTGTTCCTCCCTTTCCATTTCTGCCTGAAGCTGCTTTGCCACTTCTTCATCTAGTTCTATCTGAATTTTCTTCTTTGCAGGTTGTTCAGGTTCAATCATCTTAGCTTTACCCTTTGTATCCTTCAACCCTGCCTCACTTCTTTCTTGTGTCTTCTTTTCAAGGACTCCTTCATTGATGACCACTCCCTTAGCCTTTTGAGTAGCCTTAGGAGTGTCATTCTTTGCTTTTACTAAGGTTTCAGCTATTTCCAATTCTTCAACAGATAGCCCTGTTACTGCTTGAACATTATCTGTTTCTACTTCTTGTGCTTCTTTTTCTGCAGCTTTCTCCCCCTTAACATCAAATCCCATCTCAGAAATACTTTCTTTTTCTGCTTCAGCCTCTGAATTCTCCCCCTTGTTGAAATCATCTTGAACATTTGTCCTCCTCTTGAGCACAAACTGCTTCCTTCTCCTTTTCTGTAACAATCTTGTCACCATTTTCTTCAGTTTGGTGATCTGAACTTGTTGAGATAGAATAATCAGCTTCATCTCCTCTATTTCTTTTCCTTGCTTGATGACATCCTGGTTGATGTTTCCCATGGTCTCCATCAATTCATCATAGTTATATCTGTCCTCACCTTCTCCAGGAGTGTTACCCCCTATTGAAGGATCATTGGATCTTTTATTTGTAGATGTCTTCTGCCTAGCAGAAGCACTATCCACCCCTGTGGTTTCTTGGCACCAGGGTCCTTCAAATGATTGCTCATTCAAAGTTGCCATGGGGGAGGTCTTATTGATGTTACCACTGTCCTCCTCTGTGCTAGCAGGAGTAGTGGCAACCTCATCACCCATATGCTCTACCTCCTCCTCAGAGAGCACCTCCTTTGGGTTGGGAGACACCCTAGTGGATTCCCTTTGGATATTCTCTATTGGAGAATGCTCCAATAGAGGGCTTTGAGGCTCTTGGTTAATAGTAGGTACAACAAGGGAAGGAGCCTTGTGTACCTTTCTCTTGACATAGGTCTTGGATATTATGGGAGTGGGTTTAGCAGCAAAGGACTGAGGGAAAATTTGAGAGATGGAAGGTTGGGATTGGTTAGCAGTGGGTTGGTCTAATGAGGGCCTTGACCCTGCTACCATACCTTCATTGGTTTGGGACACCACCATCATTGTAGAGAACAATGGGGTGTCAACTCCTTCAGAGTCCCCAGCAGATCTTCTCATATTTGAGAAAACCTTGCCTTTGGGGGGTTTAGGTACATATACCCCAACAGGTTGAGGTATATCCGTCAATTGATGAGTAATAACTTCTTGAACAAACCTGGGATACATAAAGAAGCTCTTTTTGTTTCCCATGTTTGAGACAAGATCATTGAAAATCATTTGTGAAAAATTGTACCTTCTGGTAGTGGCCAAGCACACCAAAGCATAAGCAATAGTGCTGCTGAACTCACTCCATCCAGTAGTCTTTTTGGATATACAATGCATTAGAGTATGGACAAAGAAACGCCATTGGGGAGAGAATTTTGCTTTAGAAAACTTGAAAACACCCAATGGGCCTCCATACCCCATTCTTGTAAGATTTGAAAACAGTTCATCATTTGGGATAGAAGTTATACCAGAGGCATCGTCTAGACGTAGACTGATGCGTATAACCTCTTCAGTAACTGTTAGTGGTTGATCACAGATTCTTGTCTTGATCATTTGCACACCATTTTCCACAACAATGGTTGCATTGGCCCAGAACTGCCTTTGATGCTCAATGTAGATTGTAGGGGAGACAGTAAGAGCATGAGCAATGTGGCTTGACTTGAGGAAATCCACAATCTGATGAAAGCCTTCTGCTTGTTTTGGCTTTTGGAGCATTGCGATTTCATTGTGCTCGTCAATGAACGCCATTGATGCCATTGACCTTGAAGATTCTTGCCTGAAAACTTTGAACTTTGAGAGAGAAAGGGTTTAGAGCGCAAGGGAACAGTATGCAAAGAGTCGTTATGAACTTTTAGGCGGGCAAAGAGTGTTTATAGTATTCGGAATATAAGCAGTATTAACCTAGAGCAGTATTAACTACTAGCAGTAGTAACGGCTAGCAGTATTAACTAACTAGCAGTATTAACTAACTAGCAGTATTAACTGAAAGCAGTATTAACTTCTAGCAGTATTAATTTAAAGCAGTATTAACCACTAGCAGTATTAACTACTAGCAGTATTAACTGAAAGCAGTATTAACTACTAGCAGTATTAACTACTAGCAGTATTAACTGAAAGCAGTATTAACTACTAGCAGTATTAACTGAACGCAGTATTAACCACTAGCAGTATTAACTACTAGCAGTATTAACTGAAAGCAGTATTAACTACTAGCAGTATTAACTACTAGCAGTATTAACTATACTTACTCCTTTTAAACTTGCTAAACACTGAGTACTGCTATGCATATCCTGAAAAAGAAGATTAGTAACACCAAGAATAAAAATATACAGGTATAAAACCACTTTTTGAGAAGAAGATTTATTCAGAGTTTATCATGCCCACACTTGTGACCAAGAAAGTGAATCTACCCACATCAAAAGCTTTAGTGAATAGATCAGCAAACTGATTATCAGTGTGGACTTTGACAACTTGAATAAGTTTCTTTTCATTACAATCTCTTATAAAGTGATACCTAATTTCAATGTGCTTTGTCTTTGAGTGCTTGACTGGATTATTTACAATGCTAATAACACTGCTGTTGTCAATAAAGATTGGAGTGTGTAGAAAGGTTACCCCATAATCCAACATTTGATTCTGAATCCATAAGACTTGAGAACAGCAACTTGCAGCTGCTATGTACTCTGCCTCTGTTGTAGATGTGGATACTGTGGTTTGTTTCTTGCACTGCCATGAGACTAGTCTAGCACCCAAGAACTGACATCCTCCAGAAGTAGATTTTCTGTCCAAGTTTGCCCCACCTAGATCACTGTCTGAGTATGCTATTAGGTCAAAAGGTGAATTATGAGGATACCAAAGTCCCAATCTGGGTTGTCCTTTGAGATATCTGAATATCCTCTTAACAACTTGAAAGTGAGAATGCTTTGGCCTAACTTGAAATCTTGCACATACACAGACTGGAAACATTATATCTGGCCTTGATGCTGTGAGATACATGAGAGAGCCAATCATGGATCTATAATAATGCACATCCATGTCCTCCCCCTCAAGATCTGCTGTGATCTGCTTGTGTGTTTCCATAGGTGTGCTGGCAGGTTTTGATTCTGAGAAACCAAACTTGGTTAGAATATCCTGCACATACTTGGATTGACATATGAAAATACCATCTGACTTCTGTTGAACTTGGAGTCCAAGGAAGAAAGTAAGTTCCCCCATGGAACTCATTTTGAACCTTTGATGCATTAAATCCTCAAACTCCTTGCACATGATGTTTCTTGTAGAACCAAAAATAATGTCATCAACATATATTTGGACCAGCAAGATATCCTTCTTCTTTCTTTTGATAAATAGAGTCTTATCAATGACTCCTCTTTCAAAGTCATTTTCCAAGAGATAGGATGACAGGGTGTCATACCATGCTCTTGGGGCTTGATGTAGTCCATAAAGTGCTTTCTTCAATTTGTATACTCTGTCTGGATAGCTTGGGTTTTCAAACCCTGGTGGTTGACAGACATATACTTCTTCTTCAATTGATCCATAGAGAAAAGCACTTTTTACATCCATTTGATAGACTTTGAAGTTCATGTAAGAGGCATAGGCTAGGAATAGTCTGATTGCTTCTATCCTAGCCACAGGTGCAAAAACTTCTTCATAATCTACACCCTCTTCTTGAGTATAGCCTTGAGCCACCAGCCTTGCTTTGTTCCTTATGACAATACCTCTTTCATCTCTCTTGTTTCTGAAAATCCACTTTGTGCCAATTGCTCTGTGGCCTTTAGGAAGGTCTACTAAATCCCATACATCTTGTAGCTTGAACTGTAACAGTTCTTCTTGCATTGCTTCTATCCAGCTAGATTCTTTCATAGCATCATGTGCCTTTTTAGGCTCAAGCTGGGATAAAAAGCAAGAAAGGACTGTATGCTGTTGATCTTGCATTTCTTGAAACCTGCTTTGATGTCTAGTCATCATAGGAGAAGAGATATCTCCTATTACCAGCTGTGGAGGATGATTCTTTTGAACTCTGGTGTTATGACTAGGTTCTTCATTCAGTCCAGCCTCTAGATTAGAGTCATGCAACTCAACTGAAGTGTTTTCAGATGCCACTTCTGATTCTTGAGTCTCCTCATCTCTAGTGTCTTCTTCACTCTGACTTGGTTCAGTAAATGGTTCCTTTTCACAGTCTTCATTTACTGTGGGTATGGGAAAAATCACAGATTTAGATATACTTTCTTGAACTTGTGTGATCTCTGATTCTCCACTACCTGTTCCTGTAAACTCATTACTGAAACCAAAAGAGTTAGTTAGTGAGTCAATGTCAAATAGCCACTGAGGTCCAGACCCAACAGGATTTGGTGTGCTCTCATTGCATTTGACATTGTCACTTTCTTCAATTATTCTAGAAGAAGAGTTAAATACTCTGTAGGCCTTACTCTGAGATGAATATCCCACAAGAAATCCATCATCTGCTTTGCTATCAAACTTACCTAAGTGAGATTTGGTATTTAGAATTGTACAAGGACACCCAAAAGGTTTGAAGAAACCAATAAAAGGTTTTCTTTTATTTAAAAGTTCATATGGGGTCTTGTTCTTTTGCTTGACCACTAGAACTCTGTTTTGGACATAACAAGCAGTATTAACTGCTTCAGCCCAGAAGGTAATAGGTAATTTTGAATCAGCCAACAGAGATCTAGCAGCCTCTATTAGTGTCCTATTTCTCCTTTCAGCAACACCATTCTGTTGAGGAGTCCTAGGAGCACTATATTGTCTCTCAATACCTTTTTCTTCACAGAAGGTGTTTAGATCATGATTTTTAAACTCAGTTCCATTATCTGATCTAATGACTTTTATTCTTTGATTAGTTTGGTTTTCAATTCTTAGAATAAAGGATTTGATAAGATCACTTGTTTCATCCTTAGTCCTTAGAAAATATACCCAAGTAAATCTGGAGTAATCATCAACAATAACTAAGCAGTAAGATTTCTTGCCTATACTCATAACATTTGTAGGACCAAACAGATCCATATGCAATAACTGGAGACAAGAAGAAACAGAATTTAACTCTTTGGTCTTATGAGAAGTTTTGTGTTGTTTGCCTTTAAGACAAGCAACGCAATGATCATCACATGAAAAGACTTTTGAGGGTAAACCTCTTACAAGGTTATTTTTAACAAGATTGTTCATAGTCTTGAAATTCATGTGACACATCCTTCTGTGCCATAGGGAGGATTCATCTACAGAAGCTTTTGAAACAAGACAATTTAAAGATGAATCACTATCAACATTGTTCAAATCAAGACAGTAAACATTGTCCTTCCTTGGAGTTCTAAGTAGTATCATGCTTTCATCAACTACCTTGAACCCTGGAGCAAGGATCATACACTCAGTATTAGTAAATAATATACTATGTTGTTTGTCACAAACCTGTGATACACTTAACAGGTTGTACTTTAATTGATCAACATAGTAGACATCCTCAAATGTCATCTTACCTTTGGTGACATTACCTTTTCCACTTATCTTACCACCAGTAAGATTGTCTCCAAATGCAACATGTCCTCCATTGATATGTGTGAAATCCTGAAGACATGATATGTTGCCTGTCATGTGCCTAGAGCAACCACTATCAACATGCCAAATGCTCTTTCCCTTGAGCTGTTGGTTGCCCTGCACATTAGATAAATCAATTAGTATGATTGGGGACCCAAGCAACAGTTGTCTTGGGTCTTCCTTTCTCATCAAAGTATTTACATTCCATTTTAATGAGGTTTTTAAACTCAGAGCACTCTTTATTAGAGTACTTTGTCAATGTTATTGGCTTAGCAAAACCAACACTAGAAGCAGTACTAACCTTAGAAGTACTAACAGAGTTAGCAGTACTAACAGGTGTAGCAGTACTAACAGGTTTAGCAGTACTAACCTTGTTAGCAGCATTAACATTGTTAGCAGTAGTATTACTTCTAGCAGCACTATCATTGTCACCAGCACTATTTGTGGTAGCAGTACTAACAGTTTTAGTGCTTTTAGGAATCCACATATTGACACTTTCTTTAACAGAATACTTTTTCTTCATGTGGCTTTTAGTTTTAACAGTTTTCTTATCCACATGGTTCTTTTCAATTTTCTTATAACCAAAGGGTTTTTGCATGGATCTTTGGAAATTCATTCTTTGGTTCATAGGATTGAAATAACAGAATTTTGCAAGATGATTCAATTTGCCACAGATAAAACAAGGTTTTGGTCTATTGATTTTACTCAGATCAACCCCTTGTTTTTGTGCCCACTGATTATTCCAGTTTCTTTGATTTCCCCTCTTTTTGTCCTGTTTTTGGGGCTCATTCTTCTTACATGCACACTGTTTGCAAGGACCTGGATTCACAACTGTGGTCTGTTTGTAATGGACCTTACCAGACTTTTCCTCTGTCTTCTCTATGTTCTTGGATTTGATCCAAGCCCTTCCACAATCCTCATTGGTGATAATGTTGTTTTCTATAGAAATCTCACCACTCAACTTGTTCTCCTTACTCTTGCCAACCTCTTTCTCAGTCTTATCCTCAACAATTACCTCATCTAAGGGATCTATTTCAGTGGCTCCCTCAGGCAAGTCCTTCCTATCTTTGGTGTCTAACAGGTCTGAAGTAGGAAGAATGTAATTGTTGTTATATGGTGGAGGTGTGGCATTATACCCAATTCCTCTTCTCAACTTATCATGAATCTGATTTTGCAGTAAGGAGTCCATTGCTTTAGAAGCATTGGAAAACTTTTCTACATCAAGCTTAACCTTGGTTAACTCCTCTTTCAGTTTTTCACTCTCCTCTTTAGATTTGGTCAATTTAAGTTCTAAATCCTTTTTCTCCCACTGCCAGTAATTGGTGTCATATGAGTGTTGGAGTTCATTGGTTTGAAAACCTTTGATCTGATCTTCAAATCTCTCTACAATCCTTACATAGTCTTTGATATCTTTTTCTAATCTCTTAAGGTCATCACTCATCTTCTGATTGTGATCCCTGTACCTTTTAACAGTGTCTATGCAAGTTTTAGAACAGAGATTAGAACTTACCTCAGATGGGAGATCAGATACTTTAGCCATTAGAGCTTGATTCTGAATAGCCTCTTCAGCTTGATCACTCCAATCAAACCCCATTCCTTGTTGAGAAACAAGGGCTTGAGCAGAGTTTCTGTTGTTATTGAAGCTTCCAGATTGAGTTTGTTGATGGTTGTTGTTGTGAGACACTCCACTTCTGCACTCTCTAGCAAAATGTCCCTTCAGATGGCATTTGTAGCATTCCACCTTTGATTTATCAAACCCTGCTCCATCTTCTCTTCTTTGAGAGAAGTTGTTCCTCCCAGTTCTTTTTATGAACTTTTTAACTCTCATGGAGAGCATGGCCATTTGCCATTTAATATCCATCTCTTCAAGATCATCTGGATTGAGTTGTTCCAAGTCATCATTAATGAGAGAAGAGTTTCCATGACTTGCCAGAAAGGCCTCAAACACAGTTTCAGAGCCTTTCTCTTGGTTTGTTCCATTAGTAGCATTAACTGATTCAGGGTTAGCAGTAGAATCAATTGATGCTGATAGGAGTGCAGCATTATGAATATATCCAGAAGGCTTCTTCTTTGCCTCCACCTCAGCTTCAAATACTCTAAGATCATTGTACAGATCATCAAGTTCTTTTTCTTCCAACTGATCATTCTGTCTGAATGACACAGTGTACATGATCCATTCATCTCCAAGGGACCTTAAGAACTTTCTGTTCACATCATCTTGATCAATCTGTACTCCCATAGTAGCTAGTTCACCAATTAGTTTATTAAACCTGTCAAAAGTTTGAGTCATTGACTCATTCTTAGTTGAGATGAAGTTTTCATACTGTTGTTTTAAGATTGCCTTTTGATTTCTCTTGGTACTTTTAGTACCTGAGAATCTCTTCTCTAGAGCATTCCAGAGCATCTGTGCATCAGTACAATTGCAGAATTGGTGTTGATACTCATTTGGAATGGCCAAGAGCAGTGTGCTCAAGGCTTTCATCTCTATCTGCCTTGTCTTCCTGTCTGCATCTGTCTTTGGAGGGGTTCTTTTGCCATCTTCACCAATCTTTCCTGCATCAGATGGGCCATTCTCAATGATGTCCCACATAGAGTAATCTGTGAGGAGAATATATTGCTTGATTCTGATTTTCCACATGTCAAATTCATTGGATCTGAGCATTGGAACTTTTGATACCAAAGTACTGCTTGATTCTGTAAGATTTTCCATGAGGAATAGTTTGTTTCTGAGAAATCAAGCTCTGATACCACTTGTCAGGATCGAATTCTCAACAAGAATTAATTCTCAGAAACAATATCAAAGAAGTTTGCGGAATAACACTTTGATATTCAATGAAACAGTAAATCAACACAGTAAATATGAAGAACAAATTGTAAACTTGTATTGAATACTTTGAAGTTACAAGATTACACACTCAACCTCAATATTGATGAACAGGCTCACCAATACGAATTCTACTTCTCTAGAATTAGGATCTATGCCTTGAGGTTGTTTTTCTCTAAAAGAATGAAAACTGAAGTTAAAAGTTATCCCCTATTCTAAACAATACTATATATATATACTGAATACAAAGATAATTACAATGAATAAAATATCTTCAGTATATCTTCTATGTATATCTCTAAGCTTCCATGTATATCCTTTCATACGAATCTTCATCATATAAGCAGTATTAATCTTCAGCAGCATTAACTTCCTTCTAGCAACATTAACTACTAAGCAGTACTAACCACTAGCAGTACTAACTAGCTAAGCAGTACTAACTTTGTTCAAGCAGCACTAACTTTGACTAGCAGTATTAATAGTACTAGCAGTAGTAACACTCAGCAGTACTAACCTTTAAGTCTTCTAGCAGTATTAACTCTGAACTAGCAGCATTAACCATACTTGATAAATTCTTCAGTTCCCAACAGGTTTACACCCCTAGATTAGGATCCAAACCCAAGCTTTGATTGATGATTCTTCTTACCACAATCTTTTCCATTTCTGAATTGTTTGAACATGTAAGCTTGGCATTCAACATTGCTTGCAGTTTACCCTTGCTGTGATCATAGATCTTATCAACCAAGTAGTACTCATGATAAGCTTTGTCTATAGTGATAACATAGACTCCACACCTTTCAAATATCATCTAGTTGTCTATTCTTTGGAATTTATTCTTTAGATGCAAATCTCTGATCACATGTTGAACTTTGCTATGATCAAACATCATACACGAGTACTCCATGGCTAGTCTGATTAAGCTCATGTCTTCTCCTATCAGATCCTTTTCATATAGACTCATTCCAACTTTAAACATCTCTTCTAGATCTGATCTTGAACAACTTCTGATGATTCTCCCCCAAGTAGAATACACTTCATATATGTCTCCCATTCTCTTAATCCTGAAGTATTTCTTTCTTTGATCTTCCAGGATATCCCAAAAGATGATTTCAGGTGCTTTCATAGAAATAGGATCAACTTGTACTGGTTCATCATCTGTTACAGTCATGTAAAGCTCAAAATGCACATTAGATTGACTTGGTTGTTGTGCACTTTGACTTGTTTGCTCTGTATGACCTGCAACAGATGATTCTGCCTCTTTTTCTGCTTCTTCAATCCTTGGCTTTTTGGACTGTTTCTTGGAAGCTATGGTCTTAACTCTCTTTGCAGATTTGGCTTCTACATCAACTTGCTCTTCCTTCTTTTCTTCTGCTTTCTCCTTTGAAGGAGTGGTTGAAGGAGTGGTTTCCTCAGGAAAGGGTTGTTGGATGTTGAGATCATACCTCTCTTTCATCCTCCTTTCTGCTTCTTCCCTTTGAGAGTAATCCCCTTGAAGTTTTGCCATTTCCTTGTTATACAGCTCCTCAACTTTGCTGTATGCCATGTTAGCAAACATCTCCCCTTTTACACCAATTGAGCCTCTCAGAAAGTTGATCATTTTTCTCCTTTCTTGATTAGCCAAAAAGGTCTTAGAGGGTTGTCTTTTCTAGATCTTTGAAGGCATTCTGTGCTTGGTTGATTTTACTATACTTTTCTTGGCTTCAGCTGCTATTTTCAGGCTCTTTTGATACTCCTCATTCAGCTTAGTAGACAGATCTAGAGCAATCTGTCTATCTTTGGCCTTTTGAGTCTCTTCTTTTTGGTATAGCTCAGCTTGCAGCTTCTTAGCCAATTCCTCATCTTGTTCAATTTGTTTCAGTTTCTTTGGTGGCTTTGCAAATTCATCTACCTTTTCCTTTCCTTTCATCTTTAATTCTGCCTCACTGATTTCTGTTTTTTTTCTGTTCAATAGCTCCTTCTTTAATGACCACTCCCTTGGCCTTTTGAGTAGCCTTAGGAGTGTCATTCCTGGCTTTGACCAATGTTTCTGCAATTTTCAACTCTTCAACAGATAGCCCTGTCACTGCTGCTTGATCTTTTTCAGTTACTGCTGCTTGTTCTTTTTCTGTTACTGCTGCTTGTTTAACAGTTTCTGCTGCTTGACTAGTTTCTGCTGCTTGATTAACAGTTTCTGCTTCCCTATTCTGCTCCCCCTCAAATTGTGCTTCCATACCACTAGGACTGAGTTTCTTCTTTTCATCCTATTTCTCCCCCTTTTTGAAAGCATCTGCCCTCTTCTTCAAGACAAACTGTTTTCTTTTCCTTTTCTGCACCAACTTCTTCACTAGCTTCTTCAGTTTGGTAATCTGCACTTGTTGAGACAGAATAACCAATTTCATCTCCTCTATGTCTGCTCCCTGTTTGATGACATCTAGATTAATGTTACCCATTGTATCCATCAATTCTTGGTAGTTATATCTATCCTCACCTTCTCCAGGAGTGTTACCCCCTTTTGAAGGATCATTGAAACATTTAGTAGTGGAAGTCTTCTGCCTAGCAGAAGCACCCTCCACCCCCTTGGTTTCTTGGCACCTGGGACCTTTGTATGATTTCTCATCCAAAGTTGCCATGGGGGAGGTCTTATTGATGTTACCACTGTCCTCCTCTGTGCTAGCAGGAGTAGTGGCAGCCTTCTCACCCATATGCTCATGCATCTCCTCAGTGAGCACCTCCTTGGGGTTGGGAGACACCCCTGTGGTTTCCCTATAGATATTCTCTAATGGAGAATTCTCCATTAGAGGGCTTAAAGGCTTTGTGGGTGAAGGTACAAGAAGGGAAGGAACCTTCTTTACCTTTTTCCTTATGTAAGTATTGGTTATGGGTGAAGTTGATTTTTGAAGAAGGGACTGAGGGATTGATATAGTGATTGAAGGTTGGGATTGGCTCTCAGTGGGATGGTCTAATGAGGGCCTTGACCCTGAAGCCATACCTTCTTGATTGTGGGACACCACCATCATTGTAGAGAACAATGGGGTGTCAACTCCTTCCGAGTCCATGGGAGATCTCTTCATATTTGAAAAGACCTTGCCCTTGGGGATTTTAGGTACATATACCTCATCAAATTGAGGCATATCCGTCAATTCAGTGGTTATAACTGCCTGGACAAATCTTGGGTACATATAGAAACTCTTTTTATTTCCCAAGTTTGACACAAGGTCATTGAAAATCATTTTTGAGAAATTATACTTTCTGGCAGTGGCCAAGCAGACCAAAGCATAAGCAATGGTACTAATGAACTCACTCCATCCAGTAGTTTTTCTAGAAATGCAATGCATAAGAGTATGGACAAAGAAACGTCATTGGGGGGAAAATTTAGCTTTGGAGAACTTGAAAACACCCAATGGGCCTCCATACCCCATTCTAGTGAGAGTGGAAAACAGATCATCATTAGAGATAGATGAGATACCTGAGGCATCGTCTAGTCGGAGACTGATGCGAATTACCTCTTCAGAAACTGTCAAGGGTTTGTCACACACCCTTGTCTTGATAACCTTCACACCATTTTCAGTAATAGCAGTGGCATTGGCCCAAAATTGCTTCTGGTGCTCAATGTAGATTGATGGTGACACTGTAAGATCATGAGCAATATGGCTGGACTTGAGGAAATCGACTATTTGATGAAATCCAGCAGCCTGCTTAGGCTTTTGAAGCATTGCGATCTCGTTGTGTTCATCAATAAACGCCATGGATGCCATCGAGCTTGAGTAAACTGGACTGAAACTCACTAGGTGTTTGAGAGAAAAAGGTTAGAGAGAAGATGAACAGTACTCAAAGAGTCGTTATGTGCTTTTAGGCGGGCAAAGAGGGTATTTATATGATTTGGGAAAGAAGCAGTATTAACTCAGAGCAGTATTAACTAACTAGCAGTATTAACTGAGAGCAGTATTAACCACTAGCAGTATTAACTAACTAGCAGTATTAACTGAGAGCAGTATTAACCACTAGCAGTATTAACTAACTAGCAGTATTAACTGAGAGCAGTATTAACCACTAGCAGTGTTAACTAACTAGCAGTATTAACTGAGAGAAGTATTAACCACCAGCAGTATTAACTAACTTACACTATTGAAGCTTGAGTTAGTCTGAGCAAGGCAATACACTTCCTGAGAAAGATGATTAGTAGCACCAAGAATAAACAAATAACAGGTATACAATCACTTTTCAAACATGAGCTCATTCAGAGTTGATCATGCCCACACTTGTGACCAAGAAAGTGAATCTACCCACATCAAAAGCTTTAGTGAATAGATCAGCAAACTGGTTATCAGTATGAACTTTAGCAACTTGAATAAGCTTCTTTTCATTGCAGTCTCTAATAAAGTGATACCTGATTTCAATGTGCTTTGTTTTGGAGTGCTTGACTGGATTGTTCACAATGCTAATAGCACTATTATTGTCAATGAAGATTGGAGTGTGAAGAAAAGTTACCCCATAGTCTAGCATTTGATTCTGAATCCATAGAACCTGAGAGCAGCAACTTACAACAGCAATGTACTCAGCTTCTGTTGTGGACAAGATACTAGTCTTGCACCCAAAAATTGACATCCCCCTGAAGTAGACTTTCTATCCATATTAGCACCTCCCAAGTCACTGTCTGAATATGCAATCAAGTCAAAGTTGGATTCATAGGGATACCAAAGACCTAATCTAGGTTGCCCTTTTAAGTATCTGAAAATCCTTTTAACTGCTTGAAGATGTGACTGCTTTGGATTGACTTGGAATCTGGCACAAACACACACTGGAAACATGATATCTGGTCTTGAGGCTGTGAGATACATGAGAGATCCAATCATTGATCTATAAAGATGGACATCAACATCCTCCCCCTCAAGATCAACAGTGATCTGTTTGTGTGTTTCCATAGGTGTGCTTGCTGGCTTTGAGTCTGATAAACCATATTTGTCCAGGATGCCTTTCACATACTTTGATTGACTTATAAAGATCCCATCTTTTTGCTGTTTCACTTGAAGCCCAAGGAAGAAAGTAAGTTCACCCATTGTACTCATTTTGAAGCTCTTGTGCATCAACTCTTCAAAGTCTCTACACATCTGATCTTTTGTGGATCCAAAGATGATGTCATCCACATAGATCTGAATAAGTAGGATGTCCTTCTTACTTCTTCTAATGAAAAGGGTTTTGTCAATTATTCCCCTTTCAAACCCATTTTCCAAGAGATAGGTAGACAGAGTGTCATACCATGCTCTTGGGGCTTGATGTAGACCATAGAGTGCTTTCTTAAGTTTGTACACTCTGTCAGGATATGATGGATTTTCAAATCCAGGGGGCTGACAGACATATACTTCTTCATCAATTATTCCATATAGAAAGGCACTCTTCACATCCATTTGATATACCTTGAACTGCATAAATGAAGCATAGGCTAGAAACAGCCTAATTGCCTCTACCCTTGCAACTGGAGCAAAAACTTCCTCATAGTCTATGCCTTCTTCCTGAGTGTACTCTTGTTCCACTAGCCTTGCTTTATTCCTGATTACTATTCCTCTCTCATCCTTTTTATTTCTGAAAATCCACTTGGTGCCAATAGCTCTATGACCTTTTGAAAGGTCCACCAAGTCCCAAACATCTTGCAATTTGAACTGTAGCAACTCTTCTTGCATGGCTTCTGTCCAACTGGAATCTTTCATTGCATCATGAGCCTTCTTAGGCTCAATTTGAGATAGAAAGCAAGAGAGTACTGTATGTTGCTGATCCTGCAAAACTTGAAGTCTGCTTTAATTCCTTGTCATCATAGGAGAAGAAATGTCTCCTATTACCAGCTCAGGAGGATGAATCTTCTGAGTTCTTGTCTGATGACTAGGTTCTTCATTAATTCCCACATCTAAATTGGAATCATTTAAGTCAGCTAAGGGAATCACATCAGCTGCTTCTGGATCTTCATGCTCTGAATTCTTCTCATCTCTTCTTTCTTCTTCACTCTGAATTGGTTCTGTAACATTTTCCTTTTCACAGATTTCAACAGGGTCCATTGTAGGTAATGGAAAGATCACAGACTGAGGAATACTATTCTGTACTTGTTCTTCCCCTGATCCTCTACTTCCTGAACCTGCATGATCATCACTACTGAAACCAAAAGAGTTAGTTAGTGAATCAATGTCGAACAACCACTGAGGACCAGAACCAATAGGGTTTGGTGTGTTTTCATTGCATTTGACATTGTCACTTTCCTTAATTATTCTAGAAGAAGAATTAAATACTCTGTAGGACTTACTCTGAGATGAGTAACCAACAAGAAAACCATCATCTGCCTTGCTATCAAACTTTCCTAAGTGAGTTTTGGTATTGAGAATGGTACAAGGACACCCAAAAGGTTTGAAAAATCCAATAAATGGTTTTCTTATATTAAAAAGCTCATATGGTGTCTTGTTTTTAGGCTTGACTACTAGAACTCTGTTTTGGACATAGCAAGCAGTATTAACTGCTTCAGCCCATAAAGTAATTGGAAGTTTTGAATCAGCTAACAGAGATCTAGCAGCTTCAATCAGTGTCCTATTCCTTCTCTCAGCAATACCATTTTGTTGTGGAGTCCTAGGAGCATTGTATTGCCTCTCAATTCCCTTTTCCTCACAAAAGGTGTTTAGGTCAAGATTTTTAAATTCAGTACCATTGTCTGACCTAATGACTTTTACCTTTTGATTTGTTTGGTTTTCAATTCTTAGAATAAAGGATTTGATCAGTCCACTTGTCTCATCCTTAGTCCTTAGAAAATATAGCCAAGTAAATCTAGAGTAATCATCAACAATGACTAAGCAATATGATTTCTTACCTATACTCATAACATTTGTAGGAACAAACAGATCCATATGCAACAACTGAAGAGAAGAAGAAATTGTGTTCACTTCTTTGGACTTATGAGAAGTTTTGTGTTGTTTGCCTTTGAGACAAGCAACACAATGATCATCACATGAAAAGACTTTTGAAGGCAAACCTCTTACAAGGTTGTTTTTAACAAGTTTATTCATTGTTTTAAAGTTCATGTAACACATCCTTCTGTGCCAAAGAGATGATTCATCCAAAGATGCTTTTGAAACAAGACAATTTAGGGATGAATCAGTTGAAACATTTTCCATATCCAAACAATAGACATTATCCTTTCTGGGAGTTCTTAGTAGTATCATCTTTTCATCAACTACCTTGAATCCAGGAGCAAGGATAATGCATTCTGAATCAGTGAATAATATACTATACTTTTTGTCACAAACCTGTGATACACTTAACAAGTTGTACCTTAACTGCTCAACATAGAAAACATCCTCAAAGGTCATCTTACCTTTTGTTACATCACCCTTACCACTAATATTACCTCCATCTGGAGTATTACCAAAGGCAACATGTCCTCCATCAATTTTCTTGAAATTCTTGAGGCAAGCCATATTCCCTGTCATGTGCCTAGAGCAACCACTATCAACATGCCAGATGCTCTTTCCCTTGAGCTGCTGATTGCCCTGCACATAAGATAAATCAATTAGTATTGATTGGGAACCCAAGCCAAAGTGGTCTTGGGTCTCCCTTTCTCATCAAAGTATTTACACTCCTTTTTGATGAGATTTTTAAAATCAGAGCACTCTTTACTGGAGTACTTTGTCAAGATGATTGGTCTATCAGCACAAACACTAGAAGCAGTACTTATTTTAAAAGTACTAACAGAGTTAGCAGTACTAACAGGTTTAGCAGTACTAACCTTGTTAGAAGCACTAACAGAGTTAGCAGTATTAACATTTGAAGAAGTACTAACAATGTTAGCAACACTAACATTGATAGCAGTAGTATTGCTTCTGGCAGCACTATCTTTGTCAGCAACACTATTTGTGGTAGCAGTACTAACAATTTTAGTGCTTTTGGGAACCCACATCTTGACACTCTCTTTTACAGTCTTTTTCTTCATATGGCTTTTAGATTTAACATGTTTCTTAGCCACATGGTTCCTTTCATTCTTCCTATAACCAAAGGGTTTTTGCATAGATCTTTGAAAATGTAGCCTTTGGTTAGTTGGATTAAAATAACAGTGTTTGGCAAGATGATTCAATTTGCCACATATGAAACAAGGTTTTGGTCTGATGATTCTACTCAGATCAACTCCTTGTTTCTGAGCCCACTGATTATTCTAATTTCTTTGATTTCCCCTCCTTTTATCCTGTTTTAGGGACTCAGATTTATTACATGCACACTGTTTGCAAGGAACATGATTCACAACTGTAGTCTTCTTGTAATGAACCTTTTTGGACTTTCCCTCAGTCTTCTCTACACCATTGGATTTGACCCAATCCCTTCCACCAACCTCATTGGTAAGAATGTTATTTTCTAAGGGAATCTCACCACTCACAGTGTTATCCTTACTCTTACCAGCTTCTTTCTCAGTCTTGTCCTCAACAACTACTTCATCTAAAGGATCTATCTCAGTGGCTCCTTCATGCAAGTCCTTCCTATCCTTGGTCTCTAGCAAGTCTGATTTAGGAGGGATGTAGTTGTTGTTGTATGGTGGTGGTGTGGTATTGTACCCAATTCCTGGTTTAAGCTTATCATGGATTTGGACCTTTAGAATAGAATCCATGGCTTTAGAAGCATAGGAAAACTTTTCCACATCTAGCTTAACCTTGGCTAGCTTTCCTTTCAACTTTTCATTCTCCTCCTTGGACTTTGTTAGTTGGATTTCTAGATCATTCTTCTCCCACTTCCAGTAATTTGTATCATATGTGTGTTGAAGTTCATTGTCTTGGAAACCTTTGATTTGTTCCTCAAACCTCTCAACAATTCTCACATAGTCTTTTCTATCCTTCTCTAACCTTTTAAGGTCATCACTCATATTCTGGTTGTGATCCCTGTACCTTTTAATAGTGTCTATGCAAGTTTGAGAACAGAGATTAGAAAGTACCTCAGTTGGGAGATCTGATACTTCTGCCATGAGAGCTTGATTTTGAATGGCCTCTTCAGCTTGATCACTCCAGTCAAACCCCATTCCTTGTTGAGAAACAAGAGCTTGAGCAGAGTTTCTGTTCTGGTTGAAGCTTCCAGTTTGTGCTTGTTGGTGGTTGTTGTGAGACACTCCACTTCTGCATTCCCTGGCAAAGTGTCCCTTCATATGACACTTATAGCACTCAACTTTTGACTTATCAAAGCCTGCTCCATCTTCTCTTCTTTGAGAGAAGTTGTTCCTCCCAGTCCTCTTAATGAACTTCTTCACCCTCATAGAAAGCATGGCCATCTGCCATTTAATATCCATCTCTTCAAGATCATCAGGATGAAGAATTACCATGGCTGGAAAGAAAGGCTTCAAAAACAGATTCATTGCCTTTTTCTTGATTTACTCCACTGGCAGCATTAACTGATTCAGGGTTATCAGTAGAATCAATTGATGCTGATAGGAGTGCAGCATTATGCACATATCCAGTAGGCTTCTTCTTTGCTTCCACCTCAGATTCAAACACTCTTAGATCATTATACAGATCATCCACTTCCTTTTCTTCCAACATGTCACTCTGTCTGAATGAGACAGTGTACATGGTCCATTCATCTCCAAGAGATCTGAGAAACTTGCGGTTGACATCATCTTGTTCCATATGAACTCTAACAGTAGCCAACTCACCAATTAGCTTATTAAATCTGTCAAAAGTTTGAGTCATAGACTCATTCTTTGAAGATGTAAAATTTTCATATTGCTGCTTGAGAATATCCCTTTGATTCCTCTTAGTGCTCTTGGTGCCAGCAAATCTCTTCTCTAAAGCATTCCATAGAATCTGAGCATCTGTGCAGTGTTGAAACTGATGTTGATACTCATTAGGAATGGCCAAAAGCAGGGTGCTTAAGGCTTTCATCTCCAACTGTCTGACTTTCTTCTCACCATCAGTTTTTGGAGGTGGTCTTCTTCCATCTTGTCCAATTTTACCTTCAGAAGAGGGACCATTCTCAACAATGTCCCACATAGAACAGTGTGTAAGGAGGATGTACTGCTTGATCCGAATTTTCCACATGTCAAACTCATTAGGTTTGAGCATGGGAACCTTTGAAACAAAAGTACTGTTTGATTCACCTGTGTTGTCCATGATGAATGAAGGTTTCTGAGAATACTCGCTCTGATACCACTTGTCAGGATCTAATTCTTAACAAGAATAATGAACTCAGAAACAATATTAAAGGAGTTGCGGAATAACACTTTAATATTCAACTATCAATGTAATAGTGAATCAGAAATCATAACTTGTAAACTTTATTGAATGATTAAAGTTACAAGCTTTCAAACAAAACCTCAATCTTGATGAACAGGCTCACCAAGACGAATTCTACTTCTCTAGAACTAGGATTATAAACCTTGAGGTTAATTCTTTCTCTAAAAACTTATCAATCAAAAGTTAATTCTATCAAAAACTTATATACAATTTATACAAGACATATTACAAGATAATTATCAAAATACAATTGATCTTCAGTCCATAATTATCTCCTTTACTTTAGCAAGTCTTCTATACAGCTTTCTTCCTTCCATTCTGAGTCTTCATCTTATAAGCAGTATTAAGTTGTAGCAACATTAACCACTCTGAGCAGTACTAATCTCCAGCAGCACTAATTCTGCTTAGCAGTAGTAACTTCTTCAAGCAGTATTAACCTTGATTAGCAGTAGTAATCTGTCTCAGCAGTAGTAATCATACTTAAGAAAATCTTTAGTTCCCAACATTTTTTTAAAAAAAATATGTTAATCTCCTATAGCTTCTTCATTTTGAAAATTATAATTTGAATTATATTTATTAAATTTACAATAAAGTTCATAAAATATTATTTCTCTATTTAAACATTTAATTTCAAGAATTCTCATTGGTATAAATAATAATAAAATCATTTATTTTTCTTAAATAATCATTTTTTGATAGTTTTTAAAATTTGGACTTTCTCCATTTTAGAGAATGTTTTGAAGAATCTTTTGGAGTAATAAATCTGCAAAATCTCTGTTTTGGAGAAAAGGAGATGCTCTAACAAAATATAGTAGCACTTAATCAATCTTTTAAAACCCGGTTTTTTGGTTGACCAGGTGTGGTGACCGGGTCATGGTTTAACCGGTTCAACCTGTTAGTCTCAAGTAAGTAAACAAGTATTGTAGAAGGGGGGGGGGGTTGAATACAATACACAAAATTTCACTTAATTTTTAATTCTTTATAGATAGTAAATTATCAAGAATTACACTTAGCTTACAAAAGATTGTTGCGGAAAAGAATAGTAAGACTATCCTAACAATCTAACACTTAGAAAACTTTTAGAACACAACTTAAAAGAACACAAATACCAAAAGCTATGAAGGAGGAAAAAACTAACAACTTGCTTGAATGCACAAAGATTTCTTAAGCTAAAAAGCGTGTCTTGCATGAGAAGTATTCACCCTTTATATACTACCCCATGCATTAAATGCAAATGACACTTGTCATTTAATGCATGGGTAGTTGAGATTTCTTCAATAAATAATAAGATATTTGAAGTGACTTATCACAATACAAAAGATAACTTTTGTACTATGTTAGGACAATATCTTAATAGAGGGTCATTCATTTGCTAACCGTTCCATTGGTGCTAACCGTGTTAACCAATTTTCGACCAATCAGAACGTTCCTAAAGATTAGGTCATGCGATTAGTTATATTAAATTTCAAAGGGCAATAATGGAATTTACTTAAAATTGACCCATCCGATCTCATTCTATATCAACGCCATATCAAATCTTATTCGATATTTATAGGAGTTTTGTTATGGTAATGATATACAATTTAAATATAATATTTCGAAATTCAATTTTGTTGCCTATCATCTTAAATCGGAAGCTATCCTTTACATATTTTTATGCATTCAATCACTTTCTATCTGCATAAACATATCAATTCATTCAACAAGGTTTTTTTCGGGTTTATAAACGTTGTGAAATAAACTTTATCGTTTCTTGGTAATATCACAATGAGCGATAATCGAATCACGTCTGTTGTTGATAACGAGAGTTTATTGTAATCTATTTTCGAAAGTCAAGACGTTGCCCCGTGCACACATGATAATGAGCATGTTCAACCGTTGAATACCGGATTATCCCAAGAGTTCGGTAATTCTAACGGACTTGATGACATCTCCCTCGAGACCAATTTCGATAATCGCCCATCGTCTAGTTCAATTCACCCAGAATATAATATCAGTAAAAGGAACTGTAATTTATTTTGAACACTATATTTTTCAGTATACATGTATGCACAAGTATTAAGCAAGTATATTTGTTCGTATGAAGTCAGGAATATGTTTATTTGTATGTTTCGTGAATCGAGGTTCTAATATAGGGGGAACATGTGAAGTTTTTTTTACGTTAATCGTACAGTACGTTTTTTGGTTTGAATTTTACTATGTTACTTTGTAGTATGCATAAATGGACAACTGTTATCGATATTCCTTTTTAGCACCAATAAACTAATTTAAACTGCATGGTATTGGCATGCATGACATTTTATTCTGTAGTTTTTTGTGTATGTCTTAATAATGTCGGTATTATATGGTGCGTCACATAAACTTGTTAAATGATGTGTGTGTTTATATGCGTAGTCGATGTGAATGATTTCGATGTCGTTGAGGATGTTGATCGCAACAAGTTATGGATACCGATGGTACCTGATGAATTTAAACCGGAGTTGGGTGACCAGTTTGCGTCTGTTATCGAGGCCGAGGCTATGTACAGAAAGTATGCGGACAAGGCTGGGTTTGATGTTCGTTTGAAGGCGAAGAAGACAAACAAGGACGGGTCAATCCAGACCCATTGGATAGTTTGTAGTAAGGAGCAGTTTTCGAAGAAGAAGAATTTTGATTCTCTTGAGCTTCGTTCCGGTGACCGTCGTGTTCGTAACTCGAATGTCAAATGCTCCGGTTGCAACGCTTGCATGAAGTTTGACAAAGGACAATTCTCGATACGAGGTCTACGAGTTTGTTGAAAATCATAATCATGTGTTGTTTAATGCTAATGATCGACGTTTTTCACGTAAAAACAGAAAGATACAGTACACTGATTGCAGGAATGTGTTGAATAGCGCTAGTTATAAGGTTGGACCAACAAGAGCACATCGTATGCAAACTGCTTTGAAGGGTGGAGCTGAAAATGTTCGTTGCACTGTTGTCGATTACCAGAACTTTAAGAGAGACGTCGATGTGTTTGTGGGAAACAAGGATGCGAAAATGTTGATTAATAAATTGACTAGTAGGAAGGAGTTTAAAAGCGATTTTTTTTCCGAGTACAAGTGTCATGAACGTGAGTTGCATGCGATATTTTGGGCGGACGAAGTGGCCCAGATTAATTACAGACATTTCGGAGATGTAATATCTTTTGATGCTACGTATAGGACAAATGAGTGAGTGTTTTGGCTAAAAATATTTGTTTTTCATATTTTCGTTTGAATTTAATTTTTTTAGGCATGCGTTGGCATTTGTTCTGTTTTTGGTGGTTGACAATCACAAAAGTTCGGTTGTCGTTGAGTCTGCGTTGTTAGCTGGAGAAACTATTGAGAATTTCAAATGGGTGCTAAGGGCCTTTTTAAGATGTTACGAGAAGCAGCCATTGGTTGTAATTACTGACCAATGTTCGGCGATGAAACAAGTTGTTCCGTTCGTGTTCACCGAGTCTAGACATCGTTTATGTATGTGGCATATAATGAAGAAAGTACCTTCGAAGGTATGTTTTTTTTTATTTCTTATGATGTACTTTTTTGTAGCAATGATATTAGTCGATTATATCTAATTATATGTTCCTGTTTTTTTAGGTGAGCGCTGCACTAAATCATGATCCAGAGTTTAATCGCTTTATAAACAAAATCGTATGGAAAGTGAATATCAGTCCTGATGATTTTGAGAGGTTGTGGCATACGATGATTGTCAAATTCAACCTTGTCGATGACCCATGGTTCACCGAGATGTTTGAAATTCGTAATTCATGGATCCTTGCCTTTTATAGGGATACTCCAATGTCAGGTCTTATGAAGACCACTTCAAGATCAGAGAGTGCGAATGCTTTTTTTAATATTTATGTAGCATGGCACTTTGATCTTGTCCGGTTTCTTAGCAATTATGACTATGAAATCGAGGCGCAACGTGAGAAACAATCTGGGAATGAGTATGTAACCAGGACTACGTACCCGCAGCTGGTTAGTGGATTTCCTATCGAAAGGTATGCGGCCAAGTTGTACACAAGGAACATTTTTTTTGATTTTCAGAAAGAGTTAAAGAAGGCCATGTTGGCTTGTGGGGTGGAAGGTGTTGAATGTTTTGGTGACATCAAGACGTTTATTATTAGCCATAATAATAAGATGGCGGATACGAAGATTTTCTATAAGGTAATTTTAAACTATTTTTTTATTATTTTCACACCTGTTTTTTTTTTTTTGCTTTGAATAATCTTTTTTGTTTTCCATTTTAATTAGGTTGTTCGTAGTTCTTCAAATAACACCGTTGATTGCGAATGTAAATTCTTTGTTCAGAATGGGTTTCTATGTCGCCATGCATTGAAGGTGTTGATGAATGAACATGTCGAATCTATTCCAGATCAATATGTTGTTAGAAGATGGTTGCCATAGTTGGTACCCGTCCAACTTCAAACTGCCAAAGTAAGATACGGTGAGGTCGGCCCGGAAAAGGAGGAGTTAATAAATGGTGCCTATTCGAAGATGGATGGAATTATTAGTCGTGTTCGGAATGAGAAACCATGGTTATGTAAACTTAACAAAATGCTTGATGAGTTGAAACAAGAGATAGATAGTCAGTTAGAACCTGAAGACCCAAGCAAACAGAAAGTCGATGCAATTAATAAGTACTTAGGTGTTCCTGTTCCTGACGAGGTTGATATATTTCCTCCTACTGGTCTCAGGAATAAGGATTGTGGTACCGGGAAACGTTTGGTTGGTATTTCCGAGAGGATACAGTCTCAGAGTAAAAAAGCCAAAGCGTAAGTGTAAGAAATGTGGGCAGAGCACAGGATATGATTCCCGTAACTGTCCTGTGGATTCCCGATTGTGAAATAAATTTCAAATATTTATTAGTTTAAAGTCATATGCATTTGTGCACAGGAAATGATTGCAAGAAGGTTTTTTTTATTGTGTATGATTATGTACTTAAAAATTGCATTTAAATTTTTTAGTCTATTTAATGGTTTCTTTTTTTTTTTGTACGAACAATCATTGTTTTATGAGAAAATGAATTATTCGGGTGATTTTTGTTACAAACATTGTATCTAGGTCTTAAGTGGAAATCAGTATTGTTCCTTACGAATATGCTATTTTTTTTATGTTTTTCATAGTTGATTAGTGAAAGACTTAAATGTAGTTTGTTGGTTGGAAGACATAAATGTTTGGTGAGTGTTTGGTGTGAGGATTTACTTCTCATTAAAGTTCACGGTTCCTTGTATTTTTATTTATAAGAATGTTGTAAACATTTTTCTATCGAACTTCATCCAACAACTTGTGTTTCAAAAATGGCAAATAACAACAACTGAGAGAATGTTCATGGTAATGGGACATCATTATCACACATCGTTCAAGCATATGAGAAGCTTCTTGATGATAACCGTAGGCTGCGTCTTCAGTTGCAGGAGGTACCTTTTAGAGTTCCGTTTTTTTTTCCGGTTGTTCTTGTTACGTTATATTTGTTGATTATAATGTTGTCCTTTAACAAAATTAAAAGGTTATTGATGCTCGTGACTTTAAGGAACTTCAACTTAATCAAAGAGACGAAGAACTTTCAAATCTTCGGGAAGAGTTGTGGCAAGTTCTCCGGAAACTTGCCCATGCCGAATGGGATAAGAACTCCATTGAGAATGAGTTTTGGATGTACAAGGTCAAGTGTACATGCAAGGACTAGATGGCGATCGACTTTAGTTCCGTAGATGTGTAGTTTTTATGATGTTTGGTTATGATAAAAAAACACATTTGTGTAATAAGTATGTATTTTTGGATTTTGTATGTTATCCCAAAATGCATGCATTGTGTTAGGATCATCAATGAAAGAAGCTTTAACGTGTATGCACTACCTTTTTTTAGATCTTATTTTGTCAGTATATGAGACTTATTTTGTCAGTACATTCTTATATATAGTGTTTTGAAGTTACATCTTATGTCTTGTAAGTTTATATGTTCATTTTTTTAGCAGTGCAAGTTTGAGTATGTTTTTAATTGATCATGTGCATATAGGCACAGAGTACTAATAATATGCATATAGCCCAGGAGTTTTAATGTTAAAATCATTTGTAAGTGAGTTCCCCTAATAAATATGCACGAAGTAGAGATGCATATAGGAATTTCCAAATGCATTTGGTAATTATATATAAGATATGAACGAAAACATGTCCACCAATATTAATAACAAAATTGTGCTGATATACACTAAACGTAAACAGGAGACACTACTAATGAAATAAATTAAGTCATTGTTACCAAGATGATTATGTAACCCAAAAAAGTCGCAAAAAATTAGAGGCTAGTATCATATGTTTATACGAGCTAAATTTGTTCGAAAATCAATCAATTCTTCACCGACATTTCCTTTGTGCCTTCAAGTTGGCTTCCATCGACATAAATCTTCCAACTTCCAATCCGATTGCATGTTTTCTGATGTTCACCTCGCTATTCAGTATTTTCATTATGTACTTCGAACGAAGGGCCTTCAGCTGCCCCTTCTGTTTTGTGCTTTCCCTATATAATCCAGTATCCCACTTTGTTCCCATTTCACCGTAATACATCTCCATAGTCTGCATCATGAGTATGCCCTTGTCATCTTGGTTCTTCTTTGCCCTCCATCTCATATGTATAACAACTGATCCAACCTCTCGAAATGCATGCCAGTTTTTGTGGTTGTGGATTCGCAGATGATGAAAGATCATTGATTGCTGGAAGGAAAACAATTTAAAGAAGTTGTTATTTAATTGTTTTTAAATTCGTTTACTAATAATATAGCCACAAATTATACATATCATTGCATCGGACTCCATTTCATACAAATCTTCGTAATCACCCTCACGATCTTCGCTGTCTATGATTGTAGCATATGGGGTTTTCAGGTTGAAAACAATGAGATAATAGTGTATACCATCAAAAACCGAGAAGAAAACCTATGAATATGATCCTTAGTTACTGTATTGTTAATAAGAAGTAAAACAATAACAATTACGCAACATTAAGTTGTACCAAACAGTTGTTTAACATACCAGATCAATGTCCTTCATTGTTATCAAATCGGGATTATATTTTCCCCAATCATCGATATATCGTCGGAATGCTTCGTACCTTGTTACAGCTGGGAGTTGTAGGTCATTGAGCACCGGATCCATCTAATTTAACAATTTTTCATAAATATTAATTCAATAATGCGTTAAGCATAAATCCTTAAGAGAACAGTTTCTCTTGTGCATACATGAATGAAGTATTTTTCCACGTATATGTATCTGTTTTGTTGTGCGAATTTGCACACCTTTGTTTTTCCACATATGATGTTCATGCATTCTAACTAATGGTAAATGCACTAATAAACAAGTGTGCACTTTTGCAAAAGTCATAACTTTTTATTGTCATCTAGTTGCAACTACTAGCAAGCTAGCATCACCATATGTCTTAACGTGTACTTAATGAATTAGTTTTGTTATATGCTGTGAATATAGCATTATGATAGTATACGTATTGTTTACCGTTATGTCTGTGGTGAAAAAAAATCTGCGTGGTGAGTCGCTGCTTCGAAGCCTCTCGTCGTAATTCAAAATCGTTGCCCATGCGTCAATGATTCGTCTTGGAATGGTTGTGTCCCCAGCTAGGAATTGCATATCCCTTCGTTCTATCCTCATACCCATGTTATCTATGTATATTATCTCCCTGAAATGAATGTAAAACATGTTAAGTCATATCGGAGTTTATAAATCTTATTAATAACAATATAGATGAATACGTGTTAACGAACTTACATTAATCCTCCAATACCCCTTAACACCCATCCTCTTAGAGTGGTTTCATCCTTTGTTACTTCAAAATTAACAGCTCGTTCTACATAAGGTGATCGGAACATGGGTCCCAATCTCTTTGATCTTTTAACAGGCCATGAAGTGTACGCTTCTTCGTCCCGACCTGCCATGTATCACATAATGATAAAATACATAAAATTTTATTGATCCTGATTGACCCTATGTACATTGATTTCCATATTCGGAGTGTAAATGCACAAACAACCATGACTAACCGTAAGCACGTATATGCATGTCCCTTTACCCATAGATATATAAAATTAGGTGTATTTATGCCAATATGCATTTGTGAATATGTGCCATGGTGCCCGCTTTTGTGTTTGCATATTTTTATGCACATTTGTGTTTTATCATATGTCGATACAAACCATTCCTGCATATGTGCATACGGTTCTGATGTGCATCTAACTCAAGTGTGCAAGTGAATAAGATATTACCTTTGACGTTACCTTCTTGTAATGCATGCTCTGGACTCTTTTATGGGCTTATGCCTAGGTCGAAAGATGGTGTTGATATTATTGGGAATGGCACCAGTGGTGTATTCTCTGAGCTGCCCACCTCTAACTGTTTGCCCTTATCTACATTTGTTACTTTTTCTTTTTAGTAAACATATGCACAATCATTACCATATTCTGATTTTCAATTCGCATATAAACGTTTCTAATCATATGCAATTCTGCACACGGTTACGATTTCGTTTGTGTGTGGAATATGCATAAGAATAATATGTGCATATATGCATGGGTGTTAATGGACCTTGAACTTACCTTTCTGTTTACTTTCTTCTAATGGCCGCGCCTGAGACTTTTGTGGGCTTATCACTAGGTCGAAGCCGGGTGGTGATGTGTTTGCCAACATAACCGGCTCTGGATTTCTTGTACTGACGACATGTATTTGCTTTCCCTTATCTAGCTTATGTACAATTGATTTGCCGTTATCGTTGTCCGCTCCTGTAACACCCTAAATTTTAGAGAAATAAAAATTTGAAAATTTCGCAATATGACGACTATAAACTGAGTAAACCTGGGTAAACCAAAACCTGCCATAACAATCCCAGAGTATCATCCCGAGAACGGGGAATATAGTTGTATCCTTTACAAATGAATCAAATGAAGAAGAATGTACAACAACCTAATAATCTAACTTAGACAAGAAAGAATAATATCGGGTGTTACTACTCTTCCAAAATACGTATCCACTATCACCATCGTATTGGTCAGTAAATCACCCCAAAAAGACCGCTCTCGACCTCTAGGCCGACCGCTCATTCCCAACGAATCCCACCGCTAGATTGACCTGCTATACATGCCATTTTAAGAAAAAGTGTTAGGCAAAAGCCTAGTGAGATCAAACAGTTGTAATTAAAATAATCAACGTGAGAACTAATGTCCCAACGTCGGACTAGATGAAACAACAATTATGGGGTCATGAATCCCAAGTGAAACCAAATATGCCACATAGAGTTAATCGACTAACCAATAATTCAACGTTAAGATACAAAACCCAAGACATTGACCAATGAAGGCTTTTTGCATAATACTTGCATAATTTTACCAAGAGGTTCCAATTTGACATATGAATCACATACCCATATTCCAACCATTTGGGTCACTTTAATATTTCAAACTCTAGTTTTGGATCCCAATTACTCAACCCGAGGTTATAGTAAAACAAGTTTCCAATGTATAAGCTTATCAGCAGTTCAACCTAAAATTCATCAACCCATTATTAATAAACCATGTTCACATATAAATTCAAGATAGCCGTTTTTCTTTCTTGAAATCCCATCCAAACACATAAACCCTAGAATCTCCAAAATTAGGGTTTTGAGTGATAATGCACCCCAAATTGTACAAGTAAAAATGGAGATGTCTAGTAGGTTAAAATCATGATTTTTAACATGTATAAAGTTTAGAAAAAGGATTAACTCACCTTATAGGGTTATATTTCAAACCCTAGAGTACCAAGAGTTAGAAGTAAGGAGATGGATTCTTTGAGGAGACTCTAACTAGCATAATCACCTTTATAATGGCACCTAAAATCAAGGTAAGAGATAAGATTGGGTGGTTGGGATGCATTAAATCCAAGAAGATAAAAGGGGTTGAATACCTACCAAAACCTTGGGAGAAAAACTGGAGCAACAAGAACCAAAATAAGATGTAGTGAGAAAGTCCCGCGTGTGAGGGTTTTAAGCCCCTGAAGCCCGCCGGCGACTATGACCTGGCGACACTGCCCTGGTCATAGTCGCTGGGCAATGTCGCCGCCCAGGCTCCTACTTCTGCCATTTTCCAGCGAACCCTTCTCCCCCTGCGACTTTGACACTTGCGGGCATAGTCGCCCAAGACTATTTTGGCACGAAATCAACCCGAAACCATCCAGTTCTTCGACGAGAAACATATGGTAAAATCAATATAACAAATCGACAACCAAACTCTAACACAAGGTGTTATCCCAGATTTAATCTAGTTGGTAAATAATCAATCAAGTAATCAAGCAACACAATAATAATCAAGAGATATATAAATAAGAGTAACATACCAATCCCTTGAATAAACAATGAAACCCTTGAGTGTTCTTGATACCCTTGAATACAGAGAAAACGTATGGTTACTATTTAGAAAATTATCAGAGTTCTTTCTAAAACTAAACTAAACATAACTTTAAATACCTAGGCCTTATGGGCTTCCTAATGCTTAATGGGCTTGGGTCCAATAGCTAATAACTATTAAACTATTACAATTTAAACCCTCTAACTTTAGCTTTAGCACAATTGCAGTTTAAACCCTGAACTTTAACTTTAATCTTGAATACAATTATTTGATCCAACAATCTCCCCCTTTGGATTCAAGATTAAAAAAAAATTTGCAATTGTCTTCGGATCTTCACTTGTCTTCTCTTTTCTTCAGATATGACGTTGATATCTTCAAAACTTTAAAACTTCAAATCTTTGAAAATCTTCAGCAGTCTTCAGATTATATTCTCCTTCTTTGATAATTCTCCCATTTTGTATCTTCTCCCCCTTTTTGATGAGTGGTGAGAATCATCATCATCAAAACTTTGCAAAACAATCTTCCCCTTTTCAAGACAATCTCCCCCATTGTGTATGATTACGTAAGCACAATCTTCATGTAACGAGCCCTGTATGAAATAAGAGCAGTCTTCCCAGATGGAAAGAGTGATTATTTCAATCTTTTCAGATTAAAATAGAAAGTAGTAACCATTCGAATCTTTTCAAATTTAAACAGTTAATAAGTGTAACCCTGAATCAACAAATGACTCAGTTAGAATGCCTGTCAATGACACAAAGTCACTGAGTAACACAAAGTTACTATATAAGGAGCTGGTTTGATGTAGACTCCCCAGGTCTTCCATTCAATCATCGAATAACACATGGTTATCTATGAACGTTCTGACAGAAAACAAATTTCTGTGTGCTAGTGCATGTGTATGAAAGAATTAAGCATAGATGTTTGCTATTCATTTTAGGCTCAAAGTATGTAAACTTGTTGAGACAACAACAAATTATACAAAGACTCAATGTGCATGAGAAAAGGGTTCGAAGGTGGGGCAACTTTCCTTCTTTTTCAATATTAGTATCTTCCAAATGAAGAACCAATAGCGTATGTGCTGCGTCCCCAGAAAATGTGAAACATTCTCTTTTTGAGAAAAGAATGAGTAGCTGGTGAGGTTGTATGCAAGAGATGGCATGGGCTAGTTGCCTTTTTCAATGATGGTCACCAAAGAATGTGAACCAATCAGATTATGTGGCTGCCCGGCTCAGAAAGAAGTTTGGTGCAGAGTTTAATATTCTTTTACTCTGATCTCTCACCCTCTTTCTTTTAATGCTCATGTCTAACCAATCTCTCTTTTTCATTTTACCTCATCACACACCATCACTCAATTCTTTTGACCCTTCTCCCCTCAATCACTCAGGGAATACTTCCTGGGTAGGAAACACTGGTTATCGTGAATCTATGGAAGTTCTGTTAAGCTCACACACTGAATCCTATGTATTATCCTAAAAGTACATGTTGTTCAACAGGAGTTTTGTACATGTAAGCACAAATACCACTTGTTACATGAAGAATATAATATTCGGAGATGTCAAAACAAAAGATGTTTGACGATGCAATTCTCCCCCTCAAACTAAAAGAGTTTGACAATTTAAGCTCTTAAGGAGTTTTTCAATTAAGCTTATAGATGATTTGTCATGAAGAATAATATTTTGGAGAATCAAAAACGAATGTTGTTTATATGAACAATATATAAACATATTTTCAATGAAAGCACACATGAAATGACGTTTGATTCAATCAACAGTGAATACAAAGAAAGTGAGTATTACCATAGAAAGATTTAACTTTTGATACATGGTAATAACAAAGTCAAAATAGAATGTTCTGAACCGTTATGTGTATGAATACTTGACAAAGTATATTGACAAGATAAAACGCAAGTATTTATCTTTAAGAACACACGGTCAGATAAGCATTTAAGTATTCAAAAATCTGTTAATATCACAGATATTCTCTCCCTTAAGTTAATTTTTTTTTTAAGATTAAGAAAAAAAAAACAGAAAAATAAGGCACTGAAGTGCGGGTTCTAATCCGATGTGATTAGAAGCCATAGTCACTTGACCAAACCTGCATAAATAAAGAAAAATAATGGTAATCATTTATGAAAATGATTCCTCCTTCGTTAACAACAGTTGGAAAATAACACACAAGATCAAAACTTGGAATACTCCCCCTAGAATCATGATGAAGGTTTAAGACATGTTCAACATACCAAGTTTGCTGATTAGAAATTGAAAAAGCTTTTTGGTGAAAAGGTCAGCTAACTAGAAGTCAGTTTGAACAAAGTGCATTTCAATATTACCTTTTTCAACATGATCCTTAATGAAGTGATAGCGTACATCGATATGCTTGGTCTTCGAATGTTGTACCGGATTAGAAGTTATAGATATTGCGCTCTTGGAATCACAATAAATAGGAACACGCTTGTAGTTGTATCCAAAGTCCCTTAACTGTGTCGTCATCCAGAGGACTTGAGAACAACAGCTAGCAGCAGCTACATACTCAGCCTCGGCAGTGGATGTTGAAACACAGTTTTGTTTCTTTGAAGTCCAACTCACAAGTTTGTCACCTATGAATTGACATGATCCAGAGGTGCTCTTCCGATCTAGCTTACATCCTGCATGATCAGCATCTGTAAAGGCAGTTAGTTCAAAACGAGAATCCTTTGGATACCAAAGGCCTAGATTAGGAGAACCTTTGAGATATCTAAGGATTCGCTTAACAGCAGATAAGTGCGACTCTTTGGGATTAGACTGATATCTCGCACAAAAGCATGTGGCAAACATTATATCTGGGCGACTTGCAGTCAGATAAAGTAAAGAACCAATCATGCTACGATACACCTTTTGATCAACAGGTTTCCCGGAGGGATCTGCGTCTAAGAGTGTACCAGTAGCCATTGGTGTTTTCATGACTGAACTATCTGACATATTGAACTTTTTCAAAATATCGTTTATATATTTAGCTTTATTAATAAATATGCCTTCGGGTAATTGCTTTACTTGAAGACCAAGAAATAAATTCAATTCATCCATCATCGACATTTCAAACTTTGTTTCCATTATCTTTGAAAAGTTCTTGCAAAATTTCGGATTTGTCGACCCAAATATTATGTCGTCAACATAAATCTGAATGAGAATCAAGTCCTCACCTTGCCTTTTGAGAAATAAGGTAGTATCTACTGTACCTTTCTTGAAACCAGAAGCAAGTAGAAATTTAGTGAGAGTTTCATACCAGGCTCGCGGTGCTTGTTTGAGACCATAAAGCGCTTTGTCTAAAACATAGACATGATCAGGGTGATGAGGATCAACGAAACTTTCAGGTTGAGCCACGTAAACCTCCTCATGAAAAACGCCATTTAGAAAAGCCGACTTTACGTCCATTTGATAGACAGTAAAGTTTTTGTGCGCTGCATATGCTAGAAAGATTCTGATGGCTTCGATCCTTGCAACCGGGGCGAATGTTTCATCATAGTCAATGCCCTCTTGTTGACAATATCCTTTGGCGACCAGACGAGCTTTGTTTCTCACTACTACTCCGGCTTCGTCTTTCTTATTTCTGAAAACCCACTTTGTTCCAATAACGGATTTACCTTTAGGTAGTGGGATCAAGCGCCATACCTTGTTCCTTTCGAATTGGAGAAGCTCATCTTGCATAGCAGAAATCCAGAAGGGATCACGTAGAGCTTCAGACGCTTTCTTCGGTTCTAGGGAACTAAGGAAGTTTGAAAACATGCAGAAGTTGGCTGTTGCAGATCTTGTTGTGACACCAGATTGTACGTCACCTATCACGTTTTCCAGGGGATGATCCTTAGTCCAACGATGTGTGCTTGGTAAGGCTTCAACTATTTGTTGCGTATTTGACACATCGTTGTCATCTTGTACGGCAGGTTGCTCCATAGATGTACTTGGGACATCTTGTACTGGTGTTTCTGATACTGAAGCTTCTGGACTAACAGTTGAAGTGCTCGGGACTTCGTTTCCAGAAGAACTATCTGTAGAGACAGATTCAACATTAGTAGAGTCAGAAACTAACTTTGTACTCGTACCTGATGGAGATGAAATGTCAGTGACTTCTTCGGAAGGTCCAAACATGTCAGGATCGAATTCTCAACAAGAATTAATTCTCAGAAACAATATCAAAGAAGTTTGCGGAATAACACTTTGATATTCAATGAAATAGTAAATCAATACAGTAAATATGAAGAACAAATTGTAAACTTGTATTGAATGCTTTGAATGTTACAAGATTACACACTCAACCACAATATTGATGAACAGACTCACCAATACGAATTCTACTTCTCTAGAATTAGGATCTATGCCTTGAGGTTGTTTTTCTCTCAAAGAATGAAAAACAAAAGTTATCTAACAATTCTAAACAATACAATATATATACTGAATACAAAGATAATTACAATAAATAAAATATCTTCAGTATATCTTCTATGTATATCTCTAAGCTTCCATGTATATTCTTTCATACGAATCTTCATCATATAAGCAGTATTAATCTTCAGCAGCATTAACTTCCTTCTAGCAGCATTAACTACTAAGCAGTACTAACCACTAGCAGTACTAACTAGCTAAGCAGTACTAACTTTGTTCAAGCAGCACTAACTTTAACTAGCAGTATTAACTACTAGCAGTAGTAACACTCAGCAGTATTAACCTTTAAATCTTCTAGCAGTATTAACTCTGAACCAGCAGCATTAACCATACTTGAGTTTTTCTTCAGTTCCCAACAATCTCCCCCTAACTTGACTTTTAGGAAGAGAAGTCAAGTTCTTCAAATTTTCTTCAAGATGCTTTCAACACCTCAATTCATACTCCTAGATTAGGATCCAAACCCAAACTTTGATTAATGATTCTGCTAACCACAATCTTTGCCATTTCTGAATCTTTTGAACATGTAAGCTTTGCATTCAACATTGCTTGTAATTTGGCCTTGCTGTGATCATAGATTTTATCAACTAAGTAGTACTCATGATAAGCTCTGTCCACAGTGATGACATAGACTCCACACCTTTCAAATATCATCCAGTTTTCTATTCTTTGGAATTTATTCTGTAGATGCAAATCTCTGATCACATGTTGAACTTTGCTAGGGTCAAACATCATGCATAAGTACTCCATAGCTAATCTGATTAAGCTCATTCCTTCTCCTTTCAGTTCCTTTTCATATATCTCCAACCCAACTTTAAACATCTCTTCTAAATCTGATCTTGAACAACTTCTTATGAGTCTACCCCAAGTAGAGTACACTTCATATAGATCTCCCATTCTCTTAAGCCTGAAGTATTTCTTCCTTTGATCTTCCAAAATATCCCAAAAGATAACTTCTGGAGCTTTCATAGAGATAGGATTAACTGAAACTGGTTCATCAGCTGTTGTAGTCATATAAAAATCAAGATTATATCGCTTATTGGATTGTTCTGGGTTCTTTACAGATTCAGTTGTAGAAGTAACTGAAGGTTCTGCTGTTTCTGCCGTTTCTTCAACTCTTGGCCTTTTGTTCTGCTTCTTGGAGGCAATTGACTTCACCCTCTTCACAGATGTAGCTTCTATACCAACACCTTCATGTTCTTCCTTCATCTCTTCAGTTTTATCTTTTGAAGGTGTGGTGTCCTCAGGGAATGGCTTTTGAATATTCAGGTCATGCCTTTCCTTCATTCTTCTCTCAGCCTCTTCTCTTTGGACTGAATCACCTTGAAGCTTAAGCATCTCTTTATGATACAACTCCTTAACCTGAGTGTATGCCATGTTGGTGAATATCTCCCCCTTAACACCAATTGCACCTTTCAGGAAATTTATCATCTTTCTTCTTTCCTGATTGGCCAAAAATGTTTTGGAGGGTTGTCTCTTTTGCTTTTTGAATGGCATTCTTTGCTTAAAAACTTTCACAGAACTTTTCTTGGCTTGAGCTGCTTCTTTGATGCTTTTCTGATATTCTGCATTTAACTTTCTAGCCATGATCTTTGCAAGCTCTCTATCCTTCTCTGATTGAAGTTGTTCTTCTTTTTCCATTTCAGCCTGAAGTAGCTTTGCCATTTCTTCATCCAACTCAATCTGACTCTTTTTCTTGGCAGGCAGTTCAGCTTCAACCATTTTCTCCTTTCCTTTTCCTTTTGTCTCCTTTGCCTTTTCTGTTGCCTTTTGTTGCACTTTTCCTTCATTGATGACTACTCCCTTGGCCTTTTGAGTAGCCTCAGGAGTGTCATTCTTTGCTTTGACTAGTGTTTCTACAATCTCCATTTCTTCAACAGAAAGCCCTGTTACTGCTGCTTCTGTTACTGCTGCTTCAGCAGTATTAACAGTTTCTTCTGCTTCAGTAAATTCTGATTCTTTTTCTGCCTCTTTCTCCCCCTCAACCTCAAATGCCCTCTCAGCTGGATTTGCTTTCTCTTTTTCAGCCTCTTTCTCCCCCTTGTTGGAAGCATCTTTATTAGTCGACCTCTTCTTTAAAACAAACTGTTTTCTTCTCTTCTTCTGTACAAGCTTTGTCACCATCTTCTTTAATTTGGTAATCTGAACTTGTTGTGACAGGATTACCAGCTTCATCTCCTCTATTTCTTTTCCTTGTTTTAGAATATCTAGGTTGATGTTACCCATTGCCTCCATCAATTCATCATAGTTATATCTGTCCTCACCTTCTCCAGAAGTGTTACCCTCCTTTGAAGGATCATTGGATCTTTTATTTGTGGAAGTCTTCTGCCTTGCAGAGGCACTATCCACCCCTGTGGTTTCTTGGCACCAGGGACCTTCAAATGATTGCTCATTCAAAGTTGCCATGGGGGAGGTCTTATTGATGTTACCACTTTCCTCCTCTGTGCTAGCAGGAGTAGTGGCAGCCTCATCACCCATATGCTCTACCTCCTCCTCAGAGAGCACCTCCTTTGGGTTGGGAGACACCCTTGTGGTTTCCCTTTGGATATTCTCTAGGGGAGAATTCTCCCTTAGAGGGCTTATAGGCTTGGTGGGTAATGGTACAAGAAGGGAAGGAGCCTTCTTTACCTGTTTTCTCTTGTAGGTTTGGGTGATGGGAGAGGTTGGTTTTTCAAGAAGGGACTGGGGAATTGATTTTGAGAGGGAAGGTTGGGCTTGGCTAGCAGTGGGTTGGTCTAATGGGGGCCTTGACCCTGCTGCCATACCTTCATTGGTTTGGGATACCACCATCATTGTAGAGAACAATGGGGTGTCAACTCCTTCAGAGTCCCCAGCAGATCTTCTCATATTTGAGAAAACCTTGCCTTTGGGGGGTTTAGGTACATATACCCCAACAGGTTGAGGTATATCCGTCAATTGATTAGTAATAACTTCTTGAACAAACCTGGGATACATAAAGAAGCTCTTTTTGTTTCCCATGTTTGAGACAAGATCATTGAAAATCATTTTAGAAAAATTGTACTTTCTGGCAGTGGCCAAGCACACCAAAGCATAAGCAATAGTGCTGCTGAACTCACTCCATCCAGTAGTCTTTTTGGATATACAATGCATAAGAGTATGGACAAAGAAACGCCATTGGGGTGAGAATTTTGCTTTAGAAAATTTGAAAACACCCAATGGGCCTCCATACCCCATTCTTGTAAGATTTGAAAACAGTTCATCATTTGGGATAGAAGTTATACCAGATGCATCGTCTAGACGTAGACTGATGCGAATAACTTCTTCAGTAACTGTAAGTGATTGATCACAGATTCTTGTCTTGATCATTTGCACACCATTTTCCACAACAATGGTTGCATTATCCCAGAACTGCCTTTGATGCTCAATGTAGATTGTAGGGGATACAGTAAGAGCATGAGCAATGTGGCTTGACTTGAGGAAATCCACAATCTGATGAAATCCTGAAGCTTGCTTTGGCTTTTGTAGCATCGCAATCTCGTTGTGCTCGTCGATGAACGTCATGGATGCCATTGATCTTAGTGAAAACTTGCCTGAAAACTTCGAACTTGAGAGAGAAAAGGTTTTGAGCGCAAGAGAACAGTATGCAAAGAGTCGTTATGAACTTTTAGGCGGGCAAAGAGTATTTATAGTATTAAGAATATAAGCAGTATTAACCTAGAGCAGTAGTAACTACTAGCAGTAGTAACGGCTAGCAGTATTAACTAACTAGCAGTATTAACGGCTAGCAGTATTAACTAACTAGCAGTATTAACTGAAAGCAGTATTGACCACTAGTAGTATTAACTGAAAGCAGTATTAACCACGAGCAGTATTAACTGAAAGCAGTATTAACCACTAGCAGTATTAACTGAAAGCAGTATTAACCACGAGCAGTATTAACTGAAAGCAGTATTAACCACTAGCAGTATTAACTGAAAGCAGTATTAACCACTAGCAGTATTAACTGAAAGCAGTATTAACCACTAGTAGTAGTAATTATACTTACTCCTTTTAAACTTGCTAAACACTGAGTACTGCTATGCATATCCTGAAAAAGAAGATTAGTAACACCAAGAATAAAAATATACAGGTATAAAACCACTTTTTGAGAAGAAGATTATTCAGAGTTTATCATTCCCACACTTGTTACCAAGAAAGTGAATCTACCCACATCAAAAGCTTTAGTGAATAGATCAGCAAACTGATTGTCAGTGTGAACTTTGACAACTTGAATAAGTTTCTTTTCATTACAATCTCTTATAAAGTGATACCTGATTTCAATGTGCTTTGTCTTTGAGTGCTTGACTGGATTATTTACAATGCTAATAGCACTGCTGTTGTCAATAAAGATTGGAGTGTGTAGAAAGGTTACCCCATAATCCAACATTTGATTCTGAATCCATAAGACTTGAGAACAGCAACTTGCAGCTGCTATGTACTCTGCCTCTGTTGTAGATGTGGATACTGTGGTTTGTTTCTTGCACTGCCATGATACTAGTCTAGCACCCAAAAACTGACATCCTCCAGAAGTAGATTTTCTGTCCAAGTTTGCCCCACCTAGATCACTGTCTGAGTATGCTATTAGGTCAAAAGGTGAGTTATGAGGATACCAAAGTCCCAATCTGGGTTGCCCTTTGAGATATCTGAATATCCTCTTAACAACTTGAAAGTGAGATTGCTTTGGCCTAACTTGAAATCTTGCACATACACAAACTGGAAACATTATATCTGGCCTTGATGCTGTGAGATACATGAGAGAGCCAATCATGGATCTATAATAATGCACATCCATATCCTCCCCCTCAAGATCTGCTGTGATCTGCTTGTGTGTTTCCATAGGTGTGCTGGCATGTTTTGATTCTGAGAAACCAAACTTGGTTAGAATATCCTGCACATACTTGGATTGACATATGAAAATGCCATCTGACTTCTGTTGAACTTGGAGTCCAAGGAAGAAAGTAAGTTCCCCCATGGAACTCATTTTGAACCTTTGATGCATTAAATCCTCAAACTCCTTGCACATGTTGTTTCTTGTAGATCCAAAGATAATGTCATCAACATAGATTTGGACCAGCAAGATATCCTTCTTCTTTCTTTTGATAAAAAGAGTCTTATCAATGACTCCTCTTTCAAAGTCATTTTCCAAGAGATAGGATGACAGAGTGTCATACCATGCTCTTGGAGCTTGATGTAGTCCATAAAGTGCTTTCTTTAATTTGTATACCCTGTCTGGATAGCTTGGGTTTTCAAACCCTGGTGGTTGACAGACATATACTTCTTCTTCAATTGATCCATAGAGAAAAGCACTTTTTACATCCATTTGATAGACTTTGAAGTTCATGTAAGAAGCATAGGCTAGGAATAGTCTGATTGCTTCTATCCTTGCCACGGGTGCAAAAACTTCTTCATAATCTATACCCTCTTCTTGAGTATAGCCTTGAGCCACCAGCCTTGCTTTGTTCCTTATGACAATGCCTCTTTCATCTCTCTTGTTTCTGAAAATCCACTTTGTGCCAATTGCTCTGTGACCTTTAGGAAGGTCTACTAGATCCCATACATCTTGTAGCTTGAACTGTAACAGTTCTTCTTGCATTGCTTCTATCCAGCTAGATTCTTTCATAGCATCATGTGCCTTTTTAGGCTCAAGCTGGGATAGAAAACAAGAAAGGACTGTATGCTGTTGATCTTGCATTTCTTGAAGCCTGCTTTGATGTCTAGTCATCAAAGGAGAAGAGATATCTCCTATTACCAGCTGTGGAGGATGATTCTTTTCAACTCTGGTGTTATGGCTAGGTTCTTCATTCAGTCCAGCCTCTAGATTAGAGTCATGCAACTCAACTGAAGTGTTTTCAGATGCCACTTCTGATTCTTTATTTTCTTGAGTCTCCTCATCTCTAGTTTCTTCTTCACTCTGATTTGGTCCAGTAAATGATTCCTTTTCACAGTCTTCACCAGGATGCACTGTGGGTATGGGAAATATCACAGATTTAGATATGCTTTCTGAGACTTGTGTGATCCCTGATCCTCCACATCCTGTTCCTGTAGAATCATCACTACTGAAACCAAAAGAATTAGTTAGTGAATCAATGTCAAATAGCCACTGAGGTCCAGATCCAACAGGATTTGGTGTGCTCTCATTGCATTTGACATTGTCACTTTCTTCAATTATTCTAGAAGAAGAGTTAAAAACTCTGTAGGCCTTACTCTGAGATGAATATCCCACAAGAAATCCATCATCTGCTTTGCTATCAAACTTACCTAAGTGAGATTTGGTATTTAGAATTGTACAAGGACACCCAAAAGGTTTGAAGAAACCAATAAAAGGTTTTCTTTTATTTAAAAGTTCATAAGGGGTCTTGTTCTTTTGCTTGACCACTAGAACTCTGATTTGGACATAACAAGCAGTATTAACTGCTTCAGCCCAGAAGGTAATTGGTAATTTTGAATCAGCCAACAGAGATCTAGCAGCCTCTATTAGTGTCCTATTTCTCCTTTCAGCAACACCATTCTGTTGAGGAGTCCTAGGAGCACTATATTGTCTCTCAATGCCTTTTTCTTCACAAAAGGAGTTTAGATCATGATTTTTAAACTCAGTTCCATTATCTGATCTAATGACTTTTACTCTTTGATTAGTTTGGTTTTCAATTCTTAGAATAAAGGATTTGATAAGATCACTTGTTTCATCCTTAGTCCTTAGAAAATATACCCAAGTAAATCTGGAGTAATCATCAACAATAACCAAGCAGTAAGATTTCTTGCCTATACTCATAACATTTGTAGGACCAAACAGATCCATATGCAATAACTGGAGACAAGTAGAAACAGAATTTAACTCTTTGGTCTTATGAGAAGTTTTGTGTTGTTTGCCTTTAAGACAAGCAACACAATGATCATCACATGAAAAGACTTTTGAAGGTAACCCTCTTACAAGGTTATTTTTAACAAGATTGTTCATAGTCTTGAAATTCATGTGACACATCCTTCTGTGCCATTGAGAGGATTCATCTACAGATGCTTTTGAAACAAGACAATTTAGAGATGAATCACTATCAACATTTTCCATATCCAGACAGTAAACATTTTCCTTCCTTGGAGTTCTAAGTAGTATCATGCTTTCATCAACTACCTTGAACCCTGGAGCAAGGATCATACACTCAGTATTAGTAAATAATATACTATATTGTTTGTCACAAACCTGTGATACACTTAACAGGTTGTACTTTAATTGATCAACATAGTAGACATCCTCAAATGTCATCTTACCTTTGGTGACATTACCTTTTCCACTTATCTTACCACCAGTAAGATTGTCTCCAAATGCAACATGTCCTCCATTGATATTCTTGAAATCCTGAAGGCATGACATGTTGCCTGTCATGTGCCTAGAGCAACCACTATCGACATGCCAAATGCTCTTTTCCTTGAGCTGTTGGTTGCCCTGCACATTAGATAAATCAATTAGTATGATTTAGGAACCCAAGCCAAAGTGGTCTTGGGTACCCCTTTCTCATCAAAATATTTGCATTCTTTCTTGACAAGATTTTTGAACTTTAACTCCTCATTCTTGGAGTACTTTGTTACAATAATAGGCTTGGAACTATGTTTGCTAGAATCAGTACTAGTTTTAGAAGTACTAACTACCTTGGCAGCACTTGCATGCTTAGCAGCACTAACTTTGTTGGAAGTAGTAACTGTGTTAGCAGCAGTAACTGTGTTGGCAGTATTAACTTTTGAAGAGGTATTAACAGTATTAGCAGCATTAATATTTTCAGCAGTACTAACACTGTTAGCAGTAGTAACTGTGTTAGCAGTACTAATACTGTTAGTACTTCTAGGCACCCACATTTTGATACTTTCTTTAAAAATCTTTTTCTTTAAAGTGCCTTTACTTTCAACATATTTCTTTATCACATGTTTCTTTCCAGCCTTCCTACAACCCACAGATTTTTGCACAAATCTTTGAAAGTTCATCTGTTGGTTAATAGGGTTAAAGTAACAATACTTAGCCAAATGATTCAACTTGCCACATATAAAACAAGGTTTTGGTCTATTGATTTTATTCAGATCAACTCCTTGTTTCTGAGCCCATTGATTATTCCAGTTTCTTTGATTTCCTCTTTTTAAACCAGAATTTAGGCTCTTGGCTTTATTGCATTCACATTGTTTGCAAGGAATAGGGTTCACAACAGTGGTCTGCTTATAGTGAACCTTCTTGTTATTTCCCTCAGTCTTTTCTATCTCTTTAAACTTGATCCAGTGCTTTCCACATCCCTCATTGGTGATAATGTGATTTTCTTTAGGAATCTCACCACTCACAGTATTTTCCTTATCCTTGACAACTTCTTTCTCAGTTTTATCCTTAACAACCACTTCATCTAAGGGATCTATTTCAGTGGCTCCCTTAGGTAGATCCTTCCTATCCTTTGTTTCTAACAACTCTGAACTAGGAGGGATGTAGTTGTTGTTATAGGGTGGTGGTGTGGTATTGTACCCTATACCTCTTCTCAGTTTATCATGAATCTGAGTTTGTAACAAAGAATCCATTGCTTTGGAAGCATTAGAAAACTTTTCTACATCAAGTTTGACTTTAGCTAGCTCTCCTCTTAGCTTTTCACTTTCTTCTTTAGATCTGGTCAGTTGAAGCTCTAAGTCATTCTTCTCCCACTTCCAGTAATTTGTGTCATAAGAGTGTTGAAGCTCATTAGCTTGAAAACCCTTAATCTGTTCTTCAAATCTCTCAACAATCCTCACATAATCTTTTATGTCTTTTTCCAATCTCTTAAGGTCATCACTCATGTTCTGGTTGTGATCCCTATACCTTTTAACAGTGTTAATGCAATTTTGAGAGCAAAGATTGGAAGTTACCTCTGTAGTGAGACCAGACACCTCTGCCATTAGAGCTTGATTCTGAATAGCCTCTTCAGCTTGATCACTCCAATCAAACCCCATACCTTGTTGAGAGACAAGGGCTTGTGCAGAGTTTCTATTGAAGCTTCCAGATTGAGCTTGTTGGTGGTTGTTATTCTGAGACATTCCACTTCTGCATTCTCTAGCAAAGTGTCCCTTTTGATGGCATTTGTAACATTCCACCTTGGACTTGTCAAATCCTGCTCCATCTTCTCTTCTTTGGGAGAAGTTGTTCCTCCCAGTTCTTTTGATGAACTTTTTAACTCTCATGGAGAGCATGGCCATCTGCCATTTAATATCCATCTCTTCCAGATCATCGGGATGGAGTTGTTCTAAGTCATCATTAATCAAAGAGGAATTTCCATGATTAGAAAGAAAAGCTTCAAACACAGAATCAGTGCCTTTATCTTGATTTGTTCCATTAGCAGCATTAACTGATTCAGGGTTAGCAGTAGAATCAATTGATGCTGATAGGAGTGCAGCATTATGAATATATCCAGAAGGCTTCTTCTTTGTTTCCACCTCAGCTTCAAATACTCTAAGATCATTGTACAGATCATCAAGTTCTTTTTCTTCCAACTGATCATTCTGTCTGAATGACACAGTGTACATGGTCCATTCATCTCCAAGGGACCTTAAGAACTTTCTGTTCACATCATCTTGATCAATCTGTACTCCCATAGTAGCTAGTTCACCAATTAGTTTATTAAACCTGTCAAAAGTTTGAGTCATGGACTCATTCTTAGTGGAGATGAAGTTTTCATACTGTTGCTTTAAGATTGCCTTTTGATTTCTCTTGGTACTTTTGGTACCTGAGAATCTCTTCTCTAGAGCATTCCAGAGCATCTGTGCATCAGTGCAATTGCAGAATTGGTGTTGATACTCATTTGGAATGGCCAAGAGCAGTGTGCTCAAGGCTTTCATCTCTGTCTGCCTTGTCTTCCTGTCTGCATCTGTCTTTGGAGGGGTTCTTTTGCCATCTTCACCAATCTTTCCTTCATCAGATGGGCCATTCTCAATGATGTCCCACATAGAGTAATCTGTGAGGAGAATATATTGCTTGATTCTGATCTTCCACATGTCAAATTCATTGGATCTAAGCATTGGAACTTTTGAGACCAAAGTACTGCTTGATTCTGTAAGATTTTCCATGATGAATAACTGTTTCTGAGAGAGTTTGGCTCTGATACCACTTGTCAGGATCGAATTCTCAACAAGAATTAATTCTCAGAAACAATATCAAAGAAGTTTGCGGAATAACACTTTGATATTTAATGAAATAGTAAATCAATACAGTAAATATGAAGAACAAATTGTAAACTTGTATTGAATGCTTTGAATGTTACAAGATTACACACTCAACCTCAATATTGATGAACAGGCTCACCAATACGAATTCTACTTCTCTAGAATTAGGATCTATGCCTTGAGGTTGTTTTTCTCTCAAAGAATGAAAAACAAAAGTTATCTAACAATTCTAAACAATACAATATATATACTGAATACAAAGATAATTACAATAAATAAAATATCTTCAGTATATCTTCTATGTATATCTCTAAGCTTCCATGTATATTCTTTCATACGAATCTTCATCATATAAGCAGTATTAATCTTCAGCAGCATTAACTTCCTTCTAGCAGCATTAACTACTAAGCAGTACTAACCACTAGCAGTACTAACTAGCTAAGCAGTACTAACTTTGTTCAAGCAGCACTAACTTTAACTAGCAGTATTAACTACTAGCAGTAGTAACACTCAGCAGTATTAACCTTTAAATCTTCTAGCAGTATTAACTCTGAACCAGCAGCATTAACCATACTTGAGTTTTTCTTCAGTTCCCAACAAAACATGTCTTCAGAATTAGTAGGGACCTCCGAGCTTGTACCACTTGTTATTGATGTGGATATGACTTTTTCAAAATCTCATTTCTGGTAGACCTTTGACCAGACCTTGTCTTTGTAGCTTCGCTATAGATCGGAAATTCTGATGAGACAAGCGTCGATGCCACGTCCACGATTGTGCTTTAGAAGCTTTTGCTAGTAGGCATACTGGACGTGTGGCAGACAGTGTAGGAAAATCTACTTAGTATAGATTTCCATGGCGCTCAGCTTTGAAGACTTCGTAACCATCGGGATCCTCTAGATAGCAATGAGTGGTTGTGAAGCGTACTTGATATTTCATGTCACAGAAGTGACTGGTACTAAACAGGTTGTGATCAAGTCCTTCAACATATAACACTCTTTGAATCTTCACAACACCGTTATCGAGCATTCCATATCCTCTGACGTGGCCTTCGGCTTCAGAATTTGCAAATCTAACTGCTCCGGCAGGCTCCTCCACATAGTTATGCAAGAGGTGCTTGAATCCTGTCATGTGGCGTGAACATCCGGAATCTATTACCCACAATCGACAGGCCTGCAAAAGAGACAATTAGTTTTGCTTAGGCACCCATATCAGGATGGGTCCTTCGCGGTTAGCATCAAGCAACTCAGGAATATCATCTGGTTTGACTTTCACTCTCCATTCATAACGCGGTTTTGGAACCCATTTCCAAACCATCTTAACATTCAGTTCCTGAAAGTGCTTTTTAGAAGTAGGATTGGCAACCTTAGCACGATACACTTTTGGTTGTGTAGAAGAATCAGAATTAGAATTAGACTTAGAGTTCAGCTTAGCTTTGCTTTTATTCTTTTTGGACTTAGGAGGGGAGTAGTATTTGAATGAATTATCCCAACAGTGTTTGCAATAAAGATTCTTTCGAGCAAAATTCATAAACTTAGATTTATCGGAACAAATCTTACATTCATGTTTATCAAAAGAAGTACTATTCAAAATAACACTGTCTGTAGGACAACTACTAGAATTCAAACTATTCTTTTTATTCAAACTAAGATCTTTATTCTTCTTACTCCTCCCAACTCCATTTCCTTTTATATCTGAAACAGAAACAGGAACCTTGTTAGTCTCTAACTTAGAAGGTGGTTCTTTTCTAGTGCTCTTTGAAGTCTCACCCTTTTCAAAAATACTCGAAGGATATTCAGGACAATCAGAGTAAACAACTGTAGGTTTTGCAGGAGCATCAAATTCTGGATTGGTTCTTACCTTCCAGCTTGGATCATTGAACATCTGTTTATCACTTGAAGCATTTTTAAACATAGTAACTTTCAAATCATTGATCTCTATGCAAAGCTCTTGATTTACTTTTAAAGACTTTTCAAGTTTATGTTTGAGATCAAAGTTTTCATCTTCAACCTCATCAAGAGACTGTTGCAACAAATCGATTTGCTTCATCAATTCAGATGTATGATCATTCACAGAATTTGATCCCTTTGAATTAGAAACAGGGTCAGAGTCTGAAGCATTCATCATTTCAGAAAATGTTTCTTCAGTCATGGACTCAATAAACTCCAGTTTTTTATTTTGAGAACAAGAGCCATTCGAGATAGCGTGTTCTTCTTCAACCTCTTCAACCAGTAAAGGTTTAGAAGCAATAGGATTTGAGACTGATAGCATAGTAGATGGATCAACATCCAATTCATACTCATCATATTTGCATGCAGTCTCAGGTAGAACTGTGTTGGTGCTTACTGATTCGTTGGAAGGTGTGGTAAATAGTGATTCAAACTCAGTAAATTCGATCTTTCGAGTCGCATAGCTTTTGTTTAAATCACCATATTGAAAACCAACTGATTTAAAAAGATTTTGAGAATCAGTGTCACCAGACTTGTTCTTTCCCATTTCTTCTTGACCTTTGGTCTCAGATAAAGGTGTAGGAGTACTTGCTTCAACAAAAGTTGCGCGAATGTCAGGAATGGGTCTAATTGCGGAGACGAATTTATCAAAATTATATAGATGCTCCGGTGCCTTTTTCAAAATTTCGTTAATTGGCACACCCAAACCTGGTTTAAGTTTGTAAAACCTTTCGTCTTGGAGTTTATTGGTCAACAGATTTAATGTCTGTTCAGTCTGACCTCGTTTCATATTAATGTCCTCCAGTTGCTTTATTTTGGTGTAAGCTTCATTTCTTTCTTTATAACAAACTTCAAATTTGATTTGAAACTCACCCTTTTCAGCATTAAGATTCACAAGATCTGTTTCTAAACCAGATATTTTTTCTTTTAAAGACGCTTTTTCGGCTTTTAAATCATCTTTTTCCTTTTTCTTTTCTTCCACAACAACTTTTAAAATAGCATTTTCATCACAGCTTAAAACAGATTGATGTGCAGAGCTAAGTTTGCCTTTTAGTAAAGCAAATTCATCTTTCATACCATGTATTTGGGCCATTAAAGATTCAATAAGTTCAGAATTTTCACTAACCTCAGAGTTTGCTTCTTCGGATTGTGTCTCAGAGTCTTCATCGTCACCTTCCAGCTTTGCCATGTAAGAAACTTGGGTGAAGTGTGCTTGCTCCTCGTCATCAGAACTTTGGAACAGCCAGTTCTCTTCTTCAGCCATTAGTACTTTTCCTTCTTCAGCTTTCTTGGCAATTAGTGACTTTCTTGAGTAGTACTCTGACTTCTTCACTTTCTTGAATTTGCAGTCCCTTGAGAAATGCCCAAATTTGCCACTGTTGTAGCATCTTCCTGGTTCACCCTTTTGCTCTTCTCGCTTCTCCTCTCTCTTTCCTTCTCTTCTATCTTCCTTCCGATCTTCTCGTCCTTCCTCTCTCTTTCCATGCCTCGGCTTGTATCGCATCTCAGACTTCTCTTTCTTGTATCCATCATACTTTGGCTTTGAGTAAAATCTTTTCTTGCCAAAGCTCTTCTTGAATCGTCGCGTAATGAGAGCTAAGTCTTCAGAGAACTTTTGAATATCAGGATCTGAATCAACTTCCAGTTCTTCATCGCTTGAATCAGAGTCAGAGTCAGTAATTTCAGTAACTAGAGTTTTAGAAGCCTTTTTCTTAGACCTTGCAGAGGATACAGAACCTTTGCCGGCTATGAGAGCCACATAATCCTTCAGATGATTAGACTCATTATTCATAGATCTCACCTAATCCTCATGTTGAGCTAGAGTAGAGAAGATATCGGTGACATTTTCTCGAGCCATATTCTTCGACATCTGGAGGTTGATAGCAAAGTTCTTCCATTATGGATTTAGATTCTTGATGAACTTGTAGTTTATCTCAGAAGCAGATTTGGCGATGTTGTTCCTCCGCAAGTCATTGAGAATAATGTTGTACCTATTGTAGGTGTCTAATATCAGCTCTCCTTCTTTTGCATGAAATCCCTCGTAAGCATTTATGCACAGATTTTGCTTAGCTTGTATAGAGGCTTCACTTCCTTCAAACTGCCTTGCTAGTTCATCCCAGATTCCTTTAGCAGTGCTCTGACTATCGACACGATTGTAGATGTCGTTTGGAATTGCCATTGTCAGATAGATTAGAGCCTCTTCTTCTAACTTGAGCTGTTCTTTCTGCTTTTCAGTGAAGAACTGAACAGGTTTAGGAATCTCTCTGTCAGGGATTTCAGGAGAGGAATCTGTAGCAGGTTGACCCTTTACTGTGATCATTGGAGTTTTAGGACCTTCAATGATTACTGTCATGAATTATCTGTTCTTGTGATTCAGAAACTGAATCATTCTGGTCTTCCAATGCTGATACTCATTAGCCATAAGGACAGGCGGTTTGGACTGAGAGCCCATCGAGAGAAGCTGGTTCGACATCTTAGTTGTACCACTTGTTAGTAATTAAACTTATCTGTACCAAGACAACCAACTAGATGAGATTGTTAGAATCAAAATGAAAACCACACTCAAAAATTTTCAGAAAAATAAATTCCCGAAAATAATTAAATGCAGTCCTTTCAATCAGTGTAAAGCTTCAAATAATACTGAACAAAAAGAAACAGTTGATCTTGAACAGAACTTTGTCCCCCTTCGCAGACTTAGCACGGGGCAACGCCCTTGCGGAGGTATGGGGGCAGCGCCCCTAGAGAATTTTTTTTTGACTTTGAGAGGCCATATTACAGTTTGCAAAAATTTGTCTAGGTCTGGAAAAAGTGCTTCGACCGGTCAAACGTAAGACCGGAGAATGAACCGTACCGGTCGAAGGAAAGACCGGAGTAAGCAAGTACCCGGTCGAATGGTAAGACCGGAACTATGCTTGACCGGTAAAATTGATTCGACCGGTAACTTGTTCGACCAGAAGTATGCTTAGACCGATAGAGGTCTTTGACCGGTAAGGGTCTTCGATCGGGACTTCCTTAGACCGGTAGGATGTAACAACCGATCTTATGCTCGACCGGTAAAGATTCGACCGGTAGAGTGCTTTGACCGGTATTGGTTTCGACCGATACAAGGTATGGATCGATAGTGTCTTAGACCGATATATTGTTCGACCGGTGTGTTCTTAACCAGCCCAGAAGCGATGAACACGATGAGTACTCAACCCAGAAAGCAATTACGAACTCAAAAACAGATGCACAAATCAGACTATTTCACTCAGAAACATGTAACGATCACAACTCAATCAATAACAAAGATTAAAATCAACTTTCATGCATTCAAATTTAAAGAACACAGTGTCGATATTCATGCAAACCCAAAAAACCCAAAATCACAAATTCAATCACTTGATACTTTCTAATTCAATTAATCAATCAGATAGCATTCAGAAGCATGAACCTCAACTAATCAGATCAACTTTGAACCAATAAACACATTAATTCATGAAATCAGATGAACAAAAAAAATTTCGATGAATAGTAACTTCGATGAATAGTGATTTCGATGAACAGTGATTTCGATGAATAGTGATTTCGATGAATAGTAATTTTCGATGAATAGTGAAATCGCAAAACACAGATTTAATCCTAAAACTTGATTCTTTAGGCTCTGATACCAATTGTTATCCCAGATTTAATCTAGTTGGTAAATAATCAATCAAGTAATCAAGCAACACAATAATAATCAAGAGATATATAAATCAGAGTAACATACCAATCCCTTGAATAAACAATGAAACCCTTGAGTGTTCTTGATATCCTTGAATACAGAGAAAACGTATGGTTACTATTTAGAAAATTATCAGAGTTCTTTCTAAAACTAAACTAAACATAACTTTAAATACCTAGGCCTTATGGGCTTCCTAATGCTTAATGGGCTTGGGCCCAATAGCTAATAACTATTAAACTATTACAATTTAAACCCTCTAACTTTAACTTTAGCACAATTGCAGTTTAAACCCTGAACTTTAACTTTAATCTTGAATACAATTATTTGATCCAACACAAGGATAACAATCCATACTCAAAACGTCACCGAAAACATGGATTATAATACTCCATAACCAAAACAACTTCGTGCGGTGACGGGGAAGACCCGATTACACAGTGTGTGACGGAACACAAAAGTATGTCACATTATTATATAAGAAATCAAAACATGTAGGTTATACATATAAAACCCCACCGAGCTCAACTCCTCTGAGTCTATCGCTCGAAACAAGGGAATTACACCTTACTGCCCATGGGACGCTGCCCGACCGTATAGGTCCACACCTTACTTACCATGGTGACCCGATGCCTATTCCGTGCCAAAGTGGTGAACTTGTCCAAACGGGACAAAAGAACATTGTGCCTATGGATCCATTGCACTAACTAAAACATTACATGACTCCAACGAATGAACTAACGCATTCAAAACATGTAATTCTAAAATATGATGCAGTAAATGCAATCATAACCAAACGCTCTACATTGAGCTATTAAAATCGGAAAAGTGTCCTCGGAACCCAACAAAATCCAAACCGAGCCATAAGCTCAACAAATACAAAGACTCACCGTTGAAAATCATAAAATGAAACCAAACGTAAAAATCCGCCTTTATGTAACCCATGCTCCAAAATTTAAAGATGACTCCCACGTAGATTAAATTGGGACAAAACATTTTCCAAGTGAGTTTATAACATTTATCCTTTCAAAAAACATCCCATAACACTCAATCAACACTTATTTAAAACACACAATAAAATGCATTTATGCTTAAACTCTATTTAACGAAGTAAACCATTAAAATACCAATGTGTATGTTTTATTTGTCAAAATGCTTAAAAACCCAAACGTGGGTGTTTTACAAAGTTTATAAAGTTTAACACCTCCAAATAACCAAAACTTATCAAGTGATCAGCAGTTAACAATTCCATGTAAAACATATAAACACTTTAAAATAGACATTTTGGCATGTACACCGTTTTCACAAATCAACTTGAACTCACCTTGCTAGGTTAAGTTAAACCTAGGTTCCAAATCCAACCATTAGCCTCCGATAGAGTAGACCCCACCCTTTCCAAGTCATCTTCAACAATGAGCTAGGGTTTCCAAACAATCCATTTCCTCAACTCTAGAAATAAATCAACAACAAGTAAAATCTTTAGATCTACAAAGATCTTTATACTAAAGTTTGGAACATTCAAGGAAACTTACCACATCAAAGTAATAAAACATATTATCCACTAACTCTAGCTCCAAGAAACAGATAAATGGAAAAATAAGTAACAAAAAGACTCAAATGTAGGGATATGGAAGAAAAAAGGAGTATAAAAACTACTAAACAAGCCTAGATGGCACTACTAATGAGTGCACATCACACCCCCAAATTAGAATTGTTGCTTGTCCCCAAGCAACCAAGACACAAAATAAAATGACTCAATATGAGAAATTAGCACATTAAAGCAATGAGTGCACACATCATAAGATAGAACCAAGCATACAATGTATAGCCATTCATAAATCCCATGTAGATTGATATTCAAAAATATGGACCATAGGATAGCACACTATTATCTTTGTTATGGCCTCCACATTTCTTATCTAAGATCACAAGGACTTTAAGTATGGATCTCTCTTTGACTTTTGCTTTCCTCACTCCTTTTTGCCTTTTATTTTCACTCTTTGCATCATTAAAAAAAATTTGGCACTTTTTGCGCTCTTTTCTTGATGCATTTCAAGCACTTAGCCCCTATGGGACTTTTTTGTGCTTAAGTCCAAACATGGCATTTGGAAGAGCTATGCTCTTTTTCAATTGATTGCTTATGCCATGGTGGACTTCCCCACCCCCAAATTAGTGAGGTGCAATGTCCTCATTGTACAATTTATGGAGAATGTATGGTAAGTGGGTGCAAGTGGTTGGAATGAAGAAAAATGGCCTTGATCATATCTTAAGTGAAATGTGGTCCAAATTGTGTGCCCAAGCAATGGTGTGCTAGTTCTAGTTGAGAACTTCAAACAAGATCATTACTAAAGGAATTACTTAAGCTATATATGCATGCTTGAGTATATCAACAATGTTCATAATGCTAGAAAACTAAACCTAAAAATGCAAAAACAATCCCAGACTCAAAAATTGTAAAATAACAAAAAAAAATTGGAGCTAAAGGGAAAGTGAATGAACCTGTCCTACTCTCCGAGAGTAGGCTGTATGTTCTACAGTGGTAATGCTGCAACAGTCAGCTGTTCCTTGCATGCCTTCAACTCTGTTTCGACTTCTGCCTTCTCCTTTGCTAGTTTTGCCATCTTTTTCTTGGCAGTCCTCACCCTCTTTCTCATCTTTCTCAGCTGTATTTCATATCTCTCCTCAAGTGTCTGCTTCATCTGTTCCATACCTCCTCTGCTTGTTTCTCCTTCAGAACTCATCTTCCCAGCCAAATCAGTTCTCAAGCTGTCAATCCTTTCCATAAACTCATCTTTTTGAACCCGTAGTTGCTCCAACAGTTCGCTGTTTTGAGCCATTAAGTTCTGCAGCATTGTAGGAGCATAGACATGAGCTCCACCTTGTCGTCTTTCCCTGAGTCTGGACACAGCCTTTAAGTCGATCTTCCATTTTCCTCCGGCTTCTTTCATAATTTCATGAGAGTTGTACTGGGGAACTCCCTTTTTCACCATCATCTGTGTGAGCAGACCAGGGAAGAACATCCCTCCCCTTTTTGATCTAGCACAAGATCTCACACTTCTCAGGACCACTTCTCCAAAATCGATGGTAAAACCCTGCAAAAGACAATGTAGGAGCAGCATTCTGTCCATAGAGACATAGGTTTGATGGGTTGTAGGTGAGATAGAATGCCTCAAAAAGTTTACCCAAACATTGGCATTCGGCTTAAGTTGGTTAGCCCTGAAACGCCTCTGCATATGGTTTCTGTGATTGCTCCACTGGGTTCCAGGTAACCCCAGTTCATCAGAAATTTCCAACAATAGCTCTGGAGTGGCTGAGGCTAGCATGAGCTCATACTCTATGTCTGAGGGAGGGGTTAGGCTAAGAAACTTGTTTATAGCCTTTGCAGTTAGGAAAAACTTCTTCCTTCGGATGTATAGCAGTTGAGCATTGGATGTTGCAACCTCAGAATAAAACTCTCGTAGGAGAGTCAGGTTGTAGCATGAAGGGACCTCACAGAGTTTGTCAATATGATGGGTCTCGATAACTGACTTAATGAAGGGATATTCATTCCTACTTTGACTAGGAAAACCTTTGTCTACCAGCCCCATTTTTAACTTCAACTTATCAAACCAATCGTACGTTTGCTGACCGCTCAACCCCCCAAATTCCCCCTCTTCAGGTCTGTCCACAAAGTCTGGCTTGGCTCGTTTTTTGGTCTGTTTGGGTTTGTTTGATTTTCTGCCATGCAGTCGCATGCTCCTAAGTGATGGTTTCTTTTTCTTTCTAGCCACACTCTCCCCACTGCCTCTCTTCCTCTTTTTCTCAGTCCTAGATGTCTTGCTAGCCTGCCCAACCCCCATGGACTCTTCTCCACATGATTGCTCGAAAGCAACATTTAGGTCAGGGATTTCATCCCTGTTGCGCTCACTGGAGTTCATATTTTGGGCTTGTTCTACTTCCTCTTCCTCATTTGGGTTCAAATTATAAAAAAATCCCATAGCACTGAGGATGGAAGTAGTGTCATCAAACTCCATTGGTGAGGAGTGATTACTGGAGTTTGAGACAAAGGGGATTAGAGACCAATCGAGGATGTGCTCCGGTGTGAGATATAGAGGTATTCCCCCAACATTGGTCATAACATCAACCTCTTCTTCACTAGCAGAGGTGATTTGACCCTCCAAAGTGTCATAGTCGGAAAAATTGTATACCTGAGGGCTGACCGGAGAATCGATCGGAGTGAGAACTTCATCTGCTTGTGTGCTGTGGGTGGACGCAGACTCGATCGCAGGACTCGTAAAGGATGGCGCGACAGGGGTTTCTTCGTTTGTTACGGTTGATGCGGGAATGATGATGTGAAGCAGAGGGCGAACGGTTGGTGGGTTTCCAGGAGGGGTTTCAGTGGTGGTGGTGAGTGGAGAATAAGGTTCGAGATTTTGGGGAGGTTTCACCCTCGTTGATCGACGGTTTGGGTGGATGAAGGTTTCGACGGTTGCTTCGTCGACGAGATGGTGGGAAGTCATCGGGGTCCCTTTCGATAGGGATCTTCATTCTTGCCATTTTCAGAGAGCGCGATTGAGCGAGGGAGAGAAATCGCCGGCGGTAGGAATGATGAAGGAGATAAGATTTTCGTAATGGGAGTGATGATGGTGATGGTTATCGAAAGGGTGTTTGAAAGGGATGGGTTGAGGACTGAAAGGAACTGAAAGGTCAGTTTCCTTTTTGACAGGGATATCGATTGGATGCCAAGGGATTTTTTTGAAAAGAAAATAATCAAATGAGCTTATTCATGGGGAAGGTAAAGAGTTGTACAACAAATGATGTTTTCAAAAAGGAGACAAGACAACTACTTTTCCTGAGAAGTTTCTATAATGATCTCATTTGTACCTTCCTTGGACTGCTTTTGAATTTATCCCCTCTTTTCCCGCTCAAACATTAAAGACTGAGATTTCCAAAAATTAGGGTTTTGATGCTGCAAGAATGCTGCAGCATGCTCTGCTGACCCCCAAATTAAGATACAAGCTACAAAATGAAACAAACAAACGTGAGATTAATCTAGAAAGCATTTAAAATACAGAAAACTTATTTACAAACAAGATAAGAGATGGCTTTCAACAAATTGTGACCAAATCCACAGAGCACGGCTCTGGGATGGTCACAGGCTCATGGTACAGTTTTACTCTCTGGCCATTTACTTTAAACACAGTGTTGTCTTCAGGATTTACTAAGTCAACTGCTCCATATGGATAGACAAGGTGGATGAGGAAAGGTCCTGACCATCTAGACTTTAGCTTTCCTGAAAACAGTTTCAACCTAGAATTAAACAAAAGGACTTTTTGGCCTGCTTTTAACTCTCTGTGTTGTATTTTCTTGTCATGCCACTTCTTTGTCTTTTCCTTATACAACTTGGCATTCTCATAGGACAAGTTCCTATGTTCTTCTAGTTCACAAAGTTGGAGTTTTCTTTTGATTCCAGCATCATCTGGGCTCATGTTTAAAGCTTTGATTGCCCAGTATGCCTTGTGTTCTAGTTCCAAAAGGAGGTAACAAGCCTTGCCAAACACTAGCTTATATGGAGACATACCAATTGGTGTTTTGAAAGTTGTTTTGTATGCTCATAAAGCGTCATCTAACTTAAAGGCCCAGTCTTTTCTATTTGGCTTGACTACTTTTTCCAAAATTCCCTTAATCTCTCTGTTTGAAAGTTCTGCCAACCCATTGGTTTGTGGGTGGTATGCAGTGGCAATCCTGTGGTTAATGTTGTATTTTTCAAGGACTTCACGTAACAGATTGTTTACAAAATGAGTTCCCTCATCACTGATTAGTGCCCTAGGGGTACCAAACCTTGTAAAAATCTGTTTTTGAAGAAATTTAACCACTGTTTTTGCATCATTTGAAGTACATGCCACTGCTTCCACCCATTTTGAGACATAGTCTACAACAACTAAAATGTATTGACATTTGTTTGATGGGGGGAATGGTCCCATGAAGTCGATTCCCCAAACATCAAATAACTTAACTTCAAGGATCCCATTCAGTGGCATTTCATTCCTTTAAGAAATGGAACCACTTCTTAGGCATTCATTGCATCTTTGTGCAAATGTGTGGGAATCCTTAAAGAGAGTTGTCCAGTAGAATCCAGATTGTAATGCTTTGGTCGCAGTTCTTTGTCCTCCAAAATGTCCTCCATAAGGTGCTTGGTAACAATGCTGCAGGATTGCTGCAACATCTGTATCTGGGACACACCTTAAAGTATGATCTGTACCTAATTTGAACAAGAAAGGGTCATCCCACAGATACATTTTGGTGTCATGGAGAAATTTTTTAAACATCTGGCTAGTGTATCCAGCGGGTTTTATTCCGCAAGCCAAGTAGTTTGCAATGTCTGCAAACCATGGAGAATCCTGATGCTGCAACATGAGAATCTTTTCATCGGGGAAAGTCTCACTGATGTCTCCTAGGTCTTCACTAGGTCTCTCTAATCTGGACAAATGGTCTGCAACTTGGTTATCTACCCCCTTCCTATCCACAATCTCTAAGTCAAACTCTTGCAACAACAGAACCCATCTTATTAACCTGGGCTTAGCATCTTTTTTTGAGATCAAATACTTGATGGAGGCATGATCGGTATGTACAATGACTTTTGCTCCCATCAAATATGACCTAAACTTTTCAAAGGCAAAGACTACAGCCAAAAGTTCTTTTTCTGTTGTTGTGTAGTTGATTTGTGCTTCATTCAAAGTCTTACTTGCGTAATAAATTGAATGAAACACTTTTTCTTTTCTTTGACCTAACACAGCACCAACCGCCCAATCACTTGCATCACACATGATTTCAAAAGGTTTTCCCCAATCAGGAGCAACAACCACTGGAGCATTCACCAAAGCTTTCTTCAAAATTTGGAATGCATTTCTGCACTCCTTAGTGAATTCAAGTTTGTGGTCATGCTGTAATAATATACACAAAGGTTTTGATATTTTTGAAAAGTCTTTGATAAACCTTCTATAAAATCCAGCATGCCCAAGAACGCTTCTGATTCCTTTAACAGTGGTTGGTTCAGGTAGTTTTTCAATTGTTTCAAGCTTAGCTTTGTCTACCTTTACTCCTCTTTTTGAAATTAAATGTCCAAGAACGATTCCCTCTTTTACCATGAAATGACATTTTCCCAATTTAGGACTAAATCAGTTTCCTCACATCTCTCAAGACCCTTTTTAAGATTGTCCAAGCAATTATCAAAAGATGAACCATAAATTGAAAAATCATCCATAAAGATTTCAAAGGATTTTTCAAGCATGTCTGAGAATATGGACATCATGCATCTTTGAAAAGTTATTGGAGCGTTACAAAGTCCAAATGGCATCCTTTTGAAAGAAAAGGTGCCATAGGGGCAAGTGAATGTGGTCTTTTCCTGATCCTCGGGCGATATAGAAATCTGGTTGTATCCTGAGTAACCATCTAAAAAACAATAGTACTCCTTGTCGGCTAACCTATCCAACATTTGATCCATGAAAGGTAATGGAAAATGGTCTTTTTGTGTGGCTTGGTTTAGCTTACGGTAGTCCATGCAGATTCTCCATCCGGAGACAACTCTAGTGGGGATGAGTTCATTTTTCTCATTTGTGATGACTGTCATTCCCTCTTCTTTGAGACACATTGGACCGGACTAACCCAAGAACTACTGGCTATTGGAAAAATAATTTCAGCGTCTAACCATTTTAAAATCTCCTTTTTCACTACCTCTTTCATGACCGGATTTAGCCTTCTTTGTGGTTCAATGGAAGTGAAGCTTTTGTCCTCTAGGATGATTTTGTGTTGACAAATGGATGGACTTATTCCCCTAAGGTCAGCCATGGTCCATCCTAGGGCCTTGGTGTGTAATCTTAGCATGTCTACCAACTTCTTTTCTTGATGTGATTCTAGGGTAGATGAGATGATGACAGGCAATTTGCCTTCTTCTCCTAGAAGGGCATATTTCAGGTGAGAAGGGAGTTGCTTTAACTCCAGGTCGGGTGGTGAGACTATGGATGGAGTGAATGGTTTCTGATCACTACTGTCAAGCTGCTCAAATGCTGCAGCACTGGCTAAGACAGTTTCTTCCAAGCTTGTATTTTCAAAATCATCTCCTAAGGTTATCTCCTCATCATCTTCTTCTTCAAACTTACAGGTCCTTCTAACCTCTTCCTCATGGTATATTGATTCAATCACATTTAAATTTGCACAATCCTCAAAATCATCAGGGTATTTCAAGGAATTGAAAACATTAAATGTGACTTTTTGATCCTGAAGTCTCATGGTCAGTTCTCCTTTTTGGACATCTATCAAAGTCCTTCTGGTGGCCAAAAAGGGTCTTCCTAAAAGAATAAGAATATCTTTATCAGCCTCAAAATCCAAGATAATAAAATCTGCCGGAAATATGAACTTGTCAACTTGAACTAGAACATCCTCAATTTTTCCCTTAGGGTAGGCAATGGTTTTGTCAGCTAACTGGAGTGTAACTGTGGTAGGTCTGGCCTCTCCTATCCCTAAGTTGTTGAATACAGATAAGGGCATGAGGTTGATACTAGCTCCTAGATCACACAAAGCCTTTCCTACTTTCTTCCCACCTATTGAACATGGAATGGTAAAACTTCCTGGGTCTTTCAACTTAGGAGGTATTCCATTGGTCAGGAGTGCACTACATCCTTCAGTCAAAGCAACTGTCTCATATTCATTCAACTTCTTCTTCTTGCTTAGGATGTCTTTAAGGAATTTGGTATAACTAGGCATTTGCTCGATTGCTTCAACAAGAGGTATGTATGTTGATGTGCAATTCTTTGAACACATCCAAGAATTTTTTAAATTGCAGTTCTTCTTTTTGATTCCTTAACCTTTGAGGGTAAGGAACATAAGGAGGAACTGGTTTTACGAAAGCTTTACTTGGATGTGTGGAGCGAGATGTGTCTTTTGTGCCCTTGGTCTCACTCTCCTTTGGTAGGTTGAATAGGACTGGCTACCCCGGGTTCTAGATTCTTTGTGGGCTTAGGTTGTGGTTCAAGAATAGTCGCTAAAACAGTAGTCTCAGGTTCTGACTTTTTGTTATTTTCAAATTCTGTTTGAGTCATTGGTCCAAACTTGCTTTGCACTGTTTCATTCAATTCTTTACCACACCTAAGAGTCACAACTTTTACATGTTCTTTACCCGGAGCCTTCGGGATTTCTGTGTTACTCGGTAACATTCCATTAGCCCTATTGTTCTGATTAAGTGCAATTTGGCTCACTTGTGTTTCCAAATTTCTGATGGCTGCACTCTGTTGATTAAAAAGAGCCTGATTTTGGATCAGGAGTTGTTGTTGAGCTTGTGATTGAGCCACAAGGCTTTTTATCATAGCTTCCAAAGAAGATGATGGTTCAGCCTGTGGAGGAGGTTTTTGAAAATGCTGTTGGTTATTTTGAAAATTCCTGTTCTGATGATGCTGTGAACTTTGGTTATGATGGTTTTGAGAACCTTGATTTTGGTGATGTGAACCTTGGTTTTGATGATGTGAACTACTAGCATGATGTTGCGACTGAAAATTTGAAGTTTCTTGTAGCTTAGGAGCTGGCTGATTTAGACACGGACTGTTCCAAGAAAAATTTGGATGTTGCCTCCAACTCGCATTGTAATTGTTGCCATAGGGAGCATTCCTATTTTGAACATAATTTACTGATTCAGAGTTTTGAGGACAATGTTCATAGGAATGTTCCCTACCACAATAAACACATTCAACAGAAAGGACTGACTGGGTGGATGTAGCAGCAACTTGTTGCGTTCCTTGATTTGAAGATAAGTTTTTGAGCATTGAAGCCATGGAAGCAAGTTGTGCTGTTAATGCGGTATATGCATCCACATCATGAATCCCAACAGTTTTCTTTTGCGGTTAAGCACGTGGATCATCCCAATGTCCATTATTTGTGGAAATTTTTTCAAGAATTTCATACCCGTCATTGTAGGTATTAGCTGTAAAGGCCCCTCCTGATGTCGCATCGAGCATTTGTTTTGCCATGGGGTTTAATCCATTGTAAAATGTAACACTCTAAAATTCAGAGTAAATTAAAATCCTGGAAATATGGCAACAAGACATCCGAATTGATATAAACTTCCAATAAAGGGGATCAGTCCTTAAGACTATACAAAACTCGCACGGATATAGAATTTATCAACAAATCTAATCTAAACATAACTGTCTAGACTACATCACTTGACGAACCAAAGTTCATTAAAAGATGGGACTTAAAAAATGCCCAACGCCAAAATAATAGACATCTCAAAATGCCTCGAGTCCACGCTCGACTCTCAAAAACCCTGTGCAACCCACCGCTAAGGGAAACCTGTTATACACATCATTTGAGAAAAGTGTTAGGCTTAAAAAGCCTAGTGAGAACATACAGTTTATAAATTTCAAGGGATATAACATTTGCATCCAAAAAGGAATCCTTTTCAAAGAAGCATTTCCAAGTTAACTGATGTTAGGAATAAAATCCATTAAAATAAGGTCATAAACCTTCTTTCCAGAACCTCACAATTTAATGCACATGTAGTTCTTCGTTTTGATTAGCTTATGGAACCTCACAATTTAATGCACATGTAGTTCCATAATTTATTAACGACCAGAGCCTCACAATTTAATGCACATGTAGCCCTATATTTGTTAACGGTCAGAGCCTCACAATTTAATGCACATGTAGCTCTATATTTGTTAACGGCCAGAGCCTCACAATTTAATGCACATGTAGCTCTATATTTGTTAACGGCCAGAGCCTCACAATTTAATGCACATGTAGCTCTATATTTGCTTTACTTGGTAAACTCCAAATAATATCAGTCGACTCAAAACCTAGGGATCCACTAGTAATGGTACAGACTCGTCACAACAACATATGTGACCAACCATAAATAAACATATGGTATAAACACATTTTATAAACAAAATGTCATTTCAAGTTCAACTTCTGGTAAGAATGAAAATCATTAAAATGAGTTCTTACACATTCTTTTCGCATATCCGCATAATGTACAAGTAAAACATCATTTTACTTCAATAAGATGAGATCCATCATTTTAGTAAACTCAAATGATCGGGAACCCTAAAATCTCCCAAAACTCAAGTTATATCAAATACGTAGAAAACTTAGATCTGAAACCACAGAGATATATAGGAGTTCCAAAAAGGTAACTTTTGATATGTATAAAGTTTAAAATGATAGTAGGAACTCACCCAATAGGTTTATACGGAAACCCGAAGAACCAGATATCAACCCTCTTGACAAGACGAAGCTTTCCACACCGGAACCTCGGATCGAAAGCTAGATAATAATCACCAAACTCTAGAGAGAGAGAGAGAAATATATAGAGAGAGGATGAGAGAGTTTGAGAAAAAGTGATGAAAACCCCAAATGAGATATTTGATTGGAAAACCCTTATGTCGGTCCAGGCAACCTCGCGGGTTATGCCGCGACCTCAACTCGCGGCATAACTCGCCCGCTAACACAAAACCCACACAAACAGGGGGTTTCGCGGGTTGTGCCGCGACCTCAAGTCGCGGTGCAACTCGCGTGGTTCACTGTGGTTCGACCAAAACCACCAAAATCCAAACTCAAACTCCCAACCAAACGGGGTGCTAACGACAACGCTTAAACACAAGAATAACAAGATTACATAACGAAATTGGGGGTGTTACATAAAACGTCTCGAGTTGAATACAGTAGGGAATGCCATGGTGAGGGCATTTTCTTAACAACTCTTTAAACCTTTCCCAAGCATTGGGAATTGCCTCATCGTCCATTTGTTTAAACATACTCCCAACCTTAGGATGATTTCGTCCTCGAAATCTACTCTTCTCAATGGAACACTGTCCGCAGAGAAGATCGTCACAAACCCAAATGCCAGAATCATTAACGAGATCCTAATACCGACATCCACATTATCTACCCTTCTTGGGCACAATTCACTCCTAACCGAGCGAACACTCAACACTTCAAAGTAACCTTTACTCCTAAGGTTATGGTTGCCTCCCAACCTTAGGTGACAATTACTACCTCCAGGAAATTAGCAACCTCAACTTTCCATCTACCAATTTCTTTCGAACTGAACGGTTCCGAACTCAAAGCCAACGGTCGACGCTAATCTTCCCAAAACTCTCAGATTTCACTGATCCATTCCTAATATCGATAAAGATATTCTTACAAGGCGCACTGATGCGTCTTTCCGGCAATCGGTTAACACATAATCTGTTATCACTCAACTCCGATCCGACTCCAAATCTGGAAATAACCCTTATTCAAAATGTTAATACTTCCATAAATACTTCGTCTACAACCACATAATAAAGATTAACATCTAAACGTACCACCAATCTACACATTGGGACTATAAAGGACGGGCGCTAATAAAACCCACAACAGGAATTTGATGCACATGCTAAAAAATATAAAAAGGATTAGGCTTAACGCCTAGAGAGTTCAAGAGTTTTACATAAGTAAAAGCAATTAAATGGATGAACTTGTCTTTAAAACAGAACCTTTCAAATAATGAATTTTTAAAACATGGAACAACTCCTTTTCAAAGTTATGCAATTTCAAAGATGGATCCTTCATTTCAACGATGCTTTATAAATTGACACGACTTGTACTAACTCGAAGTATGAAACATTAGTAACACCATCCACATCGTACGTCCGAAAACATGGACTTTAGGCCAAATACTCACAAGACCAAAAACGAAAGAAAACTAAATACCAACATGCAGAAATAACACCTTTCATTCAAACCTTAATATACGTGGGGAGAACCCAATATTAAAGCCATCATTTACCGTCGACTCCACATAACCAAAGTTGGTAAAAAAATGACATTAGTGTTTAAAATACCCCGGGTCTATGACGGAGAGACCCGTACACAAAGAGAATAGAAGGACACGCAAGTAGGCCGCCCATACAACTTCCTCGCATGACCTCTAAACGTTTCCATTTTGGGTGGCGAGAACAAATGAATGGGGTCACCCGCGATGTTATTGGATTTCACCACGTATCCCGATCTTAGTTCCCATGCCATACCAGACATCACAACTTCAAACCGTTTATTGCCTCTAGCCATACTCCGTCGAGTTCTATCTCAAGGGCTTACGGACACAGGTGCCTATCCAATCCAGACGAGTTCCAACTCAGCAGCTCGTGCCACCTACTGTCTACTCGCTAGCTAACCCGAGCGGTCACTAAGTGTAACCCAAAACCTCGGCTTTACAAAACAGACAGACTGTCTATGGATCTACAGCATTACAGTCTAAAACGCTACATGACTCCAAATGAATGACCAACGCACTCAAAGCATGTAACTCTCAAATGACACGAATAAACACCATCATACTCAAATTTTTCATTACGGTTATAAATCCGGACAAATGTCCACACGACTCATTTAGTCAAAACCCGAGCCAAAGGCCCAACACCTCACGTAAATTTCCAACGAAAGCCTCATAAACCTTAAAACACATTTAACCGACATTTAACGTTTCCTCCAAATAATGAAATGTCTTTAAACAATGCTTATGAAAACCCACACCACAAAGACATGCTTTCTCAAAACTCAACACGTATTGGGACCAAAGATTTTCCAAAGGTTTATGAATGCAAATATACTAAGATGCATATGTCATGAAATAAACTTTGCTTGCACAAAATCATCAAAGATGCAAAAATCATAATATAGATTTTACGTGTACAAAATCACCCAGAATACGTAAATCACGCTATTTACTTGTTGAAATATTCAAGCTCAATATGAGCAATTTATGATGTTAAAACAATTCAAGTTACCGAATACGAAAACTTAACAAAATACTCGCACCTTGAGAAATACCGAGTAAAACATACGCAATAATTTACGCTATAAACGTGAAAATAGATTCTTGCACTTCAACATGTGTAACAATTGTTTGTACAACTCCAAAGGGAAAAATCACAATTTTATCTTTAAAAAATCCTCCTCTATAACCAAGAGACGTTGCAGCAAAAGAATTTTCAACTCACCCCATATGCAACAATTCATTCCCCAAAGGGCGGTAAAATAACGGGGATGTAAATAAAATTTCAAATCGAGTTTAAAGCTTCACGTTGTAAAAATAAACACATTTGACCAAAATAGAAATTACAACGACAAAAATATCGCTAACTCGCTAAATACTTTGCGGAAATTTTTAACAGTAAGAGTTAATGATGGAAATACGGTCAGAACGAAAGTCCTGTTTTAAAAATAACATAAATCGTTTATGCAATGTCAGGATCGAATTCTTAACAAGAATAAATTCTCAGAAACTAATATCAAAGAAGTTTGCGGAATAACACTTTGATATTCAATAAAACAGTAAACCAAAACAGTATATAATCAACAACTTGTAAACTTGTATTGAATGATTGAAGTTACAAGATTAAACACACAACCTCAATATTGATGAACAGACTCACCAATACGAATTCTACTTCTCTAGAATTAGGATCTATACCTTGAGGTTAATTTTCTCTAAAAAATAGAATGAATAAATAAAATTCTATCTAAACTATTCTATCAAATCTGTACATATACTGAATAAAAAGATAATTACAATAATTAAAATATCTTCAGTATATCTTTCATCATTATCTTCAAGACTTCCATGAATATCTTGATTCTTTCCAGCTGTCATCCTTTCCATCCGGTTCTTTAAGTCAAAAGCAGTATTAACTATACTCAGTAGCATTAATTTCTTCTAGCAGCATTAACTTGGTCTTAGCAGCATTAACTACTAAGCAGCACTAACTACTAGCAGTACTAACTAGCTAAGCAGTACTAACTTTGTTCAAGCAGCACTAACTTTGACTACCAGTATTAATTCTACTAGCAGTAGTAATACTCAGCAGTATTAACTTTGAAGTCCTCTGGCAGTAGTAATTCTGAACTAGCAGCATTAAAGACTTGTTCACATCTTCAGTTCCCAACAATCTCCCCCTAACTTGACTTTTAGAAAGAGAAGTCAAGTTCTTCAAATGTTCTTCAAGATGCTCCCAAAACTCTATCATGGCCTACATTCCAGTGTTTGCATCCAATCCCAAACTCTGATTAATTGTTCTTTGAATCAAGTATTTAGCCATTTCTGAATCTGGAACACATCCTAGCTTCTTCTTCAGCATGGCATGAAGCTTTAATCTGCTATGGTTATATATTCTATCCACTAGAAAGTATTCAGTGTGATTTAAATCCAAAGTCACTGCATATACTCCACTAGTTTCATATAGAGTCCACTTGTTGACTGATTTGAACACATTCTTGATCACATGCTCTACTTCATCAGGCTTGAACATCATATACAGATACTCCATCACCAGTTTTGTAATTGAAATCCCTGTAGCCTTCAGTATATCTGCATACAACTTCATTCCTATCTCAAACATTTCTTCAAGATCTGACCTAGAGCATGTTCTGACAATCTTGACCCAAGTGTTGAATACCTCATACTTATCATCCTTCCTCTTGAGTCTAATGTACTCCTTTCCATCCAATGTCAATGTATCCCAGTGAATAACTTCAGGAGGCTTTATACCAACAGGTTCTGCTGAAATTGGTTCAGGAACTTTGTCCATCACTACCATATACATCTTTAAATCATCAGTACTTGAGAATTCTTTCTTTTCAGATGACTCAGGCTTCCCTTCTTCTTCAGCAACCTTCTCATCCTTTCCTTCAGCTATTCTAGGCTTCTTGATTGACTTTCTCCTTGCCATCATCTTGGTTCTCTTTAAAGTCCTTAGACTTTCACCCAGAGTAGCTTCTTTCTTTGATGGTGTTTCCTGCTCATCTGGAAAGGGCTTTTGTATCAGAAAATCATTACTTTCTTTCATCCTCTTCTCCATCTCCACCCTTGCAGTTTCATTCCCCTGAAGCTTTAACATCTCTGAATCATACAACTCTTTAATCTTCTCAAAAGACATTTTGGAGAACATCTCCTTTTTGACTCCTACAGCACCTTTGAGAAATATAATCATCTTGTTTCTCTCTTGGGTACCTAGGAATGTCTTTGAGGATTTTCTCTTCTTTGCAGCTGTTTTTACAACCACTGATTTCTTCAGAATTTCAGCTTTCTTCTGTGTAATTTCAGTTGCCAGGCTTTGTTGATAGGCTTCATTTAGTTCAGCAGCTAGAGCCTTTGCCATTTCCCTGTCCTTTTCAACCTGAACTCTTTCTTCCTTTTCAATGTCATCCTGCATCTTCCTGGCTAGGGCTTCATCTGATTCAACCAACCTTTGCTTTTTGACTGGTTGATTAGATTCCACCATCTTTGCTTTTCCTTTGTCTTTGTTCATTGCCTTCTTACTGTTATCTTTCTTGATCACTTCACCTTGATCTTTGATGATTACTCCTTTGGTCTTTGAAGTGACCTTGGGAGTATCATTCTTGGCTTTAAGTAAGGTTTCTGCAATCTCAAGATCTGTTAATACTTCTTTCACTATCTCTGCTGCTTTACTTGAACTAGCAGTATTAATGATTTCTACTGCTTGCTCTGTTGTTACTGCTGCTTCTTGTGTTTCTATTTGCACTGGTTCTCTTTCTGTTTCTGCTTCCTGCTCCCCCTCAACATCAAATTTCTCCCCCTCACCACCATATTTCATACCATCAAGCTCCAACTCCCTCTTTTCTGTAGCTTCTTCCATGTTGATCTCCCCCTTTTTGGGAGCATCATTCCTAGATTTCCTTCTCCTTAGCACAAATTGTCTCTTCTTCTTTTTCTGGACAAGCTTCATCACCAATTTCTTGAGTTTGGTAATCTGCACTTGTTGGGACAAGATTACCCATTTCATTTCCTCTATCTCTTTGCCTTGTTTGAGAACATCTTGGTTGATGTTGCCCATTGTTTCCATCAATTCATAGTAAGTATATCTGTCCTCACCCTCTCCAGAAGTGTTATCCTCTTTTGAAGGATCATTGGATCTTTTTGTAGTGGAAGTCTTCTGCCTAGCAGAAGCACTGTTCACCCCCTTGGTTTCTTGGCACCAGGGACCTTTGAATGATTGCTCATTCAAAGTTTCCATGGGGAAGGTCTTATGGATGTTACCACTGACCTCCTCTGAGCTAGCAGGAGTAGTGGCAGCCTTCTCTCCCATATGCTCTTCCTCCTCCTCAGAGAGCACCTCCTTTGGGTTGGGAGACACCCTAGTGGATTCCCTTTGGATATTCTCTACTGGAGAATGCTCCAATAGAGGGCTTTGAGGCTCTTGGTTAATAGTAGATACACCAAGGGAAGGAGCCTTGTGTACCTTTCTCTTGACATAGGTCTTGGATATTATGGGAGTGGGTTTAGGAGCAAAGGACTGAGGAAAAATTTGAGAGATGGAAGGTTGGGATTGGCTAGCAGTGGGTTGGTCTAATGGGGGCCTTGACCCTGCTACCATACCTTCATTAGTTTGGGACACCACCATCATTGTAGAGAACAATGGGGTGTCTACTCCTTCCGAGTCCCCAGCAGATCTTCTCATATTTGAGAAAACCTTGCCTTTAGGGGGTTTTGGTACATATATTCCATCAGAATGAGGAATATCCGTCAATTCATGGTTGATTACTGCTTGAACAAACCTGGGATACATATAAAAGCTCTTTTTGTTTCCCATGTTTGAGACAAGATCATTGAAAATCATTTGTGAAAAATTGTACCTTCTGGCAGTGGCCAAACAGACCAAAGCATAAGCAATGGGACTGCTGAACTCACTCCAGCCAGTGGTCTTTTTAGAAATGCAGTGCATCAAGGTATGAACAAGAAAACGCCATTGGGGTGAGAATTTAGCTTTTGAGAACTTAAAAACACCCAATGGGCCTCCATACCCCATTTTTGTAAGAGTAGAAAACAGTTCATTATTAGGGATAGAAGTTATACCAGAGGCATCGTCTAGACGTAGACTGATGTGAATTACTTCTTCAGTAACTGTCAATGGCTTGCCACATACTGTCGTCTTGATCATTTGCACACCATCCTCAGTAACAATGGTGGCATGTGCCCATAATTGCCTCTGATGCTCTATGAAGATAGTAGGAGACATAGTGAGAGCATGGGCAATGTGGCTAGACTTCAGAAAGTCGACTATCTGATGAAAACCTTCAGCTTGCTTTGGCTTTTGGAGCAGCACGATTTCATTGTGCTCGTCAATGAACGCCATTGATGCCATTGACCTTGAAGATTCTTGTCTGAAAACTTTGAACTTTGAGAGAGAAAGGGTTTAGAGCGCAAGTGAACAGTATGCAAAGAGTCGTTATGAGCTTTTAGGCGGGCAAAGAGTATTTATAGTATTCGGGACATAAGCAGTATTAACCTAGAGCAGTATTAACTGAAAGCAGTATTAACTACTAGCAGTATTAACTAAGAGCAGTATTAACTACTAGCAGTATTAACTGAGAGCAGTATTAACTACTAGCAGTATTAACTGAAAGCAGTATTAACTTAAAGCAGTATTAACTACTAGCAGTATTAACTACTAGCAGTATTAACTGAGAGCAGTATTAACTAACTAGCAGTATTAACTGTGAGCAGTATTAACTACTAGCAGTATTAACTAACTAGCAGTATTAACTGTGAGCAGTATTAACTACTAGCAGTATTAACTAACTAGCAGTATTAACTGTGAGCAGTATTAACTACTAGCAGTATTAACTGACTTACTCCTTTAAACTTGCGAAACACTGAGTACTGCTATACATATCCTGAAAAAGAAGATTAGTACCACCAAGAATAAACAATATACAGGTATGGAACCACTTTTTGAGAAGGGGCTTATTCAGAGTTGATCATTCCCACACTTGTTACCAAGTAAGTGAATCTACCCACATCAAAAGCTTTAGTGAATAGATCAGCAAACTGATTATCAGTGTGAACTTTTACAACTTGAATAAGTTTCTTTTCATTACAGTCTCTTATGAAGTGATACCTGATTTCAATGTGTTTTGTCTTTGAGTGCTTGACAGGATTATTCACAATGCTAATAGCACTGCTGTTATCAATAAAAATTGGAGAGTGTAGAAAAGTTACCCCATAATCCAACATTTGATTCTGAATCCATAAGACTTGAGAACAGCAACTTGCAGCTGCTATGTACTCTGCCTCTGTTGTAGATGTGGATACTGTGGTTTGTTTCTTGCACTGCCAAGACACTAGTCTTGCACCCAAAAACTGACATCCTCCAGAAGTAGATTTTCTGTCCAAGTTTGCTCCACCTAGATCACTATCTGAGTATGCAAGTAGGTCAAAGGATGAGTCATGAGGATACCAAAGTCCCAATCTGGGTTGCCCTTTGAGATATCTGAATATCCTCTTAACAGCTTGATAGTGAGATTGCTTTGGCCTAACATGGAATCTTGCACACACACAGACTGGAAACATTATATCTGGCCTAGAGGCTGTAAGATACATGAGAGAGCCAATCATGGATCTATAATGATGAACATCCATATCCTCCCCCTCAAGATTTGCTGTTATCTGCTTGTGTGTCTCCATAGGTGTGCTAGCAGGTTTTGAATCTGAGAAACCAAACTTGGTTAGAATGTCCTGCACATACTTGGACTGACATATGAAGATTCCATTTGTCTTCTGTTGAACTTGGAGTCCAAGGAAGAAAGTAAGTTCCCCCATGGAACTCATTTTGAACCTTTGATGCACTAGTTCCTCAAACTCCTTGCACATGTTGTCTCTTGTTGATCCAAAGATAATATCATCAACATAGATTTGGACCAGCAAGATATCCTTCTTCTTTCTCTTGATAAATAGAGTCTTATCAATAACTCCTCTTTCAAAGCCATTTTCCAAGAGATAGGATGACAGAGTGTCATACCATGCTCTTGGAGCTTGATGTAGTCCATAAAGTGCTTTCTTCAATTTGTATACTCTGTCTGGATAGCTTGGGTTTTCAAACCCTGGTGGTTGACAGACATATACTTCTTCTTCAATTGAACCATAAAGAAATGCACTTTTCACATCCATCTGATAGACTTTGAATTTCATGTAGGAAGCATAAGCCAGGAATAATCTAATTGCTTCTATCCTGGCCACAGGTGCAAATACTTCTTCATAGTCAATTCCTTCTTCTTGTGTATACCCTTGAGCCACCAGCCTTGCTTTATTCCTTATCACTATACCTCTTTCATCTCTCTTATTCCTGAAGACCCATTTTGTTTCTATTGCCCTTTGGCCTTTAGGAAGGTCTACCAGATCCCAAACATCTTGCAGCTTGAACTGCAGTAGCTCTTCTTGCATGGCTTCTATCCAACTGGATTCTTTCATTGCATCATGTGCCTTTTTAGGCTCAAGCTGAGATAAAAATCAAGAAAGCACTGTGTGTTGTTGATCTTGGATTTCTTGAAGTTTACTTTGATTTCTAGTCATCATAGGAGAGGATATATCTCCTATTACCAGCTGTGGAGGATGATTCTTTTGTATTCTGGTGTGATGACTAGGTTCTTCATTAAGTCCCAACTCTAGATTAGAGTCATTCAACTCAACTGAAGTGTTTTCAGTAGCCACTTCTGGTTCTTTATTTTCTTGAGTCTCCTCATCTCTACTTTCTTCTTCACCTTGACTTGGTCCAGTAGATGGTTCCTTTTCACAGTCTTCAACATGATTCACTGTAGGTATGGGAAATATCACAGATTGAGATATACTTTCTGAGACTTGTGTAGTCCCTGATTCTCCACTCCCTGTACCTGCATAATCAGCACTACTGAAACCAAAAGAGTTAGTTAGTGAGTCAATGTCAAATAGCCACTAAGGACCAGACCCAATTGGATTTGGTGTGTTCTCATTGCATTTGACATTGTCACTTTCTTCAATTATTCTGGAAGAAGAGTTAAAGACTCTGTAAGCCTTACTCTGAGATGAGTAGCCAACAAGAAATCCATCATCTGCTTTGCTATCAAACTTACCTAAGTAAGATTTGGTATTGAGAATAGTACAAGGACACCCAAAAGGTTTGAAAAATCCAATGAAAGGTTTTCTTTTATTTAAAAGCTCATATGGGGTCTTGTTCTTTTGCTTGACCACTAGAACTCTGTTTTGGACATAACAAGCAGTATTAACTGCTTCAGCCCAGAAGGTAATTGGCAATTTTGAATCAGCCAACAGAGATCTAGCAGCCTCTATTAGTGTCCTATTTCTCCTTTCAGCAACTCCATTCTGTTGAGGAGTCCTAGGAGCACTATTTTGTCTCTCAATACCTTTCTCTTCACAATAGGTGTTTAGATCATGATTTTTAAACTCAGTTCCATTATCTGATCTAATGACTTTTACTCTTTGATTAGTTTGGTTTTCAATTCTTAGAATAAAGGATTTGATAAGTCCACTTGTCTCATCCTTAGTCTTTAGAAAATATACCCAAGTAAATCTGGAGTAATCATCAACAATAACCAAGCAGTAAGATTTCTTGCCTATACTCATAACATTTGTAGGACTAAACAGATCCATATGCAGTAACTGGAGACAAGAAGAAATAGAATTTAATTCTTTGGTCTTATGAGAAGTTTTGTGCTGTTTGCCTTTAAGACAAGCAACACAATGATCATCACATGAAAAGACTTTTGAAGGTAAACCTCTTACAAGGTTGTTTTTAACAAGTTTGTTCATAGTCTTGAAATTCATGTGACACATCCTTCTGTGCCATAGAGAGGATTCATTCACAGAAGCTTTTGAAACAAGACAGTTTAGGGATGAATCACTATTAACATTGTCCATATCTAGACAATAAACATTGTCCTTTCTTGGAGTTCTAAGTAGTATCATGCTTTCATCAACTACTTTGAACCCTGGAGCAAGGATCATACACTCTGTGTTTGTAAATAATATGCTATGTTGTTTGTCACAAACCTGTGATACACTTAACAGGTTGTACTTCAATTGATCAATATAGTAGACATCCTCAAATGTCATCTTACCTTTTGTGACATTACCTTTGCCACTTATTTTACCACCAGTAAGATCATTTCCAACAGCAACATGTCCTCCATTGATATGCTTGAAATCCTGAAGGCATGACATGTTACCTGTCATGTGCCTAGAGCAACCACTATCAACATGCGAAATGCTTTTTGCTTTGAGCTATTGGTTTCCCTGCACATTAGATGAATCAGTTAGTTTGAATAAGGAACCTAAGCCAAAGTGGTCTTGGGTACCCCTTTCTCATCAAAATACTTGCATTCTTTCTTGACAAGATTTTTAAGCTTTGACTCCTCATGCTTGGAGTATTTTGTCACAATAATAGGCTTGGAAACATTTTTGCTAGAAGCAATACTGATTTTAGAAGTACTAACTGCCTTAGAAGCACTTGCATGCTTAGCAGTACTAACCTTGTTAGCAGTAGTAACTGTGTTAGCAACATTAATATTTTCAGCAGTACTAACACTGTTAGCAGTAGTAACTGTGTTAGCAGTACTAATATTTTTAGCAGTACTAACACTGTTAGTACTTCTGGGTACCCATAGTAAAATACTTTCTTTTAAAACCTTATTTTTCATAGGGCCTTTACTTTCAACAGATTTCTTCATCACATGTTTCTTTCCAGCCTTCCTATAACCAACAGGTTTTTGCACCAATCTTTGAAAGTTTATCTGTTGATTAATAGGGTTAAAGAAGCAATACTTAGCCAAATGATTCAACTTGCCACATATGAAACAAGGTTTTGGTCTATTGATTTTATTCAGATCAACTCCTTGTTTCTGAGCCCATTGATTATTCCAGTTTCTTTGATTACCTCTTTTTATACCAGAATTTAGGCTCTTAGCTTTATTGCAAGCACACTGTTTACAAGATCCAGGATTCACATCCGTGGTTTGTTTGTAATGGACCTTGTTATCCTTTCCTTTGGTCTTCTCTATCTCCTTGGACTTGATCCAGATTTTCCCACATCCCTCATTGGTGATAATATTGTTTTCTAATGGTATCTTTTTACTCACAGTATTATCCCTATTCTTACTAGCTTCTTTCTCAGTCAAATCCTTAACTACTACCTCATCCAAAGGATCTATCTTAAGAGCTTCCTCAGACAAGTCCTTTTTCTCCTTGGTTTCTAACAAGTCTGAAGTAGGAGAGATATAGTTGTTGTTGTAAGGAGGAGGTGTATTGTTGTATCCAATACCAGGCTTCATCTTATCATGAATCTGAGCCTTTAGAAGAGAATCCATTGCTTTTGAAGCATATGAAAACTTTTCTATGTCAAGCTTAACTTTAGACAGTTCCTCTTTCAGCCTATCATTCTCTTCTAAGGACTTAGACAGTTTGGTCTCTAACTCATTCTTTTCCCACTTCCAATAGTTTGTGTCATAAGAGTGTTGAAGTTCATTAGCTTGAAAGCCTTTGATTTGCTCTTCAAATCTCTCTACTATCAACACATAATCTCTTCTGTCCTTTTCTAATCTTTTGAGGTCATCACACATACTTTGATTGTGATCCCTGTATCTTTTGACAGTGTCTATGCAAGATTTAGTGCAAAGATTAGAAATTACCTCAGAGGGGAGATCATACACTTCTGCCATAAGAGCTTGATTCTGAATGGCTTCCTCAGCTTGATCACTCCAGTCAAATCCCATTCCTTGTTGGGAAACAAGGGCTTGAGCAGGATTCTTGTTTTGATTGTAGCCTCCATTCTGAGCTTGTTGGTGATTGTTGTTTGGAACAACACTCCTGCATTCTCTAGCAAAGTGTCCTTTCATGTGACACTTATAGCATTCCACCTTAGTCTTGTCAAAACCAGCTCCATCTTCTCTTCTTTGAGAGAAGTTGTTTCTTCCTGTTCTTTTAATAAACTTCTTCACTCTCATAGATAACATGGCCATCTGCCATTTAATGTCCATCTCCTCCAGGTCATCAGGGTGAAGTTGATCTAGATCATCATTAATCAATGAATTGTTGCTATGACTGGACAAAAAGGCTTCAAAGATAGTTCCAGTGCCTTTTTCTGAATTTACTCCACTGGCAGTACTAACTGCTTCAGGGTTAGCAGTAGTATCAGTAGATGTTGAAAGAAGTGCAACATTGTGGATATAACCAGTGGGATTCTTCTTGGATTCTACCTCAGTTTCAAAAACTCTTAGATCATTATATAGATCATCAAGTTCCTTCTCTTCCAGATTGTCACTCTGTCTATATGAGACAGTGTACATAGTCCATTCATCCCCAAGAGATCTGAGGAACTTTCTGTTGATATCATCTTGTTCCATCTTCACTCCTACAGTAGCCAGTTCACCAATGAGCTTGTTGAATCTATCAAAAGTTTGAGTCATAGACTCATTCTTTGAAGAAGTGAAATTCTCATACTGCTGCTTTAGAACATCTCTTTGATTTCTTTTGATACTTTTAGTTCCAGCAAATCTTTTCTCTAGAGCATTCCAGAGAATCTGAGCATCAGTGCAGTTGCAAAATTGATGTTGATATTCATTGGGAATGGCCAAGAGCAGAGTGCTCAAGGCCTTCATCTCTGTCTGTCTGATCTTCCTCTCACCATCTGTCTTTGGTGGAGGTCTTTTCCCATCTGGTCCTATCTTTCCTGCTTCAGAAGGACCATTCTCAATGATATCCCACATTGAGTAGTCAGTGAGAAGAATGTATTGTCTAATTCTGATCTTCCACATGTCAAACTCACTGGGTTTGAGCATTGGAACCTTAGAGACCAGAGTACTGTTTGATTCTGCAAGGTTTTCCATGATGAATGAATAGATGTTTCTGAGGGAGTTAGGCTCTGATACCACTTGTCAGGATCGAATTCTTAACAAGAATAAATTCTCAGAAACTAATATCAAAGAAGTTTGCGGAATAACACTTTGATATTCAATAAAACAGTAAACCAAAACAGTATATAATCAACAACTTGTAAACTTGTATTGAATGCTTGAAGTTACAAGATTAAACACACAACCTCAATATTGATGAACAGACTCACCAATACGAATTCTACTTCTCTAGAATTAGGATCTATACCTTGAGGTTAATTTTCTCTAAAAAATAGAATGAATAAATAAAATTCTATCTAAACTATTCTATCAAATCTGTACATATACTGAATAAAAAGATAATTACAATAAATAAAATATCTTCAGTATATCTTTCATCATTATCTTCAAGCCTTCCATGAATATCTTGATTCTTTCCAGCTGTCATCCTTTCCATCCGGTTCTTTAAGTCAAAAGCAGTATTAACTATACTCAGCAGCATTAATTTCTTCTAGCAGCATTAACTTGGTCTTAGCAGCATTAACTACTAAGCAGCACTAACTACTAGCAGTACTAACTAGCTAAGCAGTACTAACTTTGTTCAAGCAGCACTAACTTTGACTAGCAGTATTAATTCTACTAGCAGTAGTAATACTCAGCAGTATTAACTTTGAAGTCCTCTGGCAGTAGTAATTCTGAACTAGAAGCATTAAAGACTTGTTCACATCTTCAGTTCCCAACATGCAATCACTCACCCCCACGGGATACTTAAATCCAATGCACAAAGTACACGACGGTTGACATTTGTTAACAAAACCCAGAAATTACCGCACACAATGATGCATATGCACATGTTCCTGAAATTATTTACGCGACACAAAAGTCGTAAGATGAGACACCATAATCCAACTGGATTTTCATAAACTCAATAACGTTAAAATCAAGTGGTGTCCAAATTTCCATTTTTTTTCAACACAAGGTAAGGCGACCATTTTGACAATATTTTTGATGAGACACGACTCCCAAAGAATTCATAACTTGCACGCAATGAAATTAAACTCACGCATCTCTAAATATACGTACGCGACAAAAGAATCCGTAAAACAAAACTCCAAGGAATTCAACAAAACTCACACAACTAAAAATTCCCAAGAAACTCCTACTCAAAAGCATGGGAATAACTCTTCCTTTAAAACCATTGACATACGTGGAAGTGATCCAATGTCAAGGTCAAAATTCCACAGCTACTTGCCCATTAACTCAAAAAGCGTTAAAACACAGGTATTACGACATCCAAAAATAGATTTTAAACACAAGACGTGAATAAAGAGAGTTTTGATAACAATTTGAAATCAGGTGCAACAAAACCATTTTAAGCATGCTTATGCTCGTAGTTTAAAATATGCTGAGTGCTAAATGTTTTGCCAAAACGTTATAAGGTAATTTACTTTATGGTTGGCGATCATGGAAAGCAATTTATGCAACCTTATTTCAGAAATAAATTTAATGCATGAATTTGGTCGGCACTCACATCTTAATACTACGCTTCCCAACATCCCGACGTACTATAAACAATCGGATGCCTCCGGCATCATAGGGTAACCATCCCATTAATTAACTTACAATCTCCTCGAAATAGAATCGATCTAACAAGATATGGTTCTAATTCCACCAACGAATCTGGCTCAAGATGATTAACTTAATGCGTTCTACGCACTTACTATCATCCCAAAGAGACATTGCTATAAACAACAATCATTCCTTAGCTTACTCGCTTAGAAACTTTCGCACTACTCTAACGGTCAACATACCAAGGTAGAGCAGGTAAACACAAGCACGAGAAAGGGTAAGGAAGAGTTTAACTAAAACACGCACGAAAGAAACGTACCGCTATGTCTACCAATTGTCATAACATTAGCAAACCAATTACACTCACGTAAAATATCCTCATAATCACATTAGCTAAGTGAGATTATGAACATATAACACATAAGGGTTCTTGTTACCGTCATCACAACGCCTGATGAACATAACTTCTGTCGACTATAAGACTAACCCATCTTAGAAGTTCTACCCAATCTCACAATCAATGCCTATCAAACTCAGTCTAAGTCTAGACATCTTACATTCATGCCTAGTTCGCTTCAACTAGAACTCTGATACCAACTTGTAACACTCTAAAATTCAGAGTAAATTAAAAACCTAGAAATATGGCAACAAGACATCCGAATTGATATAAACTTCCCATAAAGGGGATCAGTCCTTAAGACTATACAAAACTCGCACGGATATAGAATTTATCAACAAAACTAATCTAAACATAACTGTCTAGACTACATCACTTGACGAACCAAAGTTCATTAAAAGATGGGACTTAAACAATGCCCAACGCTAAAATAATAGACATCTCAAAATGCCTTGAGTCCACGCTCGACTCTTAAAAACCCTGTGCAACCCACCGCTAAGGGAAACCTGTTATACACATCATTTGAGAAAAGTGTTAGGCTTAAAAAGCCTAGTGAGAACATACAGTTTATAAATTTGAAGGGATATAACATTTGCATTCAAAAAGGAAACCTTTCAAACAAGCATTTCCAAGTTAATTGATGTTAGGAATAAAATCCATTAAAATAAGGTCATAAACCTTCTTTCCAGAACCTCACAATTTAATGCACATGTAGTTCTTCGTTTTGATTAGCTTATGGAACCTCACAATTTAATGCACATGTAGTTCCATATTTTATTAACGGCCAGAGCCTCACAATTTAATGCACATGTAGCTCTATATTTGTTAACGGTCAGAGCCTCACAATTTAATGCACATGTAGCTCTATATTTGCTTTATTTGGTAAACTCCAAATAATATCAGTCGACTCAAAACCTAGGGATCCACTAGTAATGGTACAGACTCGTCACAACAACATATGTGACCAACCATAAATAAACATATGGTATAAACACATTTTATAAACAAAATGTCATTTCCAGTTCAACTTCTGGTAAGAATGAAAATCACTAAAATGAGTTCTTACACATTCTTTTCGCATATCCACATAATGTACAAGTAAAACATAATTTTACTTCAATAAGATGAGATCCATCATTTTAGTAAACTCAAATGATCGGGAACCCTAAAATCTCCCAAAACTCAAGTTATATCAAATACGTAGAAAACTTAGATCTGAAACCACAGAGATATATAGGAGTTCCAAAAAGGTAACTTTTGATATATATAAAGTTTAAAATGATAGTAGGAACTCACCCAATAGGTTTATACGAAAACCCGAAGAACCAGATATCAACCCTCTTAACAAGACGAAGCTTTCCACACCGGAACCTCGGATCGAAAGCTAGATAATAATCACCAAACTCTAGAGAGAGAGAGAGAAATATCTAGAGGGAGGATGAGAGAGTTTGAGAAAAAGTGATGAAAACCCCAAATGAGATATTTGATTGGAAAACCCTTAAGTCGGTCCAGGCAACCTCGCAGGTTATGCCGCGACCTCAACTCGCGGCATAACTCGCGCACTAACACAAAACCCATACAAACAGGGGGTTTCGCGGGTTGTGCCGCGACCTCAAGTCGCGGTGCAACTCGCGTGGTTCACTGTGGTTCAACCAAAACCACCAAAATCCAAACTCAAACTCCCAACCAAACGGGGTGCTAACGACAACGCTTAAACACAAGAATAACAAGATTACATAACGAAATTCGGGGTGTTACATAAAACGTCTCGAGTTGAATACAGTAGGGAATGCCATGGTGAGGGCATTTTCTTAACAACTCTTTAAACCTTTCCCAAGCATTGGGAATTGCCTCATCGTCCATTTGTTTAAACATGCAAATTTCGTTTCTGGACTTAGCATTACGGGTAGGTGGAAAATTTTTTCTCAAAAATCTTTCAGCCATGTTGCTCCATGATGGCACAGAGCCAGGTGCCAAAGAATTAAACCAAGACTTTGCCCGATCCCTTAGAGAAAAAGGAAACAAAGTGAGTCTCAAGGGATCGTTAGATACCCCAGGGATCAGGAATGCATCAGTGATCTCCATAAATGATTTTAAATGAGAATGTGGATCCTCCGATGGCATTCCGGCAAATTGTCCGTTCGTTTGCAACATTTGAAACATGATGGGTTTTAGCTCAAAATGGAGGGCTTGTATATGGGGTCTAAATATCCCTGAATTTAATTGCTCAAAATCGGGGATAGCGTAGTCCATAATTTTTCCCTCTTTGGAGTTTGCAAGATTAATTATGTTTGGAACTTCATTTCTTATTTCATTGGTGCCTTGAGATTCAACATCATCATCAACATGGTTATGATTATTTCCTTGATTTGGTGGATTTTGTCGAAATTGGTGCTCTGGTGGGTTTCCAAAAATTGGAGGTGCATCATGAAATATTGGTGCTCCCCGTGGATTTTCCAAAAGCGGTGGTGGTCTCGGTCCTCTATTTTCAAATCCGGGTGGTAGTGGTTCCATAATTGGAGGTTCAATGATTAATGCGATTCTTTGCGTTCTTCCCCACGTGGTATTCTTGGCATGCACGTCCAACTAAGATTCCAAAAGTGTAAGAAAAATCAAATCTTTTAAAATACTTTTATAAACTTTTAACGTGCCAATCCCCGGCAACGGCGCCAAAAACTTGATAGTGTGTGGAATACACCTATAGACGTGTGCTAATTAAACCTCAAAGCAAGTATACAATGAGATCTAATATCGTCTTTCAAGTAATAAAACGGTAAAGTACCGGATATCGTCCCACAGAGATTGTCGTAAAAGTGAAATAAAAGTGTAATAAAAGAGATGATTTCAGATGGCGAATTTGAAGACTTTGATTTGGTTTGGTTGGTTAACAGTAGATTAAGATACAGAATAATAAAGGTAGCAAGGGTGTAAGACTTTTAGGTGAGATTCAAACACAAATTCCAGCAGACTATGCTGCAGGTATGCTGCAGCATGAGTTCCGCATAACCAGATCCACCATCTATTTTGAGGGTATTCCTCTCGGACTTCAATACTCCCACTACTGTTTAGATTCAACTGAACATATCTATGTGATAAATCTCTTTATCAGTCACTCTCTCAAGTCGGCTTCTCATATCATTCAAGTTGACGTGCATATTATGGCTTATCTCTAGGCCATAGCACTTTCACACTTTTAAAGTGATCAACTCGTCAAGAAGTGTCATTGGATTTTATAAAACTTGAATGAAATGATGGAGCATTGTTATTGCAAAACAATGTCCACCTTTCTTTGGTTTGAAATCTCACCTATCTATCTTACACCCAAGCTAATGGATTTAGCTACTCATACTAAAATGTAAAGACATAAAGCAATAAATTACATAAATGAAAGACATGAATTTAAATGACGGAAAAATAAATGACAATAATTTAAGTGACGGAAATGTAAATTACAATAAATATAAATAACTTAAATGTAAATTGCAAGGAAAGTAAAGAACTAAATGAAGAAAATAAAGCATAAATAAAGGAGCAAGAGATGATGTCTTCAAAAGTTTACTTGGAATTCAAAAGTACACTACAATCAAAAGGTTATTGGTGCCAACCTTTGATTTTCACTAAGATGAGAGAGAATTAGATAACTACTAGATAATTAAACTAAACCCCAAGCTCCCTTTATATACAAAAAGGGAGTGGCACAAAAGAGTAATTTTAGCAACAAATAAGTACCATAAGTACAATTAGGTACAAAAGTTTTAATATCCAATGGTTAATACCCAAGGGTTACAAAATAACAAAAAGGTGATGTCAACTCTCCAAATACTGCAGTGGAGGCTTCTAATGTCAGCAAAAATCCAGTCCCATGCCTTCAATCGTTCAGCTAACTAATCGATCTCCCAAAAGCTTGTTACAGCAGCTGATGCTTCAGAAATGCTGCAGCATTGGGTCTGTTGTACTCAAAAGCTACCAAAACACATAAAATTAGCCATTCAAAGTAATAAAACAGATTATGCACTAGCTCTAGCTCCAAGAAACAGATAAATGGAAAAATAAGTAACAAAAAGACTCAAATGTAGGGATATGGAAGAAAAAAGGACTATAAAAACTACTAAACAAGCCTACATGGCACTACTAATGAGTGCACATCAGCTGCGACCTCAAGTCGTGGGCCAAGCCGCACGTGTCTCTAAGCCAGGGACAACAGTGACTTGAGCGGGCCTAGCCGCGGCTTTGAGGTTGCGGTCAAAGTCGCGCGTGTCGCCTGATGTCTTCTCGTAACGTCTGATAAACCGTTCCCCGACCGTTTCTCTCAGTCGGCCACTGATCGTTTCCTTAGACAATCTTTAACTGTTCTTTAGGAAATTACGGGTGTTACAATCCTCCCAACCTTAAAAGAGATTTTGTCCTCGAAATATGACACCAACCAAAGGCCCAAATGGCGTTTAGCGGAATCAATTGGTTCCCTACCCAAAGGAATGCCTTCACGGAACCTTAACTCATATACGAACCCGATTACATCCGAGTTGAGGTTGTCACTGTGTTACTCATAACAAGTCGCCACGCACCCGATCTCAAAGTTCGATTTACTTCACCGATGACGGAAAGAACATTGAGTCCTTATTAAATCATCTTCCTAACATTAAGATCTCGGTAGCCTCCCAACCTTAGGTTGTTCTCATTTGTTGGGAACTGAAGAATTTATCAAGTATGGTTAATGCTGCTAGTTCAGAGTTAATACTGCTAGAAGACTTAAAGGTTAGTACTGCTGAGTGTTACTACTGCTAGTACTATTAATACTGCTAGTCAAAGTTAGTGCTGCTTGAACAAAGTTAGTACTGCTTAGCTAGTTAGTACTGCTAGTGGTTAGTACTGCTTAGTAGTTAATGTTGCTAGAAGGAAGTTAATGCTGCTGAAGATTAATACTGCTTATATGATGAAGATTCGTATGAAAGGATATACATGGAAGCTTAGAGATATACATAGAAGATATACTGAAGATATTTTATTCATTGTAATTATCTTTGTATTCAGTATATATATATAGTATTGTTTAGAATAGGGGATAACTTTTAACTTCAGTTTTCATTCTTTTAGAGAAAAACAACCTCAAGGCATAGATCCTAATTCTAGAGAAGTAGAATTCGTATTGGTGAGCCTGTTCATCAATATTGAGGTTGAGTGTGTAATCTTGTAACTTCAAAGTATTCAATACAAGTTTACAATTTGTTCTTCATATTTACTGTGTTGATTTACTGTTTCATTGAATATCAAAGTGTTATTCCGCAAACTTCTTTGATATTGTTTCTGAGAATTAATTCTTGTTGAGAATTCGATCCTGACAAGTGGTATCAGAGCTTGATTTCTCATAAACAAACTATTCATCATGGAAAATCTTACAGAATCAAGCAGTACTTTGGTATCAAAAGTTCCAATGCTCAGATCCAATGAATTTGACATGTGGAAAATCAGAATCAAGCAATATATTCTCCTCACAGATTACTCTATGTGGGACATCATTGAGAATGGCCCATCTGATGCAGGAAAGATTGGTGAAGATGGCAAAAGAACCCCTCCAAAGACAGATGCAGACAGGAAGACAAGGCAGATAGAGATGAAAGCCTTGAGCACACTGCTCTTGGCCATTCCAAATGAGTATCAACACCAATTCTGCAATTGTACTGATGCACAGATGCTCTGGAATGCTCTAGAGAAGAGATTCTCAGGTACTAAAAGTACCAAGAGAAATCAAAAGGCAATCTTAAAACAACAGTATGAAAACTTCATCTCAACTAAGAATGAGTCAATGACTCAAACTTTTGACAGGTTTAATAAACTAATTGGTGAACTAGCTACTATGGGAGTACAGATTGATCAAGATGATGTGAACAGAAAGTTCTTAAGGTCCCTGGGAGATGAATGGATCATGTACACTGTGTCATTCAGACAGAATGATCAGTTGGAAGAAAAAGAACTTGATGATCTGTACAATGATCTTAGAGTATTTGAAGCTGAGGTGGAGGCAAAGAAGAAGCCTTCTGGATATATTCATAATGTTGCACTCCTATCAGCATCAATTGATTCTACTGCTAACCCTGAATCAGTTAATGCTACTAATGGAACAAACCAAGAGAAAGGCTCTGAAACTGTGTTTGAGGCCTTTCTGGCAAGTCATGGAAACTCTTCTCTCATTAATGATGACTTGGAACAACTCAATCCAGATGATCTTGAAGAGATGGATATTAAATGGCAAATGGCCATGCTCTCCATGAGAGTTAAAAAGTTCATAAAAAGAACTGGGAGGAACAACTTCTCTCAAAGAAGAGAAGATGGAGCAGGGTTTGATAAATCAAAGGTGGAATGCTACAAATGCCATCTGAAGGGACATTTTGCTAGAGAGTGCAGAAGTGGAGTGTCTCACAACAACAACCATCAACAAACTCAATCTGGAAGCTTCAATAACAACAGAAACTCTGCTCAAGCCCTTGTTTCTCAACAAGGAATGGGGTTTGATTGGAGTGATCAAGCTGAAGAGGCTATTCAGAATCAAGCTCTAATGGCTAAAGTATCTGATCTCCCATTTGAGGTAAGTTCTAATCTCTGTTCTAAAACTTGCATAGACACTGTTAAAAGGTACAGGGATCACAATCAGAAGATGAGTGATGACCTTAAGAGATTAGAAAAAGATATCAAAGACTATGTAAGGATTGTAGAGAGATTTGAAGATCAGATCAAAGGTTTTCAAACCAATGAACTCCAACACTCATATGACACCAATTACTGGCAGTGGGAGAAAAAGGATTTAGAACTTAAATTGACCAAATCTAAAGAGGAGAGTGAAAAACTGAAAGAGGAGTTAACCAAGGTTAAGCTTGATGTAGAAAAGTTTTCCAATGCTTCTAAAGCAATGGACTCCTTACTGCAAAATCAGATTCATGATAAGTTGAGAAGAGGAATTGGGTATAATGCCACACCTCCACCATATAACAACAATTACATTCTTCCTACTTCAGACCTGTTAGACACCAAAGATAGGAAGGACTTGCCTGAGGGAGCCACTGAAATAGATCCCTTAGATGAGGTAATTGTTGAGGATAAGACTGAGAAAGAGGTTGGCAAGAGTAAGGAGAACAAGTTGAGTGGTGAGATTTCTATAGAAAACAACATTATCACCAATGAGGATTGTGGAAGGGCTTGGATCAAATCCAAGAACATAGAGAAGACAGAGGAAAAGTCTGGTAAGGTCCATTACAAACAGACCACAGTTGTGAATCCAGGTCCTTGCAAACAGTGTGCATGTAAGAAGAATGAGCCCCAAAAACAGGACAAAAAGAGGGGAAATCAAAGAAACTGGAATAATCAGTGGGCACAAAAACAAGGGGTTGATCTGAGTAAAATCAATAGACCAAAACCTTGTTTTATCTGTGGCAAATTGAATCATCTTGCAAAATTCTGTTATTTCAATCCTATGAACCAAAGAATGAATTTCCAAAGATCCATGCAAAAACCCTTTGGTTATAAGAAAATTGAAAAGAACCATGTGGATAAGAAAACTGTTAAAACTAAAAGCCACATGAAGAAAAAGTATTCTGTTAAAGAAAGTGTCAATATGTGGATTCCTAAAAGCACTAAAACTGTTAGTACTGCTACCACAAATAGTGCTGGTGACAATGATAGTGCTGCTAGAAGTAATACTACTGCTAACAATGTTAATGCTGCTAACAAGGTTAGTACTGCTAAACCTGTTAGTACTGCTACACCTGTTAGTACTGCTAACTCTGTTAGTACTTCTAAGGTTAGTACTGCTTCTAGTGTTGGTTTTGCTAAGCCAATAACATTGACAAAGTACTCTAATAAAGAGTGCTCTGAGTTTAAAAACCTCATTAAAATGGAATGTAAATACTTTGATGAGAAAGGAAGACCCAAGACAACTGTTGCTTGGGTCCCCAATCATACTAATTGATTTATCTAATGTGCAGGGCAACCAACAGCTCAAGGGAAAGAGCATTTGGCATGTTGATAGTGGTTGCTCTAGGCACATGACAGGCAACATATCATGTCTTCAGGATTTCACACATATCAATGGAGGACATGTTGCATTTGGAGACAATCTTACTGGTGGTAAGATAAGTGGAAAAGGTAATGTCACCAAAGGTAAGATGACATTTGAGGATGTCTACTATGTTGATCAATTAAAGTACAACCTGTTAAGTGTATCACAGGTTTGTGACAAACAACATAGTATATTATTTACTAATACTGAGTGTATGATCCTTGCTCCAGGGTTCAAGGTAGTTGATGAAAGCATGATACTACTTAGAACTCCAAGGAAGGACAATGTTTACTGTCTTGATTTGAACAATGTTGATAGTGATTCATCTTTAAATTGTCTTGTTTCAAAAGCTTCTGTAGATGAATCCTCCCTATGGCACAGAAGGATGTGTCACATGAATTTCAAGACTATGAACAATCTTGTTAAAAATAACCTTGTAAGAGGTTTACCCTCAAAAGTCTTTTCATGTGATGATCATTGCGTTGCTTGTCTTAAAGGCAAACAACACAAAACTTCTCATAAGACCAAAGAGTTAAATTCTGTTTCTTCTTGTCTCCAGTTATTGCATATGGATCTGTTTGGTCCTACAAATGTTATGAGTATAGGCAAGAAATCTTACTGCTTAGTTATTGTTGATGATTACTCCAGATTTACTTGGGTATATTTTCTAAGGACTAAGGATGAAACAAGTGATCTTATCAAATCCTTTATTCTAAGAATTGAAAACCAAACTAATCAAAGAATAAAAGTCATTAGATCAGATAATGGAACTGAGTTTAAAAATCATGATCTAAACACCTTCTGTGAAGAAAAAGGTATTGAGAGACAATATAGTGCTCCTAGGACTCCTCAACAGAATGGTGTTGCTGAAAGGAGAAATAGGACACTAATAGAGGCTGCTAGATCTCTGTTGGCTGATTCAAAATTACCTATTACCTTCTGGGTTGAAGCAGTTAATACTGCTTGTTATGTCCAAAACAGAGTTCTAGTGGTCAAGCAAAAGAACAAGACCCCATATGAACTTTTAAATAAAAGAAAACCTTTTATTGGTTTCTTCAAACCTTTTGGGTGTCCTTGTACAATTCTAAATACCAAATCTCACTTAGGTAAGTTTGATAGCAAAGCAGATGATGGATTTCTTGTGGGATATTCATCTCAGAGTAAGGCCTACAGAGTATTTAACTCTTCTTCTAGAATAATTGAAGAAAGTGACAATGTCAAATGCAATGAGAGCACACCAAATCCTGTTGGGTCTGGACCTCAGTGGCTATTTGACATTGACTCACTAACTAACTCTTTTGGTTTCAGTAATGAGTTTACAGGAACAGGTAGTGGAGAATCAGAGATCACACAAGTTCAAGAAAGTATATCTAAATCTGTGATTTTTCCCATACCCACAGTAAATGAAGACTGTGAAAAGGAACCATTTACTGAACCAAGTCAGAGTGAAGAAGACACTAGAGATGAGGAGACTCAAGAATCAGAAGTGGCATCTGAAAACACTTCAGTTGAGTTGCATGACTCTAATCTAGAGGCTGGACTGAATGAAGAACCTAGTCATAACACCAGAGTTCAAAAGAATCATCCTCCACAGCTGGTAATAGGAGATATCTCTTCTCCTATGATGACTAGACATCAAAGCAGGTTTCAAGAAATGCAAGATCAACAGCATACAGTCCTTTCTTGCTTTTTATCCCAGCTTGAGCCTAAAAAGGCACATGATGCTATGAAAGAATCTAGCTGGATAGAAGCAATGCAAGAAGAACTGTTACAGTTCAAGCTACAAGATGTATGGGATTTAGTAGACCTTCCTAAAGGCCACAGAGCAATTGGCACAAAGTGGATTTTCAGAAACAAGAGAGATGAAAGAGGTATTGTCATAAGGAACAAAGCAAGGCTGGTGGCTCAAGGCTATACTCAAGAAGAGGGTATAGATTATGAAGAAGTTTTTGCACCTGTGGCTAGGATAGAAGCAATCAGACTATTCCTAGCCTATGCCTCTTACATGAACTTCAAAGTCTATCAAATGGATGTAAAAAGTGCTTTTCTCTATGGATCAATTGAAGAAGAAGTATATGTCTGTCAACCACCAGGGTTTGAAAACCCAAGCTATCCAGACAGAGTATACAAATTGAAGAAAGCACTTTATGGACTACATCAAGCCCCAAGAGCATGGTATGACACCCTGTCATCCTATCTCTTGGAAAATGACTTTGAAAGAGGAGTCATTGATAAGACTCTATTTATCAAAAGAAAGAAGAAGGATATCTTGCTGGTCCAAATATATGTTGATGACATTATTTTTGGTTCTACAAGAAACATCATGTGCAAGGAGTTTGAGGATTTAATGCATCAAAGGTTCAAAATGAGTTCCATGGGGGAACTTACTTTCTTCCTTGGACTCCAAGTTCAACAGAAGTCAGATGGCATTTTCATATGTCAATCCAAGTATGTGCAGGATATTCTAACCAAGTTTGGTTTCTCAGAATCAAAACCTGCCAGCACACCTATGGAAACACACAAGCAGATCACAGCAGATCTTGAGGGGGAGGACATGGATGTGCATTATTATAGATCCATGATTGGCTCTCTCATGTATCTCACAGCATCAAGGCCAGATATAATGTTTCCAGTCTGTGTATGTGCAAGATTTCAAGTTAGGCCAAAGCATTCTCACTTTCAAGCTGTTAAGAGGATATTCAGATATCTCAAAGGACAACCCAGATTGGGACTTTGGTATCCTCATAATTCACCTTTTGACCTAATAGCATACTCAGACAGTGATCTAGGTGGGGCAAATTTGGACAGAAAATCTACTTCTGGAGGATGTCAGTTCTTGGGTGCTAGACTAGTCTCATGGCAGTGCAAGAAACAAACCACAGTATCCACATCTACAACAGAGGCAGAGTACATAGCAGCTGCAAGTTGCTGTTCTCAAGTCTTATGGATTCAGAATCAAATGTTGGATTATGGGGTAACCTTTCTACACACTCCAATCTTTATTGACAACAGCAGTGCTATTAGCATTGTAAATAATCCAGTCAAGAACTCAAAGACAAAGCACATTGAAATCAGGTATCACTTTATAAGAGATTGTAATGAAAAGAAACTTATTCAAGTTGTCAAAGTCCACACTGATAATCAGTTTGCTGATCTATTCACTAAAGCTTTTGATGTGGGTAGATTCACTTTCTTGGTCACAAGTGTGGGCATGATAAACTCTGAATAAATCTTCTTCTCAAAAAGTGGTTTTATACCTGTATATTTTTATTCTTGGTGTTACTAATCTTCTTTTTCAGGATATGCATAGCAGTACTCAGTGTTTAGCAAGTTTAAAAGGAGTAAGTATAGTTAATACTGCTAGTAGTTAATACTGCTAGTAGTTAATACTGCTTTCAGTTAATACTGCTAGTAGTTAATACTGCTAGTGGTTAATACTGCGTTCAGTTAATACTGCTAGTAGTTAATACTGCTAGTAGTTAATACTGCTTTCAGTTAATACTGCTAGTAGTTAATACTGCTAGTAGTTAATACTGCTTTCAGTTAATACTGCTAGTAGTTAATACTGCTAGTGGTTAATACTGCTTTCAGTTAATACTGCTAGAAGTTAATACTGCTTTCAGTTAATACTGCTAGTTAGTTAATACTGCTAGTTAGTTAATACTGCTAGCCGTTACTACTGCTAGTAGTTAATACTGCTCTAGGTTAATACTGCTTATATTCCGAATACTATAAACACTCTTTGCCCGCCTAAAAGTTCATAACGACTCTTTGCATACTGTTCCCTTGCGCTCTAAACCCTTTCTCTCTCAAAGTTCAAAGTTTTCAGGCAAGAATCTTCAAGGTCAATGGCATCAATGGCGTTCATTGACGAGCACAATGAAATCGCAATGCTCCAAAAGCCAAAACAAGCAGAAGGCTTTCATCAGATTGTGGATTTCCTCAAGTCAAGCCACATTGCTCATGCTCTTACTGTCTCCCCTACAATCTACATTGAGCATCAAAGGCAGTTCTGGGCCAATGCAACCATTGTTGTGGAAAATGGTGTGCAAATGATCAAGACAAGAATCTGTGATCAACCACTAACAGTTACTGAAGAGGTTATACGCATCAGTCTACGTCTAGACGATGCCTCTGGTATAACTTCTATCCCAAATGATGAACTGATTTCAAATCTTACAAGAATGGGGTATGGAGGCCCATTGGGTGTTTTCAAGTTTTCTAAAGCAAAATTCTCTCCCCAATGGCGTTTCTTTGTCCATACTCTAATGCATTGTATATCCAAAAAGACTACTGGATGGAGTGAGTTCAGCAGCACTATTGCTTATGCTTTGGTGTGCTTGGCCACTACCAGAAGGTACAATTTTTCACAAATGATTTTCAATGATCTTGTCTCAAACATGGGAAACAAAAAGAGCTTCTTTATGTATCCCAGGTTTGTTCAAGAAGTTATTACTCATCAATTGACGGATATACCTCAACCTGTTGGGGTATATGTACCTAAACCCCCCAAAGGCAAGGTTTTCTCAAATATGAGAAGATCTGCTGGGGACTCTGAAGGAGTTGACACCCCATTGTTCTCTACAATGATGGTGGTGTCCCAAACCAATGAAGGTATGGTAGCAGGGTCAAGGCCCTCATTAGACCAACCCACTGCTAACCAATCCCAACCTTCCATCTCTCAAATTTTCCCTCAGTCCTTTGCTGCTAAACCCACTCCCATAATATCCAAGACCTATGTCAAGAGAAAGGTACACAAGGCTCCTTCCCTTGTTGTACCTACTATTAACCAAGAGCCTCAAAGCCCTCTATTGGAGCATTCTCCAATAGAGAATATCCAAAGGGAATCCACTAGGGTGTCTCCCAACCCAAAGGAGGTGCTCTCTGAGGAGGAGGTAGAGCATATGGGTGATGAGGCTGCCACTACTCCTGCTAGCACAGAGGAGGACAGTGGTAACATCAATAAGACCTCCCCCATGGCAACTTTGAATGAGCAATCATTTGAAGGACCCTGGTGCCAAGAAACCACAGGGGTGGATAGTGCTTCTGCTAGGCAGAAGACATCTACAAATAAAAGATCCAATGATCCTTCAATAGGGGGTAACACTCCTGGAGAAGGTGAGGACAGATATAACTATGATGAATTGATGGAGACCATGGGAAACATCAACCAGGATGTCATCAAGCAAGGAAAAGAAATAGAGGAGATGAAGCTGATTATTCTATCTCAACAAGTTCAGATCACCAAACTGAAGAAAATGGTGACAAGATTGTTACAGAAAAGGAGAAGGAAGCAGTTTGTGCTCAAGAGGAGGACAAATGTTCAAGATGATTTCAACAAGGGGGAGAATTCAGAGGCTGAAGCAGAAAAAGAAAGTATTTCTGAGATGGGATTTGATGTTAAGGGGGAGAAAGCTGCAGAAAAAGAAGCACAAGAAGTAGAAACAGATAATGTTCAAGCAGTAACAGGGCTATCTGTTGAAGAATTGGAAATAGCTGAAACCTTAGTAAAAGCAAAGAATGACACTCCTAAGGCTACTCAAAAGGCTAAGGGAGTGGTCATCAATGAAGGAGACCTTGAAAAGAAGACACAAGAAAGAAGTGAGGCAGGGTTGAAGGATACAAAGGGTAAATCTAAGATGATTGAACCTGAACAACCTGCAAAGAAGAAAATTCAGATAGAACTGGATGAAGAAGTGGCAAAGCAGCTTCAGGCAGAAATGGAAAGGGAGGAACAACTTCAATCTGAGAAGGATAGAGAGCTTGCACTGAATATGGCCAGAAAACTAAATGAAGAGTATCAGAAGAGCATGAAAACAGCAGCTCAGGCCAAGCAAGTACAAGTAAAAAGAATGCCATTCAAAAAGCAGAAAAGACAACCCTCCAAGACCTTTTTGGCCAATCAGGAAAGAAGAAAGATGATCAACTTCCTGAAAGGTGCAATTGGTGTTAAGGGGGAGATGTTTACTCATATGGCATACTCTCAGGTTGAAGAGCTATACAGGAAGGAAATGACAAAGCTCCAAGGGGATTCCTCTCAAAGGGAAGAAGCAGAAAGAAGGATGAAAGAGAGACATGATCTCAACATCCAACAACCATTCCCTGAGAAAACCACACCTTCCAAAGAAGATGCAGAAGAGAAGAAGGAAGAACCTGGAAATGTTGGTAGAGAAGCCAAGTCTGGAAAAAGAGTGAAAACAATTGCTCCAAAAAGGCAGTTGAAAAGGCCTAGGGTGGAAGAAACTGAAAAGGAAGCAGAACCTTCAGTCACATCCCCAACAGAGCCAGTACAGAGTCCAGAGCAGGTCACTAAGCAAACTGATGAAAATATGGATCCGTACATGACAATAGTGGAACCTTTGAAAGCTGTTCCAATCTCTATGCAAGCTCCAGAGATCATCTTCTGGGATATTCTGAGAGACAATGGAAAGAATTTCTTCAGAATCAAGAGAGCTGATGGTTCATTTGAAGCTTATTCAACATGGGGGAAAGTCATCAGAAGTTGTTCAAGAGCTGATATAGAAGAACTATATAAAGTTGGGATGAAACTTTATGAACCTGTGTTGAAAGGTACTGAAGAGAATCTTCTCAAAGTGACATTGGAATACTTGTGCATGATGTTTGAGCCTGCAAGAGTGCACCATAGGATTAAAGATCATATGCATGAGTTCATATTCAAGAAGATTGACAAATGGATACTGTTTGAAAACTGTGGAGTATACATGATTACTATTGACAATTGTTATCATGAATACTACCTGGTGGACAAAATATATGAGCATAGCAAGGAGAAGTTAGAAGGGATGCTTAAAGCTACACTGGTTTGTACAAAGGATTCAGAAATGGCCAAGATTGTGGTGAGAAGAACTGTAAATCAAAGTTTGGGCCTAGATCCAAATTTGGGAAATTGAATCAGAGGTGGTGTTGAAAGCATCTTGAAGAAGATCTGAAGAACTTGACTTCTTTTCCTAAAAGTCAAGTTAGGGGAGATTGTTGGGAACTGAAGAATTTATCAAGTATGGTTAATGCTGCTAGTTCAGAGTTAATACTGCTAGAAGACTTAAAGGTTAGTACTGCTGAGTGTTACTACTGCTAGTACTATTAATACTGCTAGTCAAAGTTAGTGCTGCTTGAACAAAGTTAGTACTGCTTAGCTAGTTAGTACTGCTAGTGGTTAGTACTGCTTAGTAGTTAATGTTGCTAGAAGGAAGTTAATGCTGCTGAAGATTAATACTGCTTATATGATGAAGATTCGTATGAAAGGATATACATGGAAGCTTAGAGATATACATAGAAGATATACTGAAGATATTTTATTCATTGTAATTATCTTTGTATTCAGTATATATATATAGTATTGTTTAGAATAGGGGATAACTTTTAACTTCAGTTTTCATTCTTTTAGAGAAAAACAACCTCAAGGCATAGATCCTAATTCTAGAGAAGTAGAATTCGTATTGGTGAGCCTGTTCATCAATATTGAGGTTGAGTGTGTAATCTTGTAACTTCAAAGTATTCAATACAAGTTTACAATTTGTTCTTCATATTTACTGTGTTGATTTACTGTTTCATTGAATATCAAAGTGTTATTCCGCAAACTTCTTTGATATTGTTTCTGAGAATTAATTCTTGTTGAGAATTCGATCCTGACATCATTATCTCAAAAATAATCTACGACCTTGTCTAACCCTTTCCATCAAGGGAATCCAAGCGAACTTTCCCTTTAAATATTTCCAATCGTCCCTCGTCGAATTACGTTACCCTATTTTTCTGCTTTCAAGAGTACCATAATCTTTACAGAAAGAGTCCAACCATAGATTGACCATACTCTTTTCAATTATGAGGACCCACAACCAGGTTGACTTTACCCGTGTGGTGAAGGAATCCGCGCACAACTGCTGAGCTTATCACCCACTGTTCTTATAGAAATGATACTTCTAGTTCCAGGACATCACAGTCTCCTTAATAATCAATTTGTACTTTAAGGTCTACCCCGATATTCCCTCCAAGTCCTCCAATAGTCAATACCACCATGGACTTTGTCGTCCTTTCCTTGACGAATTTCTTAACACCAGCTTGGTCTGATCCATCACAATGTTAGATCCCTTCCTCAAGCTGACACCAAGCACCACATCCGAAAGGGTTCCCAAAACTTCCATTAATCAAGGCATTGGTCTGATGTTCCACCCATAGACGTACTATCACATTTTATAGCTAGACAAATATCCCCAAACTCCAAGGTCACACAACTCTCGTAACACATTCATGTGTCGGTTGACAAATCAGCGAAAACCTTGTCACTTATCGGAATACCAAAGATTGATTCCCTAATTATCAACGTCTAATCTCCTTAAAGTTACCACTTAACTTGCAGACACACCAAAATCAACGAAAGGGCACTGAAGCACCCAAACAGTCATTGTCCTCAAAATCGAATATCGACACCTATCCTCAAAATGTCTACACTGTAAATGTGGATATACCACCACATATTTCATTCCAGATTTGCATCAAAGAATTAAAGTTGACACCTATCACGACACTAAAATTCAAGCAAATAAATCACCATATTTTCCTTATTCGTGAAGATTCACCCGGATGGCACCCATTCAACCCATACATAATGTCGAAACCAATCCATTTGTTCATAGCCAACCATAAGCAAGCAACACCCAAAGCTTAATCCGCATAATTCACCGAAACGAAGGATCACCACTTAAATGACTGGGAGAGTACATAAATCTAATACATCAATTATCCATGCGTACACAGATCCAAAAACTGAAGCCCAAAATTCAAGATTGACCACAAGTCGGATCATTCGACGATTCACTTCCAGAGGACTCCTCTAGTCCCTAGTTACAACTATTTTCAAGGTAGGGTTTTAAATATATAGCCCTAATGAGTTCAAGGTTTCCAACTAATATGCCAACTTAAAATTTTATAACACTTTCAAATGCAAAAGTTCCATAACATTTAATCGTACATGTAAAAAATCTACTACCGTTTATTCGGTAGGTGTGCAAAGTGATCACCAATGCCACACATATAAAACTATTTCAAAATTCATTTGATCAATACTTACGTTAATAATGGCAATAACAATTGATGCGTAACAATATTTTCAAATGGACTACCATGGTCCTAGCATGCATCAATTTATAGTATGTACGTGAAAAATAACTTTCTATACTAAAACATATGCAACAAATGTTTGTACAACTTCAAAAAGGGACCTACAAAATTTTACTTCAAAGTTCCTTCCTTTAAACCGCATACGTCGTGGAATAAAATTTTCCAACAAGGCACATATACCTCAGTTTAGTTTCCATGACTTAGTAAAACAATGGGAGTGTGTGATTTGGTCAAACGCAAGTAAATTTTAAATCGAGTTCAAAACTAGGGCCGCATAAATAAAATGCACTTGTCCAAAATAGTAGTTACAATGACATGTATACTGATAACTCATTTAATGCATTGCGGAAAATTTAGAGCAGTAAAATCAACAATTGAAGAAGGCATAAAACAAAAGTTTAACTCGAATCCATTAAAGATCTTTCCCATGCATTACTCTCGCAAAAGTGTAAATCAATTCAAATACCAAATAGCGTACCACGAAATACTTGCATAAAACTCAAAAGAGAATTCACATGATATTGAAGCTTCCCAAAATAAAATATGGAATAATACTTACTAACAAAACTCTCAAGACGTCCCTTACGACTGCGAAAATACCGGTGCAAAACTCACACGAGACAAAATACTAAACGAAAATTTGTTAGGGATCAGGGGGAAAGTAGTCGATCAGTTGACCGGATTTCTTGAGAATCGTGTAAGTCACTTTCCGAATTGGTATTTCGACCCTATGCTTGGGTTGCACGAAATCCAATATGGGATAAGACTCAAGAACACTCATGTTTTTAGGCACAAAAACGAGAGCAAATTTGCTGGAGAGTATATATGATCGTTTAAAATCATGAGTCTAAAACATAAGTATATACGGTATATATACTAGTCCCATTTGTAAAATAGGAAATAACGGAAAATGGCAATGATTGTAAATCACTATCAATTATAGTCGATTACAATCAATTTAGCTAAAAATGGCAATGATTGTAAATCACTATCATTATAATCGATTACAATCAATTTAGCTAAAATTAAGGGCAGAAAATAACTGACCATTAAATGTTCAGTAAATGCAGATTTAGTCCAAAAATAGACACCAAGAGCTTCTGGTCCAGAAACGCCCATCAGAGGCTCTGCCGTGCCAAAAAGGCTCAGAGGCTTTGATGTGCCTTAAGAAGCTCTGACGTGCCAAAGAGGCTCAGAGGCTCTGTCGTGCCTTAAGAGGCCCTGTCGTGCCTTAAGAGGCTATGTCGAGCCTTCAGAGGCTCTGTCGTGCCAACGAGGCTCAGAGGCTCTGACGTGCCTTCAGAGGCTCTGACGTGCCTTCAGAGGCTCTGCCATGCCTTCAGAGGCTCTGCCACTTGGATCACCGCTAGGGGCGTTGCCCCTTGACCCCCCGCCATTTCATCGTGTCCGGGATCAAACTCGTCTTATAACAAGTGCGCACTTCGCACCACCTAACTTGTATTAGATCATAGTTTGAAACCCATTAGTACTCGTGTTATAACCAATTACACTTAAATGCCTAGTGACACTAAAATCACCAACAATCCTCCCCCATTTTAGTGTAACCCATGAAATAACACATTTAAATTAAACAAACCAAACTTGCACATAAATGAAAATATCAAAACGATTGAATTTCCACATTAGTATTTTACACATTCCAAATATTCGAGAATCAAGGTGTCCCAAGGATTGAACCCATCAACTCATTTGAATACCTGAAGATAAAATACATACAAATTTCTTATATGTCCAGCAAATTAAAACTTGACACAATTATAAAGCCGTGTGTCCTAATCCTCTCATGATTGTATAAAGGCCAAGTCCCAACCTTTTGAAATGCGGCTACACTTCACAATCACATAGGTAATTCCTTTACTTCGTGTACCTGTAAATACACTTTATCAAAGGAATTATTAAGAAGATAAACTTCACCCTAACCACTGCAGGACTGAACACATACCTGGGATGATTCAACTTGTGTTCCAATTTATAAGTGTGAGCTTTCCACATTGAATTCAACTTCTAATGTCATATTAGAAGGGAATTGGGTGTCTCACCTTTATAAATTTATAAGGACTTTAATCCCATCCCAATCCCAGACTTGTGCACTAAGTCTCTTGTCAGACCTTTAGTTAAATGATCTGCCAAATTTTGTTGCGTTCTAATAAACTCAACGGAGATTACACCATTCACGATTAATTCTCTAATCATACTATTTCTAACACCCAGGTGTCTAGACTTACCATTGTAAACTTGGCTATAAGCCTTAGCCAAAGTGGTCGTACTGTCACAATGAATTGAAATAGGTGCAATTGGCTTTGGCCACAATGGAATCTCATGAATTAAATTCCTTAGCCACTCCGCCTCATTACCGGCGGCGGCTAGTGCAACAAACTCAGATTCCATTGTTGAGTTTGTAATACAAGTTTTCTTTTTAGATGCCCACGAGATGGCACCTCCTCCAAGCAAAAATACCCAACCACTAGTTGAAGAATGATCCTCTATGTTGGATATCCAACTTGCATCCGAATAACCTTCTAAAACCGAAAGATATCCTAAATAACTCAAACCATAATCCATGGTTCCCTTGAGGTATTTGAATACTCTTTGAACCGCTTGCCAATGTTGAGTACTAGGATTACTAGTATACCTGCTCAATCGTCCCACGACATAAGCTATATCGAGCCTGGTGCTTGTCATGGCGTACATCAAGCTACCAATGGCCTTAGAGTATTCAAGTTGTGAAATAGCCTTACCCGTATTAGGCATTAATTTCACACTTGGATCCATGGGAGTGCTTACGGGAGAACACTCACGGTAATTAAACTTATTGAGAATTTTCTCAATATAATGCGATTGCGTCATAACAATCCATTTGTTAACCCGTTTAATCCTTATACCAAGGATTACATCAGTCTCTCCCGTGTCTTTCATGGAAAATTTAGATTACAACAATTTCTTAGTATCATCTACATGATTTTAGTCAGTCCCAAAAATTAACATGCCATCTACATACAAGCAGATGATAACACCCGCACCAGTAGCATCAAATCTACTATAAACACATTTGTCACTTTGGTTTAAAGCAAAACCACATGACAAAATAACTTCATCAAACTTTTGATTCCATTGTTTTGGTGCTTGCTTCAACCTATACAAGGATTTCACAAGTTTACACACCTTATGTTCGTTTCCTCTTGAAGATCACCATTCAAGAAGGCAGTTTTAACATCCATTTGATGGATAATCAGATTGTGTATTGCTGACAAGACGATTAACAATCTAATAGTCAAAATACGTGCCACCGGAGCATACGTATCGAAATAGTCAATACCGGGTTTTTGCCGAAACCCTTGAATTACTAACCGGGCCTTGAATTTATCAATCGTCCCATAAACTTTCATCTTCTTTTTGAAGATCCATTTGCATCTAAGTGGTTTAGAACCTGGAGGCAAATCTGATAACACCCAAGTGTTATTCTCAAGAATTGATGATATTTCGTCATCAATTGCTTCCTTCCAAAAGGCGACATATCGAGATTCCATCGCTTCTTTGAAAGTCTTTGGGTCATCCTCAATACTATAACAATAATAGTATTGAAGCCCAAGCTCATCCCTTGAACCTTCCAACAAATACAGTTGGAATTCGGGACCGAAATTTTTGGCAATTCGACCTCTTTGGCTTCTCCGGACCTGCTGTGTTTTTGGACTTGAAACACCATCCAAACTTTCTGGATTTTTCACTTTATTGGTGCTAGGAAACAGGTCCTTAGGCCTTTGCATTGATGAAATTCGCATCTCATCAAAAATCGCATCACGCGATTCGATTACGGTGTTAATCGACACCGAATCATTAGGTTCGATTACGTAGAACCTATAATACTTGGAATTTTCTACATATCCAATGAATATACAATCAATTCCACGTTCACCCAAAGTTTTCCTTTTGGGTCCAGGTAGTTTTACAACAGCCCGACAACCCCAAATTCGAAAATAATTCAAATTCGGAGTTTTCTTGAACCAAAGTTCATATGGGGTTCTTTTGTTCCTTTTATTTGGAACTCTATTCAAAACATAACAGGTCGTTAACATGGCCTCTCCCCAAAATCCCTCACTCAATCCCGAGTAAGATAGCATCGAGTTTACCATTTCCTTTAAAACTCGATTTTTACGTTCAGAAACCCCGTTTTGTTGAGGCGTGTATGGTGCCGTTGTCTCATGGATGATACCAACTGATTGAAAATATTGGGGATCCATATATTCCCCTCCCCGATCAGTTCTAAGACATTTAATCGAATTACCCAATTGTAGTTCGACTTCGGTTTTGTAAATTTTAAACTTTTCTAAGGCTTCATCTTTTGCATGCAAAAGATATACATAACAAAACCGAGTATTGTCGTCAATAAAAGTGACAACATACTTCTTATTTCCCAAGGAAGGAGTGGAGTGGAAATCACACAGATCACTGTGTACAAGCTCCAAAACATCCGTATTCCGTTTAACTTTCGGAAAAGGTTTTTTTGTAACTTTTGTGAGCATGCAAGTTTGGCACCTCTCCGCATTAATGTCAAAGGCTGGAATTAATCCATCTTTTGACATTTCATGCATCATTCTAAAATTCACATGCCCCAATCTAGCATGCCATAACATTGAATCAACAATTTTAGAAGAAGACGATGACGATATAAAAGCAGAATTTTCAGAACATAAAATTTTATTAACCACATTTAAGCGAAACATGTGATCACACAAATAACCAAAACCAATAAAATGGCCACCTCGAGATAGGATAAACCTATTCGATTCAAATACTTGTTTAAATCCAAGATTATCCAAACAACTACCACTTACTAAGTTCTTACGAATTCTAGGCACAAACAAAACATCAAACAATTTAAGTGTATTTCCAGAAGAAAATTCTAAATTAACTACTCCAACTCCACAAACTTGTGCACTCGACTCGTTTCCCATATTCAGCACTGAACCGTCTTCAACCGGTGTCAATTTCTCGAACCACTGACGATCCTTGCAAATATGGCTTGTCGCTCCCGAGTCGATCCACCATGCACAATCATCATCCTGCACATAATTCTGGACAGAATTATCAAAGTTAGTCAAAAACTGACCTCCTTTCACTTGATCGCGATCATTAGACCCCGATCCACTTCCACTCGAACCAGCACCATTATTGTTCAACTTCACCCGGCAATCACGTTTGTGATGACCCACCTTGTTGCATCTCCAACACACCAAATCCTTTTTCTTTTTAACGGATTTGTTGGGTCCATCAAACTTATGTTTCTTGCCTTTTCCGTTGTTGTTGGAGTGGGTTTTCTTCTCCTCAACCATGTGAACAGAGGGTTTTCCAGATTCAACTTTCCCCTTGGATTTGTCATTTTCTTGTACCCGAAGAGATTCTCCGATGCGCAAATGACTCCCAAGTTGAACCAATGACAGTTCCTTTTTTTGATGTTTCAAGTTATGCTTAAAATCTTTCCAAGAAGGTGGTAGTTTGTCAATCACACTCGACACAGCAATAGATTCATCCATATGCATGTTGTGTAGTGTAAATTGACCCAAGATACGAAGGATTTCATTAAATTGTTCTCTTACGGGCTTCGAGTCCACCATTTTATAACTATTAAAATCGCTAACCAAGAACTTCTTACTAGAAGCATCTTCAGCGATGTATTTGGACTCGAGGGAATCCCATAATTCCTTCGCACTTGCCACGTTTTGGTAGATATCAAAAAGGGAATCTCACATAGCGTTTAAGATGTGTCCTCTGCAGATATAGTCATCATTCTCCCACTTGCTCCTTCTCCTTGTGTACTCCAGCGTCTCATCCTCCATCACTTCTGGCATGGGTGTACTCAGCACATACACTACCTTCAGAGCGGTCAGCAGAAAGTGCATCTTTTTCTACCAACGTCTGAAGTCAGTGCCTTCAAACTTCTCCAGCTTTCCAAACTTTGATGTCATCTCTTTCACAGAATCGGCCATGATCGACATGTCGAGATACCAATTCGATTGTTAGGGATCAGGGGGAAAGTAGTCGATCAGTTAACCGGATTTCTTGAGAATCGTGTAAGTCACTTTCCGAATTGGTATTTCGACCCTATGCCTGGGTTGCACGAAATCCAATATGGGATAAGACTCAAGAACACTCACGTTTTTAGGCACAAAAACGAGAGCAAATTTGCTGGAGAGTATATATGATCGTTTAAAATCGTGAGTCTAAAACATAAGTATATACGGTATATATACTAGTCCCATTCGTAAAATAGGAAATAACGGAAAATGGCAATGATTGTAAATCACTATCAATTATAGTCGATTACAATCAATTTAGCTAAAAATGGCAATGATTGTAAATCACTATCATTATAATCGATTACAATCAATTTAGCTAAAATTAAGGGCAGAAAATAACTGACCATTAAATGTTCAGTAAATGCAGATTTAGTCCAAAAATAGACACCAAGAGCTTCTGGTCCAGAAACGCCCATCAGAGGCTCTGCCGTGCCAAAGAGGCTCTGCCATGCCAAAGAGGCTCAGAGGCTTTGATGTGCCTTAAGAAGCTCTGACGTGCCAAAGAGGCTCAGAGGCTCTGTCGTGCCTTAAGAGGCTCTGTCGTGCCTTAAGAGGCTCTGTCGTGCCTTAAGAGGCTCTGTCGAGCCTTTAGAGGCTCTGTCGTGCCAACGAGGCTCAGAGGCTCTGCCACTTGGATCACCGCTAGGGGCGTTGCCCCTTGACCCCCCGCCATTTCATCGTGTCCGGGATCAAACTCGTCTTATAACAAGTGTGCACTCCGCACCACCTAACTTGTATTAGATCATAGTTTGAAACCCATTAGTACTCGTGTTATAACCAATTACACTTAAATGTCTGGTGACACTAAAATCACCAACAAAATTCATAAGTTAACGCACACAAAAATGCAAGTATACACCTCTCAAAGTTCAACAGCACGACGCAAAATGTCGTAAAATAGAATTCCATAAGACCCAATAAAATTTTCCATAAAACTCAATGAAACCCAATGACACTCAAAATCAAATGGTGCCAAACCGTCGTTCCCAAAATCAAATAGCATGGAACAAAGTTATGACTAAAATGTCAAAATTCTAACTTTTTCCCTTTTTATCGCAATGCAATATAGAATGACACTTCTCAACAAAACTCGCATGGGACATAACGCTCAATAAAACTCGTAAATTCGGATGCATCAAAATTAAAGCCTACGCATTTCAAGATACACTCATGCGTAGCTAAACGTCGCAAAATAATACCTCATAAATCTCAATAAAACTCACACGGAATAAAACTGCCAATAAAATTCAAATACCAAAACATGGGAATAACTTTTCCTCTAAAACCTTAACATATGTGGAGATCCAATGTCAAAGTCATAAATCGCAGCTACTTACCCGAGACTCTAAACAAGGTTAAATCGTAAATATCACAATATTTGAAAATAGCTTTAGATAAAACAGGGATAAAGTAAATCTCAGCAAAGTTTATAACCCAGTGCAATAAAATAATTTTATGCATGTTTAAACTCATGGTTTAAAATCTTGTGTGTGCTAAAACTTTTTCCAAAGTTTCGTAATTCTACTCACTTTATGATTTGAGAACATGAGAAACAATTGATGCAACTTATTTTAGAAATAAACTTCGTGCATAAATTTGGTCGGCACTCAACATTCCGAAGTCACGTTCCTCATCTTCTCCGCCATACTATTGTCATCCGGATGCTTAAAACATCTTAAAACAATAATAAAATGTTTCATCCGTTCACCTTAAAATTTCTCCTCAAGCAACGTCGATTCCAAAAGTTCACGGTTCTAACCCAACCAAACATTCTGACCCGAAATGGTCCACTTAATGTAATCACCATGCTTACGGTCACTCCAAATGACGAATGCTAAAATCATCAACTCCTTCTAACGGTTCCTCATTTAGAAACTTCTTCACTACCCCAATGGTCATCATACCAAGAAAGTTCAAGCATACACATGTAACACGTAAGTTCACCATAACACTGGCCAGGTGCAATTATGAATGTATTGTACATGATCGTCCTTGCTACCTCAACTTGATTCCCGCTCCTAGAGCTCCAACGACCTCAAAACATCCAATCTTAAAGTGCCTATTGGTGCAACTCCTATTTCAATCACTTAAAATAACGCTAATTTGAGTCTAGACATTCAAAATCAATACCTAATTCTCTCAAACTTAAGTACTGATACCAACTTGTAACACCCTCAATCTGGAAATAGCAACTAATTTAAAATTTTCTAATTACATCGATGACTGAATCATCTACAACAATAAATTAAGGTTTAACTTCAATGAACACATTTCAATCTTTATACGCGATCTATAAAAGGTACAGATGTTACTAAAACCCAATAACAGTCACTATCTCCAACCGCAGAAGACTTCACCAAACTACTCACCCTCGTGTAAATCTAGTGCTCATCTCTTCATGGCACCGCTAGAACCAAACCCCAACTGGACCTGAGAGTCCAAGATCAATGAATCTTAGAGAGAGAAAGTAGAGAGAGAGACAAGGTAGCGCAAAGGTAACTGTATTGAATGAAAGTGTGTGAAGTTCTTACAAGACACAAAGACCAAAGGGACTTAAATACCCTTGGTCAATACAACACAGAATTAGACATTAGACACAGTATTTGACCAAGCCCTATAAATACAATGATTACTATAAAATCAGACTTAACAATCTCCCCCTTAGTAATCATTGGCGCTTTGGTCTTCAAAATTCATGTTCTAAATCAGCACTGACCATTAAAAACGACTTTATGAAGCTTTCTGACTTTTAAAGAAAAATTTCTTCTCAGCATCTTTCAGTTTGATTTGTCTTTGCTGCCTTTGACAAGTCTGGACCAGATTAGAATAAACTTGAACGAACAGTTGATTCATCAGCTTGTGCTCTAGACGACACACCTCTTTTGAAAGACCTTTAATGAACTGTGGTGGTCGGAGCAGGAACAGCAAAATAAAAAAAAATGAAGCTGAGAGAATAGAATCTTTGAGCGAATCTTGATCAGCAGATAAACTTTTGAGCTCTTTCTCTCTTTATCATCTCCTTGACTTCTCTGATTTCTCCCCCTCATGACCTTGATGAACTGGTTCAACTAGGTCATGCCAATGTTGGAGACGAGACATCTTAAGATCTGCAAAATCAAAGAAACAGAGAAAACAGGGGAGGTTTGCGCTTCACGTTAAGGTGGCGCAAAGTGAAGTTTGCGCGAAGTGAAGGTGGCGCAAAGCAAGGTTTGCGCGACCAACTGATGGCGCAAAGCAGCCTTAGAAAAGATTTTACCTTTTGAAACTCTTTGACTCCCCCTACACAAATGCACTAGGTATGACAATTCAAGTTAGCATTCATATAAAGAAAATCAGATACTCCTCCTCAAAAACAGATATGATCATTAAGAAAATATTCTCCTTTTTCACTCCCCCTTGAATAATGCTCAAACCCATTTAAAATATTTATGAGAACACAATGATCAAATATCAATGTAGAAAGAAAAAATATACTGAATATGTATTTTGAAACGACTAAATATATAAAAATTTAAACAGAAACAAATAAAATTCTACTTAGTAAAATATCACAATAAAATCCATCGGATGAAATCAAATGTATGTGTTTGGATACAGAAACAAGTTTTATTGCATATCAAGTTAAGACATGTTCATTTTCAAAAACTTTCATCAATCTATTCAGTGTGCTCGCATGTGAACTTCGATTAGCTTCAAAAAATGCAATTCTAAAAATATAATAGAGAACTTTGCAAATAATCACACTAATCCATCAAAAATTCAGACTTTCACAAATTTACAGGTTTATTGCAACTCAGAAATATATAACCAAGTATCATGAGATGTGTGCTCATTGGCATCTTTTAGCGTTGTGCACTATGGCATCTTTACATGAGTGTGCTCTTTGGCATCTTTTAAGCATGTGCACTTTGGCATCTTTTTAATCAAAAAGTTCGGTAAGTAAAGAACATGTCGTAAACGTAACTTTCTATCTGACCCTATTGCAAGATTTGGGTCAGCCACTCCCAGACCAGTTGGACTTAGGGGACTAGGTGTCAAGCACCCCTTGGAACTTACTTTCCCAGATCAGAAAGGCTACATCGACATTTCCTAAACCCATTCATACCAGTAGAACATGACTTTTTATCTGGTTATATTGAAGGATTTGGGTTCGATCACTCCCAGATCAATTGACCTTAGGTAACCAGATGACAAGCATCCCACAGAACTTACTTTCCCAAACCAGAAAGGTCACAGGTACAAACTTTTAAACTTAGAGATTTCTGATTTATAAGAATTTAATAATCATCTCAAACACAAGATTTTACGTCTAAGTGCTTAGCCCATATTTTCATTACAATCCGAAATTTCGACTTTTTAGGTTTTCTAAGCATTGTAAACTATAAATATTCCGAATCACACAACTTTAAAGCAAAATCTAAAGTTACAAACATGTTGCTGACTTTTCGACTTTTGTTAGACATGAAAGATGAACAAATAAAAACTTTAATATAAACAAATGAACTTGAAAATTTATCCTAGACACACATTTTATTCAAAAGAAAGAAAAATTATAAAACTTTTACTTTATAGAATAAAAGTTGTAAAGGTTTAAACTTTTAAAGCAACATGCCGAAATTTTAAAATTAGAAATATTTGATCGGCAAGTTTATATTCAGTTTAAACAAAATATAATTCAATAATATCATCTTTCACACAATGTAAAAAAAAATTTGTTTCTCATTTGTAAAAATTGGGTTGAATCAAAATTCAGGAAAAATTAAAAATGCTCAGAAAGCATTTGAGAAAACTGGAACAACATCATCAGATATAAATGCAGCGGAATAGAATAGATGCACTCACAGTTTCTCATTAGTCAGAAGCTTAATGCTATGAAGAGCGAGTCCTAGACTGACATGTCTAGAAGTCATAGTCTTTGAAGCACGTGTTCTGAGTTGAATTACTCAGAAGCCAAAATGTTGACTTTTAAGACCGGGTTTTGAACTGTTGTGTTCAAAAACCATTCTTTCTCTTACTCCCCCTTAACATGAGGTGCCTGCAACTTTGAATCAGATTTAGACTTGGGTACCCACTTGAATTTGGGCCCGTGAAAGTTAGTTGCAGTTCGTATGGGGAAATATTTATAATATTTAACAGTTAAAGCACGAGAACAATTATCAGAATGATAAGCACAATCATCAGAAGAGAAAGCATAATCATCTGAACTAGAATAAGAAGAAGAATATGAGACATTTTTGGAAATTTGAATCATTTGCTTTATTGAGTATTTGGAAATTTTATTACACAAAGCAAATGAATCACTTTTATAATGTTTGTCTACATATCTATTCTCCTTAGACAAAGAATCATCTGATGTCCGCTTTTCTCGCCAAATCTGCTTCCTTGACTTGCTCAAAGTCCTATCTGAAAGAATTGAATCGGAAGAATTAGAACTGTCAGAAAGAACTTTATCTTGTTTATTTGACTTCTTTGACCGTCTTCTTTTACGCTTAGGTTTATAATATTGATCATTGAGCGTAAAAGAATCATCAAGAATTTTAGACGAAATATTTAAATCAGAAGACATAATTTTATCCAAGCAACCAATCTGATCAACTAATAAATCTGAATTTGCCTCGGAGTCTGAAGAATTTTGAGAAAATGTTTTAAAATTAGAAACTTCACTTTTGTTTACTTGAACATCAGAAGAAAGGCTAGAAATAGAATCTGGGTTTGGAGAAAATAATTTTTCTTCAAGACTAGATATCGTGAAAGAAAGAAAAATATCAGATTCAATTTTCTTTAAAATATTTTGATCTTCTATCTTATCTTTAAGATCGATGATTGTACTCTCTAATACTAATGGATGAGTATATTTCTTAGAATCATAAATGATTGAAGAAATATTTTCCTTTTTCGAATTAAAAGCATAAGGATCAATAAAATCATCAGATATTGAAGATTTGACAGAAGATATATCATTTAAAACTCTTCTTCCTCTCCTTGATTTTTCAGGAAAATATTTTGCATTTTCACTTGTGTAAACAAAAGGAATTTCATTTTTCTTGTTATTTGTTCTTTTCTCATTTTCGATTTCTAACACTTGCTTCTCATTCATCCAATCAATTTTAAATTGAGGAGCATAATGAGCAAGAGTCAGATAATCGTATTTATATAAAGTTAGGGATTTTTCAATAGCATTGTTTAAACAATGAGGATTTTCAAAACCAAGTCCCCACCTTTGTTTTAAAGCTTCTTCACTCCTCGGTTTGTTCATAAAAATTGTTTGATCATATTGATTTCTTCGATAAAGCTTTTCTTCTAATTTATTTTTTTTATCTGAAAATTCATCTTTTAAATTAGTCATAGCCGTCAAAGATTCAAGATAAGTCTTATTTGAATTTTCCAAAACATCCAATTTCTTTTGAAATATGTCTTTAGTATTTTCTAAAATAGATTTTTCATCTTTCAAAGAAATTTTCAGTTTGGCAATCAAATCTGACTTTTCAGAATTTAAATTCTTTTCAGATATTAACTTAGAACGCAAATCAGACAAAGCAGTAATTATGATTTTCATCTGAGAGGTAATAAAATTGTAATCAAAATCAGTATATACCTCATCTTCATCCGTATCAGAATCGTCTGACTGATCATCTCCGACCAAGCACATCTGAGCAATCCCTACATTTGTAGCTTCATTGTCAGAGTGATCCAGCCATAATTCTTCTTCTGCCAGCAAAGCAGTTCCTTTCTCTCTTTTCTCGGCCAGTTCCAATTTCTTTCTGTAATAAGCTGAGTCCTTGACCTTCTTTGCTTGACGCTCATTTGAAATGTGTCCCGACTTTCCACAGTTGTAGCAGGTGGCAGTCTTTGGCTCGGGCACTTTGGCTCTAGTCACAGAAGTGAAGCGAGAAGAGTTGGAACCAGTTCTTGGTTGGAACTTTTTCTGGTAATGGTTAGAGAGAAGAATCATAGCTTTTTGCAAAGCCTCTCCATCATCATCAGTTGACCCATTGTAAGCGTTTTCAGACAACGCTTGTTCAGCCAGTTGGCTCGTGAGGAGTGCAACCGGGTCTACTGACTTCTTGTTCTTTTTCTCCAGTTTAGAAACTCTCATCAGTCATCAGAATCTCATATAATTCCTGGATTTGCATAGTGGAGATGCTGACATCGTTCCTCAGTCTATGGCATCATTTATTCCATTCTGGTTGCAAAGTGTTGAGGAACTTCAGATTTAATTCAAGCTCTGTCTTTTCAACCTTAATCTTCCTAAGATCATTTATCACGGCACAAAAACGATCATACACAGTCTTTAGTAGCTACCCGTCCTTGGCTTTGAATTCTTCAAAATTATTCATGTAACGAGTGTGTCGAAGTTGAGTTGCAACAGAAGATCCAAGCATAATCTTTTCCAGCTGTTGCCACATTAGATTAGGATGAGTTTTAAAACAATCAATCCTGTTGTATACAGAGTTTGGCAAGGCCAGCATCAGATTTGCCTTAATGTCACGATCAGCTTGATATGCCGACAACTCATTACGTGAATACTCTTTAGTAGGCTTATATAATCCAGAAGCCAATTTGGGTTTTTCGAACGGTCCTTCAGATAAAATGATCATCATGTTATTTTCATTCTTTTGTCGTTCAATGAAGTTTAGGAAACGATCTTGCCACTGAGTAAATTCATTTTCATCAATTAGCACTGGTGGACGATTTTCTGTACCGAGAGACATCATAAGATCACTTTTGTAAGACTGAGCTTGATAGACAAACTTGTCAGAATCCATAGATGACAAACTTAAAAAAAAATTCCAGACTCTTTTTTTTTTTTAAGTTTGGACAGAGGCAGGAGACGCAAACTGAGCTTTGCGTGATGCAAATAAGACGCAAACGAGACTTTGCGTGAGCAAGCTATGGCGCAAAGGAGCTTTGCGTGATGCACTAGTAACGCAAATGTTACTTTGCATGAGACACGAGTGACGCGAACCGAACTTCGCGTGATACACTAGATACGCAAGGTACACTTCTCTTGATGCACTGGAGACGCAAAGTTAACTTTGCAAGACTAACCCAATGCGAAAAGTTGAACTTCTCGAGATGAAAACCTGAAATACACTAAGAAAAGATGAGTAGATCGCGCAAATCAAACAAAGAACTCGCGCAAATGCATATGAACTGGCGCAAAGTTTAAATCTAGCGCAAACCGAAGGAAAATCAAGAAACTGCCAAAAAGTCGATTTCAAAGCTGAATTTGATGAAAATTTCTTATACAAACTAGTTCGAAAACATCTTTCTACCACTTTTCAATCAATAATTTCGATTAAAATCTAGAAAAACACGATTTCGATAATGAAACAGTACGTAAAACACGATTTTCCAGAATTTTCAAAATCCTCAAAATCGAACCTCAAAAACTGAATTTCTTGAAAAACAATGTGAATCAAAAGTTTTCTTCTATCAAAATCGAATCCAACAAACTGATTTTCAATGAAATTCATTCAAAAAACAGATCGAATTTGATTGAAAATCCAAAAATGAGATTTTCTTGAAAAATTCAAGAAAATCAATCAAGTTTTCGGATTAAATCACAAATTCAGAACCTAAAAACGAATTCTATCAATCCTCTCAAGATTCAGATGGCTTTGATACCAATTGAGAGTCCAAGATCAATGAATCTTAGAGAGAGAAAGTAGAGAGAGAGAGAGACAAGGTAGCGCAAAGGTAACTGTATTGAATGAAAGTGTGTGAAGTTCTTACAAGACACAAACACCAAAGGGACTTAAATACCCTTGGTCAATACAACACAGAATTAGACATTAGACACAGTATTTGACCAAGCCCTATAAATACAATGATTACTATAAAATCAGACTTAACAGGACCTGATGCACATGCCGATAAATAAAAAGGTTAGGCTTAACGCCTAGTGAGCTCAATAGTTTCATCATAAACGTATAAGGCAATAAACTTAAAGAATGTTATTTAAATCATAATTTCCAAAATGATGACACGTTCCATCTGAAACGACCAAGACGAAATACATTAAATCTAAAGATAATATCTTTTTCAACGTCCCCCTCTTTGTGATTAAAATCATGAGACAATCGTTTCTTCAAATATAAATCCAAAACCCAAAACTCGCGTAATACATAACTGACACTTTAATAAACAAATATTGAAAACGTAAATAAACTCTATTATCCAAAACATCCAAAACATGGATAAAGTTCAGTATGCAAAACCCAAAGCATGGATAACAATCCATACTCAAAACGTCACCAAAAACATGGATTATAAAACTCCATAACCAAAACAACTTCGTGTGGTGACGGGGAAGACCCGATTACACAGTGTGTGACGGAACACAAAAGTAGGTCACATTATTATGTAAGAAATCAAAACATGTGGGTTATACATATAAAACCCCACCGAGCTCAACTCCTCTGAGTCTATCGCTCGAAAACATCAAGTCAACCCCTCTAGGTCTATTTTTTAGAGTTCCAAAACGGTGAACTCTAGCACATGGGAATTACACCTTACTGCCCATGGGACGCTGCCCGACCGTATAGGTCCACACCTTACTTACCATGGTGACCCGATGCCTATTCCATGCCAAAGTGGTGAACTTGTCCAAACTGGACAAAAGAACACTGTACCTATGGATCCATTGCACTAAGTAATACATTACATGACTCCAACGAATGAACTAACGCATTCAAAACATGTAATTCTCAAATATGATGCAGTAAATGCAATCATAACCAAACGCTCTACATTGAGCTATTAAAATCGGACAAGTGTCCTCGGAACCCAACAAAATCTAAACCGAGCCATAAGCTCAACAAATACAAAGACTCGTCGTTGAAAATCATAAAATGAAACCAAACGTAAACAATCCGCCTTTATGTAACCCATGCTCCAAAATTTAAAGATGACTCCCACGTAGATTAAATTGGGACAAAACATTTTCCAAGTGAGTTTATAACATTTATCCTTTCAAAAAAACATCCCATAACACTCAATCAACACTTATTTAAAACACACAATAAAATGCATTTATGCTCAAACTCTATTTCATGAAGTAAACCATTAAAATACCAATGTGTATGTTTTATTTGTCAAAATGATCAAAACCCCAAACGTGGGTGTTTTACAAAGTTTATAAAGTTTAACACCTCCAAATAACCAAAACTTATCAAGTGATCAACAGTTAACAATTTCATGTAAAACATATAAACACTTTAAAATAAACATTTTGGCATGTACACCGTTTTCACAAATCAACTTGAACTCACCTTGCTAGGTTAAGTTAAACCTAGGTTCCAAATCCAACCATTAGCCTCCAATAGAGTAGATCCCACCCTTTCTAAGTCATCTTCAACAATGAGCTAGGGTTTCCAAACAATCCATTTCCTCAACTCTAGAAATAAATCAACAACAAGTAAAATCTTTAGATCTACAAAGATCTTTATACTAAAGTTTGGAACATTCAAGGAAACTTACCACATCAAAGTATTGAGACTTTCCACCCCAAGCTATTCAAGGAAATGTAGATCCCAGTACAGTGCAATCAGCAGTAAATTATATCAAAGATGAACAGAATATGAGTCACAGCAACTAGTCATATGATTGATATTGAATCAAAGGGTTACAGGTTTACAGAAAGAATTTCTGATCAGAGAGAGTAAACCTATAGACTAGTTGTTTGTAAAATAATGAGACTTTTCTGAAACATCTAACCTAACAAATGCACTAAATAATAACTTTAAATACTTAGGTGCGCAGGCCTAATGGGCTTATGGGCTTGGGCCCATCTAATAAATCAACTATTAATTAATTACAATAAGCACCCTTATAAATACTTTATTCCACTTTCAACACATAGGACTTTCAGTCCTAACAATCTCCCCCTAAAGTTGAATAAAGCATTTAACAACTTGAAAATCTTCAGGCCTTGATCTTCTTTCCCTCTTGAATCTTTGAAAAACTTTGGTGTTGCTTAATTTCATGTCTTTCCACGCTCCCCCTTGAATAAAGCTCTTGGTCTTCATAGTTTCAACTTTGAAACCAGATTCAATGTACAGTAGCCTCGACTGAATGCACTATCACGCAACTTTTAACTGTAGAAACTCAATCACATCGGATCAGCACACAAGAAAGATAATGTGAGAGTAACGTGACTTTCCACGGTGCATCTTCAGTTTAAAACAAAGAATCTGTCTTTGAACCGCGAGTTGAATAAACTTTCTGCTTAAGAACTTGTTTCAATCAGCGCGTAGGAGGAATGAGAAACAAACTTGTAGCAGACACCACATGATACGAAAAGAATCAATACAATCTTTGAAATCTCTTTTGAAACATCATCTTCATCTCTTTGATATCTAGACTGTCTTCAGAAATAACTTTCTTTCTTTAAAACTTTGAAATTAAACTTTGTAAGATTTCTCCCCCTTTTTGATGATTGTGAGCATCATGAGCATCAAAACTTCTTCAATTTCAGCACTTTCTTTGATCTCCCCTTTTTATGATAATTTGACTTTCTCCCACCTGTGATCTGAGTATCCGTCAATTCATGAAATGTATATATCCGAATCTTTTCAAATTCAGACATAATGAACAAGGTAACCCTGATTCAACAGATGAACCAGTTAGTATGCCTGTAAGTAGCACAGAGCCACTTTGTACAACGGATGTACATTGGAAAGGAGCTTTTGTGATATTCACTCCCCCAGGGCTTCCATTCAATCATCGAAAAACCACAAAGGAATTTTCTATGAATGTTATGACAAGAAAACTCATTCCTTGTGTGCTCGTGAAAGTGTAGAAATGATTGAAGCTTCTTAGCTTGATCAGGCTCAAATTGTGTAAACTGTTGAGACAGCAACAGATATTACACGGACTCAATGTGCATGAAAGAGGTGCGAAGGTGGGGCAACTTTCCTTCTTTTTCAATATCTAAATCTTCTGAGTGAAGACTAGATAGCAGATATGCTGCATCCCCAAAGAAAATGAAACATTTCTTTGTTAAGAAAGAAACGAGTGGCTGGTGGGGTTATAGCAAGAGTTGACATAGGCTCACTGCCTGTTTCAATGATGGTCACCAAGGAATGTGAACCAATCAGAATATGTGGCTGCCCGGCTCATAAAGTGGTTGGTGCAGAGTTCTGATATTCTTTTAACTCTGTTCTCACACCCTCTTTCCTTTTAACATTAAAGCTCACTTCTAACCAAACTCTCTTTTTCATTTTTTCGCTCAGCACAATGACAAAAACTCAACCCCATGAGTTATCTCCCCCACTCTTTGATTTAAGACCCCTCACCCCTCAATCACTCAAGGATAACTTCCGGGGTAGGAAACACTGGTTAACGTGAATCCATGGAAGTACTGTTTAAGTTCTCACGCAAATCCCATGTAATTCCTATAAAGAATGATTGCTCAACAGTTTAACTTGAGCATTTAAGCTCAAATAAGATAACACTGTCAAAAAGTATGCTCAGGAGATTTGAGCAATTGAACTTTGAAAATTCGACAATGTATCAATCAAATCAACTAAACTGGTTTGGGTATAAAAGAATTGGATATTTTGTTTATATGAACAAATATAAACAATTTTGCAATGAAAGCACAAGATTAGAAATGACGATTGATGCTCAACAACATTGAATTGCAAACGGGGGTATTACCATCGAAAAATTGTTTCGCTATGAGACATGGTAATAACAAATACAAATGAAGTACTGAACCTGTGTGTGTGAATACGTTACAGTATAAGGATAAGATAATACGCAAGTATTGATCTTTAGAAACACACAGTCAGTTAAACATTAAAGCTCAAAAAGTGAAAAACATTTAAATTCACACTTCTAGATTCATGAAACCTTTTGAGAATCAGATGTGGTTTGAACATTTCAGAAACTGTTTTTCATGCTTGAAAGTTGTTCTTCTTCCAAACAATCAGAGATCTAGATCAAAATATATTTACCTTTAAGTTCCCCTTCAAATTATGATAAAAAGATATATATCAGATAAGCTCCCCCTGGATATTTGCAGAATATCCAAGTCTGAACATTGAAGGACGGGTCCTGATCTGTCATGTGATCAAAATCCAAACTTCCTTGAAGTCCGGGTTCTAAGCTGATTTACTTAGAAGCCATTTTTCTTCTACTCCCCCTTGACAGTAGGTGCCTGCAACAAAGAATCAGTTTTCGGCTTTGGTACCCACTGGTATTTGGGTCCTCGAATGTTAGTTGCAGTTCTTGTGGGGGATATAGAATAAGAACCATACCAGAAGTGATCTCTGGTTTTGTGAATGTGATCATGTGTACGACAATAAGAACAGTGGTATTTCTTACCTGACAACCTAAGTAATTGATCTCTCGAGTAGATGTGATCAGGTTTACCTTTACTGGCATTGTTCTTCTTGGCATTAAACGCATGTACACATGATTCTCTTTCTTTCAGCTCATCTTTCACTGGTTTCTTCTTCCAGACCAGTTCCTCATCTTTGTATCTCCTCGTTCTATGACGTGTACCTGAACCATCTATATTTCTATCATAGAAAAGGTTAGTCTTACAAATCTGATCAAAAGATTTAACTGACCTTTGTGAAGAGACAAATTTCTGATTTGAACTTGATACAGACTTGTCAAGCACTTTAATCGTCGAAGCAAAGTTGTCTCTTTCTTTAACAAGCAGGTCAATATTCTTAGTGAACTCAGACTTCGTTTTCTGCTCTTTTAGTACCTTCTCAGATAGTTCAGATAGCTTGGCAGTCAGCTTTTTAATCTCAGTCTCAAAGATGCTTCGTTCTTCTTCAAATCCCTGCTCAGCATCATTTCTTTGGCCGGATATTTCCTTGAAGAATCCAACATTCTTCTGTTCAATGGCCTTCTTTTCTTTTGCAAACTTTTCTCTTTCAAGAATGATTACTTTCTCGAAAGCAGAAACTTGCTGAGAAAGTTTTATGCATTTCAGCTCCACTTCCTTCTTCTCATCAGCACATTTTCTCGAGAATTCTGAGAACTTATTTGCGAAAGATTTCTCTTTAGTCTCAAAATCAGATTTGTGTTTAGCAAGCAGTTGCTCCAAATCAGATAAACGCTTTTGATGTTCTGCATTTACATCTTTCAGATCAGAGATCTTTTCCTCATATCTTTCAGCGGAGACTGGTTGCTGAGGTTTAGCTTCCAAAATAGAAATCTTTCCTTTTAGCTCAGAGTTCTCAGCTTCCAATTCTCTTCCTTTTAAAATCTCATTTAGCCCTAACACCAACCATTCAGTACAATCCCACAACTCTTTTCCTGTCATTTTGTAGGTATTTATTTGATCAATAAGTTCACTAAAAATGTCACGAAAAAGTTCACAAGTAATACTATCAGTCATATAATTTCGAGCTAAATTGTTAGCCCATTCTCTTTTCTCCTTTTTCCACAGGAGAAGCTTCTGTCTGAAGTTGGGATTGCATCTCCCCTTCAGTCAAAGATAATCTGATGTAGGAACCCACCTCATGTTCATCTACAACACACAAAAAATCAGCTTTCCACCGTTCATTATCTCTTTTGGACTGCAGCCTTGGTAGGTACACCATTTTGATCGTTTCGAATAGAATGTATTCGCTCCGGCTTTGAAGATAGATGAAACTTGAAAGTGCAGGGACCAAAAGTGACAAAATGTGAAACTTGAAAGTTTAGGGTCACAAATGACACACTACTGAAACCTTGAAGTACGGGGGCTAAAAGAACTGCACTGCAAAATGATCGTGAGACAAAAAATTTGACCCTTTTGTACTTTTATTTTTTTTATTTTTTTATTTTTTAACTATAAACCCGGTCGAGCAAGGGTATCGGTCAAAGCAAAGGACCGGTATAAGCAATATATCGGTCGAACAAAAGGACCGGTAAAACAAAGTCCCGGTCAAACGCAATGACCGGTAAATACAATGTATCGGTCGAACCAAAAGGACCGGTAATAACAACGTAACGGTCTAACAAATCCGGTCGAACCAAAGGACCGGAAGAGACAATATATCGGTCAAAGGACAAGGACCGGTAATTAGGGTACCGATAGAATCAGTGTATCGGTCGAATAAATGACCGATAGTGGCTAAGTTTCGGTCGAAGCAAAGACCGGAAAACACAATGTATCGGTCAAACACAATGACCGATAAATACAAGCACCGATAAACAAACCCGATAAACTCGAAGAATACCACCGAAGAACACGAAGAATTTTCTTGAATTCGACCGAAATCAAAACCCAGAAAATTGAAATCGAACAGACCGATAAACCACAAAATCAACAATAACCTTCGATCGATAAAAACTTAATTACTTTCCCAGAACAACTTCGATCGAAAAAAAATTAAACCCAGAAGAACCGATAAACTCAATTTAAACAAGATATTAGACCGATAATAACCTTTTCAGAAATCAATCGACCGATAATAACCTTTTCAGAAATCAATCGACAGATAAAACAAATCAACCCAGATTGTCAGAAATCAAATAGATCGATAAACCACATGAACAGAAATCGATTAAAGCAGATAAAAAACGATTAACACTTTTCCAGAAAACAATAGATCGACCACATACTCAATTAATGCAGATAAAAGCGATAAACACAAATAATTGATTATAGGATTTTAGACAAACCTTTTTCTGGATCAAACCTTTAGTCTCTTTGCTCTGATACCAATTGTAGATCCCAGTACAGTGCAATCAGCAGAAAGTTATATCAAAGATGAACAGAATATGAGTCACAGCAACTAGTCATATGATTGATATTGAGTCAAAGGGTTACAGGTTTACAGAAAGAATTTATGATCAGAGAGAGTAAACCTATAGACTAGTTGTTTGTAAAATAATGAGACTTTTCTGAAACATCTAACCTAACAAATGCACTAAATAATAACTTTAAATACTTAGGCGCGCAGGCCTAATGGGCTTATGGGCTTGGGCCCATCTAATAAATCAACTATTAATTAATTACAATAAGCACCCTTATAAATACTTTATTCCACTTTCAACACATAGGACTTTCAGTCCTAACAGGAAACCATTCTAACTTTTCAACTCGAGCTTCCAAATACCGGTCCCTTAGGCTTCCTTAGGATAAATCCACCATGGGTGCTCCAAATCTGAGGTATGGACTTCCCAAAAATCGTACCAATGGAAGAGAGGGATGGGGTGTGGGAGTAGAATGAGAGAAAACCCTAGAAAGTTGGGTTTTAATCGATCAGATGGTCTCCCGCGGCCTTGGCTGCGACCTCAAGTCACGGGCCAAGTCGCGCGTGTCTCTAAGCTAGGGACAACAGTGACTTGCGCAGGCCTAGTCGCGGCTTTGAGGTCGTGGGCAAAGCCGCTTGTGTCTCCTGATGTCTTCTCGTAACGTGTGATAAACCGTTTCTCTCGGTCGTCCACTGATCGTTTCCTTGGCCAATCTTTAACTGTTCTTTAGGAAATTACGGGTGTTACAACAGATTCACAGATTCCCCTTTATAATGTACATTTACAATAACTAACTTGCGTAGTCATAATTGCAGTGCATATGTGCAAAATACATTTACATGTACATATTGATTTCAATGCATATATTCACATTTTTTACCATGGAATTCTTCTATAGTTGTTGTGTGCTCGGTGTCTGCTTCCCATCGCGACCCTTGAATGTTGAATATTATGTCATAAATTCTTCTCATGACAATCTAAACGTTTAACAAGACGACCATGTTGGTTACATAGATACACAACCTTAAAATTTAATGGTTAATTCATAAGTTAATGTATGACTGTTTTTACCTTCTTTCGTTCTGCTCTTGCTACCTCTTGGTCGATTTCAACATATCGACGGTTTGCGCTTTCACTTTGGTCAGACCCACCTCCAATATGCATTAACTCTAAAAGTCCAAATCCTCCTCCGCGTAACTCGAGATCTTGTCTATGCCTTAGCATGTCCATGGTCCAATTTTGCTTGTGGAACTTCAATTACCGGACCCCATGTGGATTAAACGTATAGGAGCTGCCACGTTTGTGTTAAATGATTAATGTGTGTAAAACAAATAAAGATTTGTTTAGTGTAGTATAAGTAATTGTTCAGAGATACTTATCGTAAGAAATGTCAACGGACCAGCATAAAAAGCCTGTGAGCTCTCTCTCTTCCAATTTTTCTTACAGTTCGGTATACAGTCATGTATATACTTGGGCCAATCTATCTTAGGTATCATACGCACCCCAGTTATCTTTGTCAAGAAGTCGGTCTTGCACTGACCCGTCCGACTACACTCTCCTAGGGTGTTCACCACAAGCACAAGAAAATTCAACATAAACTTTATGTCACCTTCCTTTGTTCTTCGTATCTCGTTAATGATGTCTTGTGGTGTCATCCGAAATTTTATAAATTGTCTCCTCCAGAACAAAACCAGGTTGTCATCCACATCCAATGACTCATCGTTCGCCAAGTCTACCCCCTGTTGGAAGTCCTATAATCCGATGTACTGACTCCACTATAATCGGTATCACCCCGTTATGAACTTTCAAATGCATCTATTTTGTGTTCACGGCTTCGACCACGTAGTATCCTAACTTTAATGGAACTCTGTCAATGGTCATATCTAGCAAAGAGTCCATCCCTATTGCCTTAACTGCACTTTTTTGTTTGTCATTCAAGCTCCGTATGGTCTCGTACAACGCCTTAGGTGATGTCCTTGTTCGAATGCCAGGTACTGTAACACCCGGATTTTCGCTTAGTAAGTTTTCGTTCATCTTCAGGCATCTCTTCACTTTTCGTCTATCTTTTTGGGTGAAATAAGTTGTACATTCGAACCTTAAATAGACCCATGCGAGAATCTCGAGTTTTGACTTTTTTCTGGGTTCGATACGACTGGCGCGAGAGTGACTCGCGATAGTGACATGTGTCACTATCGCGTGGCACAATCGTGGGAACACCAAAACTCGCGGTACATTCCCTGCGAGAGTGCCTCGCGATAATGACTCATGTCACTCTCGCATGGCAAGGTCGCGAGCGGAGTCTGTTGAATTAAATCCGATTTTTGACTCCATTTCTCATATCTTTCTCCTCCTTTTCTTTTTCATTCTCTCTCAACTTCTCCCTTTTCATAAAAACGAACCTAGGGTTCTTGAACTCATCAACCACCTCATTTGTTGTTAGTTGTTGGGTATTTCATCAAAGGGTTCAAGTTGAGCATTTATTCACCATCTCCATCTCCATTTCTCCCTCTCCTCGCTTTTCTCCTTGGACGATTTTGGGAGTTTGAAGTTAGTGATTTGGAACATCCATAGTGGTTCTATCCTAAAGTCACATAAAGGTTCGATGTTTGGAAGCTCGGGTTGAAGAGTTGGAATGGTTGTCTTCGGAAAGCTTTGGGTGGAAAGTCTCATCATCAAAATGGTAAGTTTCCTTGAGTTAAATAAGAGTTAGTATAAGGATCCTTGTAGATCTAAGAGTCTTTCTTGTTGTTGGTTGTTCTAGTCTTGAAGAAATGGGTTATTTGGAAACCCTAGCCTTATTGTTGGTGATGTATTGGAAATGGTGGGATCTATGCTTTTGGAGGCCAATGGTTTCCTGGTTGGGGATTGAAACCTAGGTTTAACTTAACCTAGCAAGGTGAGTTCAAGTTGATTTGTGAAAACGTTGTACATGCCAAAATGTCTATTTTAAAGCATTTATGTGTTTTACATGAAATTATCAAATGTTGGGTTATTTGGTAGTCTTTGGTTATTTGAAGTATTTGACTTTATAAACTTTGTAAAACCCCCATATTTGGGATTTTTGGGCATTTTTGATAATGGTGTCACAAATGGTTATGTTTTGATGATTTATCGCATAAATAGATCTTTGGTCAAAGAAATACACTTTAAAATGTTTGTCGGGTTTTATGCATCATTCATGAAATTAGATGTTTTATAACGCACTACTTGCTCATTTATGTGAGGTACTTGAAAGAATGTATATAGTCTCATTTTATGATTTTCATTCTTATCAGCAGTTAAACTTGGAAATGCATTTTGGAAATAAATGTTATTGGAAACTATATGTTTAGCTTTGGTTAGTCACAAATGAAATTGTGACAAGTCTAGACTATTACTAATGGATCCCTAGGTATTGAGTCGGCTTATATTTTGGAATGTTTTTCCCCATTGTAGCTATGGATGCATTTGATCCTCGGAGGCCCTTTGGTACGGTTATGTAGGACCGGTTACTAGCCATGGATCATAATGTAGTCCTAGTGAACGAGTATGACTTGGTTTCCTATGGTGCCCTCCCCCACATCTTAGTACGGACCGGCGTTGTTCGTGGCCATGGATTCCAAGTATTTAGCTCATAACTCGGATTGTGGCTTACTCTGTGTTCCGCCACAATCCTTGGTAAAACGGGTATCCCCTGTCATCGTAAGATGAATTTTTGGACCGAACAATCCTTATGTGGCAAATATTCCATTTGTAAACTCAACTCTCTTTCAAAGATTTCCTTTTATTACAATTGTCTATATTTCTTCGAATTATAAACTGAGGTGTTGTTTTGAGGTATTTAGTCTTACCCTTGTTTTTGGGGACGCTTTGAGTTTAGGTTATCTCCCTTATACTGTAATTTTGGAGACTTGAGTTTACTCATATTTTGGTCGTTTGTTTTATAAAGTTACTCAAAATTCATTATTCGAGCATTGCCAATATTCTCGTTTGAGTAAGTGTTGGATTGCATTATTCATGAAAGAATGTTTTGACGTTGAGGCGTCCATTTATAAAATGCGTTTATTGGTAAATGAGTTGTTCTATCATTTTAAAGTAAATCATTTTAAAGGATCATGATTATAAATTGCAATATTTCCATTTTACGTTTTCCTTTATAATCATGATGTAAAACTCTTGAACTCACTAGGCGTTAGCCTAATCTTTTTATTTGTCGGCATGTGTATCAGGTTCCATTCCGGGATTAGTTCTAGCGACACTGAGAAGTTATGAGTGCTAGTTGTGTGCTTGAAGAGGTGATTAGCTTGATGAAGTCTTCCACACTTATATTGAAGATAGCTTTTGTTATTGGGATATAATAACACTCGACTTTAGTTAGTCTTTATGTAAGACTTTATTCAATTGTTGATGGTTCAACCTAGTTATGTATTTCAATTATGGACTAGTAGTGAGAGATTTTATTATCCTTTCTGGAATTGTTGAAAGTTTTTAAATTAGTCGTTGTTTCCAAATTTGAGGGTGTAACAAGTTTGTATCAAAGCTTAAGTTTGAGAGAATTTGGTATTGATTTTTGGATGCCTAGACTCAAACTAGCATACTTTTAAGTGATTGAAAGCGAGAATGCACCAATAAGCACTATAGGATTGGATGTTTTGAGGATATTGGACTCACTAGGAGCGGGAATCACGTCGAGAGTAACAAGGATGATCATGTACAGTACGTTCATAATTGCACCTGGCCAGTGTTATGGTGAACCTACGAGCTACATGTGTATACTTGGACTACTTTGATGTGACGACCGTTGGGGTAGTGAAGAAACTCTAAGTGAGTAGCCGTTTTGAAAGGTTGGTGACTTTAGTATTCGTCACTTGGAGTGACGGTAAGCATGAGGATCACATTAAGTGGACCGTCTCCGATCGGATTGATTGGTTGGATTAGAACGATAGGATTTTGAAATCAGTTGTATTCAAGGAGAATTGTAAGGTGAACATATGGAACCCTTGAATTATTATCCTAAGATGATTGAGTATCGGGATGAAAATAGGGTGCCGAGAAATGGAGGATATTTGGTCTAGAGAAATCGAGGAGCGTGGTTTCGAGGTGTTGAGTGCCGACCAAATTCATGCACTAAATTTATTTCTCAAATAAGTTTGCATAAATTGTTTCTCATGTTCTTAAAACATAAAGTGAGTTATATTGTAAAGTCTTGGCAAAACATTTAGCCCTCATCAGATTTTAAATCGTGAGCTTAAGCATGCATGAAATTGTTTTATTGCACGCGACTGCATATTGTTATTAAAAATCTCTTCGTCCACGTTTCGTGTCTAACGCTATTTTTTTTAATATTGTAATATCCGTGTTTTAATGTTATTGGAGTTATTGGACAATAACTGTGGAATTTTTGACCTTGACATTGGATCTCCTCCACGTATGTTAAGGTTTTAAAGGAAGAGTTGTTCCCATGTTCTTGAGTAAGAATTTTCTGGAAATTTTGGTTTGCACGAGTCGTGTTTAATTTTATGGAGTTTAGTTTTGCGATGTTTTGGGTGTCATGCCTCATTAAAGTTTTGTTGAAAATAGTCACTTTATCTTATGTTGTGGTTTTAGAATTTTGACATTTTTAGACTTATTGTCGTCTTATACTTTTATGTTGGGAAATGAAAATTTTGACACCGCTTGATTTTAGCGTTAATAAGTTTTATGGAAATTCAGTTGGATTTATGGCGTCGTGTAAATGAATTTTGGGAACGTCTACATTTGCATTATTGTGTGCGCTAATTTATAGGTTTTGTTAATAAATGTCATCCCATATGTTGTTTTGGGGAAGTTTCATTATCATGTGATTTATCTTTGGGCTTTATTCAAATGTCAGTCGTTGCATACTAATTGTATTTAGATTAAATTATACTGTTGGTGTGAGTAAACATATAAAAGATTTATGTTATTTCAAGTAGAGCTTTTGTTCTGAACATATTTCAATTATTGATTTTACTATTGGAAATTTTCCGCAATGCATTAAACGAGTTATCGTTATTCATTTCGTTGTAGTTGCCACTTTGAACAAGTGTGTTTTATCTGTGCGTCCCGAAAATTTGAACTCGATTTAAAATTTATTTACGTTTCCTATCGTGTTGCTAAATTTGGGAAGATTATTTTCATATGCATATTATAATTTGATGCATGCCAGGACCTTGGTAGTACGTTGGAAAATTTTTGTCGCGCATCTTTTGTTACCGTTTTTGTTAACATAAATACTGATCAAATGAGTTTGGAAATGGTGTAGATGCATAGACTTGGTGATCAATTTGGAAACCTATCGATTGAACGATAGTGAAATTTTTACCGCACGATTTATTGTTATAAAAATTCCTTTTGTATTTGAAAACTTTACAAATTTTAAATTGGCATACTGGTTGAAAAACCTTGAACTCGTTAGGGCTATAGATTAAAAACCCCTATCGTGGAAGGAGTCATATTTAGGGACTAAGGGAATCCTTGAGAATTGAAACGTAGGATGATCCGACTCGCGGTCAGTCTTGGATGTTGGGTTTCAGTTTTTGAATCTGTACGTGCATGAATAATGGAGGTAGTAGATTTAAATCTTCCCAATTAATTAAGAGGTGACTTTTATACTTCAGTAATCATGCGGGATAAGGTCTTACGTGATTATCTGCTTCTTGTTGGGTTCGATTTAATGGGTTGTTTGTCTGTCTGACATCATGGCATATGTTGATGGTGTACCGTCTTAATAGGTTTCCGTGATCAAGGAATTTTGTGGTCCATCTGTTAGGGATGTAAGATTTGGGATTAATAGTCCTCTGTTATGTGTCAACCTTAAAGCGACAATACTTCGGGAATGAAAAATTGGGCGGGATGTCCACATTTTTGATATCATCATTATGAAATTAGGCGTCGACTCTTTCCGTGAAGTCAATGAATCTTGGAATGTTTGGAAGCATCCCGGTTGGTTCAGGAGAAAAGTTGACCCCTCGGCGATGAAAATTTAAAGGAAGATTAGATATTGGTAATTAAGTATCGATGTGTATAAGCTTTTCTGTCATGGTAATCATCTTGTGTTGGAATGTTCGAGGTTGAAAGCAGATCGGTATTAAGAGTTAGTCGGATCCGCATTAACCCGTTTCAGGAAGAGCGTAGTGATACGCCTCGGAAGGACGACCTTGTCAATAACAAGAACCGAGTATTAAGGATTTAGATGTTCCTTCGGAGGTTGATGTCGGACTTTGATTTGGGTTCAGAAGTATGTTGAGCCGGGGTGTTGTTTCGATGCGAAGTTGAGGTCACAAACTACTCTTGAAATAGTAAGTGTCGCTCAAGGTTGGGGGACAACTGTAGTCTGGTGGGTAAAGACTACTTTAGTAAGTTGAGCGCCCACTCGGATGCAAGTATGATGTGCCCAATGGGACACTTATCGTGAGGACCAGCATAAAGTTATGGGGTTAGTTTTGGCTAACGGAGTAGGGGCAAGCTATTCTGCGGGTAACGTTTCATGGGAGTCTAGATTTCGAGGACGAAATCATTCTAAGGTTGGGAGGATTGTAACACTCGAATTTTCGCTTAGTAAGTTTCCGTTCATCTTCAAGCATCTCTTCACTTTCCGTCTATCTTTTTGGGTGAAATAAGTTGTACTTTCGAACCTTAAATCGACCCATGCGAGAATCTCGAGTTTTGACTTTTTTCTGGGTTCGATACGACTGGCGCGAGAGTGACTTGCGATAGTGACATGTGTCACTATCGCGTGGCACAATCGCGGGAAACACCAAAACTCGCGGTACATCGCGATAATGACTCATGTCACTCTCGCATGGCAAGGTCGCGAGCGGAGTCTGTTGAATTAAATCCGATTTTTGACTCCATTTCTCATATCTTTCTCCTCCTTTTCTTTTTCATTCTCTCTCAACTTCTCCCTTTTCATAAAAACGAACCTAGGGTTCTTGAACTCATCAACCACCTCATTTGTTGTTAGTTGTTGGGTATTTCATCAAAGGGTTCAAGTTGAGCATTTATTCACCATCTCCATCTCCATTTCTCCATCTCCTCGCTTTTCTCCTTGGACGATTTTGGGAGTTTGAAGTTAGTGATTTGGAACATCCATAGTGGTTCTATCCTAAAGTCACATAAAGGTTCGATGTTTGGAAGCTCGGGTTGAAGAGTTGGAATGGTTGTCTTCGGAAAGCTTTGGGTGGAAAGTCTCATCATCAAAATGGTAAGTTTCCTTGAGTTAAATAAGAGTTAGTATAAGGATCCTTGTAGATCTAAGAGTCTTTCTTGTTGTTGGTTGTTCTAGTCTTGAAGAAATGGGTTATTTGGAAACCCTAGCCTTATTGTTGGTGATGTCTTGGAAATGGTGGGATCTATGCTTTTGGAGGCCAATAGTTGCCTGGTTGGGGATTGAAACCTAGGTTTAACTTAACCTAGCAAGGTGAGTTCAAGTTGATTTGTGAAAACGTTGTACATGCCAAAATGTCTATTTTAAAGCATTTATGTGTTTTACATGAAATTATCAAATGTTGGGTTATTTGGTAGTCTTTGGTTATTTGAAGTATTTGACTTTATAAACTTTGTAAAACCCCCATATTTGGGATTTTTGGGCATTTTTGATAAAGGTGTCACAAATGGTTATGTTTTGATGATTTATCGCATAAATAGATCTTTGGTCAAAGAAATACACTTTAAAATGTTTGTCGGGTTTTATACATCATTCATGAAATTAGATGTTTTATAACGCACTACTTGCACATTTATGTGAGGTACTTGAAATAATGTATATAGTCTCATTTTATGATTTTCATTCTTATCAGCAGTTAAACTTGGAAATGCATTTTGGAAATAAATGTTATTGGAAGCTATATGTTTAGCTTTGGTTAGTCACAAATGAAATTGTGACAAGTCTAGACTATTACTAATGGATCCCTAGGTATTGAGTCGGCTTATATTTTGGAATGTTTTTCCCCATTGTAGCTATGGATGCATTTGATCCTCGGAGGCCCTTTGGTACGGTTATGTGGGACCGGTTACTAGCCATGGATCATAATGTAGTCCTAGTGAAGGAGTATGACTTGGTTTCCTATGGTGCCCTCCCCCACATCTTAGTACGGACCGGCGTTGTTCGTGGCCATGGATTCCAAGTATTTAGCTCATAACTCGGATTGTGGCTTACTCTGTGTTCCGCCACAATCCTTGGTAAAACGGGTATCCCCTGTCATCGTAAGATGAATTTTTGGACCGAACAGTCCTTATGTGGCAAATATTCCATTTGTAAACTCAACTCTCTTTCAAAGATTTCCTTTTATTACAATTGTCTATATTTCTTCGAATTATAAACCGAGGTGTTGTTTTGAGGTATTTAGTCTTACCCTTGTTTTTGGGGACGCTTTGAGTTTAGGTTATCTCCCTTATACTGTAATTTTGGAGACTTGGGTTTACTCATATTTTGGTCGTTTGTTTTATAAAGTTACTCAAATTTCATTATTCGAGCATTGCCAATATTCTCGTTTGAGTAAGTGTTGGATTGCATTATTCATGAAAGAATGTTTTGACGTTGAGGCGTCCATTTATAAAATGCGTTTATTGGTAAATGAGTTGTTCTATCATTTTAAAGTAAATCATTTTAAAGGATCATGATTATAAGTTGCAATATTTCCATTTTACGTTTTCCTTTATAATCATGATGTAAAACTCTTGAACTCAGTAGGCGTTAGCCTAATCTTTTTATTTGTCGGCATGTGCATCAGGTTCCATTCCGGGATAGTTCTAGCGACAGTGAGAAGTTATGAGTGCTAGTTGTGTACTTGAAGAGGTGATTAGCTTGATGAAGTCTTCCGCACTTATATTGAAGATAGTGATTGTCATTGGGATATAGTAACACTCGACTTTAGTTAGTCTTTATGTAAGACTTTATTCAATTGTTGATTGTTCAACCTAGTTATGTATTTCAATTATGGACTAGTAGTGAGAGATTTTATTATCCTTTCTGGCATTGTTGAAAGTTTTTAAATTAGTCGCTTTTTCCAAATTTGTGGGTGTTACAGGTACTCCCTGCGGATATTTTTGCTTTCTATCCTTTGTGCACTTCATATCTTTTTTCCCTTTTTCTTAACCCTGCTCATCATTCTTGTTCTTTTCCCATAACTTCATATTAGGATGTTCTTCGAAATCACTATCTGTAGACATGCCTGTTTAATGAACAATATCATTTTTAAGTTGATTATGAATGTTATAGGATCGTGGTTGTGATACTTACCTACTGCCGACGACGCTTCGATGCGTCTCCCCTGTTTTGATTGGTTCCGTACAAGGGACCTTGTAACGCGTTTTTCAACGGAATCCTTGTCAACCAGCTTTTCTTTACCTGCAATATTAACTCATTGATTTATGCAAATTCCCAATCCACATATGCAGGGAATTAATTAGGCTATGAATGTCATAACCCTGATTATCAGATTCCAACATTGGTGTTTCACAAAAAAATACCTTTTCCATCCTTACTACCAGGAATTGATTATGATGTTTGTACTTTCCTTCTTCTCTTCAATGGGGTACCTACATGCATTTGTGTACACACACATAGAAATACTAAACACTTTAAACAATAAGTTTGACATTTAACATATGTCCAATTGAGCACTTCCAACCGTATGCACATATGAACTTTACCTTAATCAGACACGTATGCACATATGGTTTTCATATATATTACAATATTCTCATATGCATACTCACAATTCTTAAACCATTGTCATATGCATATTTAAGGTTTATAAATATCTCAAACTACATATATGCACATGAATATCAATTCTCACTATATTACCATAGGTGCACAACTCCAAAACAATGCACATATGCTTGTAAGAAAGAACTACAATGTATATATATGCTCTAAAATGCATATATTCACATTAAATAGAAAATGGTTTAACCTTTAAGATGTACCATTCCCATATGTTCAACTGATCACTTATGACCCCATGCTCATATGCACAACTCCTAATGATCACTTCTTACCTTATGCCCATATGAACAATTATCAAACAATGCACATATGCTTGTAACAAAGAACTAAAATGCATATATGCTCTAAACTGCATATATGCACATTAAATAGCAAATGGTTTAACCTTTAAGATGTACCATTCCCATATTTTCAACCGATCACTTCTGACAACATGCTCATATGCACAACTTCTAATGATCACTTCTTACATTATGCCCATATGCACAATTATCAAACAATGCACATATTCTTGTAACAAAGAACTAAATGCATATATGTTCTAAATTGCATATATGCATATTAGTCCCTGGATTCAAGTTCTAATTGCAATTCAATTAACAAGATGACAAAACATAAATCAAACAATCAACCTGTTTTCAATTCCAATTCATACAATTCGTATACATAAGTTAACTTGACACTTTCTCTCTCTAGAATCTCATAATGCTTATATCGACCAACTTCTAACTTGCAACTTACAACACAAAAACTAGTCATATACCTATTTAAACACACACGCACTAAACACAACTAAAAACAAAATACATTTGACTTTGACTATTTATTACAAATAAACTTTGACTTTCTGCTTGAGAGTTGACTTGAGCTTTGACTTGGCTTGACTTTCAGTGTTCATGATTTTGTATCCAACAAATATATGCACTAACATTCTCCCCCTTTGGATCAAGATCATCTCTAAAAGATTTTGCAATTCATTCTCCCCCTATGTTTCATTGAAAAATTTTAACAACTTATCTCTCCCTTGTAGACTTCTTGTCAACTCAGATCATCTTTAGAAGGAAACATAAGCATTGAAATACAATCTCCCCTTTATCTTCAAAAACAATTCTGTATACTCCCCAAAGTCTTTGAACAACATCTTTTACAATCAGTTTTAACATTCTTCTCCAAGGTAATAAGAAACCTCTTTCAGACATCGGAAAGAAATTATCTTCAGATTCAACTCGGTTCGCTTCAACAAATTGTCTTCAAAGAAAATTTCAGTAAAATCTGCTCGCATTCTAAAATCTTTGAATTTGCTCTTTCAGACTTGTATATTCTTCAGCAATACTTGCAATCTTTGACAAACATTCTCAATAACCTTTCTTTAAAAACTTTCTTTCACAACCATTTCTTGATCATCTCTCTTCTTTACTTCAAACATTTCTTGATTCTCTCTCCCCCTTTTTGATGATTAGGGCATTGAAATCATCAAAACTTTCACAAGAAATGCCCTGTACAATTCTGACCATTGATCTTTCACAAGAGCCTCTGACTATTTATCGATCCAAAAGATATTCATCCGAATCTTTGCAAATTCAGACAAATTATGAGTGTAACACCTGAATCAGTTAAAATGCCTGTCAGTAACACAAAGTCACTGTGTGTAACGAATACACATTGGAAAGGAGCTTTTGTGATGTTCACTCCACCATGTCTTCCATTCAATCATCGAATAACACAAGTTTATTTTATGAACGTTTTGACAGAAAAACGAATTTCCTGTGTGTTTTGAAAGAATTAAGCACAAATGATTGCTTTTTAATAGGCTCAAAATTGTGTAAACCATTAAGACAACAACAGTATAACACAGACTCAATTGTGCATGATCGAAGTGCGAAGGTGGGGCAGACTTCCTTCTTTTTCAATATCCAGATTTTCCAAATGAAAACCAGATAGATTATGTGTTGCGTCCCCTTAAAAATTTGAAACATCTTCTTTTTGAGAAAAAGATGAGTAGCTAGTGGTGGCATGGGCTAGTTGCCTGATTCAATGATGTTCACCAAAGAATCGTGAAACAATCAGAAATGTGGTTGCCCGTCTCAGAAAAAGTTGGTGTAGAGTTTGATATTCTTTTACTCTGTTTTCTCACCCTCTTTCTTTTAATCATTAAGCTCGCTTCTAACCAAACTCTCTTTTTCATTTTACCTCATCACACCCACACTCATGTATTGACTCCTCACACTCTTCGATCACTCAAGGATTAACTTCTTGGGTAGGAAACAATGGTTTACGTGAATCCATAGAAGTTCTGTTAAATTCTCACACAATGAACCCATGTAATCCTATAAGCATAAAGTTGCTCAAACGGTTTAACTTTACAATTAAAGCACAATGTGAAATACAAGTCTGATAAATGTATGCTTATAGATGTAATCATGAAGATTTGAGCATTTTAAACAGTGAAGATATTTCAAACAAGTATATTGAATGAATGAAATTATTACAAGAAACTTGTTTGAAAATCTGATATTGTATAAAAAAGATCAAAATCTGAATGATTTAGCATGAAAAACTTAGGTCAGTAAAAATTGGAATTTGTCTATACGAATCAAAATATCGACAAGCCTTGAAAGAAATGTTTTGAAATGAAATCACGCTCAAACTTTGAATTTCAATTGGGGTGTCTTACCATCGAAAATTGGTTTCAATTTGAGACATGGTAAGAACATATCTAACAAAATATTAAACCGATGTGTGTGAATACTTGATAGTATATGGAAAAAATAATACACAAGTATTTATCTATGGAAACACACGGTTTGTTAAGCAAATCAGCTCATGAATAATGAAAACCGTTAAAATCACACTTCTAAATTCATTAAATCGTTTTGAGAATAAGAAGTGGTTTGAACATTTAAGAAAATGTTTTCATAAGTTGTCCTTCTTTCAGACACATATGAGATTAAGATTAGAAATAAATCTTTTGCTCAGTCTTAAATCTCATCAAATCAGCTCTAAGTCTTATATGATATGATCATGTAAGCTCTCTCTCAAATCTGCAAAAATTACAAGTCTGTCAAAGTACAAAACTTTATTCACAAAATTTATTAAAAATAAAATGACATAAAGCAATAAAACTTTGAAAGTACGAGTTCTGATCAGATGTAATCAGAAGTCATATACCTAACTCCTTAACTCTTACCCCCCCTGAAACTATGCATTAGAAAATTTATCAGTAATAAACATATGCAAAATTTATGAACTCCCCCTCAAATGTATGTAAATCATCTTATCTTGTATCATTTCACACTCCTCCTGAGATCATGAACAAACTTAAGTGTAGATATCTTTCAGATTAAAAATAAAGAAATGAAGAAAAATAACAATAATAGAACTTTAAGAGGTAATCACAGATTAAGTCTTGAGATTTAGCATACCAAGTTTTGAAACAAGAAAATTAAATCTCTTTTCATCAAGAGGCTTGGTAAATAAATCAGCAAGTTGGTAATCCGTGTTTACAAAATAAAGTTCGATTGTACCTTTTTCCACATTATCTTTGATAATCTGTGTTTGGTCTTGGTATGTTGAACAGGATTCGTAGATATTGCAATTGCACTCTTCGAATCACAGTAGATCGGGATCTTGTTGAATTTGAATCCATAGTCTCGGAGTTGTGTTCTCATCCACAACACTTGAGAACAGCAGCTCGCTACAACTACGTACTCTGCCTCAACTTTTGATGTAGATACACATAGTTGTTTCTTTGAAGCCCAACTCACGAGTTTATCGCCCAGAAATTGTATGTGTCCCGACGTACTTTTCCTGTCAAGCATACAACTTGCATGGTCTGCATCTGAATATGCTGTCAGTTCAAAACCTGTATCCTTTGGATACCAGAGACCAAGATCTGCAGTGCCCTTCAGATATCTAAAAATTCGTTTAACTGCAGACAAATGGGATTCTTTTGGAGAAGCCTGATATCGAGCACATAGACATGTAGAAAACATTATATCTTGCCTACTAGATATTAAATACATTAAAGAACCAATCATGCCTCGGTAGATTCTAACATCGACTGCTTTTCCCGAAGGATCGGTGCCAATCTTAGTTCCAGGTGTCATCGGGGTTCCAATAGGAGTACAATTTTCCATTTTAAATTTTCTAAGAATATCAAAAATGTACTTAGTTTGATTAATAAAAATCCCCGTGGAAAACTGTTTGACTTGTAATCCGAGAAAGAAATTCATCTCTCCCATCATACTCATCTGAAATTTGGACACCATGAGGTTAGAAAAATTCTTAGAGTATTTTGCATTAGTTGAGCCAAATATGATATCATCCACATAAATCTGAATTAAAATGATATCGACTTTTTCCTTTTTGATAAAAAGAGTAGTATCGATTTTACCTTTAGAGAAGCCCGACTTGACTAAAAATTTGGATAACACTTCATACCATGCTCGAGGGGCTTGCTTCAGACCATAAAGATCTTTGTCCAGAATATATACATGATTCGGTTTCTCTGAATTGACAAAACCTTCAGGCTGAGAAACGTAGACTTCCTCCTTTAAAATGTCGTTAAGAAAGGCAGTCTTCACGTCCATTTGGTAGACGGTGAAGTTTTTGTGTGCGGCATAAGCTAGAAACATCCGAATTGCTTCTATGCGCGTAACTGGAGCATATGTCTCGTCATAGTCAATACCTTCCTCTTGCCTATATCCTTTAGCCACTAGTCTTGCTTTGTTTCTGATAACGATACCATCTTCGTCTTTCTTGTTCTTGAATACCCATTTTGTGCCAATAATGGTTTTACCTTTAGGGTTAGGCACTAGTCTCCAGACTTTTAATGCTTCAAACTGATTCAGCTCTTCTTGCATTGCAGTTACCCAATCTGAGTCAGCTAGAGCTTCAGATACGCATGTTGGCTCTATCTTGCTCAGGAATGAGTCATGCATACATTAATTAAGTGTAGCAGACCTAGTTTGCACCGGTTTAGATGGATCTCCTATGATCTGATGTATCGGGTGCTCTTTGGTCCACCTATGTTCATGAGGGAGTGGATTTGATGTAGATTGATCATGATGTCTAAGAATCCACTTTCAGGTTCATCAATTTGTTCAGTATTTGGGAGGGGTTCAGTTGAAGTACTATGTGCAGAAGTTTCAGTCGGTACAACATTATCTGGATATTGATTAGTCGTTACAGTACAACCAACTGAGTCAACAACTTCTGTCTCGACAGTTTCATGTATAGCTTCAGCTGAAGGAGTAGGTGTTTGAATCAGAGTTTCTTGCTAAACCGGGGGAACGAATTCAGTAGACACATCTGAAGTGATTGGATGATGACTGCTTTACTCTTCAGGTTTGTCAATCACAACAGATTTAGGCAATTTAGAACCAAGAAACTCATCATAAAATAATTCAAACAATAAATCTAATTATGATAAATGACATGTAGAAGTAGATGGTTTATCAGAATTACTCGTCGTAACCACAGGTTTCGGACTGATTTGTCCAGAAGCTAGTACTCCAGTAAGTACGGGTTTTGAACTATTTTGTTCAGAAGCCAACTCTTCATCAAATGTGACATGTACGCTTTCTATTACGATCTTTGACTTCTTCAAATACACCCTGTAGGCAGCAGATGTTTGAGAGTAACCGATGAAAATGCCTTCGTCAGCCTTTGAACTGAACTTGTTCAAGTTCTATTTTTCGTTCAGTACAAAGCACCTGCATCCAAAAATATGAAAATGTTTAATGTTAGGTGTACGGTTATTTATTAAAGCATATGGTGTTTTACCAAACCGGCGATGGATTATGGATCGATTTTGCGCATAGCAAGCAGTCGATATAGCTTCAGCCCAGAGAAATAGAGGTAGATCTTATTGACTTAGCATAGTTTGAGCGGCCTCGACTAACGTTCTGTTACTGTTGGGAACTGAAGAATAACTCAAGTGATTAATGCTGCTGGTTGAGATTTACTACTGCTAGAAGATTTTAAAGTTAATACTGCTGAGTATTACTACTGCTAGTAGAATTAATACTGCTAGTCAAAGTTAGTGCTGCTTGAACAAAGTTAGTACTGCTTATCTAGTTAGTACTGCTAGTAGTTAGTGCTGCTTAGTAGTTAATGCTGCCAAGACTTAATGCTGCTTATAAGGTAATGTGAAGATAATGATGAAGAGATCGTGTGTAAAGATAAACAAGGATATTCTGAAGATATTCATGGAAGATATACTGAAGATATTTTATTTATTTGTAATTATCTTTTTGTTCAGTATATGTATAGATTTGACAGAATAGTTTAGATATAGATTTACAGATTTAATTCTAAAGTTTTGTTCTAGAGAGAATCAACCTCAAGGCATAGTTCCTAATTCTAGAGAAGTAGAATTCGTCTTGAAAGAGCTTGTTCTTCAAGATTGAGGTTGAGTGTGTAATCTTGTGATTTTAATACAAGTTTGCAAAGTGTTTATCATATACTGTTTGTTTACTGTTTCATTGAATATCAAAGTGTTATTCCGCAACTTCTTTGATATTGTTTCTGAGATTTTATTCTTGTTAAGAAATCGATCCTGACAAGTGGTATCAAAGCCTGTTCTTTCAGAAACATCTATTCATTCATCATGGAAAACTTTGCAGAATCAAACAGTACTCTAGTCTCAAAGGTACCAATGCTCAGACCCAATGAATTCGATATGTGGAAGATCAGAATCAAGCAGTACATACTCCTCACTGACTATTCTATGTGGGATATCATAGAGAATGGTCCTTCTGAAGCAGGTAAGATTGGTGCAGATGGAAAGAGAACTCCACCAAAAACTGATGCAGAAAGAAAGGCTAGACAGACAGAGATGAAAGCCTTGAGCACTTTGCTCTTGGCTATCCCCAATGAATATCAACATCAGTTCTGTAACTGCACTGATGCAGAGATGCTCTGGAATGCTCTAGAGAAGAGATTCTCAGGTACCAAAAGTACCAAGAGAAATCAGAAAGCCATTCTGAAGCAACAATATGAGAACTTTATGTCAACCAAGAATGAGTCCATGACTCAAACTTTTGACAGGTTCAACAAGCTTATTGGTGAACTTGCTACAGTGGGAGTACAAATTGATCAAGATGATCTGAACAGAAAGTTTCTAAGGTCCCTGAGTGATGAATGGACCATGTATACTGTGTCTTTCAGACAGAATGATCAACTGGAAGAAAAGGAACTTGATGATCTATATAATGATCTAAGAGTTTTTGAATCTGAGGTAGAGGCTAAGAAGAGGCCTTCTGGATATGTTCACAATGCTACACTCCTTTCAGCATCAACTGATTCTACTTCCAACTCTGAATCAGTTAGTGCTGCCAATGGAGCAACTCAAGAGAAAGGCACTGAAACTGTATTTGAAGCCTTTCTAGCAAGTCATGGAAACTCTTCTCTCATTAATGATGACTTGGAACAACTCCATCCAGATGATCTTGAAGAGATGGATATTAAATGACAGATGGCCATGCTCTCTATGAGAGTCAAGAAGTTCATCAAAAGAACTGGAAGGAACAAATTCTCACAAAGAAGAGAAGATGGAGCAGGTTTTGACAAGACAAAGGTGGAATGCTATAAATGCCATCAGAAAGGACACTTTGCTAGAGAATGCAGAAGTGTAATGCCCCAGAACAATATCCACCAATAAGCTCAATCTGGAAGCTTCAATAGTAACAGAAACTCTGCACAAGCTCTTGTCTCTCAACAAGGCATGGGGTTTGATTGGAGTGATCAAGCTGAAGAGGCCATCCAGAACCAAGCTCTAATGGCAGAGGTGTCTGATCTCCCAACAGAGGTAACTTCCAATCTTTGTTCTCAAAATTGCATTAACACTGTTAAGAGGTATAGGGATCACAATCAGAACATGAGTGATAACCTTAAGAGATTGGAAAAAGACATAAAAGATTATGTCAGGATAGTTGAGAGATTTGAAGAGAAGATTAAGGGTTTTCAAGACAATGAGCTTCAACACTCTTATGACACAAACTACTGGAAGTGGGAGAAGAATGACTTAGAACTTCAACTGACCAGATCCAAAGAAGAGAGTGAAAAGCTAAGAGTAGAACTAGCTAAAGTCAAGCTAGATGTAGAAAAGTTTTCCAATGCCTCTAAAGCTATGGATTCTTTACTACAATCTCAGATTCATGATAAACTGAAAAGAGGAATAGGGTACAATACCACACCACCACCCTATAACAACAACTACATCCCTCCTAGTTCAGATTTGTTAGAAACAAAGGATAGGAAGGACCTACCTAAGGGAGCCACTGAGATAGATCCCTTAGATGAAGTAGTTGTTAAGGATAAAACTGAGAAAGAAGCTGTCAAGGATAAAGACAACACTGTGAGTGGTGAGATTCCTATAGAAAACCACATAATCACCAATGAGGGATGTGGAAAGCATTGGATCAAGTCCAATGAGATATAGAAGACTGAGGGAAAGAACAAGAAGGTTTATTATAAGCAGACCACTGTTGTGAACCCTATCCCTTGCAAGCAGTGTGCATGCAATACTTCTAAGCCCCAAAAACATGATAAACCAAGGGGAAATCAAAGAAACTGGAACAACCAATGGGCACAAAAACAAGGCATTGATCTAAGTAAAATCAATAAACCAAAGCCTTGTTTCATATGTGGAAAGTTAAACCATTTGGCTAAGTACTGTTACTTTAACCCTATTAACCAACAGATGAACTTTCAAAGATTTGTGCAAAAACCTGTTGGTTATAGGAAGGCTGGAAAGAAACATGTGGTGAAGAAACCTGTTGAAAACAAAGGCCCCATGAAGAAAAAGGTTTTGAATGAAAGTATTAAAATTTGGGTGCCTAAAAGCAATAAAACTGTTAGTGCTGCTAGAAGCATTACTGCTGCTACCAGTGTTAGTACTGCTGAAAATTTTAATGCTGCTAATACTGTTAGTACTTCCTCAAAGATGAATACTGCTAACACAGTTACTGCTGCTAAAATAGTTACTACTTCTAATAAGGTTAGTACTGCTAAGCATTCAAGTGCTGCTAATGCAGTTAGTACTTCTAAAACCAGTACTACTTCTAGCAAATGTGTTTCCAAGCCTATCATTGTGACAAAGTACTCCGGAAATGAGGAGTCAAAATTTAAAAATCTTGTCAAGAAAGAATGCAAGTATTTTGATGAGAAAGGGGTACCCAAGACCACTTTGGCTTGGGTTCCTACTTCAAACTAACTGATTTATCTTATGTGCAGGGCAACCAACAGCTCAAGGGAAAGAGCATTTGGCATGTTGATAGTGGTTGCTCTAGGCACATGACAGGCAACATGTCATGCCTTCAGGATTTCAAGCATATCAATGGAGGACATGTTGCTTTTGGAAATAATCTTACTGGTGGTAAAATAAGTGGCAAAGGAAATGTCACAAAAGGTAAGATGACATTTGAGGATGTCTACTATGTTGATCAATTGAAGTACAACCTGTTAAGTGTATCACAGGTTTGTGACAAACAACATAGCATATTATTTACTAACACAGAGTGTATAATCCTTGCTCCAGAGTTTAAGGTAGTTGATGAAAGCATGATACTACTTAGAACTCCAAGAAAGGACAATGTTTATTGTCTAGATATGGACAATGTTGATAGTGATTCATCCCTGAACTGTCTTGTTTCAAAAGCTTCTGTGGATGAATCCTCTCTATGGCACAGAAGGATGTGTCACATGAATTTCAAGACTATGAACAAACTTGTTAAAAACAACCTTGTAATAGGTTTACCTTCAAAAGTCTTTTCATGTGATGATCATTGTGTTGCTTGTCTTAAAGGCAAACAGCATAAAACTTCTCATAAGACCAAAGAATTAAATTCTATTTCATCTTGTCTCCAGTTATTGCATATGGATCTGTTTGGTCCTACAAATGTTATGAGTATAGGCAAGAAATCTTATTGCTTGGTTATTGTTGATGACTACTCCAGATTTACTTGGGTATATTTTCTAAGGACTAAGGATGAGACAAGTGGACTGATCAAATCCTTTATCCTAAGAATTGAAAACCAAACTAATCAAAAAGTAAAAGTCATTAGATCAGATAATGGGACTGAATTTAAAAATCTTGATCTAAACACCTTTTGTGAAGAGAAAGGAATTGAGAGACAATATAGTGCCCCTAGGACTCCTCAACAGAATGGAGTTGCTGAGAGGAGAAATAGGACACTAATAGAGGCTGCTAGATCTCTGTTGGCTGATTCAAAATTGCCAATTACCTTCTGGGCTGAAGCAGTTAATACTGCTTGTTATGTCCAAAACAGAGTTCTAGTAGTCAAGCCAAAGAACAAGACCCCATATGAGCTTTTAAATAAAAGAAAACCATTTATTGGATTTTTTCAAACCTTTTGGGTGTCCTTGTACTATTCTCAATACCAAATCTCACTTAGGTAAGTTTGATAGCAAAGCAGATGATGGATTTCTTGTTGGTTACTCATCTCAGAGTAAGGCTTACAGAGTCTTTAACTCTTCTTCTAGAATAATTGAAGAAAGTGACAATGTCAAATGCAATGAGAACACACCAAATCCAATTGGGTCTGGTCCTCAGTGGCTATTTGACATTGATTCACTAACTAACTCTTTTGGTGTCAGTAGTGATGATTATGCAGGATCAGGGAGTGTAGGATCAGGAACTACACAAGTTCAAGACAGGTTATCTCAATCTGTGATCTTTCCCATACCCACAGTGGATCCTGTTGAAAACTGTGAAAAGGAACCATCTACTGAACCAAGTCAGAGTGAAGAAGAAAGTAGAGATGAGGAGACTCAAGTCAATAAGGAATCAGAAGTAGCTGCTGAAAACACCTCAGTTGAGTTGAATGACTCAAATCTAGAGGTGGTACTTAATGAAGAACCTAATCATCACACCAGAATTCAAAAGAATCATCCTCCACAACTGGTAATAGGAGATATATCATCTCCTATGATGACTAGAAATCAAAGCAGGCTGCAAGATTTGCAAGATCAACAGCATACAGTGCTTTCTTGCTTTTTATCCCAGCTTGAGCCTAAGAAGGCACATGATGCTATGAAAGAATCCAGTTGGATAGAAGCAATGCAAGAAGAACTACTGCAATTCAAGCTGCAAGATGTTTGGGATCTGGTAGACCTTCCTAAAGGCCAAAGAGCAATAGGAACAAAATGGGTCTTCAGGAATAAGAGAGATGAAAGAGGAATTGTGATAAGGAATAAAGCAAGGCTGGTGGCTCAAGGGTATACACAAGAAGAGGGAATAGACTATGATGAAGTATTTGCACCTGTGGCCAGGATAGAAGCAATTAGATTATTCCTGGCTTATGCTTCTTATATGAAATTCAAAGTCTATCAAATGGATGTGAAAAGTGCATTTCTTTATGGCTCAATTGAAGAAGAAGTATATGTCTGTCAACCACCAGGGTTTGAAAACCCAAGCTATCCAGACAGGGTATACAAATTGAAGAAAGCACTTTATGGACTGCATCAAGCTCCAAGAGCATGGTATGACACTCTGTCATCCTATCTCTTGGAAAATGGTTTTGAAAGAGGAGTCATTGATAAGACTCTATTTATCAAAAGAAAGAAGAAGGATATATTGCTGGTCCAAATCTATGTTGATGATATCATTTTTGGATCCACAAGAGACAACATGTGCAAGGAGTTTGAGGAACTAATGCATCAAAGGTTCAAAATGAGTTCCATGGGGGAACTTACTTTTTTCCTTGGACTCCAAGTTCAACAGAAGTCAGATGGAATCTTTATCTGTCAGTCCAAGTATGTGCAGGATATTTTAATCAAGTTTGGTTTCTCAGATTCAAAACCTGCCAGCACACCTATGGAGACACACAAGCAGATAACAGCAGATCTTGAGGGGGAAGATATGGATGTTCATCACTATAGATCCATGATTGGCTCTCTCATGTATCTTACAGCATCTAGACCAGATATAATGTTTCCAGTCTGTGTCTGTGCAAGATTCCAAGTTAGGCCAAAGCAATCTCACTATCAAGCTGTTAAGAGGATATTCAGATATCTCAAAGGGCAACCCAGATTGGGACTTTGGTATCCTCATGACTCATCCTTTGACCTACTTGCATACTCAGATAGTGATCTAGGTGGAGCAAACTTGGACAGAAAATCTACTTCTGGAGGATGTCAGTTTTTGGGTGCAAGACTAGTGTCTTGGCAGTGCAAGAAACAAACCACAGTGTCCACATCTACAACAGAGGCAGAGTACATAGTAGCTGCAAGTTGTTGTTCTCAAGTCTTATGGATTCAAAATCAAATGTTGGACTATGAGGTAACCTTTCTAAACACTCCAATTTTTATTGATAACAGCAGTGCTATTAGCATTGTGAATAATCCTGTCAAGCACTCAAAAACAAAGCACATTGAAATCAGTATCATTTCATAAGAGACTGTAATGAAAAGAAACTTATTCAAGTTGTAAAGGTTCATACTGACAACCAGTTTGCTGATCTATTCACCAAAGCCTCTGATGTGGGTAGATTCACTTTCTTGGTAACAAGTGTGGGAATGATCAACTCTGAATAAACTTCTTCTCAAAAAGTGGTTCAATACCTGTATATTATGTACTCTTGGTGGTCCTAATCTTTCTTTTCAGGGAATTAATAGCAGTCCTCAGTTCATCATAAGTTGAAAAGAGTAAGTATTATTAATACTGCCAGTGCATTATTAATACTGCCAGAGTATTATTAATATTGCCAGTGCATTATTAATACTTCCAGTGTATTATTAATACTGCCAGTGAATTATTAATACTGCCAGTGCATTCTTAATACTGCCAGTTTATTATTAATACTGCCAGTGCATTATTAATACTGCCAGTGTATTATTAATACTGCCAGTGCATTATTAATACTGCCAGTGTATTATTAATACTGCCAGTGTATAGTTAATACTGCTAAGTAGTTAATACTGCTTTCAGTTAATACTGCTTTCAGTTAATACTGCTAGTGGTTAATACTGCTTTCAGTTAATACTGCTAGTAGTTAATACTGCTTTCAGTTAATACTGCTAGTGGTTAATACTGCTTTCAGCTAATACTGCTAGTAGTTAATACTGCTTTCAGTTAATACTGCTATTGGTTAATACTGCTCTAGGTTAATACTGATTATGTCCCGAATACTATAAATACTCTTTGCCTGCCTAAAAGCTCATAACGACTCTTTGCATACTATTCACTTGCGCTTTAAACCCTTTCTCTCTCAAGTTCAAAGTTCTCAGGCAAGAATCTTCAAGGTCAATGGCATCCATGGCGTTCATAGACGAACACAATGAAATAGCGATGCTCCAAAAGCCAAAACAAGCTGAAGGTTTTCACCAGATAGTCGACTTTCTGAAGTCAAGCCATATTGCCCATGCTCTCACTCTATCTCCTACCATCTTCATAGAGCATCAGAGGCAATTCTGGGTAAATGCCACTATTGTTACTGAGAATGGTGCGCAAATGATCAAAACAAGGGTGTATGACAAACCCTTGACAGTTACTGAAGAGGTACTTCGCATCAGTCTACGTCTAGACGATGTCTCTGGTATAACTTCTATCTCTAATGATGAACTGTTTTCTACTCTTACAAGAATGGGGTATGGAGGCCCATTGGGTGTGTTCAAGTTCTCAAAAGCCAAATTTTCACCCCAATGGCGTTTCTTTGTCCATATCCTTATGCACTGCATATCTAAAAAGACTACTGGATGGAGTGAGTTCAGTAGCACCATTGCGTATGCTTTGGTGTGCTTGGCCACTGCCAGAAAGTATAATTTTTCTCAAATGATTTTTCATGATCTTGTCTCAAACTTGGGAAGTAAAAAGAGCTTTTATATGTACCCCAGGTTTGTCCAAGAAGTAATTAACCATGAATTGATGGATATACCTCATTTTGATGGGGTATATGTACCAAAAATTCCCAAAGGAAAGGTCTTTTTAAACATGAAAAGATCCCCTCTGGACTCGGAAGGAGTTGACACCCCATTGTTCTCTACAATGATGGTGGTGTCCCAAACTAATGAAGGTATGGCAGCAGGGTCAAGATCCCCATTAGACCAACCCACTGCTAGCCAATCCCAACCTTCCCACTCTAAATCAATTCCCCAGTCTCTTCTTGATAAACCTACTTCACCAATCACCCATACTTACAAAAGGAAACAGGTAAAGAAGGCTCCTTCCCCTCTTGTACCATCAACCACTAAGCCTACTAGCCCTCTAAGGGAAAATTCTCCCTTAGAGAATATCCATAGGGAAACCACAGGGGTGTCTCCCAACCCAAAGGAGGTGCTCTCTGAGGAGGAGGAAGAGCATATGGGTGAGAAGGCTGCCACTACTCCTGCTAGTTCAGAGGAGGTCAGTGGTAACATACATAAGACCTTCCCCATGGCAACTTTGAATGAGCAATCATTCAAAGGTCCCCGGTGCCAAGAAACCAAGGGGGTGGATAGTGCTTCTGCTAGGCAGAAGACTTCCACTACAAAAAGATCCAATGATCCTTCAAAAGAGGGTAACACTTCTGGAGAGGGTGAGGACAGATATTCTTACTATGAATTGATGGAAACAATGGGCAACATCAACCAAGATGTTCTCAAACAAGGGAAAGAAATTGAAGACATGAAATTGGTAATCTTGTCCCAACAAGTGCAGATTACCAAACTCAAGACCTTGGTGATGAAACTAGTACAGAAAAAGAAGAAGAGACAATTTGTGCTAAGGAGAAGGAAATCTGGGAATGATGCTCCCAAAAAGGGGGAGATCAACATGGAAGAAGCTACAGAAAAGGGGGAGCTTGATGGGATGAAATATGGTGGTGAGGGGGAGAGATTTGATGTTGAGGGGGAGCAAGAAGCAGAAACAGAAAGAGAATCAGTGCAAGCAGAGATAAAAGAACAAGCAGAAGTAACAGAGCAAGCAACATAAATCATTAATGCTGCTAGTTCAATCAAAGCAGCAGAAATGGTTAGTACTGCTGAAATAAGCAAAGCAGCAGAAACTGTGAAAGAAGTTTTAACAGATCTTGAGATTGCAGAAACCTTACTTAAAGCCAAACATGATACTCCCAAGGTCACTTCAAAGACCAAAGGAGTAATCATCAAAGAACAAGGTGAAGTGATCAAGAAAGATAACAGTAAGAAGGCAATGAACAAAGACAAAGGAAAAGCAAAGATGGTGGAATCTGATCAACCAGTCAAAAAGCAAAGGTTGGTTGAATCAGATGAAGTCTTAGCCAGGAAGATGCAGGATGACATTGAAAAGGAAGAAAGAGTTCAGGTTGAAAAGGACAGAGAGATGGCAAAGGCTCTAGCTGCTGAACTAAATGAAGCCTATCAACAAAGCCTGGCAAATGAAATTGCACAGAAGAAAGCTGAAATTCTGAAGAAATCAGTGGTAGTAAAAACAGCTGCAAAGAAGAGAAAACCCTCAAAGACATTCCTAGGTACCCAAGAGAGAAACAAGATGATTATTTTTCTCAAAGGTGTTGTAGGAGTTAGAAAGGAGATGTTCTCCAAGATGTCTTTTGAGAAGATTAAAGAGTTGTATGATTCAGAGATGTTAAAGCTTCAGGGGAATGAAACTGCAAGGGTGGAGATGGAGAAGAGGATGAAAGAAAGTAATGACTTTCTGATACAAAAGCCCTTTCCAGATGAGCAGGAAACACCATCAAAGAAAGAAGCCACTCTGGGTGAAAGTCTAAGGACTTTAAAGAGAACCAAGATGATGGCAAGGAGAAAGTCAATCAAGAAGCCTAGAATAGCTGAAGGAGAGGCTGAGAAGGTTGCTGAAGAAGAAGGGGTGCCTGAGTCATCTGAAAAGAAAGAATCTTCAAGTACTGATGATTTAAAGATGTACATGGTAGTGATGGACAAAGTTCCTGAACCAATTTCAGCAGAACCTATTGGTATAAAGCCTCCTGAAGTTATTCACTGGGATATATTGACATTGGATGGAAAGGAGTACATTAGACTCAAGAGGAAGGATGATAAGTATGAGGTATTCAACACTTGGGTCAAGATTGTTAGAACATGTTCTAGGTCAGATCTTGAAGAAATGTTTGAGATAGGAATGAAGTTGTATGCAGATATACTGAAGGCTTCAGGGATTTCAATTACAAAACTGGTGATGGAGTATCTGTATATGATGTTCAAGCCTGATGAAGTAAAGCATGTGATTAAGAATGTGTTCAAATCAGTCAACAAGTGGACTCTATATGAAACTAGTGGAGTATATGCAGTGACTTTGGATTTAAATCACACTGAATACTTTCTAGTGGATAGAGTATATAACCATAGCAGATTAAAGCTTCATGCCATGCTGAAGAAGAAGCTAGGATGTGTTCCAGATTCAGAAATGGCTAAATATTTGATCCAAAGAACAATTAATCAGAGTTTGGGGTTGGATGCAAACACTGGAATTTAGGCCATGATAGAGTTTTGGGAGCATCTTGAAGAAAATCTGAAGAACTTGACTTCTCTTCCTAAAAGTCAAGTTAGGGGGAGATTATTGGGAACTGAAGAATAACTCAAGTGATTAATGCTGGTGGTTGAGATTTACTACTGCTAGAAGATTTTAAAGTTAATACTGCTGAGTATTACTACTGCTAGTAGAATTAATACTGTTAGTCAAAGTTAGTGCTGCTTGAACAAAGTTAGTACTGCTTATCTAGTTAGTACTGCTAGTAGTTAGTGTTGCTTAGTAGTTAATGCTGCCAAGACTTAATGCTGCTTATAAGGTAATGTGAAGATAATGGTGAAGAGATCGTGTGTAAAGATAAACAAGGATATTCTGAAGATATTCATGGAAGATATACTGAAGATATTTTATTTATTTGTAATTATCTTTTTGTTCAGTATATGTATAGATTTGACAGAATAGTTTAGATATAGATTTACAGATTTAATTCTAAAGTTTTGTTCTAGAGAGAATCAACCTCAAGGCATAGTTCCTAATTCTAGAGAAGTAGAATTCGTCTTGAAAGAGCTTGTTCTTCAAGATTGAGGTTGAGTGTGTAATCTTGTGATTTTAATACAAGTTTGCAAAGTGTTTATCATATACTGTTTGTTTACTGTTTCATTGAATATCAAAGTGTTATTACGCAACTTCTTTGATATTGTTTCTGAGATTTTATTCTTGTTAAGAAATCGATCCTGACAGTTACGTCTTTCTACAAACCCATTCTGTTCAGGCGTTCTGGCAGCAGAAAACTGATGTGTTATCCCGACAGATTCGAGATAATCTTCTACAGTTCTGTTCTTAAATTCTGTGTCGTTGTCTGTTCGTAGAAGCTTGATTGTCCTTTGCAGATTCACTTGAGTAGCCTTTAAGAATGTGATGATGACTTCGGGCGTCTCATCCTTTGTTCTCAGAAATTTGATCCAAGTGTACCGCGAATAATTGTCCACAATCACTAGTACATACTTCTTGCCGTTTATGCTTTGAGTATACATTGGACCACAGAGATCCATATGCAACAATTCAAGTGGAGAACTTGTACTAGGCTCAGGCTTTGGCTTATGAGCGGCCCTCTTCATCTTGCCCTTCTCACACGTTGCGCACAGTGTTCTTTAACATACTTAAGCTCTGGAAGTCCTTTTACTAAGTTTACCGTGACCAATTTGTTGATGTAACGAAAACTCAGGTGAGAAATCCTTCGATGCCATAACCAGCTTTGTTTCAGCGAGGCTTTTGATAGTAGACACACCTCATTGTCAGTCTTGACTTTTGACAAGTTGACCGTGTAGAGGTTTGACTTTCTCATGCCGACCAAGAGTTCTTTACCGTCTTCAGTACATACACAACATCTCTTGGCCTTGAAATTAACCTCTAGGTCTTTGTCATAGAACTGTCCAATGCTAAAGAGGTTATGTCCTAAACCTTCAACGTAGCTCACCTTCGTAATCGTTACATTGTCTTGAATCACATCACCATAGCCCAAAATTGGTGAAAATTGGTCGTTCCCGAAGCACACGTTCCCGCAATATTTCTCTGTATAATTAGATAAGATATCTTTCTGCCCAATCATATGCTTGGAGCAGCCAGAATCCAAGTACCACATATGACGGGTCTGCATAGGATAAATCAGGGAACAACAACTTTAGGTGCCCATCTGTATATGGGTCCTTTCAGATTAGCGCAAGATTTTGGCACCCATATAAATTTGGGTCCTCTTTTGTTTTGAAAAACATGAGACGCTTTAGAATGATAAACATGATAAGAACCAAACCAATCATCGGAATATTGGCGAGAAACAAAATCATTCTGTCTATATTTAGATGACTTAGTAGCAGGCCGAGATAATTGGAGTAATTGCTTTATTGAATATTTCTTGTAAGGAATTACAAGTTTTTGTTTAGTAGAAGCAACAGTACCAACTACATCAGAAATACTACCAGTCATTCTAGTACAACTATTATCAGGACATGATTCTGCTTTCTCATCAATCTTCTATTTTGGTCGCCACTGAGTTCGTTCTTCAGACCTTTTCTTTTTCAACTCTGAAACACAAGATTTAGATTTGTTAGGAAAATGAGATTTCTGAGTTTGTCTTTTCTTAAGCTTACCAGTGTTGGTTCGTTTCTGTGAGCGCCTTTTTCTTTGCTTTTTATCTTTTTCATAATAGTCAGTACTCACAGAAACTGATTCACCAACCTTAGTTGATGATTCACCTACTTCATACACACTAGGTAAAGCTTCAAAGTTAATGATAAAAGCAGAATGATCTGGAAGTTTAGCATTGAAGTCAAACATATCAATACTTTCATCAACACACCCATCATCAGAATTTAGAAAATCATTTGCAGACGCAAATAAGTCATCAAAATCATCTTCCGAAGTTTGAGGTGCCTTAGAAGATTTTGAACACTCGTTGGATTCAGTTTTAAAAACAGTGTTATTTATTACAGTAGAAAATACAACTTGTTCAATATTAAGCAAAATTCTTTCATTAGATAAAGCATTTTCAAGATCAACTATTTTGCTTTCTAAAACAAGTGGAGGAACATAAACTTTTGATTTAATCGGTTTGGCCTCCAACTCTTGTGTAGAATAATTGTCAAAATAATCATTTGAAAGGAATTTTGGTTGTTCAGAAATATAACTATCATTCAGCTTTTGATAGCAGAATGGTAGTTGCATTTTCGTTGTTTTCTTTATATTCTCATTTTCTTTGGCCTCAACTTCATCAGGTGATTTGGTAACAAATTTGGGTTTCAAATGAGGATGTTTGGTAGCCGCTTGTAGAAAATCAAAGTTATACAAGGCTGGCTGTTCTCAGATTGCTTTCTTTAGATAATGTGGGTTATCGTAACCGAGTCCCCACTTCTCTTTAACATTAGATTCCTCATTTGGTGTGTTTAAGAAAATGGTTTGATCTGTTTGTCCTCTAGCATATATTTTGACTTCCAACCCATTTACCTTTTTCTCCAAACTCTTATTTTCAACCTGTAATTTATGAGCTTTTAGCACAAATTCTTGTTTCTCAATATCAGACTTTGAAAGTTTAGAAACTGTTAGGGATAATTTGTTAGTTAAATAGAAGTTCAGGGTAGATTATGACAAGTTATTAATGTTGTAAGCTTGTTGGGCCTTAAAGACCATAAGCCCATTAGGCCTGCGAGCCTACGTATTTAAAGTTAATTCTATTTCATTTGTTGGGTTAGAAATTCATTATTCAGTTTACTAGTCATTAGGTTTACATACCCTAATCAGAAATTCTCTCTGTAAACCTTAACCCTTTGAAGTTATATCAATCATATGACTAGTTGTTGTGGCCTATAATCTGTTCATCATTGTTCTGAATTACTTGTGATTGCACTGCACTGGGATCTACAATTGGTATCAGAGCTTATAGGCAAAAAAGTTTGATCCAGTAAAAAAAAGGTTTGATCCAGTAAAAAAGGTTTGTCTGAAACCCTAAGATCAATTACTTGTGTTAATTGCTTTATTTGCTTGAATTGATTGTTAGTGTTTGCGTTATATGTTTATCTGATTTATTTGATTCTGCAAAGTTAAAAGTTTTTTTTGTTCGATCGATTGTTTATGGGAAATTAAAAGTTTATTTTTTCTTCGATCGAATCTGAGAAAAAAAAATTCTTTGTTTGCTATCGGTCTTAGGGTTAGCCATTGTTTTTTATCGATTTTGTTGATTATATCGCTTCCGGTCAAATATTTTGGTTGATTATCTGGGGCTTTATTCGATCGAAGATCGAAGGTTCTGGGGTTGGCTTCGGTCGAATCCCAGAAATTCATCGGGTTCTTCGGTGGTTTCTTCGTGTTCTTCGGTCATTTGAGGTTAATCGATCTTATCTGTTTTTCTTGTGTTTATCGTTTAATTTGTCTTTCGACCTGAGCCCTTCGACCGAATAAGAGTTTCTCCGGTCTTGTCCTTTGACCGGATACGTGTTTCTCCGGTCTTGTCCTTTGACCGGATACGTGTATCCCCGGTCTTGTCCTTTGACCGAATACGTGTATCCCCGGTCTTGTCCTTCGACCGGATACGTGTGTCCCCGGTCTTGTCCTTCGACCGGATACGTGTGTCCCCGGTCGTATCATTCGACCGGATAAGTGTATCCCCGGTCCTGTCATTCGACCGGATACCTACTTCCTCCGGGCATACCTTCGACCGATATCTTGCATACTCCGGTCTTTCGTTTGACCTGATATTCTGTTAGACCAAGTGTTTCTGTGTTTCTTCTATTTTTATTGTATTTGGATCATCCTGCTTGCCTAACGATCATTACAGTGCTCTTAAGTTAAGAAGTAAAGATGAACTCAAGGGATGCTCTAGCCATCGGTTCTGACCAAAAGCCCCCAGTGCTCTTTCGGGGAGAGTACCCTCAGTGGCATGACCGATTTATGAACTTCATAGAAGCAAAATCCAACTATGAAGATATATACAAATGCCTGACTGAGGGTCCACAAGATTGGCCAATGAAAGTGGTACCGGGAAACCCAGCTGAAGGAAGGCCAGAGCGTCAGATTCGGAAATCTGTTGGTGATTTTACTAAGGAGGAAAAGGAAATGTACGAGGCAGAAAAGCTGGCAAAATCGTACCTTCTTCAGAGTCTACCGAATGACATCTATGCTTGTATAGATAGCTTCAAGGACTCATCGAAAAATATGTGGGACCAAATAGAGAAGATGATGATGGGAAGCCACATCAATAATCAGCTAAAGGTGACCAATTGTATCACCAGATATGATGGGTTTAAAGCACGAAAGGGTGAAACGCTGACGGAAACCTACGAAAGGTTTAATATGCTTCTGAATGATCTTCAGAAAAACAAGATCACAAAGACGAACACGGAAAACAACATAAAGTTTATGAACAACTTACAGCCTGAGTGGAAACCGTTCGTCTCCCATATTCGCCACACTCAGACCTTGGAGAAGCTGTACCTTCACGAACTCTATGAAATGCTGCTCCAAGACGAAGAAGAAGTGATGGAACTTATTGGGAAAGCAGAGGAAAAGCCAGCAACTGATCAAATAGCACTCGTATCTGAGAGAAGAGGAAAGTCCGTCAGCCGATCATCTGGAAAAGAGCCAATGCTGAGTGATTCTGAACCTGAAGATTCCGATAGCGACTCGGATCCAAAACTTGCCAAGATGAAAGAAGCAATGGTGTTTCTCACTCAAGCATTTCAAAAGAGGAAGTTTTTTAACAAGTCCTCCAACAAGCAAAGAGTCTCTACTCGACGTGATCATCGAGAAAAGACTGAAGGTAATAGTCGCTTTGAAGCTGTTAAGAAGTCGGACAAGAGAAATGAAGAAAAGTCGAAAGACGAACCGATCAAATGCTACAACTGTGGTCGGTTAGGTCATTTCGCCAAAGATTGTCGCAAGCCAATTGTGCGCAACGCCGACTACTACCGAGCCAAGCTGCTTCTTGCCAAAGAAAAGGAAGCCGGTAAAGCTCTAATGGCTGAAGACGATTACTGGTTACAAGTGTCGGATGAAGAACCTGAGGATGCTGAAGCTCATTTGTGTTTCATGGGCAACCATTCATCACCATCCGATACTGATGAAGAAGATCACAATGCTCCTTGCCAGGTATGTGCCCCCTTTCATGAAGCTTTACTTGATCAGATGCAACTTTCAATGAACAAACTTGACTCTTACAAGCTACTTTTAAAAGAAAAAGAACAACTTCTCTCATCTCTGAAAAACCGTGTCACTAAACAGTCTGAATTTATGGAAAAACAAAGCTTAGAAATTTCTAGCTACCTGTGCATGATTTCTAATTTAAGAGAAGAGAATGACAGTTGTTCAACAGAGTCACAAAAGCTAAAGACCAAAGTAGATGACCTGACCGATGAGCTACGTACGTCTGAGACCGAGAAAATTGCTTTAATCACTCAAAACGTGGCGTACAAGAATGAGAACAACAGGTTATCTAATCAATTAGAAGAGCTTGAAAAGAAACTCTATAAATTTGGTCAATCTGATCAAACGCTAAAGCTAATCGCACCAAAAGAACCAAAGTACGGAAATGCGGGTATCGGGTACAATAACCCTAATTATTTAAACAAGGCTTTATCCAAAGTTCCTACTTTATATGCATCTGAATTTTTTGGATTAGACAAAATCTTTCCAGAATATAAGATACGATGGACCACACCCACTGAGGAGGAAGAATTGGAAGATAAGTTGAGAAGAGAAAACTCTGTTCTTTCTAAAAGGACAGTTCCTTTTGTCTATGATTCATTAAATGCTTCTTATAATACTGAAAAATCCCGTTTTCTGTCATCCGATTATTTTCATAGTTACTCTCAAGCTGAACTAGATACTAAAACCGTTAAAACTGAGGAGGAACCTCTAGCTCCAAAAATTTATGTACCAACTCTGATTTTAGAAAAGAAACTTGTTCAGCTAGAAGAATCGTATGCACTAGAAAGGGAAAATTTTCAAAAGGAAAAACAAGGTCTTTTATCTCAAATTGAGTGTCTCAGTTCCAACAAAAAGGAGACTATGTCGGATGAGGAAAAAGACTATTTCCAGACGGAAATAAAGAAGTTGCACTCACAACTGGCTGCTATGGCAGCAGATCATCTGAAAGTGCAACTTCACAAGGCTGATCTTCAAGCTCAGCCTTCCATTCTCCAAAGAGAGATATCTCATCTGTCTGAAAACTCTTATCCTTCGTCTGACACATCTTCCTGCAAAGCTTTTATGGGTGACTCGTCACCAATCTTTTCAAATAAAGGAAAAGAGTCTCAAGGCTTTGAATCAGATCAGTGTTCTGTTTGTAAAAATGCTTCCGCATCCGATCTGCTCTTAACAAACTCTTCCACTGTTCTGAAGTCCTCATGTGATAAGGTCCTTTCAGATGAGGAATTAGAATTTTCAGCATTTTTGAATTCTGAGGTGTGTTTAGATGGTGCTTTGAGCAAATTTGATTTTAATCCTTCTCTACCTAGCCGTGTTGATTTTATAAATGAGTCCTGTGAGCCTCCGGTCACATTTTATAAGGGCGAATGTTCCACATCTGCCCCACAAAAACCTTCTGTGAACAATTTTTCAAATTCTTCAAAGTCCAAATCTAAAAAGCATTCACAGAAGAAGAAAAAGACCGGTCGCTCTCAAAGGTCACAATCTTCAATTTTCAGATCCACTGACTATAGGTTTAACGGCATTTCAGATACTTTTGGTCGGCGGAAAGAAGTGAAATATGCTTGGGTAGAAAAGAAGTCAAAAGAAAGCTCGGCAACATCAGAATTAGTTGATCCTGTCTTAAAGTCTAAAAAGAACAATAACAATCATGATGTTTTTATTTCTAAACCTTTAGTTGACTGTAATGGAACTCTTCCTTTAAAAGTTTATTCCATTCCGCAATTACTTCAACTGTCTCATGATTGTCTGTGTTGTTCTTATTGTGGATCAAATGATTTTGTTGATAGTCGTCTTGCATCTGATTGGTTCGGCTCATATCATATTGCTCATGTTTATTCTCATTGTGATGCTTCCCGTGATAGAAAAAGACCCAAATCTAAACGGGTCTCTAAGTCGGGTGTTAACTCTAACCCCAAAGGACCCATTTACGAATGGGTACCTAAAAAGAAATAAACTATTTGCAGGACGGTCATGTGTGGTATCTAGATTCAGGCTGCTCCAAACACATGACCGGAAGAAGGGAGCTACTCACAAACTTCACCGAGAGGTTCTGTAGGAATGTACGGTTCGGGAATGATCACTCCTCTCCCATCAGGGGTTACGGCGATATTGTCAAAGATAACATCACGATCAAGAAAGTCTCCTATGTCGAAGGTCTCGGTCACAATCTCTTCAGTATCGGTCAATTCTGCGACAAGAATCTCGAGGTTACGTTCAAGGCTAAAAGGTGCAGCGTTCGAACTGAGGATGGTAAAGAAATACTTGCTGGAACGCGATGCACCAACCTCTACACGATTGACCTCTCGTCCTTGAAACCCGACAAGGAAGTCTGTTTGTTGTCCAAAGCATCTGCTGAACAAAGTTGGCTATGGCACCGTCGTCTCTCGCACTTGAACTTCAAAAATATCAACAAGTTGGTGCTCGGTGGACATGTCAAAGGTATGCCAGACCTAAAGTTTGCAAAAGATCATCTGTGCGCTGCCTGCGAAAGGGGCAAGATGAAAAAGGCGTCTCACAAGCCTAAAGCCGTTCCTAGTACTTCTCGGTCCCTTGAGCTAATCCACATGGACTTATGTGGACCGATGCGTGTTCAAAGCATAAATCACAAGAAGTATGTCCTGGTGATGGTTGACGATTTCTCTCGTTACACTTGGGTCCGATTTCTCCGTTCAAAGGACGAAACTCCCGAGTTGATAATCTCTCTTCTGAAGAGCATTCAAGTCAGTCTCAACCAAGTAGTTCAGACCATCAGGACGGACAACGGTACTGAGTTCAAGAATCAAATACTCACCGGTTATCTCACTTCAGTGGGTATCTCGCATACTTTCTCCGCCGCTCGCACTCCTCAGCAGAATGGGGTGGTAGAGCGTCGAAACAGAACTCTAGTTGAAGCAGCACGCACAATGTTATCTCATTCCAAGCTACCACTATTTCTTTGGGCAGAAGCCGTTGCTACTGCTTGCTATACTCAAAATCGGTCTATCATCAACAAGCGGTTCAACAAGACTCCGTACGAGATCATCAACAAGCGTATCCCAAACATCAACTACTTTCATGCTTTCGGATGCACCTGCTTTGTTTTAAATAATAAGGTTGATCTTGGCAAATTCAGTCCCAAAACGGATGAAGGAGTGTTTATCGGCTACTCTCAGCAAGCAAAAGCCTACCGTGTCTACAACAAACGGACGAAGACCGTCATTGAGAGCGTAAACGTGACTTTTGACGAGGCCCCTGAGATGGTTTCTGAAGATCTCAGTTCAGAACCCGCGCTTACTGGTGTGTTAGCTTCTGGACAATTCAGTTCGGAGGCTACACAATCTCCAGTGTATCCAAATCATGCGTCTACGTCAAAAGCACATCTGTCTGTTTTGGATTTACTGTTTGAATTCTTTTATAATGACTTATTTAATGTTAAGTCTAATACTACGTCATGTAACAGGAATACTGCTCAAGCACCAGAAGTGACACAAGTCACTGGCCCTACCGACTCCGGTGGTCCATCCTCGCCTGGTGCTCCATCCTCTACTGCCAATTATCAAGCTTCCCCAAGCTCAAGTGTTAGACACCCTCTTGCTCAAGTTTCTGATGACGGTGTTCCTGAACCAACTCCTGTTTTAGTTTTTCTACCTGAACCGACTCCTATTGAAGGTGCTCCCGAAGCTACCTCTCCGGCAATCCCGGATCCTCACATCGGTTCATCACCAGCTGAGTCGTCCTCTACTCCTTGTTCGACTCCCACTAAGGAGCTGTCACCTCACACGCCTTCATCCCTCGAGGCAGTTCAGGATTTACTCCCAGGTGGTCATGTGGATTCCGACACCTCCCATCAGACATATCAACCTCATCCACACACCACCAAGTGGACTCGAGCACACCCCCTTCATCAGATCATCGGTGATCCATCCACACCAGTTCAAACTCGATCCACCACCGCGAACGACTGATTATTTTCCTCGTTCCTCAGTCGTATCGAACCTTCCACCGTCTCTGAAGCGCTGAATGATCCGGACTGGGTAATTGCTATGCAAGAGGAACTCAACCAATTTGAGAGCCTCAAAGTCTGGCGCCTAGTTCCCCGACCTAAGAACAAGACAGTGATAGGGACTAAATGGATTTTTAAGAACAAGAAGGACGAAAACGGCATCATTGTTCGGAACAAAGCGCGTCTAGTGGCTAAAGGATATCGCCAGCAAGAAGGAATTGATTATGATGAGACATTTGCACCGGTTGCCCGCATTGAAGCGATTCGCATGTTTCTCGCATACGCCGCTCACAAGAAGTTCATCGTCTTTCAAATGGACGTGAAATTCGCGTTCCTCAACGGCGTGCTCAAGGAGGAAGTTTATGTCTCGCAACCCGAAGGCTTCGTGAGTACTGAAAATCCGCATTACGTCTACTTTCTTGACAAGGCCCTCTACGGTCTTAAGCAAGCGCCACGAGCCTGGTATGATGCACTCTCATCCTTCTTAGTCAAGTCTGGCTTCTCTAAAGGTAAAATTGATACTACTTTATTTATTAAAAGAGAGAAGAAATATATCATTCTTGTACAAATTTATGTTGATGATATAATCTTCGGCTCCACGAACCCCAAGTATTGTCAGAACTTTTCTGCCTTAATGAGTAAACATTTTCAAATGAGCATGATGGGGCAAATGAATTTTTTCCTGGGTCTACAAGTAAAACAATTACAAACAGGAATTTTCATCAATCAATCTAAGTACATCTCGGATATTCTTCGAAAATACCAGATGGAACAATCTTCATCTATGAAAACCCCCATGTCCACTACTCTTAAGCTTCACTTCGATCCTGACGGTAAGGATGTGAATGCTACTATTTATAGAGGTATGATTGGCTCTCTGATGTACTTGACGGCTAGTCGGCCTGACATTATGTTTTCGACATTCTTGTGTGCAAGATTTCAATCGAAACCTAAAGAGTCTCACTTAGCTGCGGTTAAGCGAATTTTCCGATATTTAAAAGGTACTGCTAATCTTGGTTTGTGGTACCCAAAAGAGACAGGTTTTGAATTGACAGCCTACTCGGACGCTGACCATGCTGAAAACATGCTGGACCGGAAAAGCACGTCGGGTCATGTTCAGTTCTTGGGCGATCGTCTTGTCAGCTGGGCCTCCAAGAAGCAAAACTGCGTGTCCACCTCCACCGCCGAGGCGGAGTATGTAGCAGCCGCCAGTTGCTGCTCGCAAGTCATCTGGATGCGCACCCAGCTCAAAGATTATGGATTTAATTACTCCAGGATTCCCATCTACTGCGACTCTAAGAGCGCTATAGCCATATCAAGCAATCCCGTCCAGCACACGAAGACAAAGCACATTGATGTGCGCTATCACTTTATAAAAGATCACGTGGAAAAAGGTACTATCGAACTCTATTTTGTTAATTCAGAGCATCAGTTAGCAGACCTGTTTACCAAAGCCTTGGACGAAAAGCAACTTAATTACCTTGTGTCCAAGCTAGGTATGCTAAATCTGAAAGTTTGATCCGTTCGTAGCTCTCTACGAGTTTCGTTCAATAACGAATGACTGTGACATGCACCAGTGATTTGACTCTGGTTGCTATTCTCCAAACTCCTTGGTTATTGCATTTTACTCGTACAAGTTCTGTGACAGTTACAAACTTCTGTATCAACAAACTAGAGTTCGTGTGTTTCTAGTTTTTCTTGTGTTCTTGTTTTTCTGTTTTCGTGGTGTTTTCGTGACTCTTTGTGCAGTTCATTCTTTGTTCCCTGAAGAGCGTAAGTTGTTAGTGATGGATCTACAAGCCGGTAATGTGTTCAGGGGGAACACTAGCGTCAGTTGGTTGGTAAGTCTCACGAGTCCTCCATTCGAGGGGGAGCAGGTAAGAGGGTTCTGTGTTTGGACCTCCTCTTGGTAAGCATTCGAGGGGGAGCTAAGTCTCGTGCCTTCGGTTTTTATTTTTTTTCCTGTCTTGTCTTCATAGGTTTCATTTTTTTGTTTTGTTTTCCCCTTCAGTTGCGTTTAAGTGTTTATATTTCCGAAAATTTCAAAAATATTTTTTTGGTTTGTGTGTGTTTGGTTTTGTTTTTTTTTTGTTTACTTGCTTTGCTTCTGTTTCCCCCGGCCCAAGCCCAAGATCGGGGGTTTAAAACCCCAATCGAATCATAAGCAACCCATTCGTTCTGTTCTTTCTTTCTCATCGACTATCTCTCTCTCTCGCCCGGAAACCTATTCGACCGAACCTCTCTTTCGACCGAACTCCTTCGACCGAATCCTTCGTCTTCATCGTCTTCATTCGACAAGGTAGGTGTAATCAAGTTTAGTGTCTTCAATCTTCATCGATCGAGTGTAAACGATCAATTTTTCGGTGTTCAATGATCTGGATTTTCCCCGGGGATGGATCTGGTGTCGATATGTCTTCTCCGGGGGTTCTTTCTCCGATCTAGGGTTACACCCCGGTCGAATACACCCCCGGTCGAATGCTCCGGTCTTTCTTATTCCCCGGTCAAAGACTATCTCCGGTCTTTTGAGACCTCCGGTCGAATACCTTAAACTATCGACCACTTATCCGGTCTAAGGTGTTCTCCGGTCGAATGACCTCCGGTCTTAGAAGTACACCGGTCGAAGACCATACCCGGTCGAATGTCTTCCGGTCATGTGGTTAATTCACTCGACCTTTACCCGGTCTTAAGTGACCTCCGGTCGAATGCCATCCCCGATCGAACTTTTATCTGGTCGAATCATCCTTTATGGATCTAATGTGCTTATTGCTATATCTTTTCAATAACTTGTCTATGAGGTGATCTTGGTGGTTATTTGTGCTGGTGCAGTTCCATGTGCCTTGGTGACTAACCCTAATTCTCGAATAGGGTTTTGTTCTTCCAATTTTTGGAGTTACTATCCGTTGTGATTTAAATCATGACTGTATAACTCCAACGGCTATTATCTTTTTCCAAAACTGCGTTCTAATCGACTAATTTTTCACAGGTGCAATGGCGCAAAACCAGCCACCAGCGATTGATCCAATCGCAGATGCGGAACTGATTCCCAAGGATCAGTTCCTTCCTCTTACAGCCAATAACTACCATCTCGATGTAACCCATCCTGCTATTCAATATCAGGTCATCATCGAGATACTCAGGGGTCATCCAATCTCTTATGCTCTAACGGAAACTGCAACCGTACCAATCTTATACTTACAGCAGTTCTGGCATTCTCTCCATGCGTTAGAGGCCGATGGCGGATTTCATCTTGAAGGACGGATAGATCACACTCCAGTGCTTCTCACATGTGATCTCTTCCGACAATTCCTTCGGTTACCGACTGTCGGATCCGTAGCAGGCCGCGAAAACTTTGACCCCATGGTCACTGATGCTACACTGTGCACCGACCTTCACTCCTTGGGTTATGGCGCAGAACTTCGCATTCCGTCAACCTTCAACCGCAAACATCTATCGACGATATGGTACACGTTGTTCACATACATCAATCGGTGCCTTTCTTCTATAACGAAGGGCATTGATCAGACGAGCGCCCCGATTCTTCGCATCTTTCACGCGGTGGCTTTCAATCGCCACGTGGACTTTGCCGACTTTCTCTGGTTTGAACTCATTCAGAGAGTTCGTTCTACTGCATCTCGCCGTTCAAACTTCATTCCATTCATGCGGTTCCTACAGATCGTTATCCGGAACTACATGAACCTGTATCCCGAGATACAGAGCCGCTCTACCCACCCGACGTGTCCACAACATCCAACGCGCAAGATTCCTTCTCGTGCTGATCCGGAAGGTGTTGTCGCCCGACAAATCCCAGTCGGGGTACTAGACCATGCTCATCCCACGGCACTGAGTGTAATAGCTTATAGGCACACACACAACATTCCAGCTCCTATGGTCCGGCCAGGACCGGCAGGACCTGCCCAGGGAGCAAGACCTGAGCGACGTGAGGGTCCGCGTCCACGAATGAGAGGCAGGAGCGTCCGGACAGCTGGGGCTTCCGGACAGGGTGTGTCGAGAGCTATTATCGTGAGGGGATCTGGCGTGGGCAGTGCCGTTGGAACGAGCCAGCCTAGTTCTTCAAGACAACCATCTTCGCCACCACCAACCGAGACTCAAATGGCAGAAGAGGCAACAGATTCTCAAGCCGTTCATGTTCAGTCCTCTTCTGTCGCTGCTACTGAAGACACGGCAGCCAATTCCGATTCAGAAGAAACCCAAACTGCAGCATCGGCATCAAATGAAGAGTCTTCTGACTCCGATGGTGACGATGATCAGCCCTCATCTGGAGAGATAAGGAGAGCGGAGGGAGTCTCAGTTGAAAATCAAGAAGTGAGCTGTGTGAGGGAAAGGCGGAGTAAAATACATTCCGAGAATACACGAGTGACGGGACAACCATCTTCGGTTGTATCCCCCCTAACCACATTTAGCCAGGTAGCCACATCTGCTACCCAGTCTCATGTGTTGGGACAGGGTATTGAAGAAGCCGACGTGGACCTAGCGGCGCACTTGCACGCCCAACCAAGCCACTCCACCATCTCTCAACAGATGGTGGTTTCACATTCTCACGGGGATTTAGCACATACGCTATCGGGCTCTCACTTGGAGGGTGCCGATATTGAAACAAGAGAACAGTTGCCCCCGTTCTCGCCATCTTTGATTGCACGGAGTCTAGAGCCATTCGTGATACATGCCATTCCTAGGACACAGATTCCTTTTTCGGCTATCGCCGGTAGCCTAAGTGGCCCGGCCGGAACACCCATAGTAAATCCGCCTTCGGGTAATTTACGAGGATTGGGTGGAAGTCCTACCACGGCTATCATCACGCCAACCGTGAACGTAGGCGGCTCGACTTCTACAGTTGTAGCTACAACAGGAAGTCTAAGTGACCCCGGCGTTACCCCAACTGAGTTTGTCTCTAGGGAATACATGGACGGCGCCCTAAAGGCTGTCCAATCCATGATGAGGGAGGAGCTGGACAACATCAAACGCATGGTCAAAGGCAAAGGTCTTGCGACTGAGCCGGAGACCACACCTATTCCACCTTCCCTACCAGCCACGGATCTTACAATACCTGAACTCAAATCCATCCTTCTTGCCAAACTTCTAGCTCAATCTCTAACCGAACCCTCCCAGGATGCCGACTTGCTATCCCTACTTCGTTCTCAAGCATCCACACCTACCCCATCTACACCCCAGCCTATTGTCTCTACCGAAGCCTTCCAGATCCAGCAAGCTATGCTTCAGTCACTTCAGCAATCCGTAGCTGTTTTGACTGAACGCCTTTCAGCAGTGGAGGATACCTGCCGTAGCCAGGCAGAACGGCTCAAGCGCCGACATGATGATCAGGATGATCCTGATCACCATGAGGGGGAGAAGCGCCAATGTCTATCTGAGCCGGAGACACATGTAGTGGAGTCAGAACAGGTTGAACAGGGTACGGGTTCCGGTACTCGATCAGAAGGGTAGGGACAGGAACGGGAACAATGTATGGAGTTAGTGGTGTTTGACATTCCAAGGGTTGAAAAGACTGAGGAATTTGATGAAGGTTCTCCGATAGTCCCTGAAGACTGGGCATTGATACTTGATCCTTATGAAATTTATGAACCGACGGAAGAATGTGCTAATACTGAACGAGCGTTGGTAGTCATGCAAGCCGAAATAGATGAGATCCTTCATTCGGACTATCAGCCAGACGATCAGACTTCTGTTGCGGTTCCACTTTTGACCTATTATGTTGCTAATCTTGATCTTCCTGAATCAGATATTCCCTTCAGATCTCCTCCAGCATCTCCAGTTATGGGAACAGACAGTACTACGCCAGTTCGTCCATCCAAGTGGGAAAGAGTCAGAATAAAAGTTCCTTTTCTTGAAGAAAGCCAAAAGAAGATCTTTGCCCACTGGATACGTAAGTATGATGAAGTTGTACTGCATGTTCTACAGTCAATGAAAAGCAAGGAACAACAGCGTGAACTCATATTCGTGTACAAGAAGTTTCAAGTCAAAAGCAACAAGACAAAGCTGAAGATTACATCGGTTGATCAGATATTATCTAGTTTCTTCATGAAAGTAAAGTATTCAGATTTCATGGTGACTAGAGAAGATGGTCAGAAGTATTGTTTCTCTGAAGCTGACTTTCCGTATCTTGAACCACAAGATCTGCTGTTCATTCTTAGAGACTTAAAGACCAGAACTAACAGACCCGGGGAAGTCATTGATGCACTTGAGACAGTAAAGAGATATATGAAGTGTGCAATGAAGCTTGCCTCGGTGGAGGATTTTCAGATTGGGTTAGAAAGCAACCAGCCAAAGATTAATTTGTTCAAACCTGATTTGAAGATTCCGTCTGATGCCCAGAGTGTACCTGTATTTACTGTGATAAGGCTTCCAGAGTTTGGCATGACCTACTTGAACGACAAAGGAATTATGCGTTTCATTCGTTTTAATCAGATTGCCAGATTCTGTGATGGTACATTGATGTTGCTGAAAGAAAAGTTGAAGCGTGTACTTGATAAAGATGAAACAGGGGTTCAGCTTTTGGATCCTAAATACAAGCCACTTGTTCTTGAAGCACTGGGTGTCATTGAAGAGCGACTGGAGTACAGGACTCAGATTCGATATTTCGAGATCAGCTTTCGTTTCCGAAAAATTTATGTTCCTAACTGGCGTGACTATCAACTTCTATAAGGGGGAGATTGTTAGGGCTAATTTGTTAGTTAAATAGAAGTTCAGGGTAGATTATGACAAGTTATTAATGTTGTAAGCTTGTTGGGCCTTAAAGCCCATAAGCCCATTAGGCCTGCGAGCCTACGTATTTAAAGTTAATTCTATTTCATTTGTTGGGTTAGAAATTCATTATTCAGTTTACTAGTCATTAGGTTTACATACCCTAATCAGAAATTCTCTCTGTAAACCTTAACCCTTTGAAGTTATATCAATCATATGACTAGTTGTTGTGGCCTATAATCTGTTCATCATTGTTCTGAATTACTTGTGATTGCACTGCACTGGGATCTACAGAAACAATTTCAGAAATCTTATTTTCAAAACAATCTTTTTGAAGTTTAAATTCAGAAGCAGATTTGTTTAGAGAGTCAATCAGACTTTTGTTCTTAACAAGTTCCTTGTTGAGATCAAAAATAGTTTGATGTTTCTTTGAAACTCTACTATTTTCCTTTTTCAATTTGGCTTGAAGGTCTTGAAGCTCGATCATCATAGCTTCCATTTTGTTTATAAAATCAGATTCAGAAAAGCTTAGTACCTCATCAGATGTTTCTTCTTCAGATTCATCATACTTGACCTCTTTTCCCATCAGACACATGTGTGTTGTTTCTTCTTTTTCTTCCTCGTCGGAGTGGTCAAGCCAAAACTCGTCTTCAGCCATTAGAGCCTTACCCGCTTCCTTCTGCTTAGCCAAAAGCATCTTGTTCTTATAGTAATGTGAATTTCTGACGGTAGGCTTTCGACAATCTTTGGCGAAATGACCGACTTTACCGCAATTGTTGCACTTGATCAAATCATCAGTCTTCTTCTCACTGCCATAATCATTAACATACTTCTTCTTCTCTGTTGGCTTTCTCTCCACAAATTTCTTCTCCTCAAATCTTCTTCCTTCCGCTCTTTCTCTATGCTCATGATTTCTTGACCCTGACGATTACCTTTGACTATTTGAACCCGGTTTCTTGTAGAATTTCTTTTGAAATGCCCGGGTCAGCAGTATCATTGCTTGCTTCAGGTTTTCCCCATCATCAGAGTCAGATTCATAATCAGCAGAGTCGTCAGAACTAGGAATCACCGCTTTCTTTTTCTTTTTCTTTTTCTTTTATTTATTCTCTTTCTGACCAACCACTAAAGCTATGGGATCAGCTACTTTCTCAGCCCTGTTCTTCTCTCCTCTTTTCTCTTCTACCTCTTCCTCATTCTGTCTCAGTGTTTCATATACCTCATGCAAAGGAATGTCACTGAGGTCTTTCATCTGTTTCATTCTTCTCGTATGCTTTATCCATTCTGGTTGAAGAATACTGAGGAATTTGACATTGTTATCTATTTGCTTCTTCCTGACTTTGTTCTTTGCAGGTTCATTCACTAGAAGAACAAATCTCTCGTAAGTTTCCTCAAGACTCTCATTCTCCTTAGCCTTGAATTCCTCATAGCTGTTTATGCAGTTGGCAACCGTCATCTGATTTCCAACCTTTGATCCCATCATCATATTTTGGAGTTGATCCCAGATCTTCTTTGCGGTTGCTTTGTAGCTGTCGATTTTGATGTAGATCTCATTAGGTATGCTCTATAAGAGTAGAGATCTAGCTTGCTTATGGTCTTTGTATCTGTTCTTTTGTTCTTCCGTATATTGGGAGAGGTCTTTCGGAACAGTCTTTGTCTTTTGAGCTTTGTCTACGTTTCCATCTTCGCTATCAGAAGACTCGTCATCTGGTATTTCCATAGTGAGGGGTACCATAGGACCTTCCATGATTGACAGCAGAATATTTTCCCCGTTGGCATGTCTGTCAATGAAATCGAGGAACCGGTCTTTCCACTGTTCATATTCCCCTTTGAACAGTACCGGAGGTTTCACATCAGTACCGATTGAAAGTGCGTCTTTGGAAGTCATCCTGTTTTCAAAAATATACAATAAGAACTTGAAAAATGATCGTTAGTCCAAGTGAAATCAGAAATACATAAAATCTTAGAAATAATTTTCAGAAATTAAATTTCCAAAAAATCTCCTAAGTATGGAATTCGCACACTACACTGAGATAAGCACAATTCGCACACATAATTCGCACACACAATTCGCACAACAACTAACTTTAGAATTCGCATACAAGAACAATTTAGAATTCACACGCACATAATTCGCACACAATTATATGCGAGTTCTAGGAATTCACATACAACACTTATGCGAACTCTAGACTTAGAAATTTTTTGAAAAACAAACTTTTCGCATACACTATTCGTATACTCTTTTCGCACAACAGAATCATACGAATTATGTACTTAGAAAACAATTTGAAACTTTTGTGCGAATTCTGATGAATTTGTATCTCACTCTTATGTGAATTCTAGGAATTCGTATATAGCGATATGCGAGTTCTTCACTTTTCGCAAGACACTCAGATGCGAATTATGTCCTTAGAATTTTTCAAGAAAAATTTTCGTATAAAGTGCTTATGCGAGTTCTGATAATTCGCATACAAGGCTATACGAATTCTTAGGAATTCTCACAACTCACACATGCGAATTCTACGCATTTCGCATAACACACATGTGCGAAATCTATACTTATGAAATTTTCAAATAAAGAAATTATGCGAAATCCAATAAATCTGCGAGTTCTTGGTGCGAGTTCTTGATATTCATGCGAGTTCTTCAGATCTTCGACTAAAAACACTCTGATTTCTTCAAAAACCCATCAATCCTTTGATTTTCGATCTGTAACTTTGATAAGTCGACCACTTACACTATTCGAACCTATTACAATCACTGAATGGTGACCGAGGTTTCATCACCTTCATCATCGACCTCACTTAGATAGTCCTCCGAATGGTGATCTGAGTCATCATGACTCTCTCGGTCAGAGTCATCTGAAGGATAGGTGATGGGGGGAATACACAAATATTTCTTGGAGCTATCACTGATAAGAGCCATAGAAGGAGTTTTTATATCTTTTATGATAGTTCTCTTTTGAATACGAGTTTGCTCATAGTTGAAAAGAGTTCCATAGAGCACAAGAAGGGGAAGATGATCAAGATCCTTGGTTGTCTTGATACAAGTACAGATGTTCTCCCAAAAATATGGAAGTCCATCCATAAACTTGCACAAGACTTCCTCATTATAATATAATCTTCCCAGAAGTTTGAGATCATTTAGAAGACTGTTAAAGCAATTATAATATTCAGAAAGAGATTCTCCCTTTTCGTGGGAGAAGAGTTCGTACTTTCGTACGAGAGATATTTTATTACTTTTCTTAACTTCATCTGTACCTTCGTACATAACACATAGAGTAGACCACATTTCCTTGGCAGTAGAAAGGTTAACCAAGGAATGATACACTTCATATGGAAGAAAGAGAGCAATGATTGCTCGAACTCTAGAGTCAAGGCCTATGAGGCACTTGTCTTCATCGGTGTATTCTTTGGGCTTTTTGACAATGTATCGCCCAGTAGCAGAAGTTCTTTCCACGTCAGAAGAGTCATCAGAATCTTGATACTCAATATCTTTGTCTTTTTCTTTTTCCTTAGGAGATTTAACAAATTTGTCCCAGACTTTAGGGATGAGAGGACCGTCACTAAGAATAGTAAGAAAACGATTATCAACACCCTCAAGAAACAACATCATGCAACTTTTCCAAATGGAAAAGTTATTGGGGTTGAACTTTGGAGGTTTGGCTATAGATCCATTGTCGATAGGAAAAGAATTTTGGGAAGAGGACTCAACTTTAGCAGAAGATGGTGATGCCATCGCAGATCTAGTTTATTAGATTAAACCAACCTTCTCTGATACCACTTGTTAGTCCCAAGTAAGTAAACAAGTATTGTAGAAAGGGGGAGTTGAATACAATACACAAAATTTCATTTAATTTTTAATTCTTTATAGATAGTAAATTATCAAGAATTACACTTAGCTTACAAAAGATTGTTGCGGAAAAGAATAGTAAAACTATCCTAACAATCTAACACTTAGAAAACTTTTAGAACACAACTTAAAAGAACACAAAGACCAAAAGCTATGAAGGAGAGAAAAACTAACAACTTGCTTGAATGCACAAAGATTTCTTAAGCTGAAAAACGTGTCTTGCATGAGAAGTCTTCACCCTTTATATACTATCCCATGCATTAAATGCAAAGGACACTTGTCATTTAATGCATGGGTAGTTGAGATTTCTTCAATAAATAATAAGATATTTGAAGTGACTTATCAGAATACAAAAGGTAACTTTTGTACTATGATAGGACAATATCTTAATAAAATATACCTAGTCCAAATGTTTTTGAGATATTTTTAAAAGAGAAAGTCTCAATCAGATCAGAACATAAGTAAGTATCCTCTATGCAAAACAAGTTTCCATTCCTTTTTGTCAGAAAGACATTGGGAATGAGGAATTATAGCAAATTGAGAGGATTTGCTATAAAGGTACTACCGAACATAGAAGGTGTTCGGCAGTGAGAAGCTCTGCCGAAGATTCGGCAGAGGTTGCCGATATATGAGAGTTCGGCAATAAGACTTCTGCCGAAGAGGATAGATATCGGCAAGAGGGATGACTGCCGAAGATGTTGAGAATCTTCGGCACTATTGGCTTACTTCTTCTGAAGTTTATCTTGATCCGCATCAGTAGACTTGCTTCATGTTAGATTCGGTTGGTCTTCGATTCACCGATCTTTTAAGGAACGACTAGGCTATTACACAGAACCATAAAATTTCCTAAGTATGAAAATATTCAATCATTTTACAGATATATAATTACAAGCCGAAAATGGGAGGTCATCTTCAAATCTTAGATGACCCAACACAACCATAGGGTCAACCAAATACATTAAAAACACACATAAGCATAAGTTTTTCATCAATCCAAATACATCAAAACGAAACATAACGATCAAACCAAATTATGGATCTTGAGACATTGGAGTGTTAAATGCATCAAGCTCACGATCGCTTAGTAAATGAAATTCACTATCAACTTCATTGTCATCAATAACATGGTCACTTTTTACAATATCAAATAAACAAAATATTAATGTTACGTAAAAAATTAATAATAAACTAAAATTACAACACCAAATTAATATATAAAGAAATAAAAAATGTCACCTTGCGTTTGAGAAGCCGGTTCGTGCTCTTGCTCGTCAAGCATATTTTCTAAATCATTGTAATCAACAACATGGTCACTTTTTACTGGGTTTTTACCGGTTCGTTACGACCGGTTCAACCGGTTTTTGATAAAACCGACCGGTTCACACCGAGCCATAATTTGCCATAAACCTGGTCGTAATTGACCAGCCCTCTTCCCCGGTTCAACCGGCCGGGTCGACCCGGTTTTTAAAACATTGCATTTAATAACTTGAATATAAATACTTTATAAAACACACAGTAATCATTTCAACACCAGGAACCGATTGTACAAATTCATGTTAAACATCACATTACAAGCCAAATTGGCACACTTTCGTTTCAATATCTACCAAACCAATACAAATATGAAAAATTATTAACGCTTGAAAGCGAATTGGTATTGAGAGAGATCATTTGATATGGAGAAACAAATGGTGCACCAATTCACGTTCATGGGACATTATTATGGGCACATTGTCTCCTAGTCTCATAGCATATCATTTCAACAGTAAATGAGAATGATCACTTCGATAGGTATATGAGGTTTTAAATAACATGTTATTGCAAATATTGTATGTTAGGCGACACATACTTGTTTCATAGTTTATGTTGTTTACAAAATTTTGGATTAGATCAGACGTCGTTGCAACAACAAAGTTATCATTTTCACATGGAGTTTGATTTTGCCCATCATAAATGGGATCATGGCAAAAAATCTCATTGTTAAGACATAATTTAGTAAGTATACTAATCATCTCACAACAAAATCATGACTCGTGAATACTAATTATTATCGTTTTATGGATCTATTAAATCCTTTTTATTTTTACATAAAATGATTTCATTGATATTTTTGTTCACATGTTTATTGTGTTGTTTTAGTTTGATCACCAATAATCAGTAAGATCGATATTAAGAACATCACCAAAAACCGGTTTAAATGTGTGTCTAGACATTAAATACCCCTTTAACAGTTTGATTATTTAGGACTGCTTCATAGGTCATCTATGTTGCACCCCCTAACACTTCAATTAGCAACTAATTATTGACTTAAGTGTTATAAAAATAATGAGGGGATTAATCGACATTTTCAACTTTTGTTCATCAATCATGTTTTTCCAATTAGAAGATAGTCTCTCTAATCTAACAAAAAAATAGAGTAAACTACAAATTTGATCCATATGGTTTGTTGTTTGTAACACTTTTGGTCCCTAGAGCTTTGTAATTAAAAGATCATTGTGGTATGCAAAATTGACCGAATTTGGTCCATGTCGTTAAGGCACACTACATGCGTTGCACACGACGGCAAAACCATCATTCTCTTTAAACCCCCTTTTACCTTGTCGATAACCCTAATAAAAACCATACTTTTGTCTCTCATCCCTATCATTTACCCTCTCTCTCCATCCGCTCTCTCCACCTTCTCCAAAAGAGATTCATACCAGACTTCATTGATGCACCCCGTAATGTGGACTATACGAAAGCTTCATGAAGATTTTGATCTAGATTTCATCTATGGTAAGCAAAAGTTTGGGGTTTTATCTAAAAAAGTTCTTGAACTTAATATGTATTTTTGTTGACTTTTGGTGTTCTATTGTAGAACATTATCCTAATCTGATTACATTGAAGATACATCATGGTGGGATTTTTACCAAGCGTCCAGGAAGGCAGTATATCGATGGTAAGACTACGAGGTTGTTTGGCAATTGCTGAATGGTTAAGAGGTCAGAATGCTTAAGAGACTCTATATGGTATAGTGCAGAATGAAATTTGGTTGTTTGGTAACTTCTCTGAATGAACAGTCTGAATGACAACAAATTACCATTTTAACCTTCTGTACCATTATAGCAATCAACAAGTTTTTATTAACCATGAACCAATTACTAACCATAAGTAGCATTCAACAAGTTTTTTTCCATGTACTAACCATGAACCAATTACTAACCATAAGTACCAAATCAACAAGTTATCTTTCCATGTACTAACCATGAACCAGTTACTACGAACCATGAACCATAAGTAGCAATCAACAAGCTTTTATTAACAACATTAGCTGAAAAACCAAAATCACAGTGAAAGAAAAACAACAGTAGCAATCAACTATGAAAAACAAACAGTAGCAATCAACAAGTTTTTATTAACCAAATCAGTAGCAACCAACAGTCGCAAAACCAGTAGCAACCAACAATAGCAAATCAGTACCAAAAAATCGACAATATCAGTAAATCGAGAAGAAAGACAGTAGTAGCAAAGAGGAATCGACAATAGCAGCAAATCGAGAATAAAGACAATAGTAGCAAAGATGAATCGAGAAGCGAACGGCCAAAAAAATGGAAAAGTACCTGTGTGAGATGGAGGAGACGCTATCGTGGAAGATGGAGGGAGACATTGTCGTGGAAGAGGAAGAGATCGATTTTGGTGAGAGATGTTGTCGGTGAGATCGATTTTGGCGAGATCGAATTTGGCGAGATCGATTTTGGGAGATCGGTTTTTGGAGATCGTTGTTGGAGTAGTGTGGGAGAAGCGTGGAAAGGGCAAAAGTGGAAGAAGTTAAGACCTGAATGATTTAGTGTAGCCTTGGACGCTAAATCGCTAAGAGGCTTTTGTAATGGTTAAGAGATCAATTTTTTTTTTTGCCAAACAGACTCTCCCTCTTACCGATTAAGAGGTAGGCTCTTAATGTAACCATTAAGAGCTAAACAAACAACCCCACATTTGTTGATTTAGTTGAATAACTTAGTGTCCATGAAATCAATGCCATTGTGACAGAGCTTACTGGTAAATATATGATGTATTATCATTTTCTTAGCCTTTAATCTAACCTAGATATTAGACTTAGAGCCTTAGGCAATGATCAAGATATCTTGAATATGTTGAAATACACATCAAGTAATAAAATGATTGAGGTATACACAGAGCATATTAGGATAACTGTGGATACCTACAACAAGTTACCACATGGAACAAATGTTGTTCTTGAGGAACTTCTTGATGAAGTTTCTCCTGTAGTTCCCCAATCATGAAGGAGGTTTTGGGAAAAAGGAAGTACCACAGGCAAAAATAGGTTATTTTTGCGGTGGAATGAAAGAGAACCTACTAAAGATAGTGATCACATTGGTTTAGGAGAACGGGTTGGGGTTGTTGAAGCAGAGGAATATAGACTAGAGGTTGATATTGGGTTGGGACAACAATTTGGGGCTCATGAATTCGAGATTAAGAGTGGGCTAGGACAACAATTTGATCTATCTGTAGAATTTGATTCTTTCTGGGAAGAACCAACTGTCCAAGAACCAATTGTAGAAGATGATAGTGAAGATGATGATTACTTGGACGACACAACTCTTAAAGTGGCAGAAGTTGTTGTAGACATGAAGAACTTTAGTTCCATCATAGACTGGAATGTTGAATGGTTGGGAATAAAGAGGAATTAGTTGAGGAACAAAATTTGGGAGAAGATGATAGTCATGATCGAGTTGAAGTTGATGCATTTTATAGTGGATATGAGTAAGAAGTTGAAGGAGATAGGAAGAGATAATTCAGGAAACTAAGAAAGGAACAAATAACAAATAACATTATGAATGTGAATTTTTATGTTGGACAATGTTTTGGAAATAAAAAGTAGATTAAGGAGATGATTGCCGAACATTCCATTGAAACTAGGAGATATATTTCAATATTGAAGAATGATAGTCTGTGGATAAGGAAAATATGCAGGGGTAAGGTTCCAACATGCAATGAAGAAGCGGATGCGAGTGGTAATGCAAAGCCAATAGAGTCAACACAGTCTAAGACAAAGGGTGGGAGTCCCCTCTGCCATTAAGTATTACACATCTCTACAACAATAAAGATAAAACATGGGTAGTAAAAACCTACAATGATGTGCATACATGCCTTAAATGCAGAAAAGTAAGACAATACACATCATATTTTCCCTCAAAACAAATAGAGGGAACAATCTCCCCTAACCCAACTTTTTTAATTGAAGCCCTAAAAGATCAACTTCAGTCCAAACTTTATTTGCTGCTTTCAATACATAAGGTATTTAGGACAAAATCAATGGCATTGGAAAAGGTACATGATACTTACAGTGCACAATACAGTTTGTTGATATGTAACACCCCGAAATTTCGTTGGTTAAATTGGATATTTGATTTTGGACTTGAATCCTTGATTTTATAGTCTTGATAGATGAAGGATTCAATTACGAGTCCAACAGTTCTTTCCGGAGCGAAAAAGGATCTATAACGAAGAAGTTATGACCGAAACGGGATTTGACCAAATAAGAAGAAAAATCAGTGGCTGACGTACCTTGTTACGTGGGTTGCTGAAGCTGAACCCACGGAGCAACCCACGAGAATGGTGGCCAAAATCAGTGGCTGACGTACCTTGTTACGTGGGTTGCTGAAGCTGAACTCACGGATCAACCCACGTGAAGGGCTGGACGTTTTTTATGCATTATTTTCCCCAAATATTTCTCATTTCTCATCTTCTTCATTTCAAGAATTCTCTCCCAAACCCTTCCTCTTCACCTACCTCTTCAACCACCAAATCATCACCATTTATTACTAGAGTGAAGATCATCATCCAAGGTTTCGGGTTGGAAGCTTCACCTCCATCTCCATCTTCATCTTCTTCATCACCGTCTCACCATTGTTGACCATATTTTGGGGTTTTCCAAGAAACCTTCTCGAAGTGCGAATTCTGGCTTCAAGAAGTGCAATTCTTAGGGCACGTGGTATCAAAGGACCGCGTAAAGGTGGATCCGGCAAAGATCGATGCAATGATGAGTTGGGAGCCTCCAACAAGTCCGACGGAGATTCGAAGCTTCTTAGGCTTGGCGGGTTACTACCGGCGTTTCATCCAAGACTTTTCCAAGATATCTACACCGCTCACTTCTCTTACAAGGAAGAACGTCAAGTTTCTTTGGACCGATGCACAAGAACAAGCCTTTCAGACGCTCAAGAGGAAGTTGTGTGAAGCTCCGATATTATCCCTACCCGAAGGATCGGAAGACTTTGTGGTGTTTAGTGACGCTTCCAAGATGGGGCTTGGGTGTGTCCTAATGCAAAGGGGGAAAGTAATAGCCTACGCGTCGCGGCAATTAAAGGATCATGAGAAGAACTATCTGACTCATGATTTAGAGTTGGCGGCAGTAGTTTTCGCGTTAAAGTTGTGGCGACACTACTTGTATGGGACCAAGTGTACTCTTTTCACGGATCACAAGAGTCTCAAGTACATCTTCGATCAAAAGGAACTCAACATGCGGCAAAGAAGATGGCTTGAACTCCTAAAGGATTATGATTGTGATCTACTCTATCATCCCGGTAAGGCCAATGTGGTGGCGGATGAATTGAGTCGGAGGAACCATGAGGGTGGCGTTAAATTGTCCCTTACAAGAATTGACGTGGTATCAAGTTTGGTAGAAAGCATCAAGACGTGGCAAGGGGAAGCACTCAAGGAGCAAAATCTCAAATCCGAGATCATGGTAAGGCAAAGTGGACTTTTGATGGAAGATAGTCGCGGGCTTAAGCTCTTTCAAGGTCGAAGTTGGGTGCCGAAGTTGGGTGAAAATCGGGAATTACTTCTAGAAGACGCGCACAAGTCGAAGTATTCTATACATCCCGGTAGTACCAAGATGTATAGAGACTTAAAATTAAATTATTGGTGGCCGGTGATGAAGTTAGATGTGGCTAACTATGTGGAGAAATGTGTCACTTGTCTCCAAGTCAAGGCGGAACATCAAAGGCCGTATGGGAGTTTACAACCGTTGTCCATTCCCGAGTGGAAATGGGACAACATCACTATGGACTTCGTGACGAAGCTACCAAAGACCTTGCGAGGCCATGATACAATTTGGGTAGTCGTTGATCGGCTAACCAAGAGTGCACATTTCCTTGCAATGCGGGAGACCTTGCCAATGGAAAAATTAGCCAAGCTTTAGATTGACGAGGTGGTGTCGAGGCACGGAGTTCCGAAATCTATTGTATCGGATCGGGACATCCGATTCACTTCGAACTTTTGGACTAGCTTGCAAAAGGAGTTGGGCACTAGACTAAATTTGAGCACGGCGTATCATCCTCAAACGGATGGTCAAAGCGAGAGGACAATTCAGACGTTAGAAGATATGTTGAGGTCGTGTGTGATAGACTTCGGGGGAAGTTGGGATTCGCATCTACCTTTGGTAGAGTTTGCGTACAACAACAGTTATCATTCTAGTATTGGAATGGCACCGTTCGAGGCATTGTATGGACGGAAGTGCAGAACCCTGGTTTGTTGGCTAGAAGCGGGCGGAAAAAATTTGTCGGACCAGAAATTGTTCAAGAGATGGCCGACAAGGTGAAAGAAATTCGGGAAAGGCTAAAGGCGGCACAAGATCGACAAAAGAGTTACGGACAAGAAAAGAAGACCGGTCGAGTTTCAAGTAGGCGACCGTGTCATGTTGAAGGTATCTCCATGGAAGGGAATTATTCGGTTTGGTAAGCGTGGGAAGCTTAGTCCTCGTTTCCTTGGGCCCTTCATTATTTTGGAGAAAATTGGTTTACAAGCCTATCGGTTAGATTTACCACCAGAAATGGATGGAATACATCCTACGTTTCATGTATGCTACCTTCGGAAGTGTCTAGCCGAAGAGGAAAGTGTAATTCCTTTGTCAGAAATTCGAGTGGACAATGGGAATCGTTGTGTGGAAGAACCGGAGGCGATCTTAGAATCAAAAGTGAAGAAATTACGTCATAAAGACGTAGTCATGACTAAAGTACAATGGAAGCATCATCGGGGTGCTAATGTTACTTGGGAGTCCGAAGAAGATATGAAGTTACGATACCCTCACTTGTTTAGTTAGGGTAAGATTTCGGGGATGAAATCCTCGTTAGGTGGGGAGGATTGTAACACCCCGAAATTTCGTTGGTTAAATTGAATATTTGATTTTGGACTTGAATCCTTGATTTTATAGTCTTGATAGATGAAGGATTCAATTACAAGTCCAAAGGTTCTTTCCGGAGCGAAAAAGGAGCTATAACGAAGAAGTTATGACCGAAACGGGATTTGACCAAATAAGAAGAAAAATCAGTGGCTGACGTACCTTGTTACGTGGGTTGCTGAAGCTGAACCCACGGAGCAACCCACGAGAATGGTGGCCAAAATCAGTGGCTGACGTACCTTGTTACGTAGGTTGCTGAAGCTGAACCCACGGAGCAACCCACGAGAATGAAAATTAGGGTACCTTGTTATGTGGGTTGCTGAAGCTGAACTCACGGATCAACCCACGTGAAGGGCTGGACGTTTTTTATGCATTATTTTCCCCAAATATTTCTCATTTCTCATCTTCTTCATTTCAAGAATTCTCTCCCAAACCATTCCTCTTCACCTACCTCTTCAACCACCAAATCATCACCATTTATTACTAGAGTGAAGATCATCATCCAAGGTTTCAGGTTGGAAGCTTCACCTCCATCTCCATCTTCATCTTCTTCATCACCTTCTCACCATTGTTGACCATATTTTGGGGTTTTCCAAGAAACCTACTTGTAAGTCATTCTAACCATTTCTAAACCACGAAATAAGTTATAAATGTTCCATTGATGGTTTCCTAGTGTTTGATTTCTCTAATTTTCGGTTTGGATAATTTTGGGAGTTTTGGGTCAAAATTAGGGTTTTGCCCAAAATAGAGATTTTGATGATTAAGTGTTTGGGGATCAATTATTTATGATGGAAAATGTATATTCATGGTTGGAACCTTGTAAATCTAGGTTTTGGAAAATTTGGTTTGAAGAACCAAGTTTCTTCAAGGGAAGCTCTAAGTGGGTAAATACTAGATTTAGCTTAAATCTAGCAAGGTGAGTTTACTAAACCTTTGTTAAAACTAGATACACATCATAATCTTCTATTTGTTATTTCATTCTTTATGTGTTCAAGTATTTGGGATTTCTTGATAAAAATGGTTGGAAATATGGATGTTGGTGATATGCTATGTTTTAGGTTATGTGTACCATTATTTGGGGCTTTTCCCATGGATATATATGATGGGTACCTTGATATGTTAAATGTATGCATATATGTGTGTTGTGATGGTTTTAGTTGGAATATCACTTTGGTGACATATTTATATGCATGATGAATATAATTGTCATTTGGGACTTTTGTTGGACTTCATGAGGATAGGATGGTAATATTATACCCATAGGCGGTATGGAAATATGTTGGGGTTGAAATACACCTAAAGGACCTCCTATATGCATTATGTTGGACGAACCAAGTCAGTTCACAAGGAGGATGTAGTCTTGGGCGCCACTGTGATGGTATGTGCCTAGACCTCCGCCATTCAGGGAATTTTCCTTTGGAGTAGTCTCCGGGTGTGCTGGGCCTTGGGATGTTCCTTGTTAAGGGCATCAAGGTATATCGACTCTTGGGGTGGGCTCGATTGGTGCTTTGGGTCTCCCCTAATGACTCCACATATATTGAACACTGGTTAACTGCTGATAAGAATCGTCACTGTTCATGCATGCTTGATATTGTTCGACTCACTACGCTTTTTGGCTTAACACTTGTTTGGTGTCGATGTGTATCTCAGGTGTTAGCGGCGCGACTCCTAGGCAAGTTTAGATGCTTTGGGCAAGAGCTTGGAGATTTTGGCACTTGAACTATTTTTGGAAGATTTGGGTCTATAGATGACACCCCTTTTTGTAATCTCTTTTCTAGATGTAGAAATTAGATTAGTTGGTTGTTGTTTATTTATCCGTTAAATTACAGATTTGTGATTAAACGGGTTATTTGTATATTTCCCTTTTTGGGAGGCTCTTGCTATGGCAATTTTAGTATACCTCATGTCCGTTTTTCGGATTTTTGTTATCCCTATTTTTAGGGTGTTACATGATAGATTACATTCTTGAGATACAGAAGACAAACACAGGCTCAACAGTGAAGTTGGAGGTTGAAAATGAAGCAAACATCAACTCAACAAATAAGCAGTTTAAGAGGATTTATGTCGGTTTTGGTGCACTAAAGAAGCGATTCAAAAACATGTGATTGGGAGTTGTTGGGTTTAGATGGGGATTTTATGAAAATCCCCTTTCCTGGTCAGATCTTAACTGTTGTAGGAATTGATCCTAACCATGGGACTTACCTAGTTGCTTATGCCAGTAGAGGCAGAAAACACTGATTCCTGGATTTGGTTTCTTGAATATTTGGGAGATGAACTAGAGTTGGATAAAATCTCTAACTTCACTTTCATTAGTGACAAACAAAAGGTAAATATCATCCTTCCTTTTGCTTTTTTACTCTAGATCTATTTGTTATTTCAAGATTTATTCTACTTTTGGTGTTACAAGGTATCATACCAGCAATTGAAATATGTTTCCAAGTGCAGAGTATATATTTAGCTTGAGGCACATCCATGAGAGCATGAAGAAAACTTGGAAATGCAAGGAATACAAAGATCTATAGTGGAAGTGTGCTACAACAACTACTGTTAACCAATTTAGAATATGTATGACCGAGTTGAAGAATTTGAACCAAGTTGCACTTGATTGCTTGAAAGAAATTCCACCACAGAGTTGGAGTAGATCTCACTTTACAGGTAACAATACAGTTTGTTAACTATGTTTATTTGTGATTTTAGTTAACTTTGTTTATGTTTTAGTTAAACAAAACATAGACAGAGTTGAGTAAAACATGTTATTGAATATTTGAGTTAAAATTTGTTTATTATTACAATTTTAGGCTTTGTTGTTTGAACTTAATTGTGAAATATGGTATGCACAGGGAGAGCCAGAGAAAGAAGTGCATGAACCTCAATAAAAGAATCACGGTAATAGAATCTTACTACGAATATATTCCAACTATCAAAAAAATTCCTAGAATTTTAGGTGGGATAGGGGTGGGTCTTTGAAATAGTTCAGACCATTTTGATAATAATAAGTTTGCTGATTGTGATATGGTATTGAACAACATGTGTGAGGTCTTTAACAAGAAACTTATTGATGGGAGAAACAAACCAATAATCATGGCTATAGAGTATATTAGGGAATACTTGATGAAAATGATTGTAAACGTATAAAAGGCGATTAAGAGGTGTGATGGAATCCTTACCACACAACAACAAAATTGTTGAATGAAGTGAAGACACAAGCTTCCCAATACATAGTGTTATCGAGTGGGGGGATAGAAGTATTAGGTAAGTGGCCCCTGGATAGACCAGTGTGTTGTAGATCCTACTAAAAAGGTACGCACATGCAGAAAATAGGAGTTAACAGGCATACCTTGTAAGCATGTTGTGTCTTGTATATGGTACATGCATGCAAATGGAGAAGATGTTGACATACCAGAGATGTGGGTGCACCCAACATACAACCTAGGTACATGGAAATCTGTTTATGCATTCAATATTAAGCCAATAAGTGGTAGAGAGCATTAGCCTCAATCTAATTGTACTATCACTATCACTACACTTAAGCATCATAATCCAGTGTGGAGGCCCAAAAAGAAAAGAAGAAAGAATATAGAAGAGTTGAGTCAACCAATTGTCAAGGGATCAAATCTTTTAAGGTGTGAGAATACAATATAACAAACCAGCTCACAGAAACAAAGTAAAAACGACAATAATATAAATCATTGCTAAAAACGGCCCCCAAAACATCAAATGTAAAACCAAGGTTTGCGGTAAGCAACCTATTACACAACTGAGAATCCAAAAGAAAATACTAAGACTGGAATAATGAGGTATCAATCTTCTAACATAAGCTCCCCCGCTCACAACTTCTCCTTCCCCTTACCGGATCCTCCTACATCACGCCCTCCTGAAAAGGTTTTTAGTTTTGAAAGAGCGAGGGTTAGACTGAAAGGTCTAGTGAGTTCCCTCTAAAACAGTTTCATGCCAAAGCAACATTGAAAGAGATTTATAACAATACAAATCAATTCAGTTTTTAATAAAAACATCATACTTATAAATCACGTTTCTGGCACACACTACTGTCACGCGAAGGTGACAGCGTGTCTGACTCATACTGCCTAATTTTGGGACACCCCCCCAATGGCATATACGGGTCACACCCCCGATATAAGCACATGTGGGACACCCCCCCCCCTCGACTTTGGCCATAACTCGCTAGCAACAATGTATGCATACATTCAATACATCATAAACGTTAAAACATATATTGCGTTTAATAAATCTCACATTCATAAAATATAGCATCAACATCAATAGGGATTTTGGTTAGAAAAAATCACCTGTCGCTTCTGCTTAGATTTTCGAACTCGCCCTTGAGTCCTTAAGCCGAAAACCTATGAACACAAAAATTAGGGTGATAAGATACCCAAACTCCAGAATATGGCACTCTGACTTCTATCCCAACCACCTAAAACCCTTCCCAAAACCCCCTTTCATTAAACAGATCAAATATCGGGGATGTGTTCCCGACTCCCGGGTCCACCCTGCCTGACTCCCGGGCCGCCTTTCCTACTGCCTGACTCCCGGGCCTCACTCCCCCCCGGGCGCCCCGACTCCCGGCTCCCCGCCCCGGGTTCTACTTCCCGCCTACCAGGACTTCTCCACCCGGACGCCCCGTCTCCCGAGTCCGCGCCCGGGTCTCCCCCCTTGCCGCCTACCGGTTGCAATCCCCGCCTCCCCGGGTTTCTCCCACCCGGGACCTCATCTCCCGGGGCTCCCCTTTCTCGGATGCTTACCCGATCTCCCCGGGTTGGATGCTCCTGGGACCCCTGACTTTGGGGTTTTGGTGGAGCCGAGAAAAACCACTAGGGCGATTGGTGATCGATTTCAGGCTAGGGGTTTTGCACAAACACACAAGATAAACCTTCCAAGTAAGGGAACATTCACACAGAACAACCCAAACAAAGGCTAACCAAACAAAATCTCAAGAACTTAATCCTCTATTCAAGAACAATCAGGGAAGAATCCGAATAAGGATTTTCTTTCATAACCCAAACTAGAATCCCTAAATAACAAACCATTAAAACGAGATTAGGAGATTGGTTGAGGATAACAATGATGAAATGGTGACTATAATCTCCTTTGAGCACCCTTCCTTCTTCAATTTCTCCCAAAATGTCTTCTCTCCCAAATCTCCTTGATTTTTCTCAGCCGCCACCAACAATGAATTAGGAGATAGGGATTTAGGGTTAAACCCCTTTTTCAAACAACTTACAAACTAGCCCTCACACTTAAACTTTTAGCAACCACTCACCCATACTCCCATTTATTACATTGATGGCGGTTATTACATATAGTTACTTGTAAGAAGTGATTCAAGAAAGGCCATAACTCCAGGACCTGCAAAGCCAAGAAGACAGGGCAACATGAAGGTTAACTTATGTTCGATAGTTTGTGTTGGATAGGTTATGTATTAATGTCTTCCTGTAATGCCTTTTAGTAAGTAAAACATTGGTAATCAAAACTTTTGGTAATGTGCTTTAATGTCTTTTGGTGATCAACGCTTTTGGTAATGTATATGTTGATTACTCTGGAAATCAGTGGTAATATATTTTAGTAATGTATATGTTGTTTAATATGAAAAATGAATGGATATATGTTTTGGTAACTTAATTTGTTCTTAACTCATTGTATTAATACATTCAATTGGTTTGTGTTTGGTAAGAAATATGTAAGACAAATAAAATATGACTTGCTTATTGCAACAGTTGGCAACAGGCGGTTGTTTGATTCCAAAAATTGACATTTTTTGGCAACATGAGTAAACATATGAAATATGTTGCACCATTCCAATATGAGTAAATAGGTTGTTGTTTGATTCCAAAAATTGAAATGTTTTTGGCAACATGAGTAAACAGGTTGTTGTGTTACACCATTCTAAAAAGAACATTTCACATTACAGATTGAGACAGAGTAAATACTAGAAGATCCCATTACATAGATATCAATTAGACATAGTAAATACTAGGAGATCCCATTACATAGAATTTGACCATTACACTGTAAAGATCAATTAAGAACAAAAAAATGACAAAAAACAACCAACTCATGATCAACAACAGTTTCTACATATGAGTTTCAATTAAGTTTTCATTCAACTTTGCTTCAAGTATGTTCTTAGATCTTAGTAACTCTAGAATGATCTGCATCGCCCGTAGACACATTTCATTGTCAAGTCATCGAACAAAGCCAAAGTTGGTATCCTGTAAAATAAGAAATTTTGAGGATAAACTAGGGTTTCTTAAACAAATCCACAGTTTGGAAAAAATATTTTTGCATAACACATATTTTGTAGAAGAAGTTGAGGGTTTTATTGGAACAAATCATCCTTCAACAACTTACTGATTTTGAACAACAATAGAACCTTCCACATGGATTGTTGTTAGTCCATGAAGTTTGTACAATCACAGAAGATCCACAATTGTAAATCACCATTAAGAGCAACTCTAATCTTTGATGTTTGAGAATTTGGAGGTAAATAATGAAGAAAACAAGAGAGAGAAAGGACCATTCGTTTAAAAGGGTGGTTCTAAAGTTAAAAGGCAGTTTTCCCTTGTGTGTAACTCACGTGAAGACCTTAACGACTTAAAATTGACGGTCGTTAAAGGTAAGGACCAAATTCGGTCGTTTTTGCATACCACAGTGGCCATATTGTAATTTCAAAACTGTAGGTACCAAAAGTGTTACAAACAACAAACCATAGGGACCAAATTTGTAGTTTACTCTATTAAATATTAGATTTTTTAAGAACTTGGCTTACTGGGATGAAACTTGTCCCATAGAGGAACCTTATGGAAATGAAACTCATTTAATAAAGACAAACTCTTAGGGGGCGTTTGGTTCGCATAATGGAATTTGATGGAATTGGAATCTATCAAAAGAATTTGACTTTGAAGGAATTGGAATGGAATTTGATGGAATTTGACCACGCGTTTGGTTGGTAGGAATTCAATTCCTTCACTTAAGCAAATGAATGATGAATTCTTTAAATTGTGGAATTCAATGGAATTGGAAGGATTCCATCACTTTCATTCTGTGAACCAAACATGGGCTTGGAATTTGGTCAATGGAATTGGTCATTCCAATTCCTTCAAATTCCTTCTAATTCCATGAACCAAACAACCCCTTATGCTTTAAATGAATTATTTAAAAACTTGGGCTTTGGTGTGTGGGATTCTCTCATTGATACATGTATATTTTGGGTCGGGTAACTCTCTAGATGTTCTGCAACCAGGCTCGTGTGCCAAGTCGCACAACACACTGATCGTCCCTAGTAGTGTATGTGGATTGAGAACGCACGTATGTGTGTGTGTATATATATATACACACGAACTTAATCAAACGAGAATTCAATTGTTTGTGATAACTGTGAGATCCAACCTCAACCAATCAATTATTGATATTAATTTATTAATTAATAAATGGTGTATTAGTAATTTTAATAATTAAAACTAAAATTAACTTTTTTTATTTTTATTTAAGTAATTATCTTTTATTAGGCAGTTGCCTTAAATTTCTCAACCAAATTGATTTGTATTGTTTTTGTTTTCTTTACCTTCTTCACCCTCAAAACATTCACCAGTCATAAAAGGTAGCATGGTATCAGAGTTCAATCTTTTGCAAAGGAAAATTAGAGAAACTCACCAGGAAAAAAACCATGAAAGTCGTACCCAAGGTATGGAAACGACTCATCCTTACTCTCTACCGGCCTAAACTCTCACCGGAAAAACTCACCCGAAAATCTCTCCGAAAATCGTCCTTCTTATGAACCCCATGATGCTCGCCCGTGTTGGTCCCTGTTGCTTTTGAAGTTTGCAGATGAAGGGAGATTTAGTCACGGTGGTGGGATCATCCGTGTTTGGCCTCGTTAGCTACACAAAATCGAATCTAGTCTCAACCCATTGGGTATCACAATGGTATTATATGGGTATCATAGTGGTATCACAATATGTATCATAGTCGGTTTGTGGCTTTCTATTTAGAAGTTCGTGGGTATCTCAAAGGGCATCACGGTGGTGTGCACTGGAATAAGTTTGACCGGAGTATGGTTCGTCGACCGGAGAGAGGATAATTACCAAAATTAATATTTTTAATTATAGCCATTGATTATTAATAATGTATGGTTAAGATTGGATCTCACGGTTATCACAAACAACCGAATTTTCCCTTAAATGGCCCCAATGTGTGTGTGTATATATATATATATTATTTCTTGGTGGAATGACATAACTTTTCTCCGGGTTTCTCTCATTTTCACTCAAATTTCATCACCAAAATATTGTTTGATTCATCGGATTCAAGTTCAACTTGAATTCGTTTGTTGTATCCTCTAGGCAAACATCAATAACATCGACAAACTTTTATCTTAGGACACTGTTACCATGCATACTCAATCTATATTGGTTTTACAAAGAATCTGTAAATTCGTTTCGAAATCATTCAACCATCTAACTTCATTTCATGGTTTTTAAAATGCTACATAATACATAAATAGAAAATGAGATTCAACTATTTGATCTGTCTATAACATAAGAGTCAACTTGAATCTAGAACTGAATCAAATGTGGAAAAGTAACAAAAGTATGTGAATTTTCGTTTTCTTAAATGCTTGTTTATTGTTCGTGTCTATTCCCTATTATATACAATTTGTAATTCTTGTCCAATCACACTATATTTACTATTGGGATGCATGAATACTTTTGTTTTTGCCATGACAAGGAAGATTTGATTAGAATTGTTTAATTTTCGGTCGATTAATATGTGACACGATTCTATTTAGCTTAGGTTTGCCTCTATCGGTTTTACACTTTTCATCTCAGTCTTAAGGGTTTTAGTTGTAATTTGGCTATAATTTTTAATTACACGTTATATTTCCAAAAACTTATTAATTAGTTGTTTTTGTTTAATTATGGTTCAATTTATCTCGGGAATAATAATGTGAAGGAGACGAATAACTTATGTCAAATAAAACTTCAATGTAACTACGGTATTTATTATTTAACACCGTTGGCCCAATTAGCACAAAAGGTTTATATAAAAGAATTCATTCAAGTGTCAATTTATAAAGAAATGGTTTTTGGTACAATCGTATTTAGTATAAATCTATACAATTGGGAGACGAGAAAGAGAGATATACAATGTATTATAGAAATGTAATTATTGAATTAAAAAGAACTTGGAGATGTACAACCTATTTAAATAACGTAAATAGAAACTTCTACACACCATTTAACCACCGGAATATAACTCAAATATGAAGTACCAAAACTACCCTTGACTATAACCATAATACAACGTCTTAGTAATATACATGCAAACTACAAACAAAAGAAGGATTCTTTTTGCGGCAACGAATGAATAATAACATAAACATCCGAAGACATATTTTAATCGTGACAAAATTTGCTACGATCCATGGTTGCTCCTTTGAGGAATATAAAGTACGTTGTATGACATAGTTAATGCTTTAATGCTCGTAGAAACATTTTTTTATGGTGGTTGCAAACATATGACCAATATCGTTAGCCATCTATTTTTTGTCAAACCGTGAACGTGCCAAAACTGTCTATTTATATACTGATAATTGCTAAATCTATCATCTAAACAAGTAAAAATTATAGATATCATAATAACTTTAATAAATTGATTTATGAGTTGTATTTTGCATAAATCTATATTACTCAAATCCTTTGTAGGATTTTTTTAATTTCCAAAAAATAACATTTTTCTCATTTATATATGTGTATATATATATATATATATACCATGTAAATTTACTCTTTTACCCTCTTAACTAACATATATCCATCATTGGAATCTATGGTGAATGACTGCAAAACCACATCCCCTAAATATATAAGAGGGGTTTAATAGCAGGACTCCATCTCATTCCATTTCTTGAATTTAAGTTTGATTGCTTTCCCCAAAATAGTTTTCGCTCATAATTAATTCAGGCTGTTGTTCTCAATTTGAAAAATTCTTGGTAATCATCGAAATCGAACTATACGGTTACGTGTCACATACGAATCAATCGGATCAAATCGATTTCTCTTCGGACAGGTAATTTGACCCTGATCTCTCTTATTTCTCTCTGAATCTGTTCTAAGATTTTGTTTCCCTTGGTTTTCGCTTGAAAATCGCTGATTTGTTGGTGTAATTTATGTTTTTGGCCGAGATTTGGTCCGATCTCCGTGGGGTTTAAGCTAAACCGCCTTTCGTTGTTCGGTGAATTCCCTTAAGAGTATGGAGATCGGATCGGATTCGTACAATATGCACTTATTTGTCTGATCGCGTTAAATTTATGTCTTTTTGCGATGCAATTTTGCTATAAACAATCTTACGATCTAATTAAGGCGAAAACCCGTTAAAATATCATGATGAAATCGAATTTTGTTTAATTCAGTACATTTATGAACTTTTATTGCTAAAATATCTATAGGCCGCTTTTTCTTTTAGATATTAAATTGATGTTGCATGTTTTTTCAGTTCTTCTATTTTTCCTTTTTTTTTTGTTTTTGCATTTTTTTGTTGACGGTGTTTGACCAACCGGGCATTGATGTCGTATGTGGTGAATAAGGCCAATTTTTATAGAATATGTCGTTATATTTTGTCATTATTGATCGTATGTCGAAGATCATGAGATCTTGCTTCTGGGTTAACAAGGTTTGCAGATTATCTGCTGGTTTTATTTTAGTTGGTCAATTCTGGATCACAGCTTTGAGGATTAATTGTTCTTTCAAAGATGCATTACAATATAGAGGCAGGCTAATCAGGAAAAAAGTGTTGGTTAATGAGTTAAACTAGATCACTAACTTCCTGATGTAAAGTTTTTTGTTGGCATACAAATGCCAGATGGCCTTTTATAATCCGTAGAGGAGACGTAATTATCTGAAAAACAAGTTTTTGCTTGGTTTGTTTTATCTTTCAATAGAAGTGCCTTCATATCGCACCGACATATAAGTGGGTGCAAATTGTTGCATGATATGTTTTAAGTGCAATAATGCTGTTTCCTTATACACTCAACATTGAATATCAAGTTTGTAAACAACTTCGGAGATGGCATTTGCTGGCACTCATGATCATTTGGATCTTAGAACCTTGTTTATTCAAGGATTGATTTGGTTTCTAAGCTGATCATAAAAGATAATAAGGATTCTGATTTTTTTTATCTTAATAAATAAAGCAGGCCCAACCAGTGTTTCGTTCGGTTGATGATCTTTTTATTGGCATGCATGCCTAAGATATGGTGTTGAAGAAGAGAAATTATGGAGGATTTCATGGTTTTCTAGCTCCAGTGGTACCTAAAGCTCCTAGATCCCTGAGGGTGAGTGTAAAGTTAACTTTGCTTCGTCGCGTTTCTAACTGGAAATGTAAATTTGTACTGACACATTTTTATTTGTTTCTTTTAGAGGAGGAGTTTGCATAGAAAATCATCAGAACGTGATGAAATTTGCGCATTTGAGTTGTTAGCCGAGGTAGCTGACAAGTTATTGCAGGAGAGTGAAAGTTCTACTTCTAGCACTGGTTCAGAAGGAAAAGAACCGATTACCATTCCTAAAGAAGGTGTCAAGCATGAACCACTTGAAGTCAACGTCAAACCTGTAAGATCAGAGCTCCATGATCAGGGAAGCTGTGCAGAGAGTGAGCTTGTTGCTCCACCCACTAATCTAGAGGTAAAGCTAGAACCTCATTTGAAGGAATTGCCACAGTCCGAGAATGATTCTGGTTTGGAACGTGCTTCTATTGTTACAACTTCTGATTTCGTAACGGAAGTCGGTACTAATGTGAGAAGGGAAGCCTCTGAAGAAAAGAATGGGGTCGGTGACATTCCTGGTAAGCCGGAGGGAGGCTCTCCTAGTCATGGGAATTTATGTGATGTTAGCTTGGGTGATAATAGAGCTGAAATAAAGAAAGAGGCCATAGAGAAACAAAGTGGAGTCTTGAATGCAGCTAAGACCTACAGTTTGAAGAACCAGGTGGAATCATATGTGAATAGTCGTGTGCCAAAAACACCAACTAGTAGTGTACAGCTATCCTTTTACAGGGATCCTGCTCCCAATGCTTGTTTTCCGAGGCATAGGGGCAATGTGAAGATAGATATTAGAGATGATGATGAAAAATATTTTAGGTACAATCACCATAGCACCAGTCGTGGGGTGTTTGGGTTGCGTTCACGTGCTGGATACAGAAGAATAAGGAAGATGCTGACTTCTAGATACCGAAAAGTAGCTCCAAAACTGAGAGATTATGAACTTTCAAACACTGCTAGTAAGTGGAGAATTCTAGTAAAGTAAAGATTTTGAGTTAAATCTATTTTTGTATAGATCCAATTTATATAATCTTATTCTTATTAGATCATGCAATTGGTTCTTTTAGGTGGTGGAGTTAGGTCCTTCTACCATAAAAGGAAAAATATATACATGAGAGAACGGTGTCAAGCAGAGGCTGCATCTAAGAAGAGAAAGCTGTTTCATCACAGCTCAAAATCTGCATACATTCAGGAGGCAAGTACTGAGAGCATATCTAATTCCCCTGAGAAGAGTGTCGGTGGAGATAAGAGGCGGCCTTCTGCTGCATTGAATAGAGGTTGTTAATACAAGTTTCTTTGATAAGTCCTCCTTCACCTTGGTAGCTAATTAGTTGTATTATGATCATACAGCAGCAGGAGTGACATCTTCATTTATCAGCCGAAAAGGTCCTTTTTCATCCAAGGATAGTCATGGTATACTCCCTCTCTGTCTGTCTCATATTAAATAAACTTCTTGTTTAACAAGGCTCTCATTCATGATTTTTCTACATTCAGTGAAATTTAGCATCAAGTCGTTTAAAGTGCCAGAACTGTATGTTGAGGTGTCCGAGACTGCAACTGTAGGTTCACTGAAGGTATGTCAGAGAATGTTCTCTTCTTCTGAAAGTTCCAATCACTATCTAGAAGTTCTTCAGATATTAGCATACTGTTTTCTCATTAGCTAAATCATTTAATTGCACACCATTAAACTCAAATTTCTGTCAAATGCTACAATAAGTTGAGAATATCATATGATCAACTCATCTACTGTATATTGGAACTTGATCATTGTGTCATCCTGTACTTCAAATTGAAATGGGTCTGTAAAATATTTGATCTATTCTTGACTGGTAAAACTGTTCTAGTCCTCATTTTGTTTTATTTTCCAGAGGACTGTCATGGAGGCTGTCAAAGCTATTCTACAAAGTAAATTACATGTAGGGGTACTTCTTGAAGGCAAGAAGGTTAGAGATGACAACAGAACACTCCAACAGACTGGGATTTCCCAGAATTGTAACCTTGAAACTTTAGGATTTACATTGGAGCCTGGTGTACCTGAAGCTTCTCCATCTCTGGTTCAGAAAGAAACTCCATTGTTGCTACCAGACACTCATCAACATCTATCCAGGTATATGGAATTTCTCTTGATAGCTATAAAGACATTTATGCTTCTTTTTGCATACGTCACAAGTCCCCAAAAGGGTCAATGATGACATACAGCATTTAGAAGCCCATTTACTCCAAAATTTAGACAAAAATGGAAATGTAATGCTCGGATCTTGGGTGGAACCAATTCCAAATTGTGATATCCTCTAGTTGACTTCATTGGTATTACATGTCGTCATTACCAGGTCCCCTTCTAGCCCTATTATCGACGTGGGTTTCTCAAATTCTTCCCCAGATCCTCCTACAATAACTAGTTTGGACAAGAAGAATCAAGAAAGTATAACCTTCCCAGGTGAAGTATCAACAGAAGAACGAGTGGCAGATTCCAAAGCGCTTGTGCTTGTTCCAGCTGTGGACGCCGAGGTACTCTCAATGGTCCCCTTGAGAGAAAAACCAACCAAGAGATATGAACTTTCGCAACGCAGAACTAGGAGACCATTCTCTGTATCAGAAGTAGAAGCACTCGTGGAAGCGGTTGAGACCCTTGGAGCTGGAAGGTGTGAACATCTACTTTAAAGACACAATTATGTTTTTATTCAGTAAGCATTATTAGTCCTAACATCTGTTTGTAATTCTGCAGATGGCGTGATGTTAAAATGCGTGCTTTTGATGATGCAAACCATCGAACTTATGTGGACTTGAAGGTAAGGAATCTACGTTCTGTTTTCACCTCCACATTACACATAGATTACTAGACCGTTACCCTTCAAAGAGCCATTATAGTCACAAAATATGTCACTATATTAAGAGTCCCACATCAGCTTAGACTTGGACCATTTCTCCTCAATATATGTCGGGGCTGTTTTGGATAATAAGATGGAGTTCCACATATGGAATCAGACCCAAAGTCTACAACTATAGGACTCGACACCCTGGGCAATCTGTACTCGTCTAGGCCATTCTTAACACTGAGCGTGTTAGAGTCCTACATCGGATAGAATTGGAACATTTCTTTCAATATATGTTGGAACCTCCCTTCTCTTCTCAAGGGCTCTTTTGGAGAGTAATTTGGTGGTTCCACATATTCTCACAATAACTTTCTTGAAAAGTTGCAGGCTTTGAAATTAGTTTATTATATGATCCATCTCTATTCTGTTCTGTTTCTCAGGGGTTTCATCTCAATTAAATGGGACCCTGAATCTACTATCTTCATTTCTCTTAGAATGCTAATAACTAATGATCGATGATGAGAACCGCAGATGAAAAGAAAATATGAATAGAAGCTAATGGATTTGATTTATAAACAGGATAAATGGAAAACGTTGGTTCACACAGCGAGCATCGCCCCTCAGCAAAGAAGGGGGGAGCCTGTGCCGCAGGATCTTCTGGATCGAGTCCTGGCTGCACATGCGTACTGGTCGCAGCATCAATCTAAGCAACATGGGAAGCAGCAGAAGAGCTTGATGTAAAGTTTAATTGTTTAGGAAGAAAATGTAGGTAAAAAAGATTTGTTGATGTAATATGTATTTAGTAATCTTGATTCATTTGGCTGTCTCTTCTTTCTCTTCTCTTCTGGAGGTGTAAATTATTTGGGATTGGGAATAATAATAATGGCATTCTAACAAAATCATAAGATTGCCCATTATGCAGTTTGTAAATTTTCTAATGTCATTTTGGTACATACATGATGATTCAGCCTTTTCTTACAGTTTGCTTGTTTTGGAATTATCAATTATTATTTTATATTTTTGTTAACTGTGTGTATCTGGGCCTGTTTGGAGGGCTTTGGAGAAAACCTGAAAAATCCCAAGTGACGTTACAGGACTCGTACTAGTGAGGAGGAAACCTAAAGTCAAATTATTAACTATTTGTTTTAAGACGACAGTTAACAACCATCATTGCTTTAACCTTCGTTAATTCACCCTTGTATATTACTAAAAGGTGATGCTTATTAAAAAGTGGGTTATTTTTATATTGATAACATAATGATAACTAAAAAAGTGGGTACTTATGTCAATTTTCGACAACAATTTTTTTTGTTTGTTTCAAATGTATATGATAAAAAGGATGTTCTATAGAATGATTTCTCGTTTTAGTTGATTTTGTTCAATGATATGTTGGGCCTAAAGATCGGATGCAATAACTATAAACAAAAATTAGGTATATAAATTAAATATTCCATTAATAGATATAAACAAATCTTGTTCCTATGTTGTTATAACGTATATAAATAATAAATCAATTCAGTTCTGAATTTGTGTTCAGGCAATATCATTCAATACAAATTTAAGTACAAGTACATTTAATTCGGCTCTATATATAGAGGTAGATTCAGGGGAAAACCTCAAAAAATGTAAAATTAAGAAACAAGGACGGACCTAGTAAGGTGGTAACGGTGGCACGTGCCACCGTATTATTTCTCCGGCGAAGGAGAAAATATTATAGGTTCGTGAAAGGTACAACCGTATCGTTTTGGAATGTGCTACCGTATTATTTTGGGAACTTTAAGAATGTGCAATCATACCTCATAATCAACAAAAAAACTCTTGAAATCAACCAAAAACACTTTTGAAATCAACCAAAAAAACCGAAAAAATCCCTTGAAATCGATAAACTAAACCTAAAAATCCCTCCAAATTAAGCAAAAAAATTTAAAAAATCTCTCGAAGTGTTGGAATTAGGCTAAAAACACATCAGACAATATTGAACGTCGGTAAAAAGATAAAGACATGTCGATAAGAACCGTGTTTTTTGTAATTATTTTTTGTCTATTATTATATGATGTCACCGTATAAAAAAATTTATGGGTTCGTCCCTGCTAAGAAACAACCTGGTAGCCCTTCATCTGGACGGTATGCATTTGTGCATACAAGTAAAATTAAGTTATTTTTTGGTTTTTATGCACGTGTGCATTATGCACTTGTGCATGTTACAAATTATTTGTATTCACAAATGCATATCATCCAAATGAATGACTACTAGAATGTTCCTCAGTTTTTCGTTTTTTTAAGGTTGATCCAATTTATTGTTATTTCAACTTATAATACAAGTTATGCTCCTTTTAATATAAAATTTTAATTGGTATACATTTTTTGTAATTGCGAATACAACGTGAAGAATCTAACATTTTTAATATTATTTTACTTAATATTTATTTATAATCGTATATAATATTCACATTTAAATCGAACATATTCATATATGAATGTCTAGCAAGATGAAATTTGAAGGCCAAGACAAAAAGTTCAAAAACGTATTAAAATAGAATATCAAATTAAAAATAATAAAACCATTGTTTTTATATAACGGGTCGTTTAGTTCGTAGAATAGAATTTGATTTGAAAAAATTTGACTTTGAAGGAATTAGAATAAAATTTGATCAATGGTTAGGTTGGTAGGAATTTGATGTAATTTAATTCTTTGACTTAAGCCAATAAATGATTTTCTTAATTTATAGAATTTAATAGAATTTAAATGATTTCATCTTTTTCATTAGGGTCATTCTAAATACACCGTAGTTTACATGCCATTTACACCCTAGTCTAGTGATATTGTGAGGAGGGAATGGGATAATTACTGCTTGGTTTTTCGATCCAGTTACACCCTAGGCATATAGACTATGGTGCATATAGTAACACCCTTTTCATTATGTAAACCAAATATATGTTATGGAATTGTGAAAGAAATTATTTATTCCAGTTCCTTCAAAATCAATGAACCAAATACTCCATAAGAATTTTTTAATTTAAAATTTTAAGATCATTTATTTTATTTTTGAAGATAATTTTTATATTAAAATTATATTTTTGGGTTGAGAAATTGTCCAAAATACCCTCTCATTACTAGGTTCTCAATTTATTTTTTTGGTTTTTATTTGAAATCCCCCCCTCCTCCTCTGTCTGTAACACATTTGAAGTTTCCTCTCCTCTGTGGATTGTAAATAGTCAACTCCCCAATTCTCTTTCACATTCTTTACTCTCTCTCTCTCTCTGTGGGTTGTGTCTAGGGTTTGTCTCTGGTAAATCTTCTTATGACCCACACCTACCTTTTTGTTTTCTGTATTATATCTATATGTATATCTATCTGTTCATCTTTATATCTACAATTGATTTAGGGTTTTCATGTTTTATTCCATTCAAAAATGATAATAATCACGGAAACTCACTCCGCATCTTTTCATTTACTTCACTGTTGCTAATTCACCTTACTAAAATCTATTGTCCTGTTTTCGTCTTGATATTAAAAACTGTTGGATTTAAATGATTTTTGTCTTTGATCCTGTATACAAACAAAAGCACAAGTAAATCTGGGGAATATAATTTTTTGTTTTGAATTGATAAAAAAAGATTTGTTCTATTGAATATAGATGTTCATGGATGGGCGAGTGAATGTGGATCACGGTTTATTGAATTTTAAAGCAATGAAATGCAACGAATATGCTTCGATTCTATCGGATCAGAATTTTCTCAACGCAATCAATCTCAACGAGTCATTTATAGATTGGAATTCCATGCATCGTCCTACAAGGTTGCTTGATTATTCAAGCCCTAGCAAGCATAGTCCTCCATCTGGCTTGAACAATGAAGGAGATCTTCATGAGGATTCCGATTTTAGTGATTTAGTTCTTAAGTACATAAACCAGATGCTTATGGAAGAAGATATAGAGGAGAAGAGCTGCATGCTTCAAGAGTCTGCTGCTCTTCATGCTGCAGAGAAATCTTTTTATGATGCTCTTATGGTAAAAGAACTTCCTTCCAACAGTTCTCATCTTACAGTTCCCTTTAACAGCACTATAAGTAAAGATGCTGTAGCAGAATCCATCACTTATTTTGGTGGTACAGATTTTAGTTTTGATGTTAGTGGTTCTTCTCTTTTACCCAGTGCTTTGATCAATTTTGATTCGCAGTCTAGGTTTCAGCCCTCTTACAGCTCGTTAAGCAGCACTAGTTGTGTCGTAGATGGGTTTGTGGATTCACCTGTGAGTACTTTAAGTTTTCCTGATATGCTTAGTGATGGCCGATCCGCTGTGCAGTTTCATAAATGTATGGGAGATGCAAGTAGGTTCGATCCCAGTGATGGTGGGATCTTAGATTATATGGGAACTGGTGTCTTGTTAGGGAAGGATCAAAAGGATGACAGTGATGCTGTTGTAGTCAAAGTGGAGAAGAAACATGATATTAGTTCCATCCCAGATGAATCAAGAAGAAAAAAGAATCATTATTCAAAAGATCTTCTTGAGGATGGGAGGAGTTCCAAGCAATCTGCAATTTATACTGAGCCAAATGTAAGGTCTAAGATGTTTGATGAAGTGCTCCTATGTGATGAAGGCAAAACTAATCCAGCTCAACATGAATTTGTTCGCAATGGTGTAATTAATGTACAACAGAAGGGTCAACCCAAGGGATCTAATGGGGTTAAAGGCCGTGGGAAGAAACAAGGTGGTAAAAAGGATGTGGTGGATTTAAGAACACTTTTGAGCCTCTGTGCACAATCTGTTGCAGCCAATGACCAAAGGGCTGTAATTGATCATCTGAAACGGATAAGAGAGCATGCTTCACCCACAGGTGATGGAATGCAAAGGTTGGCCCATTACTTTTCTGCTGGTCTTGAAGCACGAATGGCTGGCTCAGGAACCGTAATCTACAAAGCGCTCCTTTCCAAGCCTACATCAGCTGTTGATGTATTGAAAGCATACCATTTATTCCTTGGTATCTTCCCTTTCACTAAGCTCTCCCATTTTGTTTCAAATAAGACTATTATGCGTACTGCTAAGAACAAGAAGAGGCTCCACATTATAGATTTTGGGATTCTTTACGGTTTCCAATGGCCTTGCCTCATACAACGTCTTTCAACTAGGCCTGGTGGTCCACCTGAACTTCGAATCACTGGGATTGATCTCCCCTGTCCTGGTTTTCGGCCATCCCAGAGGGTTGAAGAGACAGGTTGTCGGCTATCTAATTATGCAGAAACATTTGGTGTTCCATTCAAGTTCAAAGCCATAGCCCAAAAGTGGGAAACTATCAAAATCGAGGATCTTGAGCTTGACAATAGTGAAACACTGGTTGTGAATTGTGCTTACAGGTTTAGAAACTTACTTGATGAGACAGTTATGGTGCATAGTCCAAGGAATAAAGTTCTGGACCTTATTAGGAAGATGAATCCAGAAATTTTTATACAGGGGATTGTTAATGGGTCGTATAGTTCCCCTTTCTTTGTCACAAGGTTCAGAGAGGCTTTGTTTTTCTTCTCTTCTTTGTTTGATCTACTTGAGGCTACTGTGGCTCGAGACACTCAGGAAAGGATGCTAATTGAGAGAACAATGTGGGGACGAGAAGCCATGAATGTTATTGCTTGTGAAGGCGGTGAGAGGATTGAGCGACCTGAGACATACAAACAATGGCAGGTCCGGAATCAGAGGGCTGGATTTTGCCAGATCCCTTTTGATGAGGAAATCTTGAAGATGGCTAAAGATAGGGCAAGGTCCGGTTACCACAAAGATTTTATGATCGATGAAGATGGTCACTGGACATTGCAGGGGTGGAAAGGACGCATTTTATATGCAATATCTTCCTGGAAACCGGCTTACTGAATACGTTTCTTCCCTAAGCAGGAAAGATTGTTGGTGGCTTCTCATGCTGGATAAGTTACATTTGCCAAGTGAATTTTACAGAAAATCATGATTCTACAACCCATGGTACTTCCAATCATTTATTGGTTTATTTTAAAAAGTATATAATATTTATATACATCAAATACTCACGCACACTCCACACTTTGGTGAGGTTTGAATCCTTGTCCTCCTAAGAGGTTGGGCTCTACCTACCGGTAACCCAAGAACCGCTGGGCCAAATGACCCGATGGTTTTTAGTTCAATCTTGTTGGTATTGCTGAACTCGTAAAACTAAAAAATGGTCCTATTTGATGTGTTTATTACAGGCTAAGGAGCAAGAAACTGAGATGCTGTTGAGTCTGATGGAACATTGACAATGAAGCATCCTGGTTATGCCAAGAGGTATGTGTAGTGAATGATCATTATCTTGAGTCAACATTATAGTTTGTGAAAATTGGAGGGGGACTAGTCTTCTTTTAGTTGGTTACAATGCAGTTGAAATGTCATTTTAGCAGTGATGTAATAATGCAATGGCCTTGTATGAAATGCATTTTGTTATGGGTAAACACAGACAGATGTATATTTCTTGCATGAAATATGTGCTATCTTGCATGTTTGTTTTTGAGGATAATTTTTGATGAGTAGGAGTGTAATCGAGTCGAGTAGCAGGTTATTCGAACTCGGGTCGAAAAACTAACATCAGGCTCGAGCTCGATTAACCTTTTCAAAGTCGGGCTCGAGCTCGAATATTTTTTTTCAAAGTTTGAGCTCGAGATGCTCGTTTATGAGCTCGAACTTGAGATCGATTAGCTCGTTTATTGACTCTAGCTCAATGATTTATATATTTTGATTATTTAATTTGTAAACATATAAATATGTTTGGCTCGAGAAAGTGTATGCTCGAATGGTTCGACTCGCCTGGACTCGACTCGTAAAGTTTAATTGAGCTTTCAAACAAGTTGAGTCGAACAGTTGTGTTATGGAGCTCGACTCATTAAGTTAAACAAGTTTTATTTTGTGTTCGAGATCGACTCGAGCTCGAGGATTATTAAGCTCAAGCTCGAGCAACTCGTTAAAAGCTCGACTCATTTACACCTCTATCAAGTATGAACCAAGTAACTATACATACCTAATGTAAACAAAAACTCCAACATATGACACCTACTGAACTATTGATTATTAACATTTTTATGAATGTTTATGAGTGAATATATAAATGTTCCAATGTAGGTGTAATAGTGGACTTCATTTTAACCTTTGATTTCACAAAACAATCTACTCAATAATAGAGTTGTAAACCACATCTTTATGCAGCATTTCCTACTGAAATGCTTTTGGTAACATGTTAAACATCCTTGGGAATCAATCTAACCATTAACAATCACTTCTATGTAAAAGAAGTGTGATTGTTAAATTAAGAAGACAATTATAAATTGAAGAGTTCCAAATGAAACTGGTCTGAAAAGAGGTGATGGGCCAAACGTAAAAGTCCAAATGAAAAATGAAAAATGCCAAACACACACACACACACACGTGTCTCAAAACATGTTTAAACGACGATTTTTGGCCTTTAAAATCCCATAGGCCCCTTCAAGTCATACACGGGGGTGCTCCTTCAAAAGTTACACCCCCTTGTTGTCTCGGTCACGAGCTTCCAGGAAGGCCCGGTCCTCCATGCTTAAGCCCACATCACTTCTCTGTTCTTTCCTCCTTTTCGACGTCGGCCATTGATGCATGCGTCGTTAAACGCACAACAAAGTTTAAATTTATAAACCGAGACTAATCCAGTAAATGGGTAAGTCGGGTATCATTCTTCTCAGGGAGTCAGTGGTTAAATTGACAACTTGTGTTAAAACCGAATGCATGTGTGTCACAACGATTAGCTACCCAATTTGATCTTATAAGCTCAAAGCTCACTAACTAAAATCGAAAATCTACTTGGCACAAATACATTACTTCAAAAGAGTTGGATTTTAGAGAGTTATAATAACTATTAAACGAATAAATAACGAAACTTTATGCTATACTTAACTAACGAAAACGAAACGGGAACTTTATCTATCAAACTAACATTCAATCAAATAATATAAATTCACCTAGGACTTTCATCAAACACTTGGCGTGCAATCCAAATAAACATAAACCAATACTCATTGACTAAAGAAATCAAAACCAACATCAATTCAATTATGAATTCTAAGATAAACTAAATACCAGCACTTATCAAAAACCCAATGAAATGCTTTGAAATCAAACCATGCCGACAATAAACAATTGAAAGCAACTATGTGAAAAAAGAATTAACAAATAGGTGCCTAATTGAAACTTACGAGACTTTAACTAAGGAGTTAAACGAAGCCAAAGGAAGTAACCTGTCGAATGTAAAACAAAACAAGTTTGGAGTTCACTTGGTAAAGAAAACGCAAACTGATGTTTCTTTGCTTCTGTCCAACAGCACCGATGGAGCCCAAAGTCGACTCCTTTCTTGTTGTTTTTTCGTCCTCCTCTGGCCTCTGTTTTCTGCAGTAAAACAACCCGGAATCGTCCCTTCAGCAGCCCCAAAAAACAACATTGAAATCCCCTTGATTAATCTTCAATCGATCCTCCATAACCCCACTTGAATATATGATGCGATCCTTCCTTCTCTTCTTTTCTTCTCTCGATTTGTGCCCCCTTTCAAGACCACGTATTTTTCTTCTTTTGATCTTCTATTCATCAACCCAAAAAGGAAGAGATGCACCCCCCCTTTTTTTCACAACAATCCTTTCCTTTTCTTTATTTCTCTTCCCACTCACGTTTTTAACACATAAACAAAATAAAAGTCATCCCCTTTTCTTTAATTTTCAGTCCAACTAAGAAAAGCCCAACTCCTTTTTTTTAATTGAACAATAGAAGTCCATATCAAAAGCCCAAGATTCAGCCCCACCTCACTTTCTTTTGTATTTGATTACCTGCTGTCCAACACACTTTTTCTGACTTCGACGTCATTTTTGACTCAGATGCAGTCCTATTTTGTAGAAACTCAAAACTTCAAAGTTTTATCCCCGTCTGTTAGGTTTCCAGATCATTTTGAATCGCCTTAAACGGAGCTCGGACGAGTGAGATATGCTCGAAACGCCACAATCGCGCAAATCTGTGAAAAATCCTCGTTTTGTTCTTTTTCGCTCCAACTTGTTCCGAACCTATAAAAATATAAAAACACATTAATGTAGTTCGGTTTTGCCATTTTTATGCATTAATTGCGGGTGATTGACGAGAAAATACAGTAAAACTTAACGACCGATCAAAACACCCCACACTTAAACATTGACTGTCCTCGGGAAATAAAATAGTTTATTTCAGATAATTCAAGAATAGTCAAATCAAACTCTTTAGAACTCATAACATGTCATGAATATGGGATAAGTCAACTCTCAAACCCTTAGCACATGCATACCATTTCGAGAACTAACATGAAATGATCCGGTAAGCTCTCACTAAGGATAAGATTCACTCAATCACTCACATGTTTGGGTTAGGTGTTTCGCTCAAAACACCTCTCATGACTGGTACTCTACCATAGGCTTGCAAAAATTCTCATTCTCCACCGCTGGAAGTGCATGCAAGATACAAATCAAAAGGTCTTTTTCAAGGGTTGTAATGGTGGCAACGGGTAAGGTGGGATAGTTATGGTGAAGTGACTTTTCAAACCTTTAAGACTAAGGGAGTATTGTGAGCAATAAACCACGAGCTTGTCACATTGTGGTTCTCTTGAAACCTTCGAGCATTTTCCGCTTTAATAACTGCAAGCCTTTATTATTTCTTTATTCTTTTCTCCGTTTTTTTTTCACATGGGTCATATACTGGCTTTTAAACCCCTTCTTCATGCCACTTTCTTTCTTTTTGACTGACTTCTTGTTTTTTTTTTCTTTTTGATTTTTTTCTTTTCTTTTTTTCGAGGCTTTGCTTTCTGCTCTTTTCTTCTTTTGAGACCACAACTTCAAGGTATTAACAATGTAGCTCATTGGTCTAACGTCACACCCCCAAATTCTTAAGGTTGGGTAGGATCTGTTTGGCTTTTGTGGCTTGTAACTTCGGTGTGTCAAATGAAAGGGTTTGTAGGCTCAAAATGGTTAGTCAAGTGGATTGCATCTTCAGGGTAGGCTTTTTGGCTAAAAGTGGTTAATAATCATATCAAAGATGGCCTTTATCACTTTTGTATGCAAGCATGACTTGAATGCAATCTCAAAGAGTGTTGGTCCCGAAGGTGCTTAACAAGTTTGTAGAAGGGGGGGGGGTTGAATACAAACACAGAAATTAAAGTTTAATAAATTGTTTATTGATAAATCAAATACAATTTACAAGTTTGTTGCGGAATAAGATTAAGACAAACTCAATCTAAACAAACTTAAGAAACACTAAGATGATTGCACAAGAAATTCAGAGAATGGGGGATTAAGAGAGAGATAGAAAACAAGGGTTTCTATATGGAGTTCAAGGATTGAGCACACTCTTAGATGGAGAGGTAATCTTTCTATTTATACCCTATGCATTAAATGCATGGCAGGGCACTTTACACGTGGCATTCAGTAATTGGCTTTGGGAGTCTGACTTTGGGAGACATGCTTTCGGCCGTATCATGAACAGTGTAGTTGACAGAGTTGTTGTACGATTTGTGGCAGAGACGTGTCCGTTCTGACACATCGTACTGGTTGTGCAAGGTAAGACAAAAGGACACTTGAGGCATAAGCTACGTGATCTTTTGATCGCTGAATATCTCTTCCTTCAGAGATATAAAGTTCAGCTATCGCTGAAGCTTTTCCTCATGTTCCTTCGCGTATAAGTAGAGTCGTCTTTTCTTCACTGATATCCGCATCAGGTCACTAGTAGACTTGTCTTTGTTCAGTGGCTTCGTCTTCGATTCAGCTATGAACATATGTTGACGCGAGACTTGTCTTCAGGGATTACGTTGGCTGTTTACTTCAGAAACTACCAGCGATAATTGAACAGACTCAGTTTGATCGCTGATAGTGAAACTAATACATATGAAATGTTTACAAGAAAGGTCATCAGCGATAACTGAACAGACTCAGTCTGATCGCTGATGATGAAACACTAATACATATTAAAACGTAATTTTCACTAAGTATAGAAGAGGGTCGTTATCAAATCACTGAGAGAGTTTGGATCAACAATCTCCCCCTATTTGATAATGACAAAGTAACTGAAGAAAATTACTTTATAGTTCAAAATGATGGAATAATCAGGACTCATAACATAAATGTCCCAATTACTATTTTGAGGGATCTTTTACAACACTGATGGAGTTAAGTACTTCACTGAAATTTTCATTAATCCAATAAAAGATTTACAAGGAATGAAAATTACAAGTACAAGTGATGTACTAACTACTGTAAGTTAAACTAATAGATTACAAGAAAGAAAACTAATCTATCAGCTATCTAAAGAGGGTTTAGGAGGATTGATCAAATACTCAGGTATTTCTTCTCCTTTTTGCCTTCGCTCTAAAGATTCTTTGCAGATAATCGCTATGATTGGCTCAGCAGCAGGAAAGAGAGTACACCATAGGCACATGAGATCCTTGAGAAGAGCGAGGGGACAGATAGGGATTTCAGAGACCCTTTGAAATCTGAGTTGTTCCTCGTCATCTCTGAAGAAGATTCCAAAAGAATCTTCAAGAACTTGTCCTGCAGCATATGGTCCGCCAGGAGGCAGAGAGAGATCCAGAACTGAAAGATCAGGAGGAGGACCGAACAGAGCTTCTCTGGAGAATTTTATGGAGGTTTCATTCCTTATCACTGCGACATTATCAAACGAGGAGGAGACGGGCTTTCTCTTGACTTGCATGGATTTTGAGGGAAGAGTAGATGGCACCTTTAGTATTGCAGCGACTTTGTTGATGAGAGCATCATTCACCCTTTCAACGTAGCCTCTGTATGTTGACTTTGATTTCTTCAGCGCATCTTTGAACTCAAGCCACTCCATGTAGCCGAAGTCTTCCAGCTTTGAAATGAACATAGCCTTGCAGCTTCCATCCTCTCTGGTAATTTCCATGGTGACAGAGAGCTTATCCTTCTTCTTTCTTCCAGAGATAGCAACCGCTACGATCTTCAGTGGGTCAGAGCGATAGTCGATTTTGTGCTTGCACCAATCGATTGTATTATCACTGACCACTTTTTCTTTGGAGCGTTCCTTTTCAATCTCTTTCAACAGAGCTGCCTGGACTTCTACTGGTTTGCGTTTCAGCTTCTTGTCTTTGACTTGAGAAGACTGAATTTTGAGAGCCATAGAGGCATCTCTTTGACAGTCAGCAATCAGCTTCTCAGCCCTGACGGATTCTTCAATTTCAGCGTCAGTCAGGAATTGCAGTTCTGATGATTGAGAAAGGACCTTTCGTCGTTGACTCTCCAGATGAGAGATCATCTCTGCTCTTTTCTTTCTCTCTTCCTCAGACCAGTGAGACGGTCTTGAGGGTCTTCCATGATGTTGCAGGGACTCTTCTTCTTCTTCATCCTCTTCATCAATCTCTCTGACAGAGACTGGGATTATTTGGTCATCAGCTTCAGCGGCTGGGATTATTTGGAGCTCTTTACCCTTAAGCAGGGGAGAGAACTGTCTGGTCAGAAAAATGAAAAAGGTTAGATTTATTTAGGAAATGAGAGAGATAAAGGCTAGAAAGAAACAGGGGTGGGATTTTTATAGAAGGAAAAAGGAACAAGAGTAAGGCATACCTGAGAAGGATTCTCCTCAGGTAGTGAGATCATCTTCAGGGTTCCCTCAGCAGATGCACCTTTGCTTTGGGAAAGGGTTCCTGAAGGTGTCTCTTGTCTCCCCCCTGCTTGGATAACTTCTTTCGAAGCTATCGCTGATGATGTGGCGGCTGAAGAACACCAGAGAGATTGATCTTCTTCATCGTCATCATCATCATCTTGATGAGAATCATCCTCTTGATCTTCAAGATCAAGGTCTTCATCATCGTCTTCTTCCTCCTCTTCATCATCGACTATATCAGTGATGGTGGGAGGGGCTTTGTCAGCAGCTATCTCCCCCTCAACCTGAGAGGGAGTTTCCTTTAGTTGTTCAGCAGTGACTTCAACCTCCGTATTTTCTTCAGCGGTCTTCTCCCCCTCTTTGTCATTATCACCAAGGGAGAGATCTTTAATAGGAGATGAAGGTTTTGCGTGAGCCAACTTCTGGACTTCAGCCTCCAGTCCTGTGAGCCGATCTTCAAGTACAGGGATGTCGGACGTAGCTTGTTGAATAAAATCCACAGCTACGCATAGAGCAGTTCTATCGTCATCTGTAAATGAAGCAGGAGTTGGAGTTGGTTCATTCAGCTTGTTGAGGACTTGCTGAAGAGTAGCAGTGCAGGAGTTGATCTTTGCAGACAGGTCATCATACTGCTGCTTGGATTCTTCCCTGACTTTGACAATCGCTTCCTGAAGAGTAGCGATTTGAGAGATATCAGCTTTAGAGGCGCAGGTGGCAGTCAGCGTCTTCAGCGCTTCACCAGCTGATTGAACAGCGTTGGTGGTGGTGTTGAGAGAAGCAGTCATGGATTCCACCTTTGCACTCAGATTGTTGACATTGTTGTCAACAGTCGCCAAGCTAGGACCTGAAAGATAAGTTAGTGTTTCAGAACCAGGCTTATATGGTGAGTTGGGAGAAATGTTTAAGGTTATAGGGATACCTGAATTATCAAACATTTTGTAGAATTGCATGGATTCCTCAAAAGAATGATGTTCAGGTCCTATGGGTCCAAACTGAGGAGTAAGGATAGAAGGAGGGTTAGAGACCAAAGAAATAGAAGGACTAGAGATGGGGATAGAAGATGTAGGGATAGGGGTAGTTACCTTAGGTTGTTGAGCTAAGATCGTAGGTTGTGTCACTGTTGTTGTGACAGCGACCGAGATCGCTGGCACGGTTGAAGTAGTTGGAGCTGAGGATGTGGAGGAGAGACCCACGAAAGCATCCAAGGAAGTTTGTAGAGAAACATCCTTAGGTATAGAGCTAGAAGTAGCTTTCTCCTTGGTCACCTTGGCCTTCTTCGAAGGACCAAGGGAGCCAGTTGATGGTCGTTTGGAAGGGGTAGCGGCAGGGATAGCAGAAGAAGGAACCTCCTGCGTGGCCGCTGAAGACGAAGAAGTGAGGAGAGAGAGACGGGAGCGAAGTTCAGAAATACTTACCTCGTTGGGGAGCGGCTTGACTTCCAAGGATCGCTGACCCACTTTCGGAAAAGATGCATCCGAGTTGGTGGGGTAAGTGGTAGGGTAGAGAAACTTCAGGTACGCGCAGATGAAGCGTACGTAGGGAACTTTGGGATCCCTCTCGGTCTTCTCTATCTTTGACTTCAGGTCGTCAAAGATAGCTGTTGCGTAGTCGAAGTTGCGTCCAGCTATCACTGAGTAAGCCATCTGGACCTGAACCTTGTTGGCTTGGTCCAGTGACCCACTCTTCCCACTCATGCACTGAATGAAGTGTGAGAAGATGTAGTTTAGCTGGGAAGGCATCAGTGCCTTCTTCACAAGAGTCAGCTTCTTGTTGGGAATCGTAGTTCTTGGTTTGGGTTCCCAAGCGTATTCCATGGCATCCAGGAATTGGATGAGTTCAGCGTCAGTTGGCAAGGCGTCGAATCCATTCCTGGGTTTGTCGGGAAAACGTAGAGCTTTCCTCAGGCCTAGGGCAGTCATCATCCCTGAGCCCAGTTGGGTGCTGAAGGAGATAGCAGGAACCTGTTCACCCTTTTTGTTGGTGATAGAGGTTTCATCAGCAGTAAACCAGAATTGCTGGAGAAGAGCTTTGGAGGGTGTTGGATCCACAGTGATAGCGTAAGCAATGCAGGATTGCTTCAGAAACATTGCGACCTCCTTCAGATGAGGATACTTGACACCATCAAAGTCGAGGCGAGCAAGATGGTTGTTTTTTGGGAGCTCAGAGTCAGAAATTGCGAATTTGACGTTCTTTGAGGCGATAAGTGCAGATTGAGTCATTCTGAATCAGAAGTAGATAAACGAGTAGAAAAAGGTTTAGTCTTAAAATAAGGAAGATTTGCTAGTTTCTATTTTGAGGAAAGAAACGTAGGAAATCAACATATTTTTAGAGGAAAACAGTTTATCTTAGAACAAGATTTAAGAACAAGAAGAAAAACCAAAGATTCTTGAATAGAGACAATCAAAGTAACATGGTTTTTAAAGAATAAAATCAAAAATGAAAATGATTTTATAAATGAGATTTGAGAACAGAATAAGATGAAGAAGATCAAGAATAACCTGTTCATCTTTGAGGTTGAAGATGCAAATGCTTGAGAATTGCTAGAATGCTTGAGAGTATTCTTGCTTTGAAAGTATTTGCAGAAGGCGTAAAAATGATAAGAATGGAAAAACATTCTTTTTATACGTGAGAGAGAGGAGAGAGAGTGTGAGAGAAGCGGGAAAAAAAACAAATGCTCATCATGACATGGACACGTCCCACGAAGTTGATTGGATAGAAGAGCAACGGACAAACGTGTCAGAAAAAGGCATGTCGTGGATTGTCGGTTCAAATGACGTCATAGAAGAGAGAGAGTGTTCATTTGTCCGTTTTGAAAGTATCACTGAAGAAAAGTCAGCGATAGATTTTCCTTTTTGAAAGTATCCCTGATGGAAAAGATAGGGATAGAGTTTCTTTTAAAAGGATCACTGACAAGAAATATCAGTGATTAAGGTTTATATTTTAAACATCTCAACTGAATGAAGATTCAGTTGTAGGGATTGAGAAAACATACATGAGAGTCAGAAAATTTATCAGAGAATGATGAAAGGGGAACTTTTGATTACTGACACAATACATGAACGCTGAATAATTATTCTTCAAGGTTCAGCATTCCAAGCTCATTGATGAGAAAGTTGAACCTTGTCTCATCAAGAGGTTTGGTGAATATATCAGCAAGCTGAAAGTCAGTAGGGATAAAGTGAAGTTCAAGATCACCATTCATCACATGATCTCTGATAAAGTGATATCTGATCTCTATGTGTTTTGTCTTTGAATGTAGCACTGGATTATTTGCTATAGCGATAGCACTAGTGCTGTCGCAATAGATAGGAATCTTTGACAGCTGAAGGTCATAATCTAATAGTTGATTTCTCATTCACAAGATTTGAGAACAACAGCTTCCAGCGGCTACGTATTCAGCTTCAGCTATGGAAGTGGACACAGAATTTTGCTTCTTGCTTATCCAGCTTACCAGCTTTCCTCCCAGGAGTTGACATCCACCAGTGGTACTCTTTCTGTCGAGTTTACAGCCTGCAAAATCACTATTAGAATAACCAGTTAGATCGAACCCTGAGTCTTTGGGATACCAAAGACCGAGGTTAGGAGTTCCTTTCAGATATCTGAAAATTCGCTTTACAGCTATCAGATGGGATTCCTTGGGTTCAGATTGATAGCGTGCACATAAACAAGTAGAGTACATGATGTCAGGTCGGCTCGCTGTGAGATACAGCAGGGAGCCTATCATTCCTCTATAGGCAGTGACATTAACAGGTTTTCCAGAAGGATCTTTCTTAAGTGTCAGGGGTGGTGCCATAGGAGTTTTCATCGCTGAAGTTTGTGTGAGATCAAACTTCTTCAGCATATCTTTAACATACTTACCTTGGCAGATAAAAGTACCTTTGTCAGATTGTTTAATCTGAAGACCAAGAAAATATGTCAGCTCACCCATCATACTCATTTTATATTCTTTCTTCATTCTTTCAGCGAAGCGAGTACACAGAGATGGGTTAGTAGAACCAAATATTATGTCATCAACATATATTTGTACAAGAATTATATGACCTTTTATCTTTCTGAAAAATAACGTATTATCAATCTTGCCACGTTCAAAATTTTCAGAGATAAGAAAAGATGAGAGAGTGTCATACCAAGCACGAGGGGCTTGTTTTAGACCATAGAGAGCCTTATCCAATTTATAAACATAATTTGGATGCTTAGGGTCATAGAACCCTGGTGGTTGTTCTACATAGACTTCTTCATTCAGCTTTCCATTCAGAAATGTTGATTTTACATCCATTTGATAAACGATGAAGTCTTTATAGACTGCATAAGCTAAGAATAGTCGAATTGCTTCGATCCTGGCCACAGGGGCAAAGGTTTCATCATAGTCTATGCCTTCCTCTTGTCTGTATCCCTGAGCAACAAGTCGAGCCTTGTTGCGGGTTACAGTTCCATGTTCATCTAACTTGTTTCTAAACACCCATTTGGTGCCTATTACAGTTTTATCAGATGGTCTAGGAACGAGATTCCAAACTTTGTTTCGAGAAAATTCAGTCAGATCTTCTTGCATAGCGCTGACCCAGTTTGGATCTCTAAGGGCATCATCAGTCTTCTTTGGTTCTATTAAAGAGAGAAAGTTTACAAAGAGACAGATATTACCTGAGCTTCGTCGTGTCTGAATACCTGCATCTGGATCACCGAGAATTTGATCTATTGGGTGATCTCTGGTCCATCGCTGAGCAGGAGCATGATCGCTTAACTCAGAGGTTGGATCAACAATTGGGATGTTTACTGATGAGGACGTTTGAGGTTCATCATCAATTAACTGTTGAGTAGGTTCACTAGAGAGGTTTCCAGACGAAGGCAGATTTGATGGTAGTAATGTGTTTAGAGGTTCAGCTGAAACCCATGAGGTGGATTCAGCGGTAGGATGTATAATGTTTGGATCATCATCAGCGGCTGAAGGATCAGAATGCTGATGGTTTGAGAAGAAGGGTTCTGTTTCTCTATAGTGAGAAAGCATCCAAGCATTTAACTCTTCATTGTCAGCGATTGGTTTAGAGTTCGCTGAGCGAGTTTCATCAAAAGTGACGTGAATTGTTTCTTCTACGGTTTGTCTTCTCTTGTTGAAAACTCTGTAGGCTTTGGAGATGGAGGAATATCCTAGAAATATTCCATCATCTGCTTTTGGGTCGAACTTTCCAAGTTGATCTTTGTTGTTTAAGATAAAGCACTGACAACCAAAGATATGAAGAAAGCTGATAGAAGGCTTCCTTCCAAGAAAAAGTTCATAAGCTGTCTTCCCAAATCGCTTTATTATCAGCGATCTATTTTGAGTAAAACATGCAGTGTTTACAGCTTCTGCCCAAAATTGAGTAGGGAGATGAGAATCGCTGAGCATTGATCTAGCAGCTTCTATGATCGTTCTGTTTCTTCTTTCAGCGACTCCGTTTTGCTGAGGTGTTCTTACTGAAGAGAAGTTGTGAGAGATTCCCTTGTTCTCAAAGAAATTGTTCAGGGAACTATTTTTGAATTCAGTTCCATGATCACTTCTTATTGAACGAACAGTAAGATTGTTCAGCACTTCCATCTTTTTGACAAAAGATATTAGTTCTTCTGGAGTATCACTCTTACAGCGAAGAAAGATAACCCAGGTGTAGCGAGAATATTCATCTACAATGACAAGTGTATATTTCTTTCCAGCTATTGATTGGATGTTGACAGGGCCAAACAGATCCATATGCAAGAGCTGAAGAGGACTTGTCACTGAGGAAACTTGTTTTGACTTGAAACTAGCTTTTGTTTGTTTTCCTTTTTCACATGCTGAGCAGAGAGATTCTTTAGCATATGAGTGCTGAGGAAGGCCAGAAACCAGTTCCTTAGATGAGAGAGAATTCAAGGTTTTGAAGTTTAGATGAGAGAGCCTTTTATGCCATAGCCAGTTGACATTAGAAGAGGCCTTAGAGAGAAAACATAAGTTTTCAGTGATAGTAGAGTCCATATCTATTACATAGACATTTTCTCTTCGATAACCACTGAGAGCAAGTTTTCCTTTTTCATCTACCACTGAACATGCTTTCTTAGAAAAGCGAACTTCGTAGTCTTTGTCACATAGCTGACTGATGCTTAGAAGATTGTGCTTCAGTCCATCTACATAAGCGACTCTTCGAAAGGTAGTTGTCCCATTGCTGAGGACACCAAACCCTCGGGTAAATCCTTTTCCATTTCCACCAAAGGTCACAGAGGGACCTTTCTCTTCCTTGTATTCAGTGAGCAGGTCTCTTTGTCCAGTCATATGACGAGAACATCCACTATCGATATACCAGATGCCCTTTGATCCCTGCATACATAAGGAAGATTAAGCGTTGTTTGGTACCCACTTTTCAATGGGTCCTTCAGAGTTAGTGGATAAGGAAGATTCAGCAGTCTTCACAGCTGATGAAGATTCAGCTTCAGTGGTAATCTTCACTTTCGTTAATTTCTTAACCTTAGTGGTATATTTCACTTTGGTTGATTTTTCAACTTTGGTGACTTTCTTTGCCTTAGAGGCATTTTTCTTCACTTTAGCTGTTTTATCAGCTTTGGTGGTATTTGGACATTTACTTGCAATATGATCAGTAAAACCACAGTGATAACATTTTCTGTATTTGAAAATGGTTTTAGGATCAGTAGAAGGTTTTGCAAGTTTAAGATGAGCAGGACTAGGTCCGAGAAGGCTTTTCTCATGAGATATGGGAGGGATTTTCATTTTTTCAGATCTCGTTGGTCTAAGGTCAATCTTTAGCTTTGGAGGACAGAGATCAAAAATTTCTATCACAGAGCTAGAGGATTGCTTAGCTGAAGGTTTAGAACGAATTTTCAGCTTTGCTTTCCTGGTTGTCTTCTGAGGAAGGAGAATGGACTTTCCTTTATCCGTAGACTTAGTGTCTTTGGATTTTTCCTCAGAGATGGGATTTGAAGAAGAACAGGGATAGAATTGATTATAAGAAGTGTCAAAGAAAGATGTGACAAAAGTTCCAAACTTAAGCGAGGAACTTTCTTCTTTAGGATCATCCTGAGGTGTCCAAAAACCAAGACCAGTTTTATCACTTTCAGGAGTTTGAGCATTTATTATCTCAGAGATCTTTGTTGATGATTTGCACCATTTTTCAACATGAGCCTTTTCTGCTTTTAGAGCAGCAATGGCTTGTTCGCGTTCAATGCTGATGATTTCATTTATAATGACTTGATCTTTCAACTTTTCTTCTAAAAGATTTAGTTCACTGATCTTTTCATGACATTTCTCTAGCTCTTGAGTTAAATACACATTTTTATTTTCAGCTTGAGTTTTGTCGTTTAGAGCATTATAAAGGTCAATCGTCAGCACATCAACAGCGCGACTTCTCTCAGCTTCAGGCAGAGAGGGATTTATAGAGATAGATACCTGAGATGATATGTAGCTCATAGAAGGTTCAGATGGTTCTTCTACTTCTTCTTTAATCTCAGTCATGAGGCAAAGATTAGCGACTTCTTCTTCATCAGAAGATGATTCTTCTGATTCAGCCCAGTCATGTTCTTCAGCGATGAGACCTTTACCTTTTCGCTGATAGCTTTTCAGCTTTTGATATTTGTTCTTCAGCTTATGGTATTTGTCATCACTAGATCTTCTTGAGGTAGAAGGTTTGAAGACCTTTTTCGACCTGCACTCACTAGCAAAATGTCCAATTTTTTCGCAGTTATAGCAAGTGGCTGTAGCCTTATCAACCGGAGTTGATTTTGGCTTTTCAGTAAGAGAGAGAGGTTTACTTCTTCGGAAGTTACTCTTTCTTGCAAATCTCTTAAAAGAGTTTGTCAAGAGTGCTAAGGACTCATTAAACTCTGAAAGATCAGGGTCTGATAGATCCTCAGATTCAGAATCTAACTCAGTGATGGTGAGAGTAGATCGCTGAGATGGAATTATCTCTGACGAGACTAAAGCAACAGGAGTGCTTTTGGAGTCTTTAGAATCTTTTACAAGATTCTTCTTCAGGAGATTAGATTGCTCATAGTTGAGCAATATTCCATACAGAGTGCTTAGAGAGAGAGTATGTAAGTCTTTTGTCAGCTTAAGACATATTGAATAACTGTCCCAGCTTTCAGGAAGACTTTCCAAGAATTTTGTTAGGACCTCAGAATTAGAATAGGTCCTACCAACAGTTCTTAGGTCAATGATTAGGCAGTTAAACCGCTGATGAACGTCAGAAAGAGATTCATTCTTACCAGCTATAAAACTTTCATACTGTCTTACCAAGTTAATCTTTCGAGTCTCTTGGATTTCAGTGGTGCCCTCATATTGAACACATATGATTTCCCACATTTCTTTAGAAGTTTTTAGATGCATGATGGAATGGAAAACTTCATCAGGCAGAGCCATTGATATAATGGTCTTTGCTCTTGCATCTATGCCTACCTTCTTTTTATCTTCATCACTCCACTGTCTTATTTCTTTAACGACATATCGTTCAGGGACAGCTTCAGTGGTGACAGTAGCGGGAACCGCAGCTATAATTCTAACAGGTTCATAGGGTCCGTTTTCAATATATTCAGGTATAGTAGGATCCGCACCTTCAAGAAATAGCATCATTCGATTTTTCCATAGAGAAAAGTTATCTCTGCTAAATCGAGGAGGTTTAGAAAGTGAACCATTATCATAGTAGTTTGTGTTTGTGTTTAGTGCCATTTTAGAATAGCAAGGAAGAGTATACAGCAAGATCTTGTTTATTAGATTAAACAAACTGCTCTGATACCACTTGTTGGTCCCGAAGGTGCTTAACAAGTTTGTAGAAGGGGGGGGTTGAATACAAACACAGAAATTAAAGTTTAATAGATTATTTATTGATAAATCAAATACAATTTACAAGTTTGTTGCGGAATAAGATTAAGACAGACTCAATCTAAACAAACTTAAGAAACACTAAGATGATTGCACAAGAAATTCAGAGAATGGGGGATTAAGAGAGAGATAGAAAACAAGGGTTTCTATATGGAGTTCAAGGATTGAGCACACTCTTAGATGGAGAGGTAATCTTTCTATTTATACCCTATGCATTAAATGCATGGCAGGGCACTTTACACGTGGCGTTCAGTGATTGGCTTTGGGAGTTTGACTTTGGGAGACATGCTTTCGGCCGTATCATGAACAGTGTAGTTGACAGAGTTGTTGTACGATTTGTGGCAGAGACGTGTCCGTTCTGACACATCGTACTGGTTGTGCAAGTTAAGACAAAATGAGACTTGAGGCATAAGCTACGTGATCTTTTGATCGCTGAATATCTCTTCCTTCAGAGATATAAAGTTTAGCTATCGCTGAAGCTTTTCCTCATGTTCCTTCGCGTATAAGTAGAGTCGTCTTTGCTTCACTGATATCCGCATCAGGTCACTAGTAGACTTGTCTTTGTTCAGTGGCTTCGTCTTCGATTCAGCTATGAACATATGTTGACGCGAGACTTGTCTTCAGGGATTACGTTAGCTGTTTACTTCAGAAACTACCAGCGATAACTGAACAGACTCAGTTTGATCGTTGATAGTGAAACTAATACATATGAAATGTTTACAAGAAAGGTCATCAGCGATAACTGAACAGACTCAGTCTGATCGCTGATGGTGAAACACTAATACATATTAAAACGTAATTTTCACTAAGTATAGAAGAGGGTCGTTATCAAATCACTGAGAGAGTTTGGATCAACAAAGAGAATAGATGCACGTTCTAGAGAGACCAATGCACATGAGGTGTGATACACACATGAAATGAAATAAGACTAATTTGGATGTTTTAGTTGTAAGGCTCAAATGTCTCATGGGTTATATGTGCTCACCAATCAATCAATGCTAGTTTCAAATAGCAAGACACACCAAGCAGCCTTAGGTGACCAATCGACCAATTCATTAGTGTTGTGTGTTCCTTAGAGTCTAACAAGAACTTTTCATTATGTTCATATATATAAAAGAATTACTGCCCTAGAACAAATCAATTATTTAAGTTTTTAACACCCCACACTTTTAGACCATGCATTGTCCCCAATGTATACTCTTATGCTAAAGAAACACATATAAAGATGAGAGGAACAGAAAACTCCCCTGGATGTCCTTCCAATGCATGACCGGGTGCAGTGTTGATTAATCCATGTAAGCACCGACGTGTATGAGAATGTCAGCCTTCGACGATTTATCAGCACTTTCCTGTTGAGACACAACAACTTGGACCAACTTCGTTAAAGCATAATAGAAATTCAATAGCAGTTAATAAGAAAATTTTCAAAATTTCCCCCTCCCCAACTTAAAGATATGCATTGTCCTCAATGCTGGGAAGTGAAACTCAACCAAGAGGGGTCTCAGGATCCAAGACAGATAAACAGAGAACAAAGAGATAAACCAAAGCAAACTAACTAACTTGTTCTCATTTTCACAGGGAAACGCGATTGTACTTAGCATGTGCAACAAGCCTTTTAAACCCCTAGGTTCCCCCTAGTGGACGAGTGAAGTCTCGTGAGGGTTTACAGTGAACATACCCACAAAGTTCATTTAACTATAACTCAATTAACTGACTCGATCTTAAAGTAGGCAAACAAATAAAAGGCAATAACGCAAAAATACAAAATATACGGATAAAAGGAACTGATAATATGACTAAGAGTCATATACCGGCTCGGCAAGAGCTGTGATCTCCAAAATATAGCCATCGTGATCTCTAGGGGTGATGTACAACTTCAGTCTTTGCCCATTTACTTTGAAGGATGCCCCACCTTTCTTATCCTGAATTGTGACAACACCGTGTGCACCTCTCGCACAATGTATGGGCCATACCATCTAGACCTCAACTTGCCTGGGAATAACTTCAAACGAGAGTTATAGAGCCACACTTTCATCCCTACATGGAACGAATTTCGTGATATGTGTCTGTCATGAAAAACCTTAGTTTGTTCCTTGTATATGCGGGAACTCTCGTATGCATCCCGTCTCAATTCTTCTAACTCAAGTCTCCGATGGTCACCGACTTCTTTTAAATCTAGATTCAGCTTCTTGATTGCCCAAGCAGCTCGGTGCTCCAACTCAACTGGTAGATGACAAGCTTTTCCATACACGAGTCGATATGGAGACATGTATATGGGTGTCTTGTATACGGTGCGATATGACCATAATGCATCTTCCAATTGACTCGACCAATCCTTCCTATTAGGTCTCACGATCTTCTCTAGAATATGCTTAATTTCACGATTCGAGACCTCGACCTGTCCGCTAGTCTGTGGGTGATATGGTGTGGCTATCCTGTGTGTGATCCCGTAGTGTTTTTCCAGAGCACTAAACTTCATATTATGGAAGTGGGTTCTGCCATCACTGATGATGACTCTCGGATACCCATGTCGAGTGAAAATGTGGCTTTTGACAAACTTGCATACTACCCGGTGATCGTTCGTTTTGGTCGCGATAGCCTCCACCCACTTAGAGACATAGTCAACAGCGAGCAGAATGTACAAATTACCCTGGGATGATGGAAAAGGACCCATGAAGTCTATACCCCATACGTCAAAGATCTCGACAGTCAGGATAGGGTTGAGACGCATCATGTCCTTTCGTGAAATATTTCCCAGGCTTTGGCATCGAAGACAGGATTTTACAAAGTTCTGAGCGTCCCGAAATATGGTAGGCCAAAAGAATCCACACTCAAGTACTTTGATCCCTGTCTTCTTTCCACTGAAGTGTCTCCCATATGCATAACTGTGACAATGCTTTAAAATGTCTTCGTGATCACTGTCGGGGACACATTTCCGGACAATCTGATCCATGAGTATTTGAACAGCTCAGGATCCTCCCAGTAGTAATACTTAAGTTGCGAAAAGAAGTACCGTTTCTGTTGAGTTGTCCAATCATGTGGTAACTTCTTCACAACTAAGTAATTAACAATATGTGCAAACCAAGGAAGCCTAGATATGGCAAATAACTGTTCATCCGGGAAAGATCCCTGGACTTCTTCCTTGTCAGGATCTGAACTGTGGGGATTCAAGACATATGGTCGGCTACTACATTTTCGCACCCTTTCTTATCTCGAATTTCCATGTCAAACTCTTGTAATAGCAAAATCCACCTAATAAGCCTAGGTTTGGCTTCTTTCTTATCAAGCAGATGGCGAAGAGCTGAATGATCCGAGTAAACGATCACCTTCGCTCCCCACAGGAATAAGCGGAAATTTTCCAATGCAAACACGACAACAAGTAACTTTTTCAGTGGTCGTGTAGTGCATCTGGGCCTCGGAGAATGTCCGACTAGCATAGTAAATGGCAACGAGCTTTTTATTCACCCGTTGACCAAGCATAGATCCCATCGTTTCATTACTTGTGTCACACATTAACTCAAATGGCAATGACCAGTCTGGTTTTTGCATGATGGGTGCCTCGACAAGCTTTTTCTTGATGGTCTCAAACGCCTCTAGACAAGTTTTATCAAAGACAAGTGAATTATCCTTGGTGAGTAGATTGCACAAGGGTCGTGAAATGGCACTAAAGTCTTTTATAAATCGCCTATAGAAGCCCGAGTGTCCTAGAAAGGAACGAACACCCTTCACTGACGTCGGTGGAGGTAAGGTGGAGATTACCTAGACCTTTGCTCGATCAACTTCAATGCCACGTTCAGAAATCACATGATCGAGCACAATTCCTTCTCGAACCATGAAATGGCTCTTCTCCCAACTTAGCACTAAGTTAGTTTCCTCACAACGTTTCAGCACCCTCTCAAGACTATGGAAACAACTTTCAAATGTCTCGCCAAATACTGAGAAGTCATGCATAAAGACCTCCAATGACTCGCCCAACATGTCACTGAAGACTGACATCATACACCTTTGGAATGTAGCAGACGCATTACATAATCCAAATGGCATTCGTCGGAAAGCAAAAGTGCCATAAGGACATGTAAATGTCGTATTCTCTTGGTCATCAGGGTGTATGGCCACTTGATTGTATCATGAATAACCATCCAAGAAGTAGTATAATTTCTGGCCTGCCAGCTTCTCTAGTATTTAGTCGATGAAAGGTAAGGGGAAATGGTCTTTCAACGTGACTACATTCAACTTTCTGTAGTCGATGCAGACTCGCCATCCAGTGACGGGGCGAGTAGGAATGTTTTCCCCTCTTCTCTCCACAATGGTGATGCCCGATTTCTTGGGCATCATTTGTGTCGGGCTCACCCAGGGGCTATTAGAAATGGGATATATGATCCCGACATCCAACCATTTGATAACTTCTTTCTTCACCACATCCCTCATGTTCGGGTTTAGCCGTCTTTGAAATTCACGTGAGGGTTTGGCATTAGGCTCGGTGTGGATTCTATGCATGCATACCGAAGGACTGATCCCTCTCAAATCGGTTATCGATCATCCAATTGCCTTCTTATGATCTTTTAGAACAGAAATAAACATGTCCCTGATCAGGTGTGAGTGATGATGAGATAATAGCTGGTAGGGTGCCATCGTCTCCTAGGAAGATATACTTAAGGTGATCTGGTAGTGGCTTAAGCTCTAGCACATGTGGCTTTTCAAGTGAACTCTTTGGAGGTTTATGAGCTAGACTTGGCAATGGTTCAACTTTATGAGACTAGGGTGGTTGATTAGGCACAAGAGGCTCAGCAAGCAATGCCTGGACCTCATGTAAATCTACCAGATCAAGATCATCCTCTGATGAGATAGAAAAGTATCGAGTGAACAAATCGTCTTGCAGTATGCTTGAAGTGTATTCTTGGGTACATTCATCTGTAAAGTCTATGGAGTAACACTCGGTTTCAGTCAGAGGGAAGGAGGATGGTGCAAAGATATTCATACGTAATTTTCGATTACCAAAGGTAATGTCCATCACTCCAGATCGGCAATTGATTGATGCGTTTGCAGTCGCCAAGAATGGTCGACCGAGAATCGTCGTAGGGCTTTTATCTCTACAAATGCCCTCGGTATGTAGCACAAGAAAATCCACGGGATAGTAGAAGTCCTCTATCTTCAAAATCACATCCTCAAGCACTCCCCTCGGTGTCTTAACAGATCGATCAACGAGTTGTAATAACACACTGTTGGTTTGAGTTCACCAACTCAAACTAATCATACACCGATCCTGGCAAGATATTCACACTAGCCCCTAAATCAAGCAAGGCACTCTTTATAACGGAATTTCCCATAATGAAAGGGATCAATGGAGCTCCAGGGTCCTTGCATTTTTTTGGTAGGGAACTAGATATAATAGTACTGGCTTGCACAGTAACTTTAATCTTTTTGGGGATCGAAGTCTTTTGTCTGCAGTTTTGAGTGCACAATTCTCTCAAGAATTTGGAATAAGCCGGGATTTGTTTGATGGCATCTAGTAATGGTAGATTTATCTTTACTTGACGAAAGACGTCCATTATATCATCATTTTTCGGTCCTTTTTTCCAAATGGAAATGCCGCAGATTCATTTAAAGCGGCAGGGAATGGAACAGTGGGTTCTTGATTAGGCAATCTCGAACCCTCCCCATCTTGAGATTTATCGACATCCAATGTGATTGGAACTTGATTTGCCTTTTCAGACTTTACTCCCTGCTCAATTTCTTTCCCTTTTCCTTTTTTCGTTTGAGAGCTTTCAACATTTTCTTGAGGGAGGGGGTCCAGTTGACGGCCACTTCCCAAAGTGATTTCATTTATGTGCTCATGACTAGGATTTGGCTTAGTCATACTTGGCAGCGTACCCCCATCCCTTCTACTCAGCTGTTCGGCCAGTTGACCGACTTGTTTTTCTAGAGCAACAATAGACTGAGCAGTAGCAGCAACAGACTGGGCATTGTTGTTTGTTATTTGCATGTACTCTTTCATCATTGCCATCATATCTTGCATTTGTTTTTCAAGTGGCGATGAACCATGTATGTTGTTGTTATAATTATTATTACCACCAAAGTTTTGATTGTGACTTTGATTACCATGGTGGTGATTTCTAGAGTGAGAATGATTGTGATTTTGTCCCTGAAATTTAGGCTGACTCGACTGACCCTCATGATGGTGATTTTGGAATCGGGGTTGATTTGAAGGACCCTCTTGATTGTTTTTCGAAGAAAGATTGGGATGCTTTCACCATCCTGCATTATAGATGCTTTAAAATGGGTCTTGATTATGATTACCAAACCCCTGGGATTGATTTACGCTCTCAGAATGAAAAACTATGCACTCACTTGCAGAATGTGAAGAATCCCCACAATTAGTGCATGCATTTTGAACCTGGAGAACATCATTTTTCTTCCCAATCATCCAACCTAAAACAAGATCGATCTTTTTGGACAACTCACCAATCTCACCCTTGAATTCTCTCCTCAAATCTTTCCTCAAATCATTTAACCCTTCAGTATTAGATACTGATGACACTGAACTAGGATTCGTCCATGAGAAATTATGTGATGTAATGCTTCGACTGCATGTTTCTAAGAATTGCCATGCCTCCTCATCACTCTTTGTCATCATCGTTCCCCCACTTTCGGCATTAACTAGACCTCGGTGAGTCGGGTCTAAGCCATCTAAGAATGTTTTCACCAAGATCCATTTTAGGTATCATGGTGAGGGCAGGAACGAAGAAGCTCTTTCAGTCGCTCAAATGCCTCGTGAAACTCTTCCCCAGGTTGCTGCTGAAAATTGGAGATCGCTCGACGTATCTCCGAATTTTTCCTTATGGGGAAGTACTCGGCTTAAAACTTCTTCTGCGTATCACCCTAGGTGGAAATGCTCCTTGGCTCAAGTGATATAAACCACTGTTTTGCTCTCCCTTTCAGAGAAAAGGGGAACAATATAAGCGTAAGGTGGTCTCGGGTGAGACCTCGAATATTGTTGGTATTGTAGATGGCAGTGAATTCGTATAAGTGATTATACGGTTCTTCTTTGGATAGGCCATGGAAGTTTGGAAGCGACAGAATGAGATGCGGACGAATCTCATAGTAAGTATCCTCATCACCAGGTAAGGATATCGAGGATGGGTTCTCGTAAGCGTCGGGTTGGATAAGTTTCCAGAGGAGGGTGATTTGGTGGTGGTGGATTTTCCATTTCTTCTTCAGTATCACTCATTAAATTTTTGTGAATTTCAGTCTTAGGCTTCTTGATTACGGATTTCTAGCTCGCCTTTCAGTTTCTTCTAATTCATGCACTCCAAAAACGGGCAAATCTTTCTTAGATCTAGTGTGGTGCATACAACTTAAAAGAACTAGTTATTGACCTTAATCAGATCAAAACTTATAACTACGTGACAGACAACCTAATAAACAATTAAAAAAACGCAATTAAAGTAGAGACTCGACTAAAAAGAACACGGAAAATAAAACTTTTTTTTTATATATAAAAAAAACTAACACTAAGCACACAAAAGAAAGCACACTAAAAAAATACTAAAAAAACAAAGACAAGAAGATTTATCTAACCCGCTAGAGATCAAGCAAACAATCTGCAAAACACTATTATAAGGTATCGAGTAGCAATCTATTCAAAAGATAACGCAAACAGATAAAATTAATACAAACCAATTAATCTAAGTGCATAACTACCCGGTAACGGCGCCAAAAACTTGATGCACACGTCGTTAAACGCACAACAAGCTTTAAATTTATAAACCGAGACTAATCCAGTAAATGGGTAAGTCGGGTATCATTCTTCTCAGGGAGTCAGTGGTTAAATTAACAACTTGTGTTAAAACCGAATGCACGTGTGTCACAATGATTAGCTACCCAATTTGATCTTATAAGCTCAAAACTCACTAACTAAAACCGAAAATCTACTTGGCACAAATACATTACTTCAAAAGAGTTGGATTTTAGAGAGTTACAATAACTATTAAACGAATAAATAACGACACTTTATACTATACTTAACTAACGAAAACGAAACGGGAACTTTATCTATCAAACTAACATTCAATCAAAGAATATAAATTCACCGTAGGACTTTCATCAAACATTTGGCGTGCAATCCAAATAAACATAAACCAATACTTAATTGACTAAATAAATCAAAACCAACATCAATTCAATTATGAATTCTAAGATAAACAAAATACTAGCAATTATCAAAAACCCAATGGAATGCTTTGAAATCAAACCATGCCGACAATAAACAATTGAAACCAACTATGTGAAAAAAGAATTAACAAATATGGTGCCTAATTGAAACTTACGAGACTTAAACTAAGGAGTTAAACGAAGCCAAAGGAAGTAACCTGTCGAATGTAAAACAAAACAAGTTTAGAGTTCACCTGGTAAAGAAAACGCAGCAGCAAGAAGACTTCCGATCAAGCCTCAAACCGATGTTTCTTTCCTTCTGTCCAACAGCACCGATGGAGCCCAAAGTCGACTCCTTTCTTGTTGTTTTTTCGTCCTCCTCCGGCCTCTGTTTTCTGCAGTAAAATAGTTCGAAATCATCCCTTCAGCAGCCCCGAAAAACAGCTTTGAAATCCCCTTGATTCCTCTTCAATCGATTCTCCAAAACTCCACTTGAATATAGGATGTGATCCTTCCTTCTCTCGATTTGTGCCCCCCTTTCAAGATGTTAGCTAGTAATTTTGTACATATTTTATCTATTAATATAATATGTTTTGCATCTTAGTTTAGCTTAAATTATGCATTTTTAGTTTAATTCGCATTTGCATCCATCATTCGTTCCGTGTTCGGATCATTTTCGAAAAACTTACGACTTTATTCAAAGGCTGATTATGTTGAGAATTACACTCGGTTCGGTTACAACGGATGCTGAGAATTACAACGGAAGCAATGAAGAGAGCGGAAAAGGCTGATTATGTTGCGCACGACCCGTGCGGTATTCAAGCCAAAAGCACGTACGACCCGTGCGCCCTACTTTTCGGACAGAAGAAAACGCACGACCCGTGCGTTCCTATGAAGGAAAAACTCACGGCCCGTGCGCCCTCTCCAGACCCCTTTTTGCTTTATCCTCTGCAACCCCTTTTTGCCTTATCTCTTTAAAAATACAGATATTTCTGCAGGGGAAAGTTTTTTTTGGACTGATATTTTTCTTTTGCTTTCTCTAGTGGTTAAAAGGCTTTTAGTTTTAGCATATACAGCCACCTAATTACTTTTTCAGCTTTTCTCTCAAAAACCTTTTTGTTCTTCTTCAAGAACCTTTTCATCTTCCATGGATGTTGCTGTAGATTAAGCTTGAAGATAGATGTCATAGTTCAGTATTTCTTTTTGATATTATCAGCAAGGATTGAAGTTGTATTTGGATTCTAAGTTCATCAAGTTCTAATCTTTGGGTTCTCCTATTGAGTATTGTATCCCTTTCATAATCTTTGATTTATGTTCTTAATATTGTCTTATAAATCAGTATTATCACATGATTGTTGGTATTCATGTTGATTCATTTTCGTTTTATGAATCAATGAGTATGAATGATACTTTTGTCATTAGGTTATAAACATCAAAGTTAGGTTTAATGTTTTTCACATATTATTCATGCTTAGCTATTTCATAGATATATGTAGAAATGTTGTTTGATGATATCTTTTATATTTTCTGTTATATATTAGTATCTAGTATATATATATATATATATATTTTTTTTTTTGTTTAGTTTCTTAATTAATAAAAGTCGTTTTTAGTTCTTTTCACATATAAGATTGTGTGGTGATAATCAACAGTTATATTGAGAAATTGGTTAACTCGAAGTTAAATGGTACGATTATCGAAGGTTAGTTTTACGGTTCATCACCAACAGAAGTTGGGTTGCGATCGGAGACCGACTATTCGATAACCCTTTATCTAACAAATCGAATTACGAGTGGAAGTTTAAATTTGGCTTTTGGTCGATTAACCAACGATTCTAAAATTATCATGGAAATAGATAAAAGTAGGAATCGGAGAAATTACTTTATCAAAATCTTAATGCTTCTAGTTAGGTTGGATGTCACGGAAGTAGTCAAACTACTTAACTAGGAAGGTTTGTTTCACCTCGGAAGAGGATCTCAAACGTTTTTAGAAAGATAAACCTCTACCTCGGTATAACTGTTGGATGTCACCACTTCCATCTTGTACGTATGTCTTAGTTCGGTATATATCCTAGTTAGTCTTTCGTTATAATTTTGTATATTATCAAATAGATAGTTCGAGTCCCTTTTATGTATTTATGTTTTATTCTTGTATTTTGATTTAATAGATTAATCCTTAGTTTATAAAAATCTCCATCATTTGTGTTCACATAGCTAGTTCATGATTTATAGCAGAATTAGTACTTAAACCATTACTCCCTGTGATCGACCCGTATGCTACATAACCCGTACGCTTGCGGTAAAAATATAAAACACATCAAGTTTTTGGCGCCGTTGTCGGGGAGAAATCGGTTTAATATAGATTTAGCTATAGATTTACTAGACTATGTTTCTATCTATTCTTTTTCCTGTTTACTTTGTTATGCTGCCTTCTCACCTTAATTAATCTTCGATTTCTCTTTAGGTGTGGTACTTTTCGTGCATGATACGGAGATCGCAAAGTGTTGATAGCTCACTCTTTGATGACCCAGAGATCGAGGCAACAACACGAAGAAGGAACGCTGAGAGGAGATTAAGACAGAGACTAAGAAAAGCAAGGATGGCAGACATTCCACCGCCTAGATCTTTGATGGACTTTGCTACACCCAAGCATGAGGCTACCTCAAGCGTTACCAGGCCTCTTGTTCAAGAAACTAATTTTGAATTAAAGACTAACCTCATTTCATTCGTTCAGCAAGATCAATTCGGAGGAAACCCCATGGAAAACCCAAACGATCATCTGAATGCTTTTGAGGAAAAATGTGATACCATCAAGATAAACGGGGCCTCTGATGATGCTATCCGACTTCGGTTATTCGGTTTTTCTTTAAGAGATAAAGCAAAGAAATGGTTGACTAGCCATGATGCAAATACATTTACTACTTGGGCAGCTTTGTCAAAAGCCTTTCTAACCAAGTTCTTTCCGCCGGGGAAGACAGTCAAGCTCCGTAATGAGATTACCTCTTTTTATCAAGATGACCAGGAGTCTTTATATGAAGCATGGGAACGTTTTAAAGAGATTCAACGTCAATGTCCGCATCATGCCATTCCGCAATGGCTTCTGATCTAAACTTTTTACAATGGTTTGAAGAATGAGGTGAAAATTTCAATTGATGCAGCAGCAAGAGGTGCTATAATGTCTAAAACTCCCAATGAAGCGAAAACATTGTTAGAAGAAATGGCTTCTAACAACTATCATTGGAGCAACGATCGAGCCATGCCAAACAAATCGGTGCGGTTTGAATCGGATATTCTAACAATGCTTTCTGATAAGGTTGATGCCTTGAAGTCTCAAATCTCTAAAATCAATGGGAAACAAGCTGGATCAAGCTCATCGGTTAGTTTTTGTGATGCTTGTGGAGTTCAAGTCCACGATTCAGATGGGTGTTCAATTTTTATGCAAGTTCCACAAGGCACGACACTCGAGCAAGCGAATGCCATATACAATCAGTCACGGCCTCAAGGGGGGTTTAACTCTGGAAATAATCTCTATTCTCAAACTTATAACCCGGGATGTAAGCAACACCCGAACTTCTCATACCGCTTAAATCCCGGTCAGCAACCACCTCAACAATTATCTCAAGGGTTTCAGCCTTCCGGGCAGCAACAATCTCAACAGATATCGCAAGGTTTTCAGCCTCCCGGTTTTCAGCCGCGACCTCAATTACCATCTTCTCAACTACCGCCATTTCAACATCCTCCACAAAAGTCTAATCTTGAGACTTTGATGGAGAACTTCGTTATTAGCCAAGGGCAGAAGAATGATTAGTTCCATAATTCCATTCAGCAGGTAAATTCGAAGTTTGACTCTGTGGCCTCTCATAATAAAATGATCGAGACTCAAATTGCCCAGCTAGCCCAACAAGTTGCCAACCTCTCAAAACCTGGTACCCAGCTTCCTGCCAGCCTGAGCAAAACCCAAGGGCCCAAATTAATGTCGTTACACTTCGTAGTGGTAAGGTCCTTGATAAGGCAGTTGTGGAAAAGGTAGCAAAAGAAGGTATTAAAGACCAAGTGGTAAAAGCTGAAGGATCCCGGTAGTTTCTCAATTCCATGCTCTATTGGAGGTATGTCTATTCAGTGAGCTTTGTGTGACTTGGGTGCAAGCGTGAGCCTTATGCCTTTATCCGTTGTCCTCAAGGCCAAGTTGGGTGAACTTAAACCCACCAGAGTTTCTCTTCAGTTAGCCGATCGTTCAGTCAAATATCCGGTTGGAGTGTTAGAAGATGTACCATTACAAGTGGGCGGATTACTCATTCCTTGTGATTTTGTGGTAATGGACATGGTTGAAGACGTGAAAGTTCCCATCATACTTGGTCGTCCATTTCTAGCTACCGCTGGTGCAATGATTGATGTGAAGAACGACAAGTTATCACTGAATGTTGAAATGGAAAAAGTGAATTTTGAACTGCAAAAGTCTCTCGGCCTGCCAAGGTTGTTTGACGATTGTAATTACGCAAATCTTGTTGTAGATCTGACTGATAATGATGCAGCCATGAAGTCAACTTTGGATCCACTGCAGAATTACCTTTGTGGCTTATTGGACAAAACGAGTGAAGATGCTATGGCGTTTGACAAGCAATTTGATGGCAGGCCGTGCTACAAGGGGAGCCAGACAAGCCTTGATGTGATGGAGGCAACCGCAACAGAAGGGGCAGATGTTACACCGAAAAAGGTAGATCTAAAACCTCTCCCTTCTAATTTAACATATGCATTTCTAGGTAACAATAGCTCATATCCGGTTACAGTAAATGCATCCCTATCTCACATTGAACTTGACAAATTGTTACATGTTTTGAAAAAGTTTAAGAGTGTCTTAAGGTATTCCATAGATGACCTACGAGGGATTAGTCCCTCTTTTTGTACTCATCGCATCTTGTTAGATAATGAGAATGCCACCTCCATTGAGTATCAAAGGCGTTTAAATCCAAATATGAAGGAGGTTGTCAAGACAGAAGTCTTGAAGTTGCTTAAAGCGGGTATAATCTATCCCATTTCAGATAGTAGGTGGGTTAGCCCCGTTCAAGTCGTACCCAAAAAGGGTGGCATAACCGTTGTTAAAAATAATAAGAATGAGCTAATCCCGACTAAAATGGTTACAGGGTGGCGTATGTGCATAGATTACAGAAAACTGAATCTAGCCACCCGGAAGGATCACTTTCCTCTCCCTTTTATTGACCAAATGCTAGAAAGGTTGGCGCATCATGCATATTTTTGTTCTCTAGATGGATACTCGGGGTTTTTCCAAATCCCAATTCATCCAGATGATCAGGAAAAAACTACGTTTACATGCCCGTTTGGTACTTTCGCATACCGACGAATGCCTTTTGGGTTATGTAACGCGCCAGCCACTTTTCAAAGATGTATGATGGCAATATTTTCTGACTTTATCGAGCACACCATGGAGGTTTTCATGTACGATTTTTCGGTCCATGACACTAACTTTGATAGTTGCCTTTCGAATTTGACAAATGTCCTCCATAGGTGTCAAGAAGTCCATTTGGTTCTAAATTGGGAAAAATGTCATTTTATGGTCAATGAAGGTATTGTCTTAGGCCACGTTATTTCAAATTGAGGAATAGAAGTAGATAAGGCTAAGGTAGAAGTGATTGAACAATTACCACCTCCGGTAAACGTCAAAGGAGTGCGTAGTTTCCTAGGTCACGCCGGCTTCTACAGGCGCTTCATCAAAGACTTTTCTAAAATAGCAAGGCCTTTGACCGAATTACTAGCAAAGGACACTCCTTTCATCTTCACTAGTTCACGTCTCGAAGCATTTGACGCATTGAAAAGAGCGCTCATCTCGGCACCAATAATTCAACCGCCAGATTGGTCTCTCCCTTTTGAACTTATGTGTGACGCTAGTGATTTCGCTGTAGGAGACGTCCTTGGACAAAAGCGAGGTAACAAGTTGAACGCCATATACTACGCCAGTAAGACCTTAGATCCCGCTCAAAGTAATTACACTACGACCGAAAAGGAGCTGTTGGCGGTAGGATTCTCCATTGAAAAGTTTAGATCGTATCTTGTAGGCTCAAAAGTAATTGTCCACACCGATCACGCAGCTCTCAAATATCTTTTGAGTAAGAAAGATGCAAAACCGCGTTTGATTCGGTGGATTTTATTGCTCCAAGAATTCGATCTTGAAATCAAGGATAAGAAAGGCGTAGATAACTCTGTAGCTGATCACCTTTCACGTCTTTACGTTGATAATGATTTTCGTTCTCTTCCTATTGACGATTCCTTTCCCGATGATCAGTTGTTCGCTGTAGCCCATAGTGTCACTCCTTGGTTCGCAGACATCGTGAATTTCTTAGCTTGTGGTGTCAAACCGCATGATCTTTCTTCCTATCAACGTAAGAAATTCTTTCACGATGTCAAGCTATTCTTTTGGGATGACCCTTACTTGTACAAATCATGTTCTGACAGCATCGTCCGACGATGTATCCCAGAAGAAGAAGTTGAATCTGTGATATCTCATTGTCATACCTTACCATATGGTGGCCATGCTGGTACGAGTAAAACATCAGCGAAAATCCTTCAAAGTAGCTTCTGGTGGCCTTCCTTGTTCAAATATGTGGATATCTATGTCAAGAGTTGTGATCGTTGCCAAAGAACAGGCAACATCTCGCGTCGAAATGAAATGCCCTTAAATTCTATTCTTGAGGTAGAAATTTTCGATGTTTGGGGCATTGATTTCATGGGACCGTTTCCATCAAGCTACTCAAATAAATACATTCTTGTAGCAGTGGATTACATGTCCAAATGGGTTGAAGCTTTAGCTTCCCACAGCAATGATGCTCGTGTAGTCTCCAAGTTCTTTAAGAGAATAATCTTCCCTCGGTTTGGTGTACCGAGAGTTGTTATAAGCGATGGGGGACGACACTTCATTGAAAATAAGTTTGAGGCCCTCCTTAAAAAATATGGGGTTCATCATCGAGTTGGACTCGCTTACCACCCCCACACGAGTGGGCAAGTTGAAATCTCGAACCGAGAATTGAAAACAATCCTAGAAAAGACTGTAGCAACTTCAAGAAAGGATTGGTCTATAAAACTCGATGATGCTCTTTGGGCTTACCGAACAGCTTTTAAAACCCCTATTGGAATGTCGCCTTACCGACTAGTCTATGGGAAAGCATGTCACCTCCCGGTGGAGCTCGAGCATAAAGCATTCTGGGCCGTCAAGTGCCTAAATTTCAAATTTAAGGATGCTAAGGACCGACGAATTCTTCAACTATCCGAGTTAGATGAAATTCGTCTAAACGCGTATGAAAATTCGCGTATCTACAAAGAAAAAATGAAAAAGTGGCACGACCGACGACTTATACGTAGGGAGTTTAATGAAGGGGATCTGGTACTTTTGTTTAATTCCAGACTCAAACTCTTTCCCGGAAAACTCCGTTCCCGTTGGTCTGGCCCATTCACTGTAGTGCGTGTCTTTCCGCACGGCGCAGTCGAGGTTTCATGTGAGTCCCGCACTTTCAAAGTCAACGGGCAGCGATTAAAACATTACATTGCAGGTGAACCAATCACTAGACCCGTATCCCATGCACTTGCGCAGCCCACTGCGACTTAGTGACGAGTAACGCGCTCGTCCGAAATCCTCGACGCCGCATCTCTTCTTCCCCTTATTCAATTCTTCCGTCAAGCTCATGACGTAAAACGAGCGCTCTTGAAATTTATTAAGTAAATTTTTCTTCCTTTCTTTTCCTAAAAAAAAATACATATTGGTCAATGTTCAAAGCGCACGACCCGTGCGCTAGGCAAAGAATAAAAACGCACGGCCCGTGCGCTGTATGCGATCTGGTCTTCTGTTTGGTGCGCACGACCCGTGCGTTCTGAAAGCATAAACAGCGCACGACCCGTGCGCAGTGTTAGAAAGTCCAGTAACTTGCGTTTTTTTTATTTCTTCTCATTTCTCCTAAACTCTCCCTTCTTCCTCACGATATTTCTCCCAAGAAACCCTAACCCCTTTTTCTTCTTCTCCTAATCTCACATAAATCTCACACAAATCCTACATACAAACCCAATTTCTTCACCAAATCTCATCATCCTTCACCTTCTTCTCCACTATTTCAACCCCAAAACCTCCATTTCTACCCAAAATCCCAAAATCATCTCCCACACCCTAAACCTCCGAAATTCACCATCTAAACCCAACTTTTCTTAATTTCTTCTTCTACTCTACACTCCTTTACGCTAACCTTCCCCATTTCTGCCCTTTTCATTGATTTTGTTCCAATTTCACCCAATTGGAACCAAAACCTAAAAAAAAAAAAGAGTAAAAATATATTTTTGGGGATTTTGTGGAATCTTTAATTTTCAGGTTGCCATTGTGGAAAAGATTGAGGCTCACATGTTTAGAAGTCTGAAACTCATCATTCTTCGTTACGGTAACCTCGTTCCTTTCTTTACTTTTTGCGTAAGTTCATAATTTTTAGTTTCATTTCAATTTCTTCAGGACTATTCTTAATTCTAGTTTGTTTTAGTGTAGAATATTTATCTAGATTGGGCTGTTAATTGTGTTGGGACAGACATAGGATTGGTTTTTTATTTCAATTTTGTCAATCGTAAGTGTGTCCGAAATCCATGGCATCATCAAGTAGGTCTAAGAGGTCCCGGGGTGAGTCTTCTGAGCCGCGGGCTTCAAGTAGGATTGCAAATCCACCGACACCCTCTAGCATGGGCATTGTTTTGACCAACTCTAGTGACAAGGCTAGATTTAAAGACTTGGCAAAAAAGGCTATCTCAACAACGAGATTCCCTAAGGGTAATGACTTAATCACTTTAGAAGTCTCCAGGGGCGTATTCCAACTTCTAAAAAAATATTGGAATGCCAAAAATCCTTGTACAACGCGCAAGTACATACCCTAGGATCACCCTTGAGTTCCTAAGCACTCTTAGGAATCCGACACGAGACACCATCACCTTCCGAATTTTCAATCAAGAACGCCAACTAAATCTTAACGAAATCAATGACGCGTTCGAATTTTATGGTGATGGTACACTAGGACCCGATGATGCCCATCATCCGGAATTCAATGCCCTAGGATTCTGGATGCACATCACCAGCGAACCAACCTGGGAGGCACGTACTGCTAAGTCATCTTCTATTCGCCACCCATGTCTGCGCATAGCCTACAAGATTATAGCTTGTTTTATTTTTTCCCGCCTAGAAACGGGAACTGTCACACTAGAAGAGCTTTATTTTCTATGGGCTATGACAAAGCATCCAACCAACCCTGACCAACCACCAGTTATTCCTATCAATGGAGTCGCATGGCTTGTTAGGAGACTGGTCAGAATTAGTGAAAACAAGTTGGAAGACATATGTTGTGGCGGCGTAATCACTTGGTTGATTACAAAGTCTTGTCTGTCAGTCAATATTCCCGACGATACTCCTAAGGTCGAGGGCTTGGTCCGGTTAGATTTAGAGTCTATGGAGCGGAGTAACATGCTTAGGATCGAGAGGGGTGGCACCTTCACTTGGCTACATGGTAGGCACCGCGTGGCACTTTGTACACTACCCGACGCAAACCTAACAGAAGTGTCTCGCAACACTGATTGGTCCTTTCCCATCCAACAAGGCCCAATACAACCTCCTGCCCCACCAGTCGGCCAGCCTGACCCTCCTAGTAACCAAATCCTGAGTCGACTAGATGCCCTCGAAGAACACAATCGGCATATGCGGCGAATGATGGATCACATGTACGATTGGCATGTTACCCAAGACCATTTTCTGGACCTCCGAAATGACCCATGGCCTTGAAAGCCTCGACATCCCTCTAAGCATTGAGGACAATGCTTAATTCTAGCTTGGGGGGGTGTCATTCTATCTTCATGCATTTTTGTTCTTGTTTCTTAGTCCTAAAAAAAATCTGTGGATAAACCTTTTTAGCTTCAAAGATGTAGATAACCTGTTCACAATTGGTATAATTAACATTTAGGTTCATTGCTTGTACATCACCCCATTCATTGCTAGTTAAAATCTAAGTTGTATAGAAAGCATTGTTTCACTATTAGGAAGATACTTACACGTATTTCTCACTACATCACCGCACGTAACCTTTAGGATTAGTCCACATGCCGTAATCCCCCTACATTACATATGTGACTGCTTGGATGGACCCCACCTAGTGAGAATTTGGGCCGTTTTGGATTGAATCATTTATAATCAATCCCAATTTACCTTCCACCAAAACGTAACTCTAGGTTTTTGACCTGATTCTCGTTCAGAATAACTATGAAACTACATTGAGGCCATCATTTTTCTTTGAACTCGCCAAGAGCAACCCCTATCATCCCCTTCACCATAAAGTTGTTCAAAAAAAAAAGATAACTTGGGGGAAATACAGCAAAAGAGGTTCACAAAGGGAACCGAAAGAATCTTGAATTAGATTAGCCCTCAAGGCTACGTTAATTCCAAGATAAGCCAAGATCAAAAGAAAGGCAAAAAGGATAAAGCTGAACGTTTAAAGACACCATCTAACCAAAGACTTTCCTTTAGCCCAAAAATCCCCTTTGAGCCTAAAAAGTCCTCTGTATGTGTAGTTTTGTGGAAACTTCTAGACTTTGAGAACCATTTCAAAAACATTAAGAGTGAAATACATTCTTGGTTAGGAAGGTTATTCAAGCGTATACACCTTACCTTATACACATGAGAGAAATTGAGTGGATTCCGCGAGCATCCATCCAGTATGATCACTTATCCCACTTCCTTAGTGATTACGGTATGTTTACAATTTCCCTTAAAGCCGTGAGTCTGTGATTTGTTGAATCTAAGTGTCGTGTTAGGGTTATCCTTTGTGTAAAACAACTGTCTTTTCTTACATTTAGTGATTGATATGCAGTGGATTGGTTGTGTTTGTACATTAATGAACTTAAATTATGATTCTCTCTTTTGGAAATATGGTTACCTTATCTTGTTGCTTTTAAAGGTTTGTCTCCTTTGTTGCTTTACCCCAATTTTTCTTAATGAACACATGCTTCCTTGAGGACAAGGAAGTGTTTAGCTTGGGAGATTTTGTTAGCTAGTCATTCGTTCCGTGTTCGGATCATTTTCGAAAAACTTACGACTTTATTCAAATTTCAGGATGATTTGATATCACTCGGTTCGGTTACAACGGATGCTGAGAATTACAACGAAAGCAATGAAGAGAGCGGAAAAGACTGATTATGTTGCGCACGACCCGTGAGGTATTCAAGCCAAAAGCACGCACGGCCCGTGCGCCCTACTTTTCGGACAGAAGAAAACGCACGACCCGTGCGTTCCTGTGAAGGAAAAACGCACGGCCCGTGCGCCCTCTCCAGACCCCTTTTTGCTTTATCCTCTGCAACCCCTTTTTGCCTTATCTCTTTAAAAATACAGATATTTCTGCAGGGGATATTTTTTTTTTTTACTGATATTTTTCTTTTGCTTACTCTAGTGGTTAAAAGGCTTTTAGTTTTAGCATATACAGCCACCTAATTACTTTTTCAGCTTTTCTCTCAAAAACCTTTTTGTTCTTCTTCAAGAACCTTTTCATCTTCCATGGATGTTGCTGTAGATTAAGCTTGAAGATAGATGTCATAGTTCAGTATTTCTTTTTGATATTATCAGCAAGGATTGAAGTTGTATTTGGATTCTAAGTTCATCAAGTTCTAATCTTTGGGTTCTCCTATTGAGTATTGTATCCCTTTCATAATCTTTGATTTATGTTCTTAATATTGTCTTATAAATCAGTATTATCACATGATTGTTGGTATTCATGTTGATTCATTTTCGTTTTATGAATCAATGAGTATGAATGATACTTTTGTCATTAGGTTATAAACATCAAAGTTAGGTTTAATGTTTTTCACATATTATTCATGCTTAGCTATTTCATAGATATATGTAGAAATGTTGTTTGATGATATCTTTTATATTTTCTGTTATATATTAGTATCTAGTATATATATATATATATATATATATATATTTTGTTTAGTTTCTTAATTAATAAAAGTCGTTTTTAGTTATTTTCACATATAAGATTGTGTGGTGATAATCAACAGTTATATTGAGAAATTGGTTAACTCGAAGTTAAACGGTACGATTATCGAAGGTTAGTTTTACGGTTCATCACCAACGGAAGTTGGGTTGCGATCGGAGACCGACTATTCGATAACCCTTTATCTAACAAATCGAATTATGAATGGAAGTTTAAATTTGGCTTTTGGTCGATTAACCAACGATTCTAAAATTATCATGGAAATAGATAAAAGTAGGAATCGGAGAAATTAGTTTATCAAAATCTTAATGCTTCTAGTTAGGTTGGATGTCACGGAAGTAGTCAAACTACTTAACTAGGAAGGTTTGTTTCACCTCGGAAGAGGATCTCAAACGTTTTTAGAAAGATAAACCTCTACCTCGGTATAACTGTTGGATGTCACCACTTCCATCTTGTACGTATGTCTTAGTTCGGTATATATCCTAGCTAGTCTTTCGTTATAATTTTGTATATTATCAAATAGATAGTTCGAGTCCCTTTTATGTATTTATGTTTTATTCTTGTATTTTGATTTAATAGATTAATCCTTAGTTTATAAAAATCTCCATCATTTGTGTTCACATAGCTAGTTCATGATTTATAGCAGAATTAGTACTTAAACCATTACTCCCTGTGATCGACCCGTATGCTACATAACCCGTACGTTTGCGGTAAAAATATAAAACACATCACAAGACCACATATTTTCTTTCTTTTTATCTTCTATTCATCAGCCCAAAAAGGAAGAGATGCACCCCCTTTTCTTCACAACGATCCTTTCCTTTTCTTTATTTCTCTTCCCACTCACGTTTTTAACACATAAACAAAATAAAAGTCATCTCCTTTTCTTTAATTTTCAGTCCAACTAAGAAAGGCCCAACCCCTTTTTTTTTAATTGAACAATAGAAGTCCATATCAAAATCCCAAGATTCAACCCCACCTCACTTTCTTTTGTTTTTGATTACCTGCTGTCCAATACACTTTTTTTGACTTCGACGTCATTTTTGACTCAGATGTATTCCGATTTTGTAGAAACTCAAAACTTCAAAGTTGTAGGTTTCCAGATCATCTTGAATCGCCTTAAACGGAGCTTGGACGAGTGAGATATGCTCGAAACGCCACAGTCGCGTAAATCTATCAAAAATCCTCGTTTTGTTCTTTTTCGCTCCAACTTGTTCCGAACCTATAAAAACACATTAATGTAATTCGGTTTTGCCATTTTTATGCATTAATTATGGGTGATTGACGAGAAAATACAATAAAACTTAACAACCAATCGACCATCACTTGGTCCAGCTAGATTGATCACCGTTGTTGTCCATCGCTTATATCGTAGCCTTGACCACTATAACAGCCTCTCCAACAATCGCCATTGTTGGACCTTTAACAGCACTGGAACAACACTCTACTTGGGTCACTGGAATGCCCCAGCAACAGTAGCTCCTTACCCCGATCTATTCGTCTGACTTGCACACCGTCCTGCTCCATTCAAAACTGCATCACCGATCTTAATCTTTTTCCTTCTTAATACAATTTACCATACATCTCATGAGAATTAGTCCGTGTGTGTAAAAATGTGTATTCCTCACCAAGGCATTGTTTGGCAAACTAGCTTATAAGCTAGCTAGTAGCTGATAAGCTAGCTTTTCAAACCGCTACTATGAGTAGCTTTTCAATAAGCTATCTTATGATCATCCAAACATATACCAAAACAAAAAGCTAGCTTATAAGCTAGCTTTTTTTTTGCCAAACATAGCCCAAGTCTCACTATTGACAAATGAGCCATGGGTACCTTTATATAGGGCCCATTTACAAGAACTTGGCTCAACCCATACAACTAATTAAAAAGCCAAAATTCAACAATTTCTTTACGAAACATTCAATTAAATTGGGGGATAATTTAAGCTAACATGGTCGTTGTTACTAGGTCTCCCAACACGTCTCTTAGTTATTAAGGGTAGATAACATGGCATAAGGGGGACGTCTGGAGACAACCATGATTGAGGAGGTCCAGCTAGCACGATTACCTCTCGATATGTTGCCCCGTAATTCTCGAACGTGAAGCAACTTATAGCCTAAGCAATCTCTAAAACCAGAATGTCTTGCAACAACGATGGCATGACTGCAAGGTAACCCAGAAACTTGCCATTTTAGACATTCACAACTATAGCGGGGAATATCGACCTATGCGTTCCAACAGTGATCCCGAGCCTCAAACACACTATAGCCAATTTCGCATACGGTCTATGTGGCAGACTTGCTCGTCCTTCTCTGAATCTTGGCTTCCACCTACGGTGTGAGCTTATTTTGCATTTTATCTACAAATATGGGTTAATTGCGTTACAATGTAAAATGAACACGAACATATATATATATATACATATATACATATATATAAGTTCAAATTTTCAGAATTTTTTAACCTCCTTTATCCCTTCGAAGTAGGTACCACTGTTGTTGAAAACCTCAGAAGTACCCCATAAGTCCCACAATCGGTAATCTACGCGTAAAACGGGAAATTGCATTCCCCAACTCCGCACTATTTGAGGTCATAATATTGTACCGTATACCAGGAAAATGGGCCCTTGACGACCTCTCCTTTCCATCCTGGTCCATCGTTTGAGCTCCGACAGGTACACTAACTCGTAGTGCCATCATGTACCGGTCAAACTTCCACACCGTATAAGTTTTTCATACCTTCCAGTATGTCTCCTTATAGATTTTAATTCGTTTGTCCCTACTTTCATGCTCATCTCCAAATGTTTTAACATAGAGCATGGTGGGCCGTTGGGAACATAACGGAAATTGCCGCGCTTATGGAAGCAGCTCTGTCAGACATAAACACCAAGCCTTCCGGATCTCCGATACATTCTCTCAACATGGATAAAAACCAAGTCCACTTCTCCCTAGTCTCGGACCTACCTACTCTAAAAAGCAATGGGCACAATGTTGTTATTTGCGTCCATGGCAACCACCAAGAACATTGTACCCAAGAAATGTCCCTTCAAATGAGCGGTGTCTATTACAAGGACACGATGCAAGTTTGTCAAAAAAGTCAGGATCTGCAAAAAAGTAGATGGTTTACGTTTGTAAAAGTTATATTTTATAATATGTAAACATATGACATAGCTATACGTACCGCACAACCAAGGCAGCAAAACACATCTCAAAGCATACGTAGAATTTGTTCTTATTCTGGTACGTGTACCTGAATTTCGTAGCTCCATCTTATATAAAAACATAGGATTCGGGTGAACGACTCCTCAGGATTGCCCCTCACCAGTAGTAGTACACTACATCTCGCACGCCAACCTTGGTGATAACCAATAGTAATACTGTACTGCTGGTTTATATCATGCACAATGTTATTTGGATGAAGTTCCCTATTAGCATCTAAAAATTTGCCTTTCAGTAGATGTCCCAAAACCTTTTTGTTTGCTTGGCGGTGGTTGGGAATCAATTAGGTCTTCAAACAAGTGTATACGTCCACCAACTTTCGAACGTGAAACATAGTGTCTTTTTCCACGACGGCCGCCGTCATACGCTAACCACAATTCTCTCTGATATATATGGCCTCGTATCTGGTTTTGCTAGATCTGTTCGTTCTAAACTCGAGCCCCTCTTCAAGATACTTAGTTCTGAGCTCTATAATCATTTTGTCCTTCGTATCAAATTGATCATAAACTATTCTTGCACTACAATTATAAGGTGTGGGTTGGTTGGTTGTTATATAGGGCTCTTGGTTAGAAGGGAGGAGGCATATCAAAATAATCATTTAACTCACCAAATGATTTATTAGAAGGGGTTATTGTTTCTACTTCTTCTTCGTCTTAATCTTTATCCGTATGATAATTCAACATCTGGCATACCCAATGAGAAAACATGGGCTTCGTCATCATCAAATCCAGCAAACCGTATTTCTTCTTCTTCTACTACTTCTTCTTCTTCTACATCTGGTATACTCACTACGACCATATGTATGCTCTGGAATAGAAGTGGAGTCGTCGGAGGGCTGAAATTGAGACTCTTGCACTACAACAAATTGACTCTATTGCGACGACAAAAGTCGTCGCTAATGCTCCAAATATCGTCGCTATTGGTCTATTGCGACGACCGTCGTCGCTGTAGCAATTGTCACTGTATGCTCGTAGTTGTAGCTCCCTATAGCGACGGAATGTCATCACAGTAGGTAAAAAATATAAAAAAAACTTGATTTTTACCTACTGCGACGATATGTCGTCGCTATAGGTAAAAAATGAAAATTTTAATTACATACCTATGGTGACGACATGTCGTCGTAGTAGGTAAAAAATAAAAAAAATCACTTTTCATCTACTGCGATGACTTGTCGTTGCTATAGATGGAAAATTAAAACCAAATGTTGTTCCCAATAGCGACGACATGTCGACACAGTAGGTATGAATTGAATTTTTAATTTTCTACCTATTGTGAGTCCGCTTCGAGGGCACCTTTTCCTTTAGCATTTCTTTCTCCATTTTCTTACCGGAAGAAAGAGGAAGCCACCCGTCTCGGGAAATGAAGTACGCTTTGGTAAGCGAGAAGCAGCCAGGTATAGGGGAAGGGGCGGTTGGCCTAAATGTTTTCTAGATTTTTGACGCATTAGCCCCAACTAGTAAAAAGTTGCTCGTTCCCTGGATCCATGTGTTCTTAGTCGGGCCTAGGTGAAGGAATTTATCTAAGGTACCAAAGAGTCCCCTCCTAATAAGTAGGGATTTGCTGGTCTTGCAAGCATTCGTCTACGTCCAACAAGCCGTCACTATAGGTAATTTTTCCCGATTTTAATTTGATTATAAAATGTATTTAGTCAACTAATTTGATTTTCAAATAACTAATTTTTCCTAGTTTTTGACAACGAGAGTATATAATTTTGGAATGGTAGCTCAATAATCACTAACTAAATTAACATGTTCCAGAAAATCAAAATTAAGACTCGTAAGAAGTTAGAGTAACTGACTTACTCATATTCATGATTTGCCTTCACATGCTCAGTTACAACATTCAAAAGAGATTCTCTGGGTTTGATTATGAGAAGTTCCTCTGAATCGGTTTGTATTTGCACAGAATTTAGGAATATACGATTATATTCTTTGTATGATAATGAAGCATTGGCCTTATAGTAGTATGATGGTTCTATGTTGCATTGCATGCACAAACACCCAGCGAGGTCGTTCACATATATAAATATTTAACGTACTCGCAGAGAATAATAACACAAACACCCAATGAGGTCATCCACATATATAAATTGCTATCTTAGACGAAGGGCGCCAAAATAAGATTGAAAATGCAAGAAACACTAATCACCAATATTCACAATTTACATAACGTGCAAGACAGATGACATCAATTGAAGTAGTTAAAACCAGATTTAGTAAAACATCTTCGATTCAGGAACTGCTAGCTGCTAATATTTACTGCATTCAACTTCATAGCCATCGCCATTGGAACTGCTTAACGGATATACATTGTTATTATTACACCTAGGAAAACAAGAACCAATGTTTCAAGTATATTAGCTCAACTGGTAAGATCAGTGGTTACCAGTTCGAGTCCTATCATGGTTTTCCAATGATTTTACCAACTTTATGTGGCAACCCCAGGAAAGAGCAACGATGCCTAACTTAAGAAGCTAAAATAAAGAAAAGCAAAAAAGGGTGTATAAAGCAACTCACTTGTCGTCTTCTTTGTCTTATAATCATTAACCATGAGCGACTAACTACATATCAAGGTAGAAGAAAACCCGCCAGCTGAAGAACAGAAACCTGGAACTGCAATTCATACCCACCAATTTAAACCAATTAAGATTGCAATTATAAATAAGTCGATGATTGCAACTATACGTAATATCAAGTGTACCACCAATTAGGTCCATACTGCTCAAGAGGCTAGCGACTGAAGACAGGGATGTGTGTCTTAACATCTCGCTTATCTGAATAAAATATGAAAAACACTATTTTAGACGTGGAAAAAACCTTGTCAAAAAATGATATGAATGACTTAGCAACCCGTTCAAATTAAAATCCTTTCAATATACAGCAAATTCAGCCTCCCCGTACATTCTCCTGTGGGTACTTCTTGTACTATAGTTTTGTATCTATATTACCTTTGCATAATTGATTGCCCCGATGAATTTCCCTTAAAATATATGGACAAATGCACTCAGCCCTTCAATATGAAGTTATTGTAAACTCAAACCAATATCTAAATGGTAATAAACCATACAAAATCAATGCAGACAAGACAACTTAATGTTCTTATAAAACAATAATTGCAGGCTTTTCACCAGTTACTTTTCTGGAAGTTGGTGCCAGATATGATAGAGCAAACTACAAATGTATTTGAACTATATACACTGTGAATGCTATAATTTAGAGTAGGTATATGAGAAAAAGAAAGATTACCGAGTCTATGGCAACTGAGAAATGAATTTTCCCCTCCCCAACCAGTCCTGCAAACACATAACAATCATATGAATGACTGTATACATAATTTTATGAGAACATCAAATTTCAAACATGTATTATCTATACCAGATGCACATCACTACCTTTTCCTAAGACAATAATCAAAGAGAACAAATCATCCAAGTTTCTCACATCTTTGCATAAATTAACAATAAGTGAAGCTTCTGTTGATGGAGTTTTAATGGCTCTACGCTCTTTAAGTCGTTCCTTCCAACCAAGAGGATCAAATGATCCATATATGTCTACAAACTTCCTGACCTTAGTTCAACCATGCCCCCAAATCATGTAAAGAACACAAAATGCAAGCCTATTGATTCACCAATTGGTTCGACACTCAAGAACCATAACTGGCTCATTTGGTAATTGGTGGGGTGGTCATCATGGTCCCCAAGAAATTAGACAATTGGTTCAGCCATCCACAAAGACCCACCCTTTTTCATTTCTTACTTTTACTAATGAAAAACCAAAAAATTAATAATTTTATGCTTCTTTGGACCAGGAAACATAAAAAGAGAAGTCGAAACATATTTCCAAGCCCTCAAAAAGCAATGCAGGATAAAATGCACAGAATCTTAAGTACATATACAAATAGAAATACAAATCACATTGTCATCTCATTATGGACTCACATGGAATATATCATTGAGTGTGAGCTTAATTATGTAAACTTTGATAACATAGTAGGTATCTTCTAAAGATTACCACCACCACCACCACCTCTTAATGCAAGAACTAGATGGAGTACAGACCCCCCTCAATGTTGTAGTCCTTGGTTGTTTTGTCATCTCTAAGTTGTTTCCCAGCAAAAATCAGTCTGAACCGACACAATTCCCCAAGTCTCTCGTGACTAGCAAAGCTTGGTGTACCAGCAATATCAGTATTAACTGCAAATGTAAGTATATTATGAATTTATAGTTACCCATGTTTGATACTATATGCATTTGCAAGAAACTGTTTATGAACTTCCATGTGACTTTTACTTGTGTTTTTCACTTACTATGGGAGCCATGAAACGGAGGTAAGCAACACTACTATCACTTGCCATATCATAGTCTTCATAATCTGGTTCAAGAAACCGGTGTTTAGCGTTAGCAAAAGCCAGGAAGCGAGTGTCCCTTAGATCAATTTGTGGGCCCCATGCATGCCTAAAGGACACAACCGTAATAAACAACAAGTAAACCTTATGCAAAAAGGGAGTAAACATAAAATCTTTGGTTACACACTTAAGCTGTTGGACCACAAAGATGTCGACGATCAACCAAAATGTCATATCAATTATCAAGAAGAAAAAGGGAATGTAATAAGTGCAATTTTTTTCAGATGAAGAAGTTGTTTGGTTAACAACGATTCTAACAAATTTACCTGATATCAATAGTCATAACATCAGGATTGCTTCTTGCTGGCGGAAGAGCATAATTTGGTGAATAAACCTATGAATAGGATCATACATACATTACACTGAAAAATCCATCGGAAAAACTCACGGCACACATCTAAAACTCCAAGATATCCAATATGTAACTTTAAGCTTAGAAATATTTGATTACAATACCAAATCGATTCCAAATATTCATCCTCCCTCCCACTAATACCCTAGAAAAAAGATCCAACAACATCGAGGCATAAACACAAAAAACACATAATGAGATACGTAAAATTGTTGTCCTGCGAATTCAAAGAGGTAATCTGGTGGAAAAAGCGATGCGTACCTTTTTCAAGGACGAGGGGAAATCAATGGTTGACTCTGTATAAAAAAATTGTAGGTGTTGCCAACTATAAAACAAGGATGAAGGAACAAATTACAAATCAATGGTTGACTGCTTCAAGTTCCAAATTACAAATCAATAGATAAACTTGCAGCAAAATCACACAAAATCGAAGAATGTACCTTTCAGAGAAGAAAATTACACAAAATCGCACAACGATGAGAAGATGGATGATTAATCTGAACTTCGTCGATGATCACGACGTGGAGCCTTGGACGATTATAGAGGCTGGATGAAATTGTTCATTCACAAAACTTGGAGAAAGGATTTGCGATTTTCTGGATCTTCCATTTCGTTCACCAAAAATTCAGTTCGTTCACGAAATTGACGTTAGGGTTTAGTTGGGGGTGGATCTCAATTTTGTTTTGACTTAATAAAATGGATTGTATGACCAGTCTATTAAAGTCTAAAAATATTACATTTTTATTTAATTTATTATAAATATTGTATTATGTTTTATTATAAAAATAAAAAAAAATCTCGCTTTTACAGTGTCGACATGTCGACTGTATTGATTTTGTTAATCATAAAATCCCAATCAATCAAGCTAATTACTCAAGATTAAGCATTTAAGATCAAGAACTAGAGAGAGAAAGTCTTAGAGAGAGAAAGTATATCTCGTATTCATATGTATCTGAATTACAATACACACATAGCTCTCTAGCGTTACTACAAGATTACAAAGACACCCTATATATACTACCAACTAAACAAGACTTCAAGGCAAAGTAAAACTAATACAAGCTTTGACAATTACAAGACTTTGACTATGTTGACTTTTACAACTTTGACTTTCCATATTAAATCTTGGATACAATATTTAGACTTAACAATCTCCCCCTTTGTATTCAAGATTTAATAAAAATTTGATACAGATCTTCAGCTCTTGATTCTTCAGCTTTTGTCTCTTTATCTTTGAACTTTGACGCTTTCATAGACTTCATTCTTTCAGCATTTGAAGAATCTCATAAAGTCTTTTTCTCTTTGTAGCTTTGAAAGTCAACAAGCCTTGAACGAGAAACATAATTCTTGAAACGTTTGAAAACCTCTTTGAAGAAACTTTCTTTGGAAAAACAAACTTCTTTGTATCTTCATCACTTTGATCTCTAGATCATCTTTGGAAAAACAAACTTTCTTGAATCTTTGAATAATCTTTATCAGGCTTTGAACTTTGTAATTTTGTCTTTGAAACAGACTTTGAATCAGCGGAAGCATTTCTCATTTTTGACATCTCTTCATTGTTTTGAAATTGGCTTTTGTAACATTCTCCCCCTTTTTGATGATTGAGAGCATCATGATCATCAAAACATCTTCAATTTCAGCACAGTCTTTGATATCCCCTTTGTATTCAAAAACAATCTCCCCTTTGACAATTTGTGCGCTTTGATCTGAGAGCCGTCAATTCATGAAAGATATATATCCGAATCTTTTCAAATTCAGACATATTGAACATGGTAACCCTGAATCAACAAATGAAACAGTTAGAAGTGCCTGTCAGTAACACGGAGTCACTGTGTACAACAAATGTTCAATATAAGGAGTTGGTTTGATGTTGACTCCCCAGGACTTCCATTCAATCATTAAAAAACACAAGGTTTATCTATGAATGTTCTGACAGAAAAACAAATTTTTTGTGTGCTCGTGCTTGTGTTTGAAAGAATTAACACAATGATTGTGTTTCATAAGGCTCGAAGTATGTAAATCACTGAGACAGCAATGATTGTACATGGACTCAATGTGCATGAGAAAGGGTCGAAGGTGGGGCAACTTTCCTTCTTTTTCAATATCAGTATCTTCCAAGAGAAGAACCAATAGATTATGTCCTGCTTCCCCAGAAAATGTGAAACATTCTCTTTTTAAGAAAAGAATGAGTAGCTGGTGGGGTTAATGCAAGAGATGGCATGGGCTATTTGCCTATTTCAATGATGGTCACCAAAGAATTGTGAACCAATCAGTAATGTGGCTGCCCAGCTCAGAAAGATGTTTGCTGCAGAGTTCTGATATTCTTTTAACTCTGATCTCATACCCTCTTTCTTTTAAACATATAAGCTCACATCTAACCAATCTCTCATTTCCATTTTACCTCTGCTCACTCCCATACTCAATTCTTTTATACCCCTCTCCCCTCAATCACTCAAAGGATTTCTTCTGGGGTAGGAAACACTAGATATCGTGAATCCATAGAAGATCTATGAAGCACTCACACTGAATCCCATGTTCCTAAAAGTACCTGCTGGTCAATGATTTTCTTGACATGTAAATCACAAGAAATCATATGTCAGTGTATGTATGCTCATCAAAAATCAGAAATGAAATTTGATCATTTTTAAACATTTAAGATTTCTCAAAACTTTATATGAATGAATAAAAAAAGAAAGAATAGAAATGTTTTGAGAATCTGACAATGATTAAGATCAGATCAAATGAAATAGCTAGGGTATCAAAGAATTAGAAATTTGTTTATATGAATGAATATAAACAATTTATCAAAGAAAGCACAAATATGAAAAGATGAATGATACTCAACAACTTTGAAAACAAACGGGGGTATTACCATCGAAAACTTGGTTCATTTAGAGACATGGTAATAACAATTTCAAATAAAATACTGAACCGGTGTGTATGAATACTTGACAGTATATGGACAAGATAATACACAAGTATTAATCTTTGGAAACACACGGTCAGTTAAACATTAACGCTCAAAATTAAAAAAAAAACATTTAAAATCTCACTTCTAAATTCATGAAAACTTTTGAGAATAGAGAAGTGGTTTGAACATTTAAGAAAGTGTTTTTCATGCTTGAAAGTTTTTCTTCTTCCAAACAATCAGAGATCTAGGATCAAAAGATTTTTACCTTTTCAGCTCCCCTCAAATCATGATATAATGATTTATGTCTTTTAATCTCCCCCTGGATATTAGCACAATATCCTTCTTTGAACATTGAAAAACGGGTCCTGATCTGTCCTGAACAAATATGATCAGAAGCCACTTTATTCACATCATTTATTCAAAAATAAAAGACAGAAAGCAGTAAAACAGTTTATAGTATGAGTTCTGATCTGAAGTAATCAGAAGTCATCACCTTTACTCCCCCTTAAATTAGGCATCTGAAATATGTCAATTAAAGCAGGATAGAGATCAAACACTCCCTTTTGAGTTGTTAGACCATCAATATCAGAAAAATCTAGCAGTGAAAAAGTATAGGATAGAGATCAGATCAATTCACTTGGGATGGAGACCATCAATATCCATCGGATGCAAAAACACAGGAGTAAAGTCTTTTTATCGCTGAGGTCTGAGTCCTAAACTGTTATGTTTAGAAGTCAAACTCCTTTGAAGATCGGGTCCTAAACTGATATGCTTAGAAGCTATAATCTTGACATTGAGGTACGGGTCTTGAACTGTTGTGTTCAAAAGCCATTGTTCTCTTACTCCCCCTTGGCTTGAGGTGCCTGCAACAAAGAATTGATTTTCTTCTTTGGTACCCACTGGTATTTGGGTCCAGAAATGCTAATTACAGTTCATGTAGGGGATATGGAGTAAGAACCATACCAGAAATGATAACTGGTCTTATGGATATGATCATATGTACAACAAATAGAACAATAATATTTCTTACCGTTAGATGCTTTGTTCTTCTTTGCTTTGTGTACAGGTACACATGATTTCTTCTCTTTCAGCTCATCACTCTTGTCATCTTTGACTGATTTCTTCATCCAGACCAGTTTCTCTTTCTTGAAACTTTTTCTCCTTGGATAAGTATCTGAACCATCTAAATATTCATCATAGAAAAGGTTAGTGCGACGAATCTGATTAAAGGATTTGAATGACCTTTGTGAAGAGACGAATTTCTGATTTGAACTTGAAACAGACTTTTCAAGTCCTTTGATCTTTGATGCAAAGTTGTCTCTTTCGATCACAAGTTGGTCAATCTTTGTCTTGAATTCAGACTTCGTTCTTTGCTCTTTCAGTGCAGCAGCAGACAGTTCAGATAACTTTGAAGTCAGCTTTTTTATTTAAGTCTCAAAAATGGATCGTTCTTCTTCAAATCCTTTTTCTGACTCATTTCTCTGGACGGATAATTCTTTAAAGAATCCCACATTTTTCTGTTCTATGGCCTTCTTTTCTTTATCAAACTTCTCTCTTTCCAAGATCAGTACTTTCTCAAAATCGGAGATTTGTTGAGAAAGCTTGATGCATTTAAGCTCCACTGACTTCTTTTCTTCATAACACTTCCTTGAGAAATCTGAGAATTTCTTTGAAAAACTTTTCTTTTCTTTTTCAAAATCAACTTTATCTTCAGTAATCTTTTGCTCCAAATCAGATATATTCTTTCTAAGCTCAGCATTCTCAGATTCCAAAGGAGACTTTACGTACGCTTAAGGATGCGCAAAGTACACTTTTCGGATGCTGAAGGATACGCAAATGTAACTTTGCGTATCTGACTTGATGCGCAAAGTGAACTTTTTGGAATCACGAATATGGCACTCGATGATACTTGCGCAAACCAGATGAACTTGCGCAAACCGACGATGATCCTTGCGCAAAGTCGATGAATGTTGCGCAAATCGTGTTCTTAACAGAATCTTTCTCAAAATGATTCAATCCTGCAAATTTGATCTCAAAAACTTATCAGCATCATCAAAAAACAGTTCTAAACACACAAACACAATCAATTTTCGATTAAAATAACAAATCACACGAATTCGATCAAGAACAGAGTTCGAACTCGTTTTCAAGAAAAACTCAAAAAATCGAAAATTGACATTGATAATGAACGAATTACGATATGAATTCAAAACAAGAATCAATCACCAACATAAATCGCATCCAATGAATCCAAATTCTTGCATTAAAAAACGATTTTATCAACAAAATTCAGATGAACAGTGAAAAACTCGTTTTCTTGAAAAAACTTTCTAAAAAATTCAAAATTTCGATCCAAACACTCAGATTTCAATTCAAATCATGATCAAATCATTCCTGAAAAGTTTGGTTCAGCTCTGATACCAATTGTTAATCATAAAATCCCAATCAATCAAGCTAATTACTCAAGATTAAGCATTTAAGATCAAGAACTAGAGAGAGAAAATCTTAGAGAGAGAAAGTATATCTCGTATTCATATGTATTTGAATTACAATACACACATAGCTCTCTAGCGTTACTACAAGATTACAAAGACACCCTATATACTACCAACTAAACAAGACTTAAAGGCAAAGTAAAACTAATACAAGCTTTGACAATTACAAGACTTTGACTATGTTGACTTTTACAACTTTGACTTTCCTTATTAAATCTTGGATACAATATTTAGACTTAACAGATTTTCTAAAATTTTAATTTTTACAAAGCAATTTTTAGTTTAGTAAAAAATTGTTCTAAAAAATTTGGAGACCTATTGCGACGACAAGTCGTCGTTGTAGGGTTTTATTTAAAAAAAATGAACTTTTCAAATATATGTTAAACATATTTTCTAAGTTTTGGACATCTACTGCGACAACATGTTGTCGCTGTAGAGTTCTATTTTTAAAAAATTATTTACACTTTTCAGATATATTATTAAACATATTTTTTAAGTTTTGGACACCTATGTCGTCGCTATAGAGTTCTACTTTTAAAAAAAAATTTAAACTTTTCAGACATATTGTAGGAAAACATATTTTTTAAGTTTTGAACACCTACTGCGACGACATGTCGTTGCTGTAGAGTTTTATTTTTTTTTAAATATTTAAAGTTTTCATATATATTGTAGGAAAAAAATTTGGAGTGTCATTGTAGGGATCTAGTTTTAAAAGAATAATTTGAACTTTTCAAAAACAGTAGGGATCTAGTTTTAAAAAAATAATTTGAACTTTTCAAAAATAGGTTATAAAACATATTTTTAATTAGAAAATATGAAGGAAAAAAATTGGACACCTACTGCAAAGTATGTCGTCGCTGTAGGATTCTGCTTTTAGAAAAATAATTATAACTTCTTAGAAATAGATTAGAAAACACATTTTTTTAGTAGAAAAATATGAAGAAAATTTTGGACACCTACTGCGACGACATGTCGTCGCTGTAGGGTTCTTCTTTTTTAGAAAATAATTTGAACTCTTCAAGTATATGTTAAAAAACAATTTTAATACCTATAACGACGTTTCTTTAGTCGTCGCTATAGCTTTTGTCGCTATAGGGTATATTTCTTGTAGTGTCAAACTCAGGTTGAGAAATATACTCCTTGAGTCTGATATTGATCTTCGGTTCACGGTTTTCAGTGTTGGAACTACCACCGACATCACCTCCACCGCACATCGAATAATCGACATACACAAAAAGTGTAGACGGTTTATTTGACTCGACTGCGAATTCCATGAAACCTTCAACATCTTCATCGTCAGTTAACTCAAAAAGTGAACCATCATTCTTGTATATTAACTTGGTTACACCAGCAGAATGTTCAATTCCAAATTTTTTATCAACATAACCAATCAAGTTTTGATGTGTATGTTCTGCTCGCAATCATACATTAATCTGCACGAAATCATCAGAACGAACATAATTCCACCTATTGTTGTCTTGCACTCATTGACCACCGTAATGAAGATGTAACTTAACTTTTTTGGGACCGGAACTCATTTTCAAATGAATTGGAGAAGGATTTTTTTTTGATGAACAGATAAAGCAATAAGTAGTTGATATCATATTCAGGGATATCCTCATCGTTCGTCTTTCTTTGCTCTTTATAGATGACATGCATTAAAATCATCCAACCAATTGCATGACAATAGTACAATCATTGTACTGAGTTGTTGAAAAAATTAGTGTACATTTGTAAAAATGATGCAAAAAACATGTGAAAATACATAAATCTTGAAAATTTGCGAATATACATGGTAAAAAAACTTGGGTTTTTACGAATAGGGGCTAAAACTGTAATAATGACAAACTTTAGGGGTCATTTGTGCCAAGTTCACAACTGCAAACTTGGGTAATGCGAACAGGGGCCACTAATGTAAAATTAAAACATTTTTGGTATTAGGTTCGTAAATGATGCGATGGTGGGGTCAAAACTGAAATTTTTGGGGTTGTGTATGAGGTTCGTATATACAAACCATGGATGCGATGTTGGGGCCAATAATGTAAATATTTTTAATTTTTTTGGGTATGTTCGTATATACAAATAATGATTGTGATGGAGGGGCCCAAAATGTAAACATTTTTAATTTTTTTTGATGAATTCGTATATACGAACAATGATTGCGGTGGAGGAGCCCAAAATGTAATTTTTTTTTTTTTTTTTATATTTTGTGGATGAGTTTGTATACAAACCCATATTGCGATCAGGGAACAATAAATTATTATTTTTTTTTGAAATTCTATGAAGCCTATCGTAATTGGGATCATTTTTCATGAATGTATGGGTTATATTGATAAATTTTGGGATAAATAGGCTAGGAGGTTAAGTGATTTTCATAAAATGGTTAAAATAATTAATTTCCCCTTGTTTTATGAGGACAATTTTTTAAATAATGTTTAAAAAAACTAATATAACAATTATTTATTTAAAAATTGTTCTAAAATATTTGTTAAAACGCTCAAAAACATTATATAAACTTATTACAACACTTTTATATAGAATGTTGATGTCATATAAGCCTAATTTTATTATACTAAGTTTATAAGTTACTTTATAATTGTATGTGTATTTCTATGGAAAACCCAAAAGTTCACATCTACATATCTACTATCGATCTACATCTCCAGTTTACAGTATAATACATAAATATTAATATCAGACATCAAAGGATTTCTTTTGTTCTTGGATACAAATTTATGTTTCTTTGTGGTAATAATTTAATTAAATGTGATATCTCTTAATTTTGTTCTGCAAGCAATTTAAACATCAAAGCATATATATAATCAGACTCAACATGAATACAAAATACCACTACTAAAATAAATCGTATTACCGACGGCTGAAACAGTCGGTAAACCGTCGGAAAAAGGCTTTAGCGACGGTTTTGTGACGGGAATGATCGTTGGTAAAAAGTTGGTCGGTAATATTCAGCGACGGTTTTCCGACGACAACTACCGACAGCTTACCGACGGTTCCAGTTACCGACGGTTTTCCGACGGTATTTACTTATTAAAAATAAATATAAAATAAAATGAAAAAAAAAACGTCGGTAAGCCGTCGGTATTTCACTAATTTTTCCGACGGTTTTCCGACGACTTATTAAAAATAAATAAAAAAATAAATTAAAAAGATACCTTTGGTAGGCCGTGGGTTTGCCGTCGGTAAATACCGACTGTTTTTTGCCGTCGGTAATTGTCGTCGGTATTTCACATTTTTCAAGTGCATATGTAAGAAATTGACATAGATTGCAACCACACTCTAGAACACTAAGGGTGCGTTTAATGTATTGGACATAATTGAACATAAAAAGAGATCACTGTTCCATATTTATCATGACTTTTATGTGAAACTGACAGGAATATGGTGAAACAAACGTGTTACACCCTCGCCAAATGGAATAATATGGAGGAAACTTATATTTTACCAATATATCATCAACATAAAACCTAACTCCCTTCTAAATTATCAAATGCGCTTCTCTCTTTATATTTTATCCATTCTATAAATTTTATTTATTATAATGTATCTTATTTAAACTTTTCATTTACCATCTTTATAATAGTATTTTTATATATTTTCTATATTTTGATTAATTTATATAACTTATTAAATATTAATAATAAAAATATAAGATAGACAACGTATAAAAGAAAATTTGGAAATTACATAAAGTGTCATTTAATTAGTCTTGACGAAAACTTTTTAATGATATACTAGTGTGTGGCACCGCGTTGTGCAGTGACAAATTCTTTTGTAACAAATATTTAACTATGTTTACGTGAAACGTAATTCATTAATTAACAACTAATGAAATGCAGTGTAAAACAATGAAAACATTCATGGGTGTTTGAAGTTTATTGAACTTGTGGATACACAATGGTAGATGTACGTTGTATAGAAAATTAATCTTTTCAATTTAGGCTATAAAACTTGTTTTGCAACATTGGATTCAACTTGATTAAAGTTGATTACATTTGTAATTGCATTTGAAAATCATATCGACCAAATCAACCAATTATGAAAATATATTTTATATGTGTCAATTAATAATGTAATCAATAATTACAAATTATCAAGAATCAAGCATTTGAACAACTATTCAACAAAAGTTAAAAATCCCGAGGAGAAAAAAAGAGCCCAAGATATAAAAAAACCCCCAATTTTTTTCCTTTCTATTTTTGTTTTTATTTCCTGAAATCATATAGCTTAGTTGACAAAAGGACGGCTGACTTTGTCCAAATAAAAGACAGAACCTGAGTTCGATCCCATACACCCGCTAGCCTCAACTGCTGAGTGAACCAAATTTTTTTCCCTACATTGGTGTCCTTGGAGGCGGGTTCCGTGTGGGGCCGGTTATAGGGTTGTCAGTAATCAATTTTTGCCCAAATATCCCTCTATATAACACATTAATGGGAAAAAATAGAAGATATACATATAAGACTTCATCAATGCATCATGAAGGTTTAATCCAGTCTTGTCATTTCTAAGAACAGGGCAAATAGATCTAATATCTCACTCATATTTACATCATGATGCATATTTCTTCTATGTTTTCCCATGTTCTATTTTTTCTTGTTCTTAGCTCTGTTTTCTTTTCATTTTTATATGTACCTTGAAATGTAAAAGATTGTGGGCCACTTTTATGTATTAATCCATCGCTAAAATAACAAAAAAGTGGCTCATTTTTAGAGTTTAGTACCAGACTCATCAACACCAACAGTTGAGGCCTCCTCAATCCAGGTACTGAGTTTGCTAAAAAACCAACAATATCTCAACATGCACTAACAACAACTTCATTCACAACTCACAAGACAGACAAAAATACGGGCAAAAAATAACAACCGCACAAACAACTATAACATCTTAATCGACAAATTTCAACATCATCATATCTTCAAACAACCGCTACCACTAGTAGCATCTCTATCTCTATCTAAATAGCAGACCCTTTAGCATCAATTACCACCAACATCATCACAATCATCAACACTTCAGCCTTCTCCTGGTTCTACCCCCCCTAAAAAAAGCACACATACACACACAAATATATATATATATATGTATATATATTCGTAAATGAACAATGGAACCAATGTGAATAGCAACGCAAATCCTCTTACAAAAGAGTAATTCAAATACAAAACAAATATATCATCAAGTTAGTAATTATCATATCTCATACATTGAATCCTCAAGAACGAAGAAGAAAATTCAATTCTTGAATAAAGCGACGAAATAGAAAAAAAGTAGACGATTTGATCGTAACTCTAGACACCAGGGTAACTACCACACCTACATCGTGAGAAGGTGCTAAAATGGTGAATGGCGCACAGAGAGCGGCTATGGCTAGAAGCCTTCTTCACAACGTTTCTAACTTAAGCCATTTCTTAAAAACAAATGTGTATTTTTTGATTATTGAAAGAAAATATGAATATAAGGTCTGGAAGGTTTGATCGATGATTGAAGAAGTCGTTGGCAATCCAATTTATGATGGAGATTGAGGAATCTGTAGAGGGCAAATGAAGTTTGAAGTTAAACTTAAAACATAAATTACAATGTAAAATTACCAAAAAAATCCAACTTATAAGGAAAGACACACTTGTCATATATATATAAGGGCTTTAATGTCTTTAACATATTAAATCTTTTAAAAAATCAAGAAAATTTGTGAGGAGAATTCTTGCTCACCATTGTGCCACGTCAAAGTCAGAGGTTATTGTCTTTATATATATAAAAGATTTGATGATTTATTGATTGAAAAAAGATGGTGGCTAAAAATTTTATTCAACTAATATATAACTTCTTTTTGGTGCGGGCTAAAAGTTATATTTAACCAATAAATAATTTTTATTTTGCAAAAACAAATCCGGCTAAAATAAGTCAACTCTATGTTCTTAAGCAATTTTTTTAATAAATATGATGACTAAAATTTATATCCTTAACGAACCCAAGATTTTCAAATTTCTATTCATGATCTCCTCCTTTGATATATTCACTACTACTTGTCAAACTTTTTACTCTCTATCAATGTGGGATAATCAACTTAATGCCACAATCCAAGATTTGAGAAAATCTCAAACCTCATGGTGCCATCTTATTCACCTTTGGTTGTTTCTTTAATATATAGCATATATTCAACATGAAGAAATTTGTCAGTAAAATTAACTCTTTAATCCAAAATGGATTAATAAAAATCATAAATCATGTAAAGAAAGTTGGCATCCTTCTAATTTTATAATCATAATTCAATCAACTGAGGTTATTCTAAGCTGTAACTTCAATCAAATAAGAATAGTTTCTTTTGTGCTTTTCTTGCGTCTTCTTGCTAAGCCAGCGTTTATATAGAGATGTTCCAACATTTCATCTTTCTACCAATATGGGATAACCAAACTTAACCACAATCTAATATTTTAAAATTCTCAATCCACATTGTGTCATTCTCTTGGGTTTTGCTTTTATATATATAAAGATTTTGTTATAAAAATATTTACTTTTATTATAATATTTAATGAATTATATAAGTTAATCAAAATATAGAAAGATACAAACAACTCATTAGAGATAGATTAGTAATTTTAACAGTCATGTCTTATCAAATGCTACATACCTGTTCTATATTTTCCTTTTTGGATACCAAACACAACTTAAACAACTCGCCCAAAAATTTATATTTGTTGAAGGATTATGTATCATCATCAAAATGAATTAAAATTTACCATAACAAATGTTTCATTTTTTTTTTGTAAACTTCTCTCTATTTAAATGACTTATGATTAATGAGAATTACAGATTCATTCTCTCAATTTATTATTGTTTTGTTTGATTTTTTTTTCTTTAACACGTTATCAGCATGTACGCTCCTTAGAACGAAGTGATCATGAAATCAAGCTAAACTTCGATATTTGAGGTAACTTTTATATGTTTTAGCTATAGAACATCACCATATTATTCTTTATGCTATGAAGTATGAACAAATATGATGATTTCATAAAAACATGATTTTTTATTATATGTTTAAATTATAAACAACACCCGACTATCTTTTGTGTTATAAACGCAAAATATAATTTGTCAATCTCATGCCAACTCCCCTCAAGGGGGGAGTGTTTATCGCCAAGAAAAAAATAAATGAAATTCTAATTCACGTGTTGTTTTTTTATGCTTTATAGAATATGATTATAAAAGTAATTGCTTATTTAAATTTATGGTTAATATTTTTATGATGATAATTATATACATGACTATAAAGATATGAATATAATTTTATTTTATTTGTCAATGGATGATAAGAAATATTTTTATTTTTTGTTTATCCATGTCGTTTAGTCTTAAAAGAAAAACTCTTTTATTTTACTAATTAATCGACAAAAAAAAGAAGATAAAGATTAATTTGTTTTTGTAATTATTTTAGTTCTATTAGACAGAAAAAATTCAACACAAGTCTCAAAACCTAATTACAAAATTATTTTTAAATTATTTATTATCTATACTATATTATAAAGCATTAATAAAAAATTTTGAAAAACAATTGCTAAAGTTTAATGTACCACTGTTTAATGCTAATTACTTAAAATCTTTTAAAAACAACTATTAAAACTTTATGTACTACATTTAACATTATTTATTAACTTTCAATTCTTATCTCTAACTACTTTAACTCTCTTAAAATCACTCTCCACTTCGACTCCCCTAAAATCAATCCCGCCATAATTAAATACAGAATAAAAATCAAATTTTAAATATAAAAAATCTAAAATATAATTAAGAAAATCTAACAAAATATTTAATGTTTATTTTATAAAAAATATATTATTAAACCCAAAATAAATTACATTATTATTAAACTATTGAAGGAACTCTTAAAAACAAGTTTTTATATATTAATTACTGTTTATTGATACACATTACTTAAAATTTAAGAACACACGTCATGATGCATGAGTACAAATTTCTAAAGTTATATATTTGAATTCATAACTAACTGATTAACATAATCAAAACATGATAAACATCTCAATTTAAATATAGAGAATTTAAAATATATAAGATAATCATTGAATTCTAACAAAATACTTAACTTTTTTTATAAAAAAACATTATATTATTAAGACTAAATTAAACAAATTTATAAAAAAAAACATTATCACTCTCTCAAAATCATCCAAAATCGTACTGTAAATCGACAAAAAACAGAAAATAAATGAAACATTAAAATCGTGATGTATCTCGCTGCATTGCGCGAGTACACTTCTAGTATTTTATAATTATTAGAACTAAAGTTATTGATTGATGAGCATATTTAGATGAGAATATTTGAGTATTTAATTATTGTATTTAAATGTTTATTAATTTAATCATGTATTACTTTTTGCATTGATTTATGTATAAATTATTCAAATGTTTTTTTAAATGCTGATTTTTTAAGGATTTAACATTTCAATTTGATTTCCCACATAATATATTCAATGAATACCTTAATTATAAGTTCCTACTTATAATTCCAATAATATAATTAACTTTTTAGAAAGTTACACTTCCAACCCCCATATATTTTGGTCTTTTATCAAAAACTCCAAAACATTATTAAGATGTTAAAAGTTTGAATTTGACTTTATGTCAAAACCAATATTTACATGTCTTGTGACAAAATCACCTAAAATATATTAAGGTATTAAAACATTGAAATTTGCTTCATATGCCAGACTCATGTTCATTTTTGCTTCATGCCAAAAGCTCTATAATTAACATTATATCTTCAAAAAAAATTTCAAGATATCGATTGGATTTTGTTAAACAGGTGTAAATAGCCCTAAAGTTTGTAGGGAATTAAGAAATCCATGTGATCCCATACTGCCTAGAAATCCAATAGATTAAGTGATTTCTTTTAGCCAAATTGTAATATTAATGAAGTATTATCAACAAAATGTAAGTATACAAAAATCCAATATTGTTATGATAATGAAATTTCATACATAAAATAGTAATTATAATCATAATCCATTGTCTTATCAAAGAGAAAATCATACATTATCCTTTATATACGTAAATGGTTGAAATAACTCATCTGTGATTCAATGTCCTAAACTCAAAAGAATTTGAGTACAAATATGAATATACAATGTAAAAACAACTTGTCGGAAAAGTAAAAGAATATACCTAAAGTCCATTAACTCCCTATTGACCCTAAAACCAACCTCCTAAAAAAGGTACAAACAAATACATCATGTTTGAGATGACATATAAATCCTAACTTTCATAAGAATGCCTTTATTAGAAACCCCCAAAGAACTGTGGGATGCCTCAAAAGGGAGAATCAGGAGTATTCATGAATATGTACTTCCAGAACTAATCGTACAACGGAATGAAACCCACTTACTCGATTACAAAAAGATAATTGATCTCAACAATGGAACGTTATATCCAAAATGCGTCTCAATCTCCGTGGCAAGGAACTCACAGAAGATGACATGATTTATAACATGATTTCCACCTTTCATATATTAATAAATATTAATAAACCAATATAAGTTTGAACACAACATTTGGACAAACTCAACAACCTATTGCAAGTGGTTAAGTGACACAACAAGGTTCTTTCAAATAACAACACCAGATATGTCGAGACAAAGAAAATTCCCGAGATCAATAATGAAAGTGTTAGAGGTGGAAACAACTCCAAAGAATAGTGAGTCAGGGTCATGACAATAGTTGGAAGGATTTTCTAATCCTTTGAGCAGATATGCAACTACTGCCCAATTGATATTTGATAGTCAAAAAATAAGTACATTAATCACTAGTTCTTTCGAAAAAGGAACAAATTGAAAATAAGTTATATTATATTAATTTAAGATTGATTAAGCATATGTTTCCTTGAAATTTATGTTATACATAAAATTAATATACACACTCAAATCGATAACCATTATAGATGTAAAGAAATACATTAAAACAAATACAAAACTCCCAATATTCTCCGTTCTGTGTAGGAATGTATCGAGAAGAACTTGAGTTTTGGTAGGACATTTCACACAATCTAAAGAGATTGACTAATATTTATTTTATAATTCATCCATCCAAAATAGTTAGACGATGTACTGTCATTTTCTTGTTGGTACAAGATTAATACTCACTAAAGCACTATATTAATGAAAACCTTGTAAGATATTCATATCAACTGGAAATCATATTATAAGAATCAAATTGAGTATATGTACATCAACTCTAATGATATGAAAAAAACATATATTAGAGAAATTAACGTGCCAAATTAGTGGATTATCTAGGTCACTAAATCATATTTTGTCACCAATAAAGAATTTTTGAACAATGACACATATATGTTTCGACATGATCACATGGGATACTATAGTCATGACATAGCGATCCGTGTTTGCAAAACACACATAAACACATTTTATTTTGAGTGAAAGGCAAAATGAGGCAATTGCAACTGTTGACTTCTGCAGCATTAGAAACAACACCATTATCATAATATGCCCTCTCGAATACCTAAAACTTTTGTATAACCCGATCTTTAGCCAAGACATAAATGAGACCATCCTAAAGTTAATGACATAATACAAAAATATTTCATTCTTACAAGGAATACAAGATGATATTTGTGGACATAAACATCCAAAATACGGGCCATTAAAGTACTTTATGGTTCTGGTTTCGACGCGATGAACGCATGTCGTATTATTTGTTGGAAAAATTATTATTTTATATAATAATTTATTAATTATTTGAATGAAATTTGAAATTATGAAAAACTGAATAGTCTTATTATTAAATTCTATTTATTAAGAATTAATATTTGAGTCTTTTGGGTATCCTTTAACCCCATATAAATATGTGATTTGGGTTTATGAAAATGGAAGAACAACAAGTCTCGTAATCGTGTGAGATGATATACCAAAGAGAACTCTATCTTTTCTTATTATCTTCGTTGTTCATCAAGTTCATGTAATAGAGGGAAGACACAAGTTTGGTTCGCTTAGATAATCTGGTCGTGCTACCACAGTTATCTCTTGTTGTTGTATCCTGGGAGATAGACGTCCATGGATCTCTAGCACGGAAGAGAGGGTGAATATGTCTTAAGGAAACTGTGCATGCCACATGCCTTAACAATTTCTTACATTACCAATCATCGAGGTTGATAAATAACAGGTTCGTGTGTGTGTGTATATATATATAATTATTTTTTATTTATTTTTGTATCTTCTAGTACCATTTTATCTAACAATCTTACGATAGATTCTACACTATAAGAGGCAAACATTCCTTGGAATGAAATAAATGAAAGGGAAAAAAATCTTTATTATAATTTGCTTTAATTAGCGGTCGGAAACATTATGTTTATGTAAAATTCATTTTCCACTTGAATTTTCTATCTATTTGTACGCACGTGTGGCATGCAAATTGGGTTTTGTTTTGTTAATGTTGGTCCATTTACAATAATGATGAGACTAAGAATGGAGGCTATCACCAAAGCACTGCTTGTGTCCTGATAATGTGGTCTTTAAAAACTTCAACAAGTTTGTTTGAAGTCTAATAAAGTAATCAAAATATGTGTTAGGTCTTGAACATAAAGTATATGTTTTTGTGTGTATTGTTTGCTTAAGCAACAAGTAACAACTTTGATTTTTTTTCTCTTCTTCTTTTTCTCTCTGGATGTTTATGCTTTGTATAGGAATAGACATTAAACAACGTTATAATGTTGCACATGACAAAAAGAAAATTGTAGCAAACTGTTTTGTATTATAATATTGATTCGGTTGTGTAGGGTTGGTGTAGATAGAAACAATATCGGGAAAAAAGAAATTGTTTCTAGTAATGTCTTTAAGTTATCTTTCTTGCCAATGGACTATATATAACCTCGATCCTATGAAACTACGCTTTGGGTGTATAAGGTTTAGTTTGCTACGTATATTTATGTTATTCTTGTACATATACGAAGTTGTTGTGATTTCGATAACAAAACTCTTTTATGCATTAACAAATGTTATCGTTGGAAGAATTTTGTTAAATAAATCTTTCTCGTACATGCTTAACATCTTTTTCTTGCTTTTATATATCATGAGCATCAAAGATGGAGTTTATGACCTCTTATCTCCAGGTTTTGCTTCAACGTTGAGGGAAATAAAAGTTGTGATTTCCCATCAACTAAACAGTCGACACCCTAACTTATTTTCTTTCCAGATTGATGGTGCATCTTGTGTTGTTTCTTTATGTAAGAGAAAGAAAAGGTAAAAACACCAAAAAGAAAATAAGGCTAGAAAAACTTAAAGTATTAAGATATAAACTTTATGATGGATTTTTTTGGGGAAAAATTGGGACAATAACATATAGAGAAAGAAAATTTTATTGTGCTTATATGTTGTGTTAAAGTTAAATTGCATTGAATTATATATGTGCATGAGGATTATGTATTGTTTAGAATTTTGTGCAAAGAAAAAAAATTGGTTTTTGCTGAAAATCATATAAGTGAGAATTTGTGTGTGCATAAAATTTGTGTAATTGTAGAAATTTTCTGATTAAGCAAAAACATTATATAAGTATAAGAAACTTTGATTTTGCACAATTTGTTTGTGTGAAGAAAACTTGTATAAATGTATGAAATTGCTTCGATGAAGTTTTCTTCTAGTTATGAGCAATTTGTTTGGCATTCGTAGTCTTTATTTGCTTAATTGTTTATGATCGATTGCTATAATTGAAATAAGTGTTATATAAAACATTTGGAAAGAGATGACAATGAACCCAAATGAACGGTCATCAATAGTGACCGAAATTGGAATAGTGGAACAAAGGTTCTTTTTCAGACATGATATGATTATCCGTTAGCTAGTACGCTAAAGACGAATGCTATAATCACATTGTCATGCTTGGTTCTCGAGTTCTTATAAAAAGGTGCTAGTCTTTTGAGTTTTTGTCTAAATGATACATCCAAAGTGTGATTCATTGACTGAACCTCACAATCAAGTTTCCAAAAGACATTAATATATTAGACACTGATAATTTTATTAACAATTGTATTTGAGATTAGATTCTCGTTATATCTTGGGTTTTGAATTAAATAAAATAGAACTTTGTTTCTCTAGTTTATTTTGTGATTTAAAATAAAAATATTGAGAATTTTGTGAACTACAAAAAAAAATTAGAAAGAATATTATTTCGAATGAAGATTTTATGGAAAAGAACTATGGGGAACTACTGCTAAAGCCAATAGACTAGATTTGAATGATGAAGTGGTTGTGGTGATAAGTATGCCTACTTTTTCTCATTTAATGGAGCAACACAATAGGTATGTTGTTATGCTAATTAAGAAGTGAGAAATGAGCCTTATTAACGACTATTACATTGTAAAAGGATTCCCAAAATAGCAAAAACATGACACATATAACTATTGGAGAGGTTGAATACCATCCTATGAATGTGTGTCAATGTCGGGAAATCCATGGTTTAAAGGTTCATGAAAGTATCTGGTTGCAGTACAGAAACATAAACCAAAATAAAATACATTTCGTGTTTTTGTACATTTTTTGAGCTTTAACCAAAGTTTCAAAGAAAAACTTTCCTGGTTTGAATTATAAGAAATGATAAAAGGTATTCAGGTGCCACTTGTCATGTATTCTAGAATCAAGAGTTCCTTGACCAAGTGGAGTACCAGAGTATATATAGAAAGCTCATAAGATGTCTAGTATACCTTATAAGTTGTACAAAGACAAGACATTGTATTCACTATGGGTAGTTTGAATTGATCCACGAGTAATACTAAGGAAAACCACTTGAAAGTGGTTGTAAAATTATCAAGCCATTCATGATTATGGTCTACTATGTATAAAAGATCTGTTGGGTTATAAGGACCCTCATGTATTGTATATTCACAATTACATCTGGCCAATGTCGCTGTGAATCCACTGATGCATGAGTAAGTACTTGATTTGACTAATAGTAGTGCCTTAAAGTTTAAATAAAATGTTTGGTAATTGTATATGGCGACTCTTCTGTAGTCAGAATATCTATTAGAAATAGAAAAGAAGATGATTCTCTGCTCAATGATTATGGCAAACTTGATATATGCTTTATCATACATAACTAATGCAATAAGATAATTGAGCATATATACAAACAATCTGAGTCATGAGATATATAAGGTAGACACATGAATATGGATTGCCTTATTCTATATACCTTGGTATTGCTGAAGGGTATAGCAATGCAAACTGGATTTCACGACTCCAAGCAACCGGTTGGTTTGTGATCACACTTGGAGGTGCAATTATATGTTGTAAATCCTAACAAGCAACTATCTCGTTACAAATGGGGAGGAAATCTGAATTGTTATGTCAATTCTTGGAAATCCAATATAACCTATACCCGTGATGGTAAAGTGGTGTGTTATTAACACCATTCGATTAATACTCTCAACTAAAGTTATCTTTGTTGACTAAATTAAGTCGATGTATAATATTGTGGATCCACAAGAGGTTAAAGTGAGAGTTGGTGAGCGGAATGAGACTAAATCTCTTGGTAAAGTTTGTGCAAAGGAAAATCCAACCTAGCTGACTGGAGATCCCAAGATCTAGGTTCAATGGGAAACCTAATTGTATGAACTATGTCAGATCACTGTGGGGGTAACCTTTATCCATTCCTCAATAAAGAGTGGTGCTAAGACAAGGTTAAGCCTATGGCTTTTAATGATCTGGGTGAGATCACCTATGTAAGAGAGAATTGGGGTCGCTTCGAAAGGAGTTGTTCGAGCACAATTCCTAGGAGTTCTTACAAAACCAGGCTAGTGTTCATACCATAACGAACACACCGATGAGAACCTAAATTGTGTTAATAAGGTGTTTGTGTGAGGTATACTATCATTTTCATAAACGACAGAGAAGTTCAAGGACATCACGTCTACTAGTCAGCTAGAAAAGTAAATATACTTTCACAAGGGAAGGTTCAAAGGTTGATTCCTACCTATCCTATGCAAATACCGACCGCAGATCTCTATTACAGTCTTTGTCGTTGTTTTCTTTTCTCTTATCAATTTCATTCACGTGGGGGATTGTTGGAAAATTTATTATTTTATATAATAATTTATTAATTATTTGGATGAAATTTGAAATTATGGAAAAATGAATAGTCTTATTATTAAATTCTATTTATTAAGAATTAATTATTTGAGTCTTTTGGGTATCCTTTAACCCCATATAAATATGTGATTTGGGTTTATGAAAAATGAAGAACAACAAGACTCGTAATCGTGTGAGATGATACACCAAAGAGAAATCTATCTTTTTTTTATTATCTTCGTTGTTCATCAAGTTCATGTAATAGAGGGAAGACACAAGTTTGGTTCGCTTAGATAATCTGGTCGTGCTACCAGAGTTATCTCTTGTTGTTGTATCCTGGGAGATAGACGTCCATGGATCTCTAGCATGGAAGAGAGGGCGAATCTGTCTTAAGGAAACTGTGCATGCCACATACCTCAACAATTTCTTACATTACCAACCATCGAGGTTGAGAAATAATAGGTTTGTGTGTATGTATATATATATAATTATTTTTTATTTATTTTTGTCTCTTCTAGTACCATTTTATCTAACATTATTATCCACATGAAATGCTGCACTCCTAGTACTACCTATAAGTTTAAGGGCTCACCACCATCTCATCAAGTTTACATGACTTGGAATGCTAGAGAATTTACATAATAAGGATTGATTATTGCATATGTATTAGGATCAATGTAGATTTTCTTACCCCATATGTATATCTAAAATGGTCTCGTAGAAGTTGTCATCAAAAGAATATAGATGGTAGCCAAGACATTGGTTATGCGCACCAATTTACCTACATGTGTCTAGGGTTATGCAATACTATACGCAACTTACTTCTTCATTTTAAGACCTATTACTAGCTAACCAGTCTTATGTGTACCAATTGGTAATTGGATATAAGTCTGATATTTCACATTTACGCATGTTTGGTTATGCAGCATATGTACCAATTATGTAACACCCGAAAAATCTAAGGTAAGTATTCCCCTCGTTCCTTGACTTTTATTACTTTGAGAATCTCTCTTTGTGTGCTAAATTGGTGTTTTATCCACCTGTTATGTGTATGTTAATCTGCCTTTTTAGCTTCGCTTTATCGAACCTTAGAAAGTCAAGTTTTCGGTGTCAATGGGGATGGTCACGATTGTGCCATCGCGATAGTGCCCTTGGCACAATCGCCTGGCACTATCGCTGGATTTGTACCGTGAGGTCGGGTTTGGTCGCGATTGTGCCTTCGCGATAGTGCCCTTGGCACAATCGCCGGGCACTATCGCCTGGGATGTACCGTAGGTCGTTTGAGGGTCGCGATTGTGCCTTCGCGATAGTGCCATGGACACAATCGCCGGGCACTATCTCCGGCGGTGTCTGAGAGTATAAAAATCCAACTTTGACTATTTTGACTTCACTTCTCATCTCAAATCGTTTTGGGGCCATCTTAGAGCTAGTTTGGGCGATTTTCTTCTACTTTTGAACCCACCAAACATTTATTGAAACCCTAGATTAGTTGGAGACATTTATTGGTGTTTAAGGGAACTAGAAGATCACTCAAGGGAAGCTTTTAAGCCACATTTCAAGTCTCCACCTTCTCTCCATCCAATCCAAGTTTTCTAGGGTTTTGTATAAAACCCTAGATAGTGAGTTCTTACATTATTTTCAAATGAGATACATATTCTATATGCTTTCATACTTAATGTATTATTGTTATGAGAAGATCTGATCACCTGATAAGTTTGACCTAACTGTTAAGTTTGGTATTATTGGTATCTTAGCCTTGAATATGGTTATGGACATGAATGAGGTTATTATTCTTGATATTTGAGCATGTTTACATATTCGTCTTGATGAGTTATGGATAATATTGAGTATGTGCATATCTTAGAGTTTTGTACCTAAGTTATGTTTGGGATTGTGGTAGTCTTATACATGTATTTTATGAGTATGAAACTATGTATAGAGACGGACATCGTAAGTACACAAGAAAGAACCATGAGTAAGTGCTAGGAGGATGTAGTCTTAGGTGCCACTATAATGGTATGCACCTAGACCTCCGCCATTTGGAGTAATGCCTGGGAGGTAGTATTCAAGTGTGTCAGGCCTTCGGGATGTTGCTCAAGCGAGTGAACATCAAGGTACATTGACTTGAGGTAAAACTCATTGGTGTGATGGGTCTCCCCCATGATTGACCCCGTAAGGACTTTGGTGATTGAAGTGTCATAATTGTTCATAATATATGTTATGTTAATATGCTATGCTTTTATGTAACTCACTAGACCTGTTTGGTCTAACACTTGATTGTTGATATGTATCTCAGGTTCTAGCGGCGCGAGCGCCAAGGAAGCTTAATCGACTTTAGTGGTGAGCTTGGGAGCATTTTGGGATGCCAATATTGAAGACCATTATTTTGGACATAGTTGACAACTTTTTTGTAATCTTATGTCTAGCGAGACTTAGATTAGGGAGTTGTCATATATTATTATGTCTTATTACAAACTTGTAATTAACAGGCATTTGTTGTCCCTTTTGTATGAGCTCGTGCTTTGGCAGTTATGCATACAACATTTCTATTTTCCGGAAATTTTTGTTAGTCCCATTTTTGGGTGTTACAAATTACGCCCCCACAACACACTAAAATGGGCCTTTAAAATGATTAAGTATATTTGTTGGATATGAATATCCAACAATTATCCGCTAATTAAAATCCTTGTCGGGTGATTTTTTTACCGCTAGATTTGCGGATTGTCATTTGATGAGACAGTCTTCCCATCGTTAGGGGGAGATAGGAAAAAGGATTTTCCAAGAGAACGACAGGAAATGTCATAGAATATTCTCACTCTGTCTCATTTTGATCCCCAAAACTTTACAACGTAATGTTGAAGTGCAACTAATCAGACTCGATACTTGATACGTTTAATGTTATTCCAGAAGTGATAAGATCACATATATGAGTTGCAAATATACTCACAAGGTCAAAACACCCCAAACAAGGGCACAACGTCGCTGGAAAATACGTTGCAATCACACATGGTGGAGGTGTGGTTGAGGTCGTAGCTCTCAAAAGGAATTGGGGAAAGCTATTTGGTTCGATAAATACTCATCTAAAGGAAGAGAAGAGTAAGGCACAACTATTTATCATCAATACAAAAACCTCTAATGAGATTGTCTCAGATTATAACTATGTCTATGAATCATTAATGGAGGACGCTCCGAAGTAATATTGATTCCAAAGATCAAAGAAATCTCAATTGAATTATGAGAGCGTATATGAGTTGATGGACAGATTATACATACTCATTAATGATATATTTTGCATATACTATAGCTCATGAGATGATATAGCACATTGACATCGAACCATGCTTAGTTGAAGATTGTCAACAAAGAGAAAATTGGCCTAAATGAAAAGAAGCAATCCAGAAGAATTATATTATTTGACAAATGAACGGGTATTTGGTCTGGTAGTGCTAACCCACCAAGTGTAAAGCCTGTAAGACATAGATAAATCGTTTGTCATAAAGCGTAATGAGAAAAAATAAGTCATAATGTATGAAGCTCTCCTCTGGTGCAAGGTTTCTCACAACGCCCTGGATTGACCATGAGAAGACTTACTCTCCCGTGATGAACGTTATAACATTCTGCTAATTAATTAGCCTAGTGGTTTCCAAAGGACTGGAAATGCAACTCATAGATGTGGTTACTACATATCTCTATAGGGATATAAAATCAGAGATATATAAAAGTGTTTGATGACATTATATTACCCAAATCAAGTAACTCTAAACCACATAGTACATTTGCAATAAAATTGAAATGCTCACTTTATAGATTAAATCAATCTAGGTGGATGTGATATACCCACCTAAGTGAATACTTGGTTGGGAAGGGAAATAAGAACGATGAATTGTGCCCTTGCATATTTATAAAGAAAACGAGTTCCAAATTTTCAACTGTAGCTTTATATGTCGATGATATGAACATAAGAGGCACTCTTGAAGAATAAAAGAAACCACAAGCTACTTGAAATCTAAATTTGAGATGAAAGATCTTGGGAAAACTTAGTTTTGTCTATATATTTAAGTTATGACACCGAGTTTGTGGAAATATTGATCCACCGATCCGCATATGTCTAGAAAATAATCAAGCAATTTAATATAGACAAAGTGCATCCGGTTAGCACTCCCATGATCGGTTAAAGTGTTGGATATAAGAAATGATCCATTTCGTCTAAAGGATGATGATGAAAAAGTGTTGGGAGCTAGAATTCCCTATACAAGTACAACATACCCATTATCTTACTTAGCACAATACACTTGATCGTATATTGTATTTCTAGTGAACTTGTTAGCTAGATTTAGCTCAGTGCCAACGCAACGTCATTGAAATGATATCAATTTAATCTTTTGGAACTAGTGACATGTGCTCATACTTTCCCTATAGAAACAAAAATGAGATTAATAATGGAACTTCAATACCTACTAAGAATGTGAGCGGCCAATATACCAACCATTATAGAAAAACACCAAACAACGTATTGATATATATTTGCTGATATTAGGTATCTGTCTGACCCATACAAAGGTCGTTCGCAAATTGGATAAGAAAGTACCATAGGAAACATGTCGATTGCATGGAAGTAAACCAAGCAAACTTTATGTAGTTACCTCTTCAAACTATTCTAACAATATTACTCTACATGAGACTGTTCAAGAGTGTACATGGTTAAGGACTATCATTAATTATAGTAAATGGGCTAGTGTTTTGAGTTCAACCAATATCCTACCACATATATGGAAATAATGCATCATATATCAAATGAATGAAAATAAGATACATAAAGGTTGATAACACAAAACATTATCTGCTTAAGTTTCTATACAATCAACAACAACATACTCTCCTCAATATTCAAGTGAATCAAATAAGGTGTGAGGAAAATGTGGAAGATTTGCTTTCCAAATCACTGCCTAAGGTTACATTTGAGAAAATGTGGAAAACATTAAAATGTGAATATTCTCTAAGCTCTCTTGATTGATGTACGAGTTAGGGGAGTAATAAACAAAAGGAGGTGTCTACTAAACAAATACTATTAATGGGTTGTGCTCTTTCATTTGCCTAAGGTTTTATTTTTTCCACTATGTTTTGTTCCTTGGTGTAAGGTTTTAGTGAGGTAACTATTTATAAATCATTTTGTTTTATAAACCTCTTGATTGTTGTACAAATCAAGAAATATAGTAAACTAAAGGAATTGTTTATCGTTGTCTTGTACTCTTTCCTTTGTTTAAAGTTTTTATTTTTCTCATTGTGTTTTGTTTCTTTGGCATAAGGTTTTAATGAGGCAAGAACTATGCACTATCACTCCTTTAACTCGGCACAGGGGGAGTGTTGAAGGATTATGTGTCATCATCAAAAGGAAGCGATTGAAAGAATATTTTCCTAGTATTAAAATTTACCATAATGAATGTTTCATTTTCTTTGCAAAATTTTCCATATTTAAAGAGACTTATGGTTAATGAAAATTACAGATTCATTCTCTACATTTATTATTGTTTTGTTTGTTTTTTTCCTTTAACAATATTATCTCTGAAAATTTACGGTTTCTTTTAACTAATATTTTAAATATTCAAACAAAAGTATATACATTTAAATTTAAATATGCACATACCACATATAGTACATCTACCAAGAACTTTATATGAAAGGGCAAGCAATCATCTCTCAAATTTTGATTTAATTTATTACAATGAATGATATGAATCTTTTAGGTCTGATTTGGTTTATAGGATTGTATTGAATTCAGATGGATTTGAAATTGAATTTAATTCTAATCCTATCTTTGGTTTGAAGGAGTTCCGGGATTTGAAATCCCACAAATATAGGATTTCGAAATCTCACGGGTTGGTTTTGGCATTAATCGGATTCATAAGATTTGTATGTAATGATATTTTAAAATATGTTAAAGAGCATTTGTTTTGTAATACTCAATTAATAAAAATGTAATTAATTCTTTTTATAATTATATATAATTTGTTTTTGTAAATTATTTATAAACTATAAGCGTACTCGCGCAATGCAGCGAAATACATCACGATTTTAATGTTTCATTTTATTTTTTGTTTTTTTTTGTCTATTTACAGTACAATTTTGGATGGTTTTAAGAAAAGTGATAATGTTTTTTTTTTATAAATTTGTTTAATTTAGGCTTAATAATATAATGTTTTTATATAAAAAAATAATTATTTTGTTAGAATTCAATGATTATCTTATATAATTTAAATTCTCTATTTAAATTGAGAATAGATAATGAATTCAATTCCATTTCAAATCCTACAAACCAAACACACCAAATAATTCAAATTCTTCCAAATCTAAATTCCTCCAATTCCAAATCCTTCATGAAATCCAAATCCTTCAAAACCATTCCATCAAATTAACCTAACACCCTCTTAGGGAAATCAATGGTCTATAAGAGGTTAATTATTTACAATTACAAACTATTTTTCAAACTAGAATTTTAATTGAAAAACCAACACTATTGTTTTAAACAGTCTTTTTGTTTTTCCAATTTGACATAAAGTATGATGAAAAAGGCACAAGGTCTTTTGGTTATATCATTTGCAAATTGTCGACGAACGTATGTTTGCATTTTTCTATGATTTTTGATAGAATATGTTGTATATGTTGGTGTATTTTGTTAATTTGTGTATATGGTATGGTTGCAAAAGCAATTCAGGTGTCTTGTGTTGTTAATTAATATATGTATAAATAAAGTTTATTATTATGATGGTTTTTCGATATAAATATGTTAAATGGGAGTCGTAAATGTCTATGCATATTTGATTCAGGGCCGTTCTTTAGCATGTTAAATGTGTGATTTTGAACAGGGCCTCCAAAATTTTGGGGCCTAATTTTATACTGTTGGGGCCTTTAATTTCATCAATGACCGTAAAACTATAGTCCAAGGTAGTGCCTCTCTAATTTCTATCAGAAGACAAAAATAATTCATCTCATCATCACCTATGTAATTTATATATATGTAACAGAACCTCCAAAAAGATTGAAACGTCCCAGATTTGATTATAAACCAATGTTAAATGATTTTGATGGCTTGGTCTAAAAACATCTTGTACAATCTATTTTGGTCTTTTAACAAATATTCTACGTTTAAATAACCAAAAAATAAGAACTATAGACATCAAGATAGAAATACTTGTAACTATTACAGGTATCAATTTTTTTTTTCGGAAAAAGACTTCAAATTGTACTTATTAGCTTTGTTATTTTGAAGAGTTATTAACTTTTCGATCATGGTTCTCTTTGTCATAAATATACTTTGTGATTTTTATTTTTAAAAAGTTTACTTCATAAGATTTTTTGTAAATATTGATAATTTAAATCTACAAGTAACTATTATGCTTGTTTTTTTCTCACCAAAATCGCTCATATGCTTGAAAAAAGAAAAAAAAATCTTAATTTTGTGTGAGATAAATGATTAATTAATAACAAAAAAAAAATGGTTAGAAAAAACTAATAATCCGACAATATAATTTAGATCTTCACCGATTGAGTATATATATATATATATATATATATATATATATAAATATGAACGGGTATGTTATATAAGTATATAACATTTTTTTTGGGATTTCTTGAAGCCATAATGTAATTAATTAGAGTCAAATTAAGAGCTGTATTCAGTCAAACAATCAGAAATGGTAAATGAAAATCTTGTAAATAAGATTAGACCTTATAGATCTGTTTACACAGCAAATCCAAGAACACAAAGTGAACCATTATGTAGAAAAAAGCATCCCATGATTCAAGTTGTACAGTACAACATGCTAATCCACTCAAGTACAGGGTACAGACATACTCATCGAATCACCAGGTGAGGTGTGTATTTTCTTGTACTACTGCAAACACCTGAAAGATTTCCCTCCTCTCTCTCATACTCAAACACAGATAAGAGAGAGAGAGAGAGAGAGAGAGAGAGAGAGAAAAAGAGAGAGAAGGAGAGAGAGATCCAGTTCTAACAAGCCACTATGATAAATTTTATGAAAAAGGTAGGGAGAAAACTGACATTTCAAACACACACCACCTTATTATTAGCAAAACCCTAAAACCATAAAAGAGACCTGGCTCAAAAAACAACAAAGAATATAAAATAACCTGCAAAAAAAACAACCATTATAATGGGTGATTACGAAAACTATTTTAAGATTAAATCTATACTCACCACTTACCGGAATCCAGTTGGTGGAATATTACTCGGTAAAACAAGAAATTTAGCCAGTAATTGCCACTGCAGCATCATCAAGATTCTCAAGCCATCCAAGGGACCCATAAATCACTTTCTTTTTTCCTTTTTAGTGAAAAAAGAAAAAACCTTATGAAACCCTAAAAATGGAGTCTTTTTGTGAATCTTGAAGATGCTCCAACAGAAAGAACCGACTGTTGTGCTTTACTTGAGATCTGCTATCATCAAGAAAAGAAGGGATCAGGAAAACCCTAGAGAAACTAAAGTGAAGGGTTTGGTTCAATAACCCTTCTATTTACAAAAGCCTAAAGATTATGATGGGATTCAATTAATAATTAATAGAACAAGAAGCTGGAAAGGATTTGAAAGCATGATGAACAAAGAACTGAGTTGATAATTAAAGAGATAGAAAAAAAAGGAAGAGGGTTTCTTCAAGAATCCATAGCTATGAAGGGTTTTTTTCAAAAACCCATATAGCTATGGAGGGTTCCCTTCAAGAATCCATGGCTAGAAAGGGTTTAGGGTTAAGTATATATAGGAGAACTCGAGATAGGTGAAGGAGGGGATGAGTATTAATTACGGGAATTAAGGGGTGGGGGTGGGGTGGGGTGGGGGAGAGAGAGAGAGAGTAACTAGAACAGTTAGCAATCGCAATCCGAAGTGCCAAAAATTACCCAAAGCTTGAATACATACTGACACAGCCCCACCCCCACAGATGTGAAGAGAATCATGGACTCTAAGAATGGAAAATAAATAGAAATGAAGATTTGCCCTTTTGATCCAAGAAGGATACGTTGCGTTTAATACAAGTATTTGGTCTACAAATACTTGAAGTGACAAAATAGGAGATCAAAGAACTGCTTCAGAGTTCAGAGAGAGGCTTTTTCTCTTTTACCAAGTGGTGAAGTTTAAATATATTATATTAATAAAAGGCCAGTGTTCATTGGGGACTGCCCCGGCCTTTTAATTTAAATCCTTATAATTTTCTTCCATTTTCTTATTATGTACTCCATTTATTTCTTTATCCTCATAGAGAATTCATGGGTCATAATGTAAGAACATGTGACTCCTTCCTTCTAATGAAGGTTAGACGGATACATGTTGTAAGAGTGTCGAGAGGGGTTAGAAAGGTGAGGGAGTAGACGAGCATAGATTGTCCAGAGTGTCAAATCCCAAAAATGGTAGATATCAACTCTGACATCATGTGAGAATATGTGAAACTCCTCTAAACAACCCTAGAAGAGAGAATGGAGGCTCCAACCTTATATAAAGAAATTATTGTACAAATTTAGCCGATATGTAATTCCAACACATAATATACACACCTTAATTAGTGTAAGAATTTAATCCAAGGTGTTTATATATAGAATTAACCAATATAAGCTTTGTCTTAGAATCTCATCCTCAAATTAAGATCCAAGTAACATGCAAAACATTGGGTTAAGACACATGAATAGATTCCATTCATATATATGTATTTGATCAAATCTTATTGATATATATTTTAAAGATAATAGGCTTTGTTTGGCAAACTAGCTTATAAGCTAGCTTGTAGCTGATAAGCTAGCTTTTCAAAACGCTACTTTGAGTAGCGTTTCAATAAGCTAGCTTATAAGCTAACTTATGGTCATCCAAACATGTACACTAGCTGATAAACTAGCTGAAGCTAGCTTTTTTTTGCCAAACATAGCCTAAGTTCAAGATTATGGATCATCAAGCATCATATCCATCTCAAGAATCGTTCGAAGTAAAGACCAAAATGGTAATTGATGTAGTAGGGAAATCAATTTGAATGATTGTGTGAGAAAAAAAGTTAATGTGAGAAACGTAAGAAGGAATCCAAACCCTTTATCACATTTAATCTCACCCCGCCTATGAATTGTGCTTCTCACGGGAATTGATCCAATGCATCTTGGTGCATCTCATTAGTGTTGATCTTCAATTAAGATTAATCCATGGGTCCAGATCCCATCTTACGTTTTTCACCATAACTTCTTTCCTCATCGGAACCTAACCCTACATATATATATAAGATGGGATTCCGATGAGAAAGGAAGACAGTCAATTTAGAGAAGGCGGAAGCAATATAAACCTCATAATCCATTAATTAAAAAATACCGTGAATAAAAAGTAAAAAATAAATTTAGAATTTATGATAATTAGCATTTTGAATTGGATTAAATACTCTCTTAAGGATATAGTTGTAACAAAAACACTATTTCAATCCCTTAAAAATCTCATTATATCTTTATTATTTATTTAATTTTTAATTTTAGTTAATTCCAAAAAAATTATCAAGTTTTATAAAAAAAATCAAGATACACTTTTGATAAATGAAACACCCCTAAAATTGAGGGTAATTTAAACCTGAATATGGGCAAAATTAAAACTTAAATAAATTGATCTCAATAAGGGGAAATGGTAAGACGTTTACAATACCAAATAAAGGAGATAAATACAATAACAACTTACTAATCTAAACTAGTCTAGTCTAGATTAAAAACGTGTGTTGCTATCTCTTCTCAAAAGAATCATATTCAACAAAAAAATCGCCATAACACAACTTCACCAAAAATGCGCCACTACCATTTATTTGGCTCTCCGCTCACACCCGATGAGTCCCACCACTAGAATGACCTGATATACATGTCATTTAAGAAAAAAATGTTAGGGTAAAACCTAGTGAGATCAAACAATTTCAAAATAAGTTGAAAGTAAATAAAACAGAATTATAGCTTTAAAGTGATACGTTTTACCATTCAAGATGGATATAAAACCAAGTAAATCATATAACATCTTGCGATAACGGGAGAGACTCGATCTCCAGGATTAGTGACGAAACAAAATAGTAAGCCACAACACATGCGAAATAAGTCATACTCATGGATTATAATCAATTGATATATCAAGCTCAACCACTTCAAGTCTATTGCTCGTGGAGTCTCAAGGTCAACCACACTAGATCTATACCTTGAGATATCTATAATCCGAGATAGTCTTAATCATTGTGAAGTTACATTTTACCGCTCTTGGGCGATGCCTGATCGAATGGCCCACATCTTACATTCCCATCGAGACTCAATGCCTACCACATATCAAAGTATGGGAATTAACATCCCAATCTGTTAGGACACAGTCTCATTGGATTCAAGATCATCCAATACGAAGATCGCAATCTGAAGTTAATGCTGAAAGTCGCTCTCAACAATAGTCTAGGGTCTATTCTGTAATAATAGTCAAAGTTATAATATCTAGATATTTATTATTTAGATATTTAGTTAACTATTATATTAGTTTTTAATATAATATCTAGATATTATATATCTAGATATTATTATGTTTTGTTTAGTTTAAGTTAGTCACAACTCTCTCAACATACACAATACACATCGATCAATCAAGAACTCAGAGAGAGTGAGCTTAAACTGTAAACCGATATCAACCTCTGTAATCCGCGTTTGTAATCCAAACAGGTTGGTAATCTTTATATTGTTTGTTGTTTGATTTATCTAGTAACGATCACGGACTCACACAATCAAATTATAAACAACTTTTATGTCTATGGGTCCATTACATTATAGTCTAACAAGTTTTACTCCACATATACATACATATATATATATATATATATATATATATATATATATATCCGTAGCATTTAATGAATAATCCTATTCCAACAAGGAGCCCTCAAGTATTGAACTCCAATTTCACCAACAAATATAAATATGGAGAAATCACATATTTGAGTACCAACACGTTAAGACTAGAAATAATTACCATTTATGTATGTGAAAATCATTTCCCATCATTATTTCATCAAATCATTCAAAACCTTCAAAACCCTAGTTTTGACATAAAACCCTCAAAATCCAATAGGATAGTAAATAAATACAACAATCTTGAGAAATCATACCAAATATACTTAGGATAACATAAAACACATATTTGATAAACTTCATCCTTTATTTTCATGTAACCAAACCCTAAGTCTCCCAAAATTACTCAAAATGAGATTTAACTTCTCGAAATGAGAAATATGTTTTTAAGAGAAGTTTAGGAGGCTAAATCTATGAGTTTTTAACATGTACATAATTTTATAAAGTTAAGATAACTCACAATTTAGGTTTTGGTAAACACCTAGAAAACTTAGGTGTTCCTTGAGAAATAGTGTAAGAGGGAGAAACCCTAGCTTTAACTTCCAAATATTAAGTATAGGTGGAGAATCTCTTGAAACACACTAAACTAGGTGCCTTGAATGCTCAAAGTCAGTATTGAATGCTTGGGGTTCGATTTCTAGAGAGAGAGAGAGAGAGAGAAGAGGTGGTTGAAGTGATAAATGGGAATGGGACCAAAATCGGGACTTTATGGTCGCTGGCACCCCCACGCGATAGTGACACGACGATTATACCATTGGCACTATCTCCAGGCATATTGTCCGGCTCGTACCGAGAGTGTGTGGGGCTTCACGATAGTGCCTTGCGATTGTGCCTGAGGGCACTCTCGTCGGGCATAATCACCCTATGTGAACCGAGGGTCTAAACCCCTTCGCAATAGTGCCTTGGCGACAGTGACAATGTCACGGTCGCCTAGCAGGGTCGCCCCTGTCGTACTGAACATCAAAAATTCAACCTTTTTGTCTGAGAGCTCACGATAAGATATTTCCTTCCAAAATAACAAAATGTCCTAATACAGATTTAAGTCTACGAACCTCAAGGGAGAAAAGTGTAACACCCATGATTTTGGAGACCCTTAACCCATAATATCGTAACCATATGACCATTATAATGGAGGTTTAGTAAGGTTTTACTTCCCTTTTTGTAGTGGAGCCATCAATGATTGAATCGGATGCGAAAACGGAAGAACCCGAGGGAAATGGATTCCCGCGGTTTGGTGCGTGGCTTGGGGGTCGCGGTCCAAGTCGCCCAAGTTGCTAGGTCGACATCAGAAGACACACGCGGCCTACCACGCGGCCTCAAGTCACGGGCAAGGCAGCGGGAGCGACCTGGAAGCTTAAAATCGACATTTTTGGGGTTTTTCTTCATTTGGTTGCATCTCCTTCATCCTAGGTCCGATTTGGGTGATTCTTGGACCTAGGGTTTGAAGCTTTTCAAGATGAGATAGAAGAGGATTGGTGATCTTGGGTTGATCCAAGGGTTTATGGTCAAAGTAATCTACTCACCTCTTCATTTAGATACTAGGGTTTGATGTTTTTATCATCTTCCTTACACTCTTCAACTTTGGTATGATTTTGGTAGCCTTGAGCTAAAGGACTTGTGGGAGTGTTGGATCTCACATCTATAAGAGATTCCTTGAAGATTCCAAGTCTTCATCAAAGGAGACTCACATTTTGGGGTAAAACCTAGATTTAACCTACATCTAACAAGGTGTGTTCAACTTGATTTGTGAAAACGTTGTACATGCCAAAATGTGCATTTTACAGTAATTATGTGGTTTACATGAAATTATCAATTGTTAGGTTATTTGGTGGATTTTGATTAATTGAGGTATTTGGCTTTATAAACTTTGTAAAACACCCACATTTGGGCATTTAGATAACTAAGTGATGCATGAAAGTGTTTTGACGATTTATTGCATAAATGAAGATTATTTGGGTCAAAGTACATTTTTGGTGTTTGTTGGAAATATGCATCTTTTATGAAATTGGACGTTTTGAAGGTACGAATGTGTGATTCCTTTGATTTTGGTCATTCTCGACCTTGAGAGCATTTTAGAAAAGGTAAACCTTTTTGGTTTTGGGTCGAAGGCTAATTGTGAATTGAGAGACAAAGATTTTGGAAAAGATGTATTTTGATTTATGTAACCACTTTGGCTTGCGTATTTTAGGCAAACGCTTATTATGTATTTGTGGCTTGATTTATACTTAGATGAGTCTTTGAACATTTGTTCAGTTTTGGTAGCTCGATAAGGAGTCTTTGACGTATGGAGTACTTAGTTGCATCTTATTTGAGATTAATATGTTTTGAATGTGTTAGTTCATTCGTTGGAGTCATGTAACATTTTAGACTGTAATGCATTGGATCCATAGGCATATATATGAGTCAGTCAGTTGGTTTAATTGGGAACTTTATCCCTGTTTTGGGACTGGAAATTATTTATGACTAGCGGGAGCTCGAGGTATAAATCGTGGGTGGTTGAAATCGATCACCGTGTAACCTTAAGTGAAGGGCTCGAGGTATAGATCGTGGGTGGTTGAACTCGATGCCCGTTTGTAATCTAGTCTAGTTATTCATCATGGAATTTAGTGTCCACGCTTGAAGTATAGTGAGTGGTCCCCAAGCCATGTTTTATGGAAGCTTGCGATGGTTCTCTGCAGAGCCGTATACGGAACTAAGTCTTGCGGTGGTGCCTATGGTGAGCCGGATACGGGAACTTTTGTTTTTTGTGGTGACACTCATCTAGAGGCCGAGTAGACGCTAGGTTCATTTGGGTATCTTGCGGTGGTTGCTCGGTAGGGAGCCGTATACGGGGATCCATGACTCTATGTGAAACTCGGAAACATCGATAAGTGGCTTAACTTTGTGTGCCCGCCACATTCGATGGAATTCGGGTCTCCTCCGTCACCGAAAGGTGTTGTTTTGGGTATTGAGTTTTATTATCCAAGTTTTCAGTGGCGTTTTGTATAAATGGATTTTTATCCATGATATATGGGTTGAGTATTATGCACCACCCGTGTTTTGGGTGTTTCGGGATATAAAGTTTTAACCGCATTTTCATAAATGGAGGGTTCGATTTCTATTCACGTTTTGAGTGAGTGTTGTGTTGAATTTAATTTACAAAAGAACGCTTTATATTGGGATCTTCGTCCTTGAAATAGTTTGAATCGGAAAACGTTTATATTGGTGTTTCTTTTCCTAAAATGCATATTATTGGAAAACAAGTCATTTTCATATTTGTGACATATCAGATTTAAAGATTATGATTTAAATTGCATTACTTCTTTTCAACGATATCTTTATTCATGTTGAAAACTTTTGAACTCACTAGGTGTTAGCCTAACCTTTTTATTTGTCGGCATGTGCAACAGGTTCCGGTTGGGAATAGTTCTAGTGACACCGTGCATAGAGGAGTGCTATTTGTGTGCTCAAGGAGTGGATATCTTAGTGAAGTCTTCCGTAATTGTTTCGGGAAGAGCAACTTGTAGTTGGGATTAAGTAACACCCGACTTTGGTCTAGTCCTTGTATAAGACTGGAATTTATATTTGTGGAAGTTAAATAGAGAAATTTATTTGGGAGATTTATCTTTTACTTGATGTAATGTCTAAAATTTTTAATTAGTTGTTCTTACCAAATTTGAGGGTGTTACAAATTGGTATCAAAGCTTAAGTTTGAGAGAATTAGATGTTGATTTGGAATGCCTAGACTCAAACTAGTGTTCTTTTAAGTGATTGAGAGAGAGAATTTCACCAATAGGCACTTTAAAACAAGGTGTTTCAAGACTAATGGAGTCACTAGGAATGACAATCACGTTGAGGGTAGCAAGGATGATCATGTACAGTACGTTCATAATTGCACCTGGCCAGTGTTATGGTGAACCTACGAGTTACATGTGTATACTTGAACTACTTGGATGTGATGACCGTTGGTGTAGTGAAGAAGTTTCTAAGTGGGCAACCGTTAGCAGAAGCTAATGACTTTAACATTCGTCGCTTGGGGTGACAATAAGCATGAGAATTGTATTAAGTGAACCATTTTGAGTCGGGATGATTGGTTGGATTAGGACCATAGACTTGTGGAACCGAAATTATTCGAAGAGAAGTTGTAAGGTGAACCTAGGAAATCCTTGATTATTGCCTTAAGATGTCTGAGCATCCGGATGACGATAGTGTGACTAAGAAATGAGAAGTGTGGTTTCGAGGTGTTGAGTGCCGAACAACTTGACGCACATAATTTATTTCTAAAATAAATTACATCAATTATTTCTCATGTTTCCAAATCGCCACGTGGATTAAATTACAAATCTTGGGGTAATGTTTTAGCACACACAAGGTTTTAAACCATGATTTCGAGCACGCACAAAATTGTTTTATGGCATGAGGTTGCAAACTATGTTGAAGATTTTCTTTATTCTCATTGTTGTCCAATGCTATTTCGGATTATGCGATGTGCGTATTTTGATGTTGTTTAGGGTTTTGGACAAGTAACTGCGGTTTATGACTTTAACATTGGATCTCCTCCACATATGTTAAGGTTTTGGATGAAGAGTTATCTTCCATTATTTTGGTGTTTGAGTTTTATTGAGAATTTTACTTGTCAGGATCTGATTCTTAACAAAAATAATGAAACTCAGAAACAATATTAAAGAAGTTGCGGAAAAACACTTTAATATTCAAACTATCAATGGAACAGTAAAGTATAAATCACAACTTGTAAACTTTATTGAATGATTAAAGTTACAAGCTTTCAAACAAAACCTCAATCTTGATGAACAGGCTCACCAAGACGAATTCTACTTCTCTAGAACTAGGATTGTAAACCTTGAGGTTAATTCTCTCTCTAAACAAAAACTTAGAATACTTGACTTAATAAATTATCTCTATCAAAGACTTCTATACTATATATACAAATATTGATTACAAGATAATTATAAAAAAACAATTGATCTTCAGCATCAATACCATAATTATCTTCAGCCTTATCTTCAGCTTGTCTTTATCTCCAAGGCATCTTTATCTTTATAAGCAGCACTAATTCTTATTCAGAAGCATTAACCATCTTCAGCAGCATTAATCTTCAGCAGTACTAACTACTAGCAGTACTAACTCTCCAAGCAGTACTAACTATTCAAGTAGCAGCACTAACTCTTTAAGCAGTATTAATTCTACTAGCAGTAGTAATCTTGATAGCCCAACAGTAGTAATCACTTAACAACATTAATCAGTTCCCAACATTACTCCATGCGATTTTGTGAATTAAATGGGGTGATTTTAATGGCGTCGTTGTATTTTTTTTCCCTTGAGTTTTGTGCGGGCAGTTTGGTTGCATATAATATGCATACATGTTTTATTTGGAATTTCTGTCATAGGTTTTAACCAACATTTTAGAACTATGAAGCATATTCTTAACTCGGCTTTAAATCTGAAAACCAATGTAGATTATTTTGTATTTTAACCAAGGTACATGCATATACCGCGTTGCTAGTTTTGTGAAATAAAATGTCGCATGCAAGTTTTGTTGTGGGATCTTATTCCGTGCCGTGTTGTGGCTAAAAGAGAGAAAACTTTGAGAGTTTGATATCATGAAAATGTTGTTTTGGGTTTTGCAAGCATTTTATCTGTACGGCCTAAAGTTTGGAATCAAACTAAATTATTCTTACGTTTGATCAAATCGCATGCATTTGTCTTTACTAAGTTTTGGGGAATAAACTGATGTATGCGAGTCACGTTGGGAAATTTTATTACATGACATTATATGGTTAATGCGAAAATTTCTGGAATTTGATTTCATGAATTTTCCCTTCTGTAGTTTTGTACAAATTCCTTGTTATACATGGTGGTCTATTGGAAAAACTTGTTGTATATCCTTGTTCATCGTCGTTATTAGCTTAAATAATAATCAGATAGTTTTTGAAATGATTTTATATGTGTGACATTGGTGACCACCTTCTACACCTACCGAGTAAACGGTAGTGGATTTTTATTCGTATGACTAATTGTTATAAAGATTTTGCATTTAGAAGTTTTATAAAATTTCAATTTGGCATTGTAGTTTGAAAAACCATGAACTCATTAGAGCTATAGATGCAAACCCTCTTTTGATAGAGGTCGTAATTAAAGACTAAAGGAGTCCTCGGAGATTGAAATGTAGGAAGACATGACTTATGGTCAGTTTCGAATTTTGGGTTTCAGTTTCATGAACTGGTTCACGCATGAATGGTTGAGGTATTATATTTATACATCCCCCAGTTATTTAAGTGGAAATTTTTCTGTTTCGGTAAATCTTCGGGATTAAAACATTGCGTGGTTGCTTGATTATGGTGGGATATGAGTTGTTGGGTTAATTGTTCAACGTCTTGCATGTGTTGAAAGTGTGCCACCCGGGCAAGACTTTGAAAATAAGGGAATATTGTAGTTCGTTTGCAAGAGATGTAAGATTGGGATTTTAGTGTCCTGTTAGGTGTCAACTTTAATTCGACAATGCAAGTCTGGAATGGAAAATGTGGTGGTATACCCACGTTTGCAGTGTAGTCGTTTTGGAGGATAAGTGTGGACACTCGGTTTTGAGGACAATACCCATTAGGATGCTTCAGTGCACTTTCGTTGAATTTGGTATGCCTGCAAGTTAAGTGGTAACCTTAAGGATGTTAGATGTTGGCAATTAGGGATCAATCATTAGTAATTCTGTAATCAACGAGGTTTTCGCTGATTTGGCAATCGATGCTTGAATTCTTTATGGGAATGGTGTAACCATGAGGTTTGGGATGATCGACTATCTGTAGAGCGTACTGGTACATTTCTGTGTGAAACATCAGACCAATGTTTTGATCTATGGAAGTTTTGGGAATCCTTCCAGATGTTGTGTGTGTGCCAGCTTGAGGAACAAATCTAAGGTTGTGTTTGATCGGACCTAACTAGTGTTATGAGTTCAATCAAGGAAGGGACCATAAATCTTACATGGTATGGATTGTTGGAGGAATTAGTGAAACCGTCGGGGTAGACCTTAAGTAGAAATCGATCATTGAGGAGGCCTTGATTTGTCGAGATTACCACTCGAGTCAACTAAATATGGTTGCGGGTACTCGGAATCGAAAGGAGTATGGGCAACGATGGTTGAATCCTCTCCGCGAAGATTGTTGTATTCTTGGAGGCAAGAAAAGGGTGTGAAGTAATTCAATAAAGGGAGATTATAAGTATTTGGGAGTATAGTTCGCCTTGGAGTACCCTTGGTGGAAATGGTTAGTTAAGGTCATGAGTTACTCTTGAGATGATAAGTGCAATCTAAGGTTGGGAGACATTTGAGATCCCGATGATAGGAAAATGATTTGTTAAGGACTCGTTGTTCATTCAGTCATCGGTAAGGTAAATCGAACGTTGAGATCGGATGCGTGGTGGATTGTTATAAGGAATACTGTGACAACCGTAACCGGGGTGTGATCGGGTCCGTTCACGAGAAAAGGTATCATGAAGGTATCACTTTAGAATAGAGAACCAATTAGTCTCGCTAAATACGACATTTGGGTGTTTGATCGGTGACAAATTTCGAGGACGAAATCTCTTTTAAGGTTGGGAGAATTGTAACACCCATGATTTTGGAGACCCTTAACCCATAATATCATAACCGTATGACCATTATAATGGAGGTTTATTAAGGTTTTACATCCCTTTTTGTAGTTGAGCCATCGAGGATCGAATCGGACGCGAAAACGGAAGGAAACCGAGGGAAATAGATTCTCGCGGTTTGGTACGTGTCTTGGGGGTCGTGGCACAAGTTGCCCAACTCGCTGGGTCGACATCAGAAGACACGCGCGGCCTACCGCGCGGCCTCAAGTCGTGGGCAAGGCAGCGGGAGCTACTTGGTAGTTTAAAATCGACATTTTTGGGGTTTTTCTTCATTTGGTTGCATCTCCTTCATCCTAGGTCCGATTTAGGTGATTCTTGGACCTAGGGTTTCGTTTTTTGAAGCTTTTCAGGATGAGATAGAAGAGGATTGGTGATCTTGGGGATCCAAGGGTTTATGGTCAAGGTAATCTACTCACCTCTTCATTTAGATACTAAAGTTTGATGTTTTTATCATCTTCCTTACACTCTTCAACTTTGGTATGATTTTGGTAGCCTTGAGGTAAAGGAAACCTTGTGGGAGTGTTGGATCTAACATCTATAAGGGATTCCTTGAAGATTCCAAAAATGAGACTCACATTTGGGGGTAAAACCTAGATTTAACCTAAATCTAGCAAGGTGAGTTCAAGTTGATTTGTGAAAACGTTGTACATGCCAAAATGTACATTTTAAAGTATTTATGCGGTTTACATGAAATTATCAACTGTTGGGTTATTTGGTGGATTTTGATTAATTGAGGTGTTTGGCTTTATAAACTTTGTAAAACACCCATATTTGGGCATTTAGATAACTAAGTCATGCATAAAAGTGTTTTGATGATTTATTGCATAAATGAAGATTATTTGGGTCAAAGTACACTTTTGGTGTTTGTTGGAAATATGCATCGTTTATGAAATGGGACGTTTTGAAGGTACGAATGTGTTAATCCTTTAATTTTGGTCATTCCCGACCTTGGGAACTTTTTAGAAATGGTAAACCTTTTTGGTTTTGGGACGAAAGCGAATTGTGAATTGAGAGACAAAGATTTTGGGAAAAGATGTATTTTTGTTTATGTAACCACTTTGGCTCGCGTATTATAGAAAAACGCTTATTATGCCTTTGGGCTTGATTTATACTCAGATGAGTCTTGGAACATTTGTTTAGTTATGGTAGCTCGATAAGGAGCCTTTGACGTATGGTGTACTTAGTTGCATCTTATTTGAGAGTAACATGTTTTTAATGTGTTAGTTCATTCGTTAGAGTCATGTAACGTTTTAGATTGTAATGCATTGGATCCATAGGCATATGAGTCAGCATGTTGGTTTAATTGGGAACTTTATCCTTGTTTTGGGACTGGAAAATTATTTATGGCTAGCGGGAGCTTGAGGTATAGATCGTGGGTGGTTGAACTCGATAACCGTGTAACCTTTAGTGAAGGGCTCGAGGTATAGATCGTGGGTGGTTGAACTCGATGCCCGTTTGTAATCTAGTTTGGTTATTCATCGTGGAACTTAGTGTCCACGTTTGAAGTATAGTGAGGGGTCCCCAAGTCATGTTTTATGGAAGCTTGCGATGGTGCTCTGCAGAGCAGTATACGGAGCTAAGTCTTGCGGTGGTGCCCATGCTAAGCCGGATACGAGGACTTGTGGCTTTTGTGGTGACACTCATCTTGACGCCGAGTAGACGCTAGGGTCATTTGGGTATCTTGCGGTGGTTGCTCGGTAGGGATTCGTATACGGGGATCCATGACTCTATGTGAAGCTCGGGAAAATCGATAAGAGGCTTAACTTTGTGTGCCCGCCACATCCGATGGAATTTAGGTCTCCCCCGTCACTGAAAGGTGTTGTTTTAGGTATTAAGTTTTATTATTCAAGTTTTCGGTGGCGTTTTGTATAAATGGATTTTTATCCATGATTTATGGGTTGAGTATTATGCCCCACCCGTGTTTTGGGTGTTTAAGGATATAAAGTTTTAACCGCATTTTCATAAATGGAGGGTCCAATTTCTATTCACGTTTTGCGTGAGTTTTGTGTTGAATTTAATTTACGAAAGAACGTTTTATATTGGAATCTTTGTCCTTGAAATAGTTTGGACCGGAAAACGTTTATATTGGTGTTTATTTGCCTAAAATGCATATTATTGGAAAACAAGTCATTTTCATATTTGTGACATATCAGATTGAAAGATTATGATTTAAATTGCATTACTTCTTTTCAACGATATCTTTATTCATGCTGAAAACTTTTGAACTCACTAGACATTAGCCTAACCTTTTTATTTGTCGGCATGTGCAACAGGTTCCGGTTGGGAATAGTTCTAGTGACATCGTGCAGAGAGGAGTGCTAGTTGTGTGCTCGAGGAGTGGATATCTTAGTGAAGTCTTCCCCAATTGTTTCAGGAAGAGCAGCTTGTAGTTGGGATTAAGTAACACCCGACTTTGGTCTAGTCTTTGTATAAGACTGGAGTTTATATTTATGGAGGTTAAATAGAGAATTTTATTTTGGAGATTTATCTTTTACTTGATGTAATATCGAAATTTTTTAATTAGTTGTTCTTAACAAATTTGAGGGTGTTACAAAAAAGTATTATTACAAGGCCATAAACATAGGTGTTACAATTAAAAAAAAACATTTTTCATCAAATATCACATGTGCTATCCACAATCACCATTAAATTTTTCATTATTTTTTTTTTATCCAAGTTTTGAATCACATGTGATTAATTAGTTTGTTTAACATATGATCCACTCTTTGAATTTTGTACATATCACATACGATAATATCCGTGTGAGTGTAAGTCACGTGTTATCACATGTGATAATAGGCATCTGAATATAAGTAACATTTTATCACATGTGATAATTTTTCCAGCACAAATTAAAAAAAAATCTATAAATGCAATTATAAATAATCACACATGATTTATATGATTATCGAAAAAATTACCATATGTTATAAAACCTATAATCAAACTGTTATAGATTTTTCTTTGTGAAGAAATTAGTTTATTAAGAATTATTGTAAATCGGTTTGGAATACAAACTCAAGCATAATTTATTAGAGATTATTTTCACGGTTACATATAATGTTATACATAAAATGATTATCGTATCCTTTTTTAATTTAAAAATGTTTTTATTTAATCCATTTATTAAATAAGGTATGTAATCTATATTTTTTCTCGTCTTTTCACAAATTAATTTGTTTCTCGTATGATCCTCTATCCCTCTGTGTGTGTGTGTGTATATATATATATATATATATATATATATAGGAGTGGGTTCAAATGAAAACTCATCTTTCATTATGCACATGAGGACAAATTTTAACCATTGATCAAAACATAGAAAACTAATCAATGGTTAATACATAATAAGGTTAATTAAGAAAAGATTAAGGACAAAATTGGAAATTTGAATCAGCGTCAACCTTGTTTGACTTTTTATTTTATTTTTAATTAAAAAAAATACCCCCTTATCTTAAAAATTACTATTATTTTAATCAAACAAATTACACCAAAAAAATGAGAATTTCGTGCTTTTCGATATGACATTCATCTCGATATATTTTTTTCTTCGTTTTAACCGTTTTTTACGTGAAATTCTATATATGTGTTATATTCATTATGAATATGCATGCACGTTCTCGGGTGTACACATTCAGTTTGAATAATAAAGATGAACGTTAATTCACTATTTATGATGAATAATACAGTATCCAGGATGAATAATACAACATTCAGGATGAATAATACATAAATCCATGATTCATATATTATTTATCATGAATCGTGTATTATTCACTCTGAATATTGTATTATTCATCATGAATGATACATTATTCATGATGAATAATACATGAATGACCCGTGAAGGTGTAGACACATGACGCACTCTCTTTTGTTTCTTAATTCACAACCGAAATTTGGTTTAATTCATAATGAATAATATAGTATTCAGGATGAATTACACAACATTCATGATGAATAATACACGAATTCATGAATCGTGAATTATTCACCTTGAATGTTGTATTATTCATACTGAATGATACGTTATTCATAGTGGATAATACATGAATGACTTGTGAACGTTCATTCATTATTCATGATGAATAATATAGTATTTAGGATGAATTACACAACATTCATGATGAATAATACACGAATTCATGAATCGTGAATTATTCACCCTGAAGGTTGTATTATTCATCCTGAATGATACATTATTCATGACGAATAATACATGAATGAGCTGTGAAGATGTGGAGACTTGACGCGCTCTCTTTTGTTCCCCGGTTCACAACAGAATTATTTGATAGGTTCTCGATTCGTCTTGATGGGTGTTGGGTTACGGTGCTGAAGAAACGCGATATCTTACGAAGTTGAAGAAAGTGTTGAAGAAGATGATGTCGAGTTTCATACTTACGGTGTCGAGGTGTTGTACAAACTTGAACGTACATAAATATTCATAATGAATATAACACGTATATAGCATTTCACGTAAAAAACGGTTAAAACGGCAAAAAAACTATATCGAGATGGATGTCATATCGAAGAGCACGAAATTCTCGTTTTTTTGATTTAATTTTTTTGATTAAAATATTATTAATTTTTAAGATAATTTATTTTAAACTTTAATTGGGTAAAAGTTTTTAATTAAAAAGGAAAATAAAATTCAAATATGGTAGGCATGACTTTAAATTATCTTCCATTTTTACCCCTAGGCATCTTAAAATTAAAAACTCTATTTAATATGAGTAGCGCTGACAATGGGTAAGGGTAAACCCGTTATCCGTTATGTTTCGACCCGTTGGATAAGGGTATGGATAAAGAAAAATTTATCCACTTATCCATTACCCGTTTACCCGAAATTTTAGTGGGTAGGATATGGATAAACGTTTTTTCGTTATCCATTACCCGTTACCCGTTATGATATAATATATATATATATATATGTGTGTATGTATAATTGTATAAAATTAAATATTAGTGTATATATACATAATTATATTAAGTTAATTATTAATATTTTTTTAATATTGTTTTTTTTTTGTAAAGGGTTGTCCTAGGCCTATGGCCCAGACTAATCCCTTGGCAAAACAACCGACTGCGAAAGCATGCAGCCCTGAGATTAATCCCAGTGGCCACAGGATGCGTACGCCTGGATTCGAACCTGGGGTGGATGAGATATCCCACCACATCCCCCACAGGCCTTAACCAGTACGCCACAAGCCTTGTGGTTGTTTTTTTTTTTTTTTTTTTTAGGGTTTAGGGTTTTATTTTTTTAATAATGTTGTCGTACATTAACGTGTACTTTAATTTATTTTTATATTTATCGAGTAAAAGATTTCATGCTGATTAAATGAGAAACAAGACAGATTTAGAAAATAAATACAACGAAAAATGTTAGTCTTACACATTTTAAATTGTTTTTAAAATATTATACTATGATTATATTTAGAGTAATTAAATGTTTACTACAACAAATTAGATATAAAATAATAACTATATTTATGAACTTATGTTTTACTTATATGTTTGAGGTTTATCAATTGTAGTTCAAAATAAAATTTTGTTTCACAATTTATCCATTACCTGTTTCGTTACCCGTTTCTTTATCCGCTATTTTAAATGGAATGGATAACGGATTAACCCTTACCCTACCCATACTCTACCCGTTGCCAACCCTAAATATGAGTTGTTGGATTAAAAGAGATGGAATGACTGAGATTTGTCCTCACATGCACAATGAAAGATGAGTTTTCATTTGAACTTTCCTCTCTCTCTCTCTCTCTCTCTCTCTCTCTATATATATATATATATATATATATATATATATATATATATATATGTGTGTGTGTGGAGGATCAAATGAGAATGTTTACTATTTAAGAAAATAAAGGGACAACTCTCAACCAATCATTTTTTAAAAATAATTCCGGAAATAATATTTTCCAAAATTCAAATTAAAAGGGTATTGAGCTCATATTATGTTATGAATTAATTTAATTAAGATAGTATTGACTTCCTAAAAATTACGGATCACAATATCTAACTCAAATCAAAATCGTATGTATCCTTTTCCTTAATTCAAGCCAATCCCCTTTTTTTATCCATTTCAGTAATTCATCTGGGTTATTCACATGGTTTTGTTTGTTTCTTCAAGCAAATTCCAAATTCTTCAAAGCAAAACAATAAGAGTTATGTTTATGTCTGTGTCCTCAATGGAGCCATCAAATGAATAGGACTTTAATCACGTATGATTCTACAATAAAAAAAACTTGGACATAATGCTTATATATAGTATGCATTCCAATATCACAAATGATTATATGATACATAAGTTAGACAAATTGTTTAGGTATAATAAGTTGGACAAATTGTTTGGGTATAATATGCAACCCAAAATCACATAGGTTTATATTGTAAAGAAATTGGACAGATTGTTTAAGTAGTATGCGTCACAAAATCATATGTAATTATACTTCAAAAAAATTGGACAGAATGCTTAGATATACTATGCATCATGAAATCACATGTGTTTATACTATAAAGAAGTTGGTCATAGTGTTTAATTATAGCATGCATCACAAAATCACATGTGATATTATTATGAAGAAATTGGCCATAATGTCTAGGCATAGAATGCAACATAACATCACATGTGATTACATTATCAAGAAAATTGACAGGTGTTATCTATCATTTCCATCCAAACAAAATCATAACTGATCACAAACTAATAGGAAAATTAACATGATTAAACTGATTAACACATTCACACAATAGTATTTGACAAAAATTTCATCCATATTGTAGATCCCAGTTACAGTGCAATCACGAACAATAATCAACAATGAAGAACAATAATATAGCCACAACCTCTAGTCATATGATTAATATTCAAGAAAGAGTTTAGGTTTGCAGAGAGAATATCTGATCAGTAAATGTAAACCTATTGACTAGAGAATTATGAATGAGATCTAAACTTCTAAAATGAATAATGAAGCTAATAATGCCTTTATATATTTAGGCGTACAAAGATTAATGGGCTTATGGGCTTTAGGCCCAACTAATAAATAAAACTTTAGAATAATTACATTTTGCACCCTGAACTTCTATTTAACATATAAACCACCCTAACAATCTCCCCCTTTAAATAGAAGTTCGAAATCACGCCAGTTTGGAACTTATGTCTTTCGAAACCCAAAACTGATCTCGAAGTATCGCATTGTAGTTATGTACTCCAGACGATCAATGATAACACCCAGTGCTTGAAGAACAAGTTCCTTGTATTTCGGATCCAATGACTGAACCCCTTTTTCATCTTGATCAATAGCACGCTTCAACTTGTCTTTAAGCAACATCAAAGTACCATCGCAGAATCTAGCAATCTGACTGAATCGAATAAAACGCATATCACCTTTGTTGTTTGCGTATGTCATGCCTAATTCTGGAAACTTTAGAACTGTGAAGGCTGGTACATTCTGGGCATCAGAAGGAATCCTCAAATCAGGTTTAAGCAGATTGATCTTCGGTTGGTTGCTTTCTAACCCGATCTGAAAATCTTCTACCGAGGCAAGCTTCATTGCACACTTCATGTATCTCTTGACAGGTTCGAGTGCATCTGTAACTTCCCCTGGTCTGATAGTTCTGGTCTTAAAGTCTCTAAGCAGAAATAGCAGATCTTGTGGTTCAAGACGTGGAAAATCAGCTTTAGAAAAACTCCACTGCTTACCATCTTCTCTTGTCACTTCGAAGAAGGAATACTTTACGCCTTTGAAGTAGCAAGCGTGAATCTTATCGATTGATTGAATTTTGAGCTTTGTATTGTTGTACTTGTCTTGGAAGTAGTTATACACAAACAAAATTTCACGCTGCTTTTCCTTGCTTTTCATCGACTGTAGACCATGAACCACGACTTCATCATATTCACGAATCCAATGGGCAAAGATCTTCTTCTGACTTTCTTCAAGGAATGGAACTTTAATTCTGACTCTTTCCCACTTGGACGGCTGAACTGGTGGAGTACTTTCTGTTCTAAAAACTGGTGATGCAGGAGGAGATCTAACAGGAATATCTGGCTGTGGAAGATCAGGGTGATCAACAGTATAGGTCAAAAGCGGTATCCCGACAAAAGTCTGTACATCTGACTGATAATCTAGAGTCGTAAATTCGAAGTTGATAATCTCATTAATCTCGACTAGAAGGATTACCAGTGCTCTTTCGGTGTTGGCCTGTTCTTCTGTCGGATCTGAAAACGAATATGGATCAACAATCAAAGCCCAGTTTTCAGGATCTATCCGTGAACCTTCATCTTGTTCCTCGGGCTTTTCAACCGTTGGAATATCGTAAAGTACCAAATCCATAACCTGTTCCTGTGCCTGTTTTTGCCCTTCCGGTTGAGTACCAGAACCCGAAGCCCTTTCCGTTTCCACCTGAATTGTACCCACTGACTGTGTGTCCGGCTCAGATAGTCTTTGGCGCTTTTCCCCCTCATGGTGATCAGGATCATCCTCGTCATCATGTCGGCGCTTGAGCCTCTCTTCCTGGCTCAGGCAGGTGTCTTCCACGGATGATAGTCGTTCAGTCAATACAACTATTGTTTGCTGCAAAGACTGAAGTAGGGCTTGTTGTTGCTGGAAGGCTTCTGGAGATATAGAGGGTTGGTAGGGTGGTGTTGGAGTAGATGCTTGGGCACGAAATAAGGAAAGTAAGTCGGCATCTTAGGTGGGTTCTACTTGAGATTGGGCAAGTAGTTTGGCAAGGAGTATGGATTTAAGGTCATCGATAGACATATTTGTAGCAATAGTTGAGGGTGGTGGTGTAGGAGGTAGTGGTTCAGGCTCAGTCGCGGGAGCTTTGCCTTTGATCAGTCGTTTCAGCGCGTCTACCTCCTCCTTCATTTCGGCTCGCATGATGGTGTGGACAACCTTTAAGGCGCCGTCCATAAATTCCCTTGAGACGAACTCGGGGTGAGTAACTCCTGGGTCACTTAGAATTCCAGTTGTGGTAACGACCGTAGAAGTCGCACTGCCTACGTTCACAGCTGGCGTGATAATAGCTGTGGTAGGACTTCCACCCAATCCTCGTAACCCAATCGAAGTTGGAATTACTATGGATGTTCCGGTCGGGCCACTAAGGCCTCCAACAATAGCCAAGAAGGGTATATGTGTCCTAGGAATATGAGATATAATATCAAAGGGCTCTAGACGCTATGCACCCAAAGAAGTCGAGGACGGGGGATGTTGTCCTCTTGTTTCAATACCAGAACTCTCCAAGTGAGAGACTAGTAGCGTTTGTGCTAAATCCCCGTGTGAAATTGAAACCACCATATGTTGATAGATGGTGGAGTGACTAGGGGGGGTGTGCATTTGCGTCGCTAGGTCCACGACGGCTCCTTCAATACCCTGTCTCAACACTTGAGACTGGGTAGCAGATGTGGCTACCTGGCTGGATAGGGTTAGGGGGAGGTCAACCATAGATGGTTGCCTCATCGCATACTTGGGTTCTTTTGGTGCAATTAGATTCAGCGTTTGATGAGATTGACCAATTTTATAAAGTTTTCGTTCAAGATCCTTTAATTGATTAGATAACCTTTGATTTTCATTTTTGTAAGCCACGCTTTGAGTCACAATACCAATTTTCTCATTTTCTGACATATGTAGCTCATAGGTAAGGTCATCTACTTTGGTCTTTAATTCTTTTGATTCTTTTGAACAACTCTCACACTCTTCTTTTAAATTTGAAATTATGCACAGGTTGCCAGCAATTTCTATGCTTTGTTTTTCAATATAGTCAGACTGTGCAGACACACGTTTTTCCAGAGATGAGATTAGTTGTTCATTTTCTTTTATGGTTAGCTTGTAGGAGTCTAATTTGTGCACAGTGATTTGCATCTGTTCAATTAAGGCTTCTAGATAAGGAGCATATACCTGACATGGAGAATTACGATCATCATCATCAGAATCGGACTGTGCTGAGTGCTTGCCCATGAAACACAAGTGTGCTTCTTCATCAGCTTCTTCTTCATCAGATACATTCAGCCAGTAGTCATCCTCTGCCATGAGAGCCTTACCTGCTTCCTTTTCTTTGACCAGCAACATCTTGGCTTTGTAGTAGTCTGAGTTGCGCACAACAGGCTTTCGACAGTCTTTGGCAAAGTGACCCAACCGACCGCAGTTATAGCATTTGATCGGATCCTCTTTTGCTTTCTCTTCATGTCGCTTCTCAGACTTCTTACCTTCATCAACGCGTCTCTTCCCGTCATTCTTCTCTTTGTGATCACGTCGATTGAGAGCAGTAGAGGAGTATCTTTGCTTGTTTGATGAAGACTTGTTGAAGAATTTCCTCTTTTCGAACGCTTGGGTTAAGAACAACACAACTTCTTTAATTTGAGTGTATTCTGGATCCGAGTCACTGTCAGGATCTCCGGGTTCAGAATCACTTTTCACTGGCTCCTTTCCAGACGCGCGGCTGACAGATTTACCTCTTTTATCGGATACAAGCGCTAACGGATCAACCACCGGCTTTTCATCTGCATTTTGCTTTGCCATCAATTCAAAAACTTACTCTTCATCCTGGAGCAGCATTTCATAAATTTCATGTAGAAGAAGCTTCTCCAGGGTTTGAGTATGACGGATATGAGAGACAAACGGCTTCCATTCAGGCTGGAGATTGTTCGTGATCTTGTTTTTCTGCAGATCGTTCAGAAGCATGTTGAACCGTTCATAGGTTTCTGTGAGCGTCTCGCCTTTTCTAGCTTTGAAGCCATCATATCGGGTGATACAATTTGTCACCTTCAGCTGATTGTTTATGTGGATCCCCATCATCATTTTCTCAATCTGGTCCCAGATACCTTTTGCAGTCTCCTTGTAACTATCGATGCAGGCATATATGTCGTTGGGTAGACTTTGTAGAAGATAGGACTTTGCATGCTTTTCAGCCTCATACATGCTCTTTTCTGGAGGGGTAAACTCACCGAGAGTTTTCCGAACATGGCGTTCTGGTTGACCTTCATCTGGGTTTCCAAGCAGGACTTTCATTGGCCAGGGTTGTGTCCCCTCTTTCAAACACTTGAGTATTTCCTCGTAGTTTGATTTCGCTTCGATAAAGTTCATGAAACGATCATTCCATGGAGGGTATTCTCTCCGATAGAGCACCGGGGGTTTTTGATCTGAACCGATAGCTAAGGCGTCTCTCGAATTCATCTTAACTCTTTAAACTTAAATAGCACTGTAGCGATCGTGAGACAAACAGGATGATCCAAAAATAATATATATATATATATATATATATATATATATAATAAGCAGGACAAGGACCCGGTCGAGCAAGGACCCGGTCGAGCAAGGACCCGGTCGAGCAGAGATACGGTCAACAAAGTACCGGTCAACTGGGTATCGGTTGCTGAGTTTCGGTCGACCACAGGGTACCGATCGAACAATGTAGTACCGGTCAAACAAGGTACCGGTCGAACAAGGTATCGGTCAATAGGGCCGGTCGATATCGAACAGATAAACTCAAACAGATAACAAATAATTCGATTTAACAGCTAGTCGACCGATAAAATCGATGAATCCCAATCGTACCCAAAAATTTTACCCAGAAATCGAACAACCAAGAAACTCAATCGATATGCAGATTTAATCTTCAAAAACAGTTATGCATATCGATAAGTAACCTAGAAAACTCAGACCGATAAAAAGATTGATTTTTAAGAACACAGAGGCCCGAATCACTAATTTTCCAGAAAAATCGACTCTAAACACATATTCTTAACTCAGATAAGCAAATTAACCAGATTTAGCAGAAATCGATTTATGCAGAACTATCAGTTGGTTTTCCAGAAAAACAAAAATCAGACCAGAAAGTATTCGATCGCAGATAATCAGATCAATTAAATCTTAGCAGATCAATCAAGCCAGAACACAAACTATAGCAGATAATCAGATAAATGCGATTAAAACAAATAGTCGATTAAAGGGTTTTAGACAAACCTTTTTGGATCAAATCTTCTGTCTCTTTGCTCTGATACCAATTGTAGATCCCAGTTACAGTACAATCACGAACAATAATCAACAATGAAGAACAATAATATAGCCACAACCTCTAGTCATATGATTAATATTCAAGAAAGAGTTTAGGTTTACAGAGAGAATATCTGATCAATAAATGTAAACCTATTGACTAGAGAATTATGAATGAGATCTAAACTTCTAAAATGAATAATGAAGCTAATAATGCCTTTATATATTTAGGCGTACAAAGATTAATGGGCTTATAGGCTTTAGGCCCAACTAATAAATAAAACTTTAGAATAGTTACATTTTGCACCCTGAACTTCTATTTAACATATAAACCACCCTAACACATATATCATTCCAAATTAACCACATCATTATCCCCACAACTAATTAAAGAAGCTATTGTTCCTTAACATAATAAGCAAGAACGACTATCAATAAGCAAGAACGAAAGAAAGTTGTGCAATCTTTTTTTTAATGATTTTTGTATCATCGTCTTGGTTAGCTTAGTATTCCAATCCCTGTCTTCTTCGCAATCCAACTACTTTTTCAAACCCCTTGAATCTGGAAAAAGAAAAACCACATTGTTATAAGAACCCTAGGGTTTAGTCTGACAAAAAACCACATTGGTTTTGGAAACCTATTCATTTACAGCAATTGTAATATACAAGTTTCAATATAATTTCCAACACCACCTCTAACGACCACATATGACTGTGATCCCACCATTCGTACAACCAAATCAACTATCCACCACCACTTTTTACCTTTTTCCCGATCAAAGCTACGATCTTTACCCTACCCACGACTCGCCAACTCCATATATATAGATTTCCATTCATTTCCCTCATAAATCATCTTCATCCTCAATCTAACCTACAAACCAATTTCATTGATTTCACCCAAAAAAACACAACATACAGAGTTGATTGTTTGTCTTCACAGATGCAAAACACAAGTTATTGAATTCGAATGTAATTAGATCTCAGACATGTCGCATCTATGGCTTTGCTTTTGAATGGTTTTTCTTTTCACAAGCTTGAGTTCATCCCAACAAGTGAGGAATATGTAGGGTCAATGTCATGGATCATGGAAAATGATGCGATTTTGTCAAAGGTAGAGAAGATTTCAACTGGAAGCATATTGTGTTTGAGATTTTTTTGGGAACGATTATAGTTTCCTATTTAATAGGGATAATCATTCCCTGTTTTTCGTACGCATGATCACATCTACTCAGCAAAGGAGATATTTACCCAATTTTACCTGTAACATCCTAAAAACTGGGTGAATTTAAAACTTAAAATTTCAGCAATATAACGTCTAAAATGTGAGGGTTTATAAGACCTGTAAATATGAATGAATAAAACCCAGTAAAGTTGGGATAGTTGCATCTACAAAGTAGCGGAATAATAAGACATAATACACGACAACCTATTTAATCTAGAACATTAAATTAACTAGATTAAGGTGGGTGTCGCTATGACTTCAAAACGCTTTTCTCACAAGGTTCCCAAAAATGCTCGGTCCTTCAAGATTCCTAAATGAGCGTCCGACGAATCAAGGTTCCCTATGCACACCACTAGGATGACCTGTGAGTCGATAACACCAAAACAAGTGTTAGACCAAAGTCTAGAGATATTGCAAGAATTTAACAGTTTATAATGTAAACAAATACAATGTAATTAATTGTTACAGATGTACCCGAAGGTTGGACCAATGCCAACATTCAATTTGTAAAAGATGTTCCAAGACTGTACAAATACATAAGAGATATCTCTTGAAAGACAGGGGAGACCCGTTTCCATTTTGGGTGACGAGAACACGTGAATGTGGTCACCCGTTATGTTATTGGATTTCACCTCATATCCCGGTTCTAGTTCCCATGTCATAAAAGACATCACAATCCTAAAACCGTTTATGCCTCTATTGCCTACTCCGTCGAGTTACACCTCAAGGACTTACGGACATGGGTGTCTATCCAATCTAGACGAGTTGCAACTCAAGGACTTACGTCCCCTATTGCCTACTCGCTAGTGACCAAACGGTCAACAATTATAACCACATATAAATATGCTATCCAAATCCTCATGCACAAGGAGATAGATATTAACTTCACATTTAGGTCATGACCAAGTAAGGATTGTATTTCACATGAATAATACATTCTATTCCCAAGCATGATAATACACATTTCATGATCGTATTCATACACACAATTCATTTGTCACAAAAGACACCATTAAATTAATATGACAAGCTTAGCTACCAATATAGTTATTTGTAATCAAAACCCATTAATATGACAAATGATACTTTACTAATGTGTAACTCATTTTATGATTTTATATGCATATAGGACCCCCTTATGACATTAAGTACCTTCCACAAGAATGTATACTCATATACTTGTAAGATTCACAAAACCCTAATTTTAGGTTAACTTCAGATTACTTATAATCATCACATAAGCAAATTATAATAACACATGTATAGTATTATAGAGGATAGGAGACTCACCTAGAGGTTTATAAGATAAACCCTAGAATGTTGTAGTTATGGAAGTAGGTGGTGAGAAGGCCTTGAACTTTAATAAAGCTTGAATCTTAGCACATAATGGAGAGGAACCCTAGATTAGCACTTAATGCATCCACCAAAGATTTAAGGAGGATTAAATGCAAGAGAGATGGAGTTTGGATGATGAAACCTTACCTAGATGGAGAGAAAATCGGTTGCCAAGAAACCCTATGTGTTATAAATGAGCTTCACCTAATAAAATCAGGCATTTAAAGCCCCTGCGCCCGACGGAAATTATGCCACGTGAGAGTGACATGGGCATTTTCGTCGGCCACTCTCGCTGAAAGTGTACCGAAAGTCCCCAGATTATGTCGCTCGTGATTGTAACACACGAGAGTGCCACTGGCAATCTCTTCGGGCACTCTCGCCGAAATGGTACTGAGAATTGTGGCTTAGCGGGGGAGATTATGACACACGAGAGTGCCATTGGCACTCTCGCCAGCATTCTCGCCAACCATTTCGTCGGGTGGCTTCTTCTACCCAAAGTTTGACAGTTCCAACTCTGAATTTCACGACTGATCTAAGGTGAACCCATATAAGTAAAATATATATAGTTATAAACACGAAACAAGTATTGGTCCAAAATTCGGGGTGTTACAATCCTCCACCCCTTAGAAAAGATTTCGTCCTCGAAATCTCAAACTAAACAAATAAGTGAGGATAGCGCCGCCTCATATCCTCTTCGGATTCCCAAGTCACGTTGTCTCCTCGGTGGTGCTTCCATTGAATCTTTACCATGACCACTTCTTTGTGTCGTAGCCTTTTTGTCTTTCACTCTTAGATAGATTCGGGTTCCTCCACGCATCGGTCGTTATCCACTCTAATCTCTGACAATGGAATGACGCTCTCCTCTTCGGCTAGGCACCTTCTCAAGTAAACATATGTGAAAGGTAGGGTGTATCCCGTCCATTTTGGGCGGTAGATCCAACTAGTAGGCTCAGAGACCAATACGCTCAATGATGGTGAAAGGTCTAAGGAAACGTGGACTAAGCTTCCCATGTTTTCCGAAGCTAATGATACCCTTCCACGGTGAGACTTTCAACATCACTCTTTCCCCCACTTGGAATTCGACCGGTCTTCTCTTCTTGTCCGCATAGCTCTTTTGGCGATCCTGAGTCGCCTTCAACCGCTCCCGAATGTTCTTAACCTTGTCGTCCATTTCTTGCACGATCTCTGGTTCGACAAACTATTTCTTTCCCGCTTCTAGCCAACACACGGGCGTCCTACACTTCCTTCCGTACAACGCCTCAAGCGGCGGCATACCAATACTCGAGTGATAATTGTTGTTGTAAGCGAATTCCGCTAACGGGAGATGTGAATCCCAACTTCCCCCGAAGTCGATGACGCACGACCTCAACATGTCCGCGAGAGTTTGAATGGTCATCTCGCTCTGTCCATCTATTTGGGGATGGTATGCGGTACTCAACTTCATCCTAGTACCCAACTCCTTTTGTAAGTTGTCCCAAAAATGGGAAGTGAAATGACTATCCCGGTTGGACACAATAGAGAGTTGCACCCCATGCCTCGAGATCACCTCATCTATATAGAGTTTAGCTAATTTATCCATCGGTAAAGTTTCTCACATAGGCAAGAAATGCGCACTTTTGGTCAAACGATCCACAATCACCCAAATGGTGTCGTGACTCCTCAAAGTCTTCGGTAGATTGGTTACAAAGTCCATGTGATGTGCTCCCACTTCCATTCCGGTATCTCTAGGGATTGCAAACTACCGTAAGGTCGTTGGTGTTCCGCCTTTACTCGTAAACAAGTTATGAATCGCTCCACATAACTGGCTACATCCAATTTCCTTACGGGCCACCAGTAGTTTAGCTTCAAGTCCCGGTACATTTTTGTACTTTCCAGATGAATAGAGTATTTGGACTTATACGTGTCTTCCAATAACAAGTCCCGACATCCCCCGATCTTCGATACCTAGATTCATCCTTGGAACAGTTTCAAGCCCCTTCCGTCTTCAGTTAACTAAAGATGTTGTTTTGCCATAGCTTCTCCCTTGAGATTTGCTTCGATTAATGCTTCCGATTGGGACATCTTGATTCTGTCAATTAGGCTTGAGACTACTTCAACTCTTGCAAAGGTAGCTTGAACGCCACTACCATACTCTTTTCGGATCAAAGCGTCCGCCATGACATTGGCCTTTCCGGGATGATATAGAAGTTCGCAATCGTAGTCTTTGAGTAGTTCTAGTCATCTTCGTTGCCGCATATTTAACTCCTTTTGGTCGAAGACATACTTCAGACTTTTGTGACCGGTAAAAAGGGTGCACCTCATGCCGTAAAGGTAGTGCCGCCACAATTTCAAGGCGAAAACTACCGCCGCTAGCTCGAGATCGTGGGTTGGGTAGTTTTTCTCATTTTCCTTCAGTTGTCTTGATTAATAAACAATCACTTTACCCCTTTGCATCAATACTGTAATACCCGGATCCCTCAAATTACCGGTTTCGTATAAAGCTTAAAATATTCAAGTCCTTATTCAAGCAATAGAAGCTTGTACATGTTACTTCTAGTATTGCATCGTATTATTTTGTCATGAAAATGGTACAATGTGGGTTAAACATGTAAAAAAAATATGGATTAGGACTTAGAATTTGAATAAATCCTCTAATATAGTTAGAATTGAAATAAGTGAAACTTGAGGTATTAGTTTTGTAAGTAAGGAAAATATAAAAATAGAAATTAAAACCCTCTTTATTCATTTTGTCTAATCCATAATTCTTCAAATCGGTTCTTCATCAAAATGAGTTCCATCTCCTTTAATTCCAAAAATCAAGCTCAATTCTCATAGGAAGAATTGTATAATCCTTAAGTAGGTATGTTTTCTTCTTTAATCTTAAGAATTTCTTATTATTTAGGGTTCTTGTTCAAGTATTGATGGTGAATTGTGGATAGGTTCAAGAAATGGAAGAAAGGGTTGAATTTATTTAGGGATTTGAAGTTCATGTCATCAACCCAAACAAGGTAAGTTAGAATTTCATAGTTGATGTTGAAATTGTTGTTTTTGCATGTTTTGTTGATTAGGTCTTGATTATGATTTTATGTTAAGACTACTAAATTGGGAAGTTGGTTAGCTTTTAGTACCAAAAATGGGAAAAGGAAGGAACCGTTGAAATGGTTATGAGCTCCTTGAAGTAATGCCCAAAAGGTGTTTGATGAAACGTCTTAAAGGAATTTTCAATTCTGTTGGATTTTTGAACTTGTTTCCATTTTGTATCATCTTTGAAGGCCAATTTGTTTACTTTGCAAGGTTGTGAAGGTTATCTCGCATCGTTGCAAGATCCAGACGAGGTACCTTCTAAACTTGAAAATATCCCTGTAGTTAATGAGTTCCTTGATGTATTCCCTGATGAACTTCCCGGAGTTCCGCCGGAAAGAGAAGATGAATTTAGTATACAACTTGTTCCGGGAGCTAGTCCTATTTCAAAAGCTCCTTATCGAATGGCTTTGACTGAAATGAAGGAACTAAAGGAACAACTTCAGGAATTGTTGGATAAGGGATACATCCGACCCAATGTTTCACCTTAGGGAGCACCGGTCCTAATCGTTAAGAAAAAGGACGACTCGATGCGATTATGTATCGATTATCGTGAACTTAATTGAGTAATGGTACGAAATAAATATCCCTTGCCCCGTATAGACGATTTGTTTGATCAACTTCATGGGGCCACATACTTTTCCAAGATCAATCTGAGATCTAGATATCACCAGCTTCGAGTAAGAGAGCAAGATATTCCAAGGACTGCATTCCGAACGCGTTACGGTCATTATGAATTTGTAGTTATGCCGTTCGGACTGACTAATGCTCCTGTAGTCTTTATGGATCTCATGAACCGTGTATTTAAAGATTATCTCGACGAGTTCATGATCGTTTTCATTGATGATATTTTGATTTATTCTAAAAAAAGATCACGAAACTCATCTTCGAAAGGCACTGGAAACACTTCGAGAAAAGAAACTTTATGCTAAATTTTTGAAGTGTGAATTCTGGTTACAACAACTTAGTTTTCTGGGCCACATTATATCGTATTAAAGTCGATCCTGATAAGGTTGAAGATGTTTCTAAATGGCCAAGGCCAACTAATATTTCCGAAGTTCGTAGTTTCTTAGGACTTGCAGGATATTACAGGCAATTTGTTGAAAAAAATTCTAGAATTGCACTACCGTTCACAAAACTCCTTCGAAAGGGGGTTAAATTTGATTGGGGTCCAGAACAAGACCAGAGTTTTGCAGAACTGAAATAAAGGTTGATTTCAGCTCCAGTTTTGGTATTGCCGTCAGGATCAGGTGGTTTTCAGATTAATAGTGACGCTTCTCAAACTGGACTCGGATGTGTTTTGACGCAGAATGGTAGAGTTATTGCATATGCCCCGCGTCAACTCAAACCTTATGAGGTGAACTATCCGACTCGCGATTTAGAGTTGGCTGTGGTTATTTTTGCTTTAAAAATCTGGCATCATTATTTGTATGGTGAAACCTGTGATATATTCATTGATCATAAGAGTCTAAAATACATCTTTACCCAAAAAGAGTTGAATATGCGTCAACGACGATGGCTCGAACTTCTAAAAGATTATGACGTTCGTATTCAATACCATCCGGGTAAAGATAACGTGGTTGCCGATGCCTTGAATCGCGAACATTCTGGTACTATATCGAGTTTGATTGCTCAACCTCAATTGGTATCCGAATTGGAAAAATTAGGTATTGAGTTAGTATCTCGTACTGGGGTCGGATTTGTAGCCAGTTTGAAGTTTGAATCGACATTGATTTCAAGAATCAAAGAAGCACAACAACATGATGGTGAGATTTGGGCTATCCTTGAAAACTCAAAAGATGATACAAAATCAGATTTTCGGGTAGAAGACATGGGTACCATCTGGTATCAAAACCGAATCTGCGTACCTGACGATCCTGATGTCAAGGAAGTTGTGCTAAATGAAGCACATAACTCATTATTCTCAATTCATCCGGGATCTACCAAGATGTATCGTGACTTAAAGCAATACTTTTGGTGGAACGGTATGAAACGTGATATAGCTGAGTATGTTGCTAAATGTTTGACTTGCCAGAAAGTGAAAATCGAGCATCAGCGAGCCAGCGGTCTGTTACAACCCTTAGAGATTACAGTATGGAAATGGGAGCACATCTCAATGGACTTTGTGACAGTACTACCAAGAACTCTACGTAAGCATAATGCTATTTGGGTGATTGTTGACAGATTAACGAAGTTGGCACATTTTCTGGCTATACGAGAGACCTTTTCAGTTGACAAATTAGCTTAATTGTTTGGAAGAGAGATTGTTCGACTACATGGCACTCCAGTTTTAATTACTTCTGACAGAGATCCCAGATTTGCCTCTAGGTTCTGGAAGAGTCTCCACTAGGCCTGGGGTACAAAGTTAACCATGAGTTCGTCTTATCATCCTCAAACTGATGGTCAAACTGAACGAACAATCCAAACTCTAGAAGATATGCTTCGAGCTTGTGTTCTTGAGTGGTCCGGTAGCTGGGATGAATATCTCTGTTTAATTGAATTTTCCTACCACAATAGTTTTCAATCCAATATCGGTATGGCTCCGTTTGAGGCTCTTTACGGACGCAAATATCGAACTCCTTTGTGCTGGAATGAAGTAGGAGAGAAAGCTATGGAAGGCCCTGATCTTGTTCGAATAACCATGGAAAAAGTTGAAGTGGCTAGGCAGAAAATGAAATAAGCTCAATCACGACAAAAAAGTTATGCGGATAAGCATAGACGGTTAATAGAATTTCAGCCCGGTGAGCACGTTTTTGTGAAAATTTCTCCTTTACGAGGTGTCCGAAGGTTTAGATTCAAGGATAAACTGAGTCCTCGATATATTGGACCTTTTGAGATATTAGAGAGAGTTGGAGAGGTGGCATATCGCTTGGCATTACCTCCTCAACTTTCACACATTCACGATGTTTTCCATGTATCGTCACTCCGTGGATATCGTTATCATCTTTTGCATGTGATTGACTATCATTTAGAGTGAATTGAGCCAGATCTCTCTTATGTTGAAGATCCGGAAGCGATCATAGATCGAGAAGAGAGGCGTTTGCGGCGCAGAACCGTCCCTTTTGTGAAAGTAATGTGGAAAAATCATACAGATCGGGAAGCGACGTGGGAAACAGAAGACTCGATAAGGAAGAAATATCCGCATCTCTTTTAAGGTATGAAATATATATCCCTAATTCGGTTTCAGGGACGAAACCTTCTTTTTATAGGGAGAGAAATGTAATACCCGGATCCCTCAAATTACCGGTTTCGTATAAAGCTTAAAATATTCAAGTCCTTATTCAAGCAATAGAAGCTTGTACATGTTACTTCTAGTATTGTATCGTAATATTTTATCACGAAAATGGTACAATGGGGGTTAAACATGTAAAAAAATATGTATTAGGACTTAGAATTTGAATAAATCCTCTAATATAGTTAGAATTGAAATAAGTGAAACTTGAGGGGTTAGTTTTGTAAGTATGGAAAATATAAAAATAGTTAAAACCCTCTTTATTGATTTTCTCTAATCCATACTTCTTCAAATCGGTTCTTCATCAAAACGACTTCCATCTCTTTCAATTCCAGAAATCAAGCTCAATTCTCATGGGAAGAATTGTATAATCCTTAAGTAGGTATGTTTTCTTCTTTAATCTTAAGAATTTTTTATTATTTAGGGTTCTTGTTCAAGTATTGATGGTGAATTATGGATAGGTTCAAGAAATGGAAGAAAGGGTTGAATTTACTTAGGAATTTGAAGTTCATGTCATCAACCCAAACAAGGTAAGTTAGAATTTCATAGTTGATGTTGAAATTGTTATTTTGCATGTTTTGTTGATCAGGTCTTGATTATGATTTTGCGTTAAGACTACTAAATTGGGAAGTTGGTTAGCTTTTGGTACCAAAAATGGGTAAAGGAAGGAACCATTGAAATGGTTATGAGCTCCTTGAAGTAATGCCCACAAGGTGTTTGATGAAAAGTTTTAAAGGAATTTTCAATTATGTTGAGTTTTAGCTTTCTGTCCAGATATTGTAAAATTCGTATAAATTCAACCATAGGTCCAATTGAGGTGTTCAATACATCGTTGGAAACCCCAATGTGTCTAGTACAACTTTGTAGTTTACATCGAGACCAAATTATGATTCTAAGCAGTCCAAACAGTGAATTTCCAAAGCTGGTCCTGTGAAAAACGGGATCTGCACACTATTTTTATATACTTCATATCTAATTGGTCGCTGCTCCAATCGAGGTGATTCCAAAACGAGGTGAATCATAAGATATGTAAGTACAACTTTTTTTGACATGATCAACTAGTTTGGCCCCTAAGTAAGGTAATTAAGTCAAAAACAGAGGTGTAACGGTGTTGTCCTGTGCAGCCCCGCTTGGATTGTTTGGTTAATTTCACATCCATGTTAACCTCGAGCTTTGTCTTACAAACCTACTAGGATTTATTAGAACTCAAATTTAAGTTATTTAAAAGATTCAAAAGGGTGTTAGACTTATATTATCATGGGTTTAGTAGGTACAAATACTAAGCGCATTGAGATGTTATAGGCCCTTCTTTTTGTCGGAACTCGATCAACCGCGTGGATAAACCTTTCTCGAGCCCCTTATATTCGAAGGTACGGGTTTCTTTCTTTGTTTGATACCTGGACACGTATTTGTATATGCGTGTCTACTCCTTGAAGATGGTACATTTGTGAAATGGTAACTTTCCGAAATTGAACTTTTGGAAGTTGTTGGTTTTGAGTTATCATGTGACATTATTATATTGTTAAGGATTATTTGATTTATGATTTTATGATATTTCTTTACTTCGAATCATGAATAATTGGTTAACAATTGAATTAAAACCTTCAAGGTTATTGGATTTTTGAACTTGTTTCCATGAGGTCGCATGTGTTATAGACCTATGATTTCCGTTTTTGATTTATAGAATACTTGACCATTGGGGGCACCAAGGTCGGGATGCTTCCACGGTGGCTATAAAATTGTGGCGTCCTCACTTATAATGGACACATATGGGGTCTGTCCAAGTAACGGCTATCGAGGGCGAATGGATCGATCCTAGTTAGACGAGTCGGGTCATGAATTATTCATGGCAGGGGTTAGATGGTGAGTGTGCCCACACTGCTACCCCATGGGACTTACGTGGTTTAATCAACCTGTGAGAATGACGTGTCTTCATGATACACACCGGTCTTTGTGACCCTTGTTACATCTTTGTGATGTTTGATTGGTTTTACGGTTTTTACTCTTTTACAAATTCATTCTTTTTATATATTTTAAATGATGAATCAAATAGGCCTTGGTGGTCTACACTTATTGTATATTTGTTTGAAATTTACTAATATCAATGTTTCTTTATTTCGTTTCTGCTTCCACTTGTTAGATTATCGTTTCTTTTATTATTATAATCCGTTCACTGGGCAAAGTTGCTCAGCCGTGTGTGTTTTGTTGGCACGACAAGTACTTAGATGATTAGACAGGGGACGGGAATATAGAGAAAAGAAGACAACTATTTTGGACTTCCTTTTGAAGATCTTCGGATAATCTGCTTTTTGCTTCTTTTATTTTCATGGCCATGTAAATATATCTGTAAATCATAGTTATAGTTGTCTTCATATGATGGTTTGTAATTTCGTGCTTATATGGTTTAGTCGAGCTCTGAATTTTATAAGTGCAGTGGATTTATATTTGTTTTGAATGTCCCCTGAACTGTGACATCGCCCCGTTATTATCCACGCGGGATAGGGGGTAAGATTGGCGCGTCGCATAATTTCCTTTGTATAGTCCGAAAGGCCCGCTCTTGGCTTTCAGTCCAAAGGAACTTCACATTCTTCCTTGTCAAAGATGTCAATGGAGAGGCGGTTTTAGAGAAGTCTTGAATGAATCTCCGATAGTATAGAACCAAGAAGCTCCGAATTTCTGTGGGACTCTTGGTGGTTCCTAATTCGTCATTGCCTCAATATTCAACGGATCAACTTTTACTTCTTATCTTGTCACCACGTGACCCAAGAACCGGACCTCATGTAACCAAAACTCGCACTTGGAAAACTTGGCGTAAAGTTTCTCGTTCCTCAATACTTCTAATACTTCTCTGAGATGTCGTTCGTTCTCCTCTTCATTCTTTGAATACACCAAGATGTCATCGATGAACACAATGACCGACTTATCTAGAAAAGATTGGCAAACCCGGTTCATCAAATCCATAAACACGGCCAGCGCGTTAGTTAGCCCAAATGACATGACCAAGAACTCGTGGTGGCCGTATCGGGTCCTAAAAGCGGTCTTGGAGACATCTTCTTCTCAAACTATCACTTGATGGTAGCCCGATCGGAGATCGTTCTTAGAGAAGCATCTGGCCCCTTGCAATTGATCAAAGAGATCATCTATTCAGGGTAGCGGGTACTTATTCTTCACGGTCACCTTGTTAAATTCCCGATATTAGATGCACATTCGCATCGACCCATCCTTTTTTTGAAGAAAAGTGTCAGAGGTTCCCAAGGTGAAGAGCTTGGCCTCACGAATCCTTTCTCTAGCAACTCTTGGAGTTGTGACATCATCTCTTGCATTTTGGTCGGAGCAAGACGATAGGGTGCACGAGCTATTGGTGCCGCTCCCGGAACTAGGTCAATTCGGAACTCCACTTGGCGATCAGGCGGCAAACCCAGAAGATCATCGGGAAACACATCTGGATACTAACTAATGTAACACCCGTATTTTTCGGTAAGTAAAGGTCACCCGGACTTTTCTTTATCTTGTTAACGTTGGGATCTACATTTGGAAAACATTATTTGAAGTCCCTAAGAGTGTCGAGGGTCTCGGTGTTGAAAAATTCGGGTTTCAGAGCTTGGTACGGGCTCGGCTACAATGCCCGACAACTATGACAGTGTCATAGACGCACCAGGAAAAGTCGCAACATGAAACAGAGTGGAGGCTGGAGCTGGCGACAATGACCAATGACATTTCCATGGGCAATGACTCATGGTAATGTCGTACCAGAGGTGCAACAAGCTGTCAAATACGGGTTTTTGGCTCATTCTTCATTTCTCACTTCTCCTTTTCACTCCCAACCCTCTCTAAACTCTCTCAAGAACACCTACCTTCATCTATGGTGATTTTGGAGCATCCTTGGCTCAAATCCTTTGGTATTGTGGGGGTAAACCATCATCATGTGGTAGATTGAAAGCCTTGACCAAGAACTCTCCATCTCCATCTTCAACCTCAAGCTTTATTTTAGGGTTTTCTAGGTTTTCACCAAAACCTAAGTGATAAGTTTATCCTCTCCATTTCTAAACCTTATTTTAAGATATAAATGCTTCATTGGTGATATCCTAGTGTTTTATTACTCCAATTTTGGTTTGGAAGATTTTGGAGAAATTTAGGTCAAAAATAGGGTTTTGGCCAAATGGAGGTTTTGATGTAAAGTGTTTGGGGATCGATTCTAAATGGTTGAATATGTTTATTAATGGGTGGAAACTTTTGAATCTAGGTTTTTGGGAAGTTTTGGCTTGAGGATTCAAGTTTCTTTAAGGAAGCTCAAAGCGGGGTAAAATCTAGATTTAGCCTAAATCTAGCAGGGTGAGTTCAAGTTGATTTGTGAAAACGATGTACATGCCAAAATGTTCATTTTAAAGTGTTTTGTGATTTACATGAAATTGTTAACTGCTGATCACCTGATAAGTTTTGGTTATTTGTAAGTGTTTAACTTTATAAACTTATAAAACACACATCTTTGGGATTTTTGGGTATTTTGATAAAAGCATCAAAATGAAAATGCTTCGATGACTTATTTACCTTAATAGGGAATATTTGGTGAAAATGCATTTTTATGATTGTTGGTATCACGCGTATTTTTATATCGTGAAATGTTTTAAAAATACCAACGTGTGAGTTATGGGCGCTTGGTCATTCCCAATCTTGCAAACGTTTCTGAAGTCATAAACCTTTTGGTTTTGGGAAAAGATGTAACTCAAATAATTTTATTGAGTAAACCGGTGATATTGGTATTTAAATGATTTATCGTACGAGTGTAAGCCTCTTGAGTAATTGCCATTTAAATGTGTGTCATGGGACATTTTGGAAAGAGTAAAGGAGATTATAAACTTGTTTGAGAAAATGACTTATCTCAATCTAAAGTATGTTGGAGTTTATTCATGTAGTTGAAGCATGTGTTTGCATAAATGTTGGTCGTTGCATTTTATTGCATTTTGTGGGCTTTAACACATGATCTTTTGATTTTGGGCTTAAAGCTCGGTTGTCGTCGGTGTCCGGTCTTGAGGAAATTTATCCGACTTTAATAACTTAAAGTGGAGTTTTGGGTGAGGGTTGCATTTATTGCACTTTATTTGGAGAATACATGTTTTGAGTATGTGTGTCATTCGTTTGGAGTCATGTATTTTAGATTGTAATGCATTGGATCCATAGGCATATAAGTCGGTCATATTTAAGGGTGAAGAGTATTGATATTCTCACCTTGGGAATTATGATGTGTTGGCATTATTGTTGTCCCGGTTGTTTGGCGAAGAGGAACCTTTATGGGTTGTACTTCGGGATAATAGGTCTTGTGGTTTAATGTTCTAATTCATGTGCACGAGGGTTAGACATCTTGATTTATCAAGTAAGGAGCTGAGACTTCTATCTTGAATGCTAGGGAGTAGGCACTAGGGGTCGAATGAGTACCCTGAGGATGAAACTCCACTAGAGACCGAACAGGCAATAAGATCGTGTATCCTTAAGGTGTAGCTCGGCAGAGCAGGCAATGGGGGATACGGTGTTTGGGACTTGAAATAAAGTCCAACTGGAGGTGTATCTCGGCAGAGAAGGCAATACAGTCACGATCTGAGGTGTAGTTCGACAACATGGTTATGTGGCTTAACTTTGTGTTCCGCCACGTACAATGGAATCGGGTCTCCCCTGTCACCGGAAGGTGTTGCTTGGGTATTAATTTGTATTATTTTATTATCCATGTTTTCGGTGACGTTTTGCATATATGGATTTGTTTGCTCAAGATTTATGGGTTGAGTATTATACCCCGCCCACGTTTGGGTGTTTCGAGAAGGAAAGTTTTATTCGTATTATTATAAATTTGGGAGTTTGTTTACTATTCACGTTTTGGGTGAGTTTGGGATTAAAGTGGTTTTACGAAAGAAGGTTCATGTTGGGTTCCTTGTTTTAAAGGTGAGCTGTTGGAAAATGATGTCGTTTAATATTTAAAGTAAATCTTTCTGAAGGTTTATGATTTAAACTGCATTGTTTCCCTTAAACAAATATATTTATTTCATGTTGTAAACTCTTGAACTCACTAGGCGTTAGCCTAATCTTTTTATTTGTCGGCATGTACAAGAAGTCAAAGCTGAGAAAGTCAACTCTCATTAAAAGTCAAAGTCTAAATGTAATAAAGTCAAAGTTACTTGTATTGTATTTTGTTTCCTTGTTGTTTTAGTAGTGGGTATAAATACTTTTATTTTCTTTTTAGATAGATGGTTAGAATTTGAGATTGAATATCCAGAGAGAGTTTTAGAGAGTGAGAAAGAGAAGTTTAGAGAGAGAAAGTCAAGAACAGATTGTAAACACTTTGAATTGAAATTGTAATCAAAACAGGTAGTTGTTAAATCTTGTTTGATTGTTTAATTGTGATAATAATCTTGAATCAGGGACACACAATTGGTATCAGAGCAAATCCAATTTAAATCAATTTCAAGAAACTGAGTTCCTATCTGTGTTCATCGAGTATAGATCAATTTTTGATGTTTAGTGTGAATTTTGAGTTGTAATTGGTTTGTTAGTGATCGATAAGTGTACTAGAATGAGTTTGTATAGGAATTTTTCATGAATTGCACTGTAATTTTCACGAATTTCTGAATTTTGTTGAGTTTTGAGTCACAAGTTCATGTGCACTGTATTTGGATCGAATTGTATTTGATTGAGTTGTAATTCTAATCTCATTGTTAGAATTAGTTTCTATATGTTTAAGTGAAGAAAGTGTGCAAGTTTCGGAATCAGAAATCAAGAGTTCGTTGATTTTTGATCGAACAGGTGAAGAACATGCAAATAAATTCAAGAACGCGCAAGATCTACGAAACGCGCAAGGTTCATCGGAAGAACGCGCAAGCTGAAGAATTTGATTTTTGGACAAAACGCGCAAAGTATGGTTTGCGAGTTTTAGAAACACGCAGATCGAAGCCTGGGAGTTTGGACTTCAATCTGCGAGTTTAAACACTTGTGAATTTGAAAAATTGGAAAAATTTTCTAAGTGTTGAAACACGCAACCATTGCGAGTTTCCTTCTGCAAGTTTGGCTTGCGAGTTCTATAAAACGCACAAGTAGACCTTAGTGAGTTCTCAAAACACGCAAGACTAAGTTTTCGAGTTTCTCCGGAATGGTGATCAGCGAGTTCATTCGATCTGCGAGTTTGTTAAAACGCACAACAAGGCATTTGCGAGTTCAGGAAAAGCGCAAGCCTCTATCTGCGAGTTTCAACGATTATCTCTGTTGGTCTGCGAGTTTGCCAAAACACGCAAACCGTTGCTTGCGAGTTATATAAACACGCACGCCTAAGCCTGCGAGTTTCTTTTTGAACAGTGGTTTGCGAGTTTCAGCGTCTGCGAGTTTTAAGCTTCTATAGTGATTTGCGAGTTTCAGTAGTTAGTCAAAAAAAATTTTGTTTTGTGATTTCATTTGGACTAACGGTCAATTTCAAGTTTCTTATTGCATATTTTTCAAAACAGGATGACTTCAAGAGACGCTCTCTCGATTGGAATTGATTTCAAGCCCCCGGTGTTGTTCAAAGGGGAATATGAACAATGGAAAGACAGATTTCTCGATTTTATTGATCGGCAAAAGAATGGAAATAATATTCTAGCATCAATAGAAGATGGTCCAATGCCAACAGTTTTTTAGGACATTCCTGTTGAAGGTAATGATTCATATGGAGCTCCGAAATCAAAGAGAATTGAGAAAGGATATGCAAAATTCTCTGAGGAGCAAAAGAATCGGTTTGATGCTGATAAAACTGCTAGATCTTTGCTTTTACAAAGCATCACCAATGAGATCAATGTGAAAATAGACAACTACAATGCAACTGTCAAATCTATGTGGGATCAACTTCAGAAGATGATGATGGGTTCTAAAGTTGGAAATCAAATTAAGGTAGCTAATTGCATAAACAGCTACGAAGAGTTTAAAGCAAAAGAGAAGAAGAATAAGAAGAAGATAGTCGTTTTCAGTTCTGAATCAGAGTCTAAATCTGATAGAGATGATGGAGAAAGTCTTAAACTAGCAATGTTGTTACTGACCCGAGCGTTCCAGAAAAAGTTCTACAAGAAACCAGGGTCTAATTCTTAGAGATATTCTTCATCAAGTTCAAAGAACCACGAGCATAGAGAAAGAGTGGAAGGAAATACAATTGTTGAGAAGAATCCAGAAGAAAAGAAGAAGTATGTGAATGATTACACCAGTACTGAGAAGACGACTAATGATCTGATTAAATGCTATAATTGTGGCAAGTTCGGACATTATGCAAAAGAATTTCGGAAGCCAAAGGTTCGCAACTCAGAGTATTATCAGAACAAAATGCTTTTGGCCAAGCAACAAGAAGCTGGCAAGGCATTAATGGCTGAAGATGAATACTAGTTGAATCATTCTGATGAGGAGGAAGAACAAGAAGAGACTGCTCACTTATGCTTGATGGGAAAAGAAGAGAAAAATAATGATTCTGATGATGAGACTGCTGATGAGGTAATGAACTTAACTGAAAAAGATTTCATGATCAAAATGGAAGCCATGATAGTCAAACTTCAAGAACTTCAATCCAAACTGAAAAAGGAAAAAGACAGAGTTGCTAGGAGAAATCAACAAATCTTTGAACTTGATTAATCAGTTATTAGGAACAAAGATTTAATTGATTCTCTACGCAAATATGCTTCTGATTTTAAAAATGAAAAGGATTGTTTTGAAAGTAAGATTTCTGAATTGCAAAAACAATTGTTCAAGTCTGATTCTGAAAAACAAGAATGTGTTCTAAAAGCGTTTAAACTGCAGGTTGAGAACAAGACTTTAGAGAAAAAGGTAAATGATCTGGAAGAAAAACTATATATTATAGGCCAAACAGATCAAACGGTTTTCTTGAATACACCTAATGAAGAAGCTGATTTTAAAGAAAAATGGGGACTAGGTTATGATAATCCTCATTACCTAGAAAAAGCTATCAGAAAACAGCCAGGTATATATAATGCAAATTATATGTATGTTGCTGATAAACATCCTCATTTGAAACCCAAATTTATCACCAAAGCATCAAAAGAAGTTGAGGACAAAGAAGATGAGAAAATAATGAATTTAAAGAAAATGCAACTACCATTCTGTTATGAACGACTGAATGATAGTTATCTTTCTAAAACACCAAAATTTCTTTCAAATGATTATTTTGTTAGTTATTCTTCTACTGAGATGGAGGCAAAACCTATTCAAGCTAAGATTTATGTTCCTCCACTAGTATTAGAAAGCAAAATAATTGATTTAGAAAATATTTTATCTGATGAAAGAATTTTGAGTGATCTAACGCTAGATGTATTTTCTACAGTGTTGAAAAACACAGATTTTCATGTTAAATCTAAAGTGTGTTCTCCATTTTCTAAAGTACTTCAAATTTCTGCGACTGATTTTGATGATTTATTTGAGTCTGCAAATGATTTTCTAAATTCTGATGAAGGGTGTATAGAGGAAATTGATATGTTTGACTTTAATGCTCCACTTCCAAATCATTCTACTTTTGTGATAAATGGACAAGCTTTACCAAGTGTTCATGAAAAAGGTGAATCATCAACTAAGGTTGGTGAATCAGTTTCTGTGAATGCTGATTACTATGCAAAGGGTAAGAAACATAAGAAACAGCGCTCACAGAAACAGAATAACACTGGTAAACACAAGAAAAATCAATTTCAGAAATATGACTTTCCTAATAAATCTAAATCTTCTGTTTCAGATATAAGAAAGAAAAGGTCAGAAGAGAGATCTGAATGGCGACCTAAAAGGAAGAGTGATGAGAAGGCAGAATCAATTACTGATGGTTCTTGTAATAGATCAACTAGTAGTATGTGTGATGTAGTTGGTTTTATTGCTTCGACAAATAAAAACCTTGTAACTGATTACAAGCGATATTCTAATAATCAATTGTTCCGATTATCTCCTAATACTACTAAATCTTATTCTTATCAGTGGAATGATTTTGCTTATCATCATAATTCTAATGATTGGTTTGGATCTTATCATGTTTATTCTTCTAAATCAAAAGTTTTCAAAAGAAAAGAGGATCCATATTCAAATGGATGCCAAAATCTTGTACTAATCTGTTAGGACCCGTTTTTAAATGGGTACCTAAAATTGTTGTTTCCTGATTTCTCTTGCAGACCCGGCATATGTGGTACTTGGATAGCGGTTGTTCCAAGCATATGACTGGGCAGAAAGCTTTATTGTCTAATTATACAGAGAAATTCAGCGGAAATGTACGATTTGGGAACGACCATTTTTCACCAATCTTAGGGCATGGTGACATCATTCAAGACAATATAACGATTAAGAAGGTGAGCTATGTCGAAGGCTTAGGGCACAATTTGTTTAGTATCGGTCAATTCTGTGACAAAGGGTTAGAGGTCAATTTCAAAGCTAAGAGTTGCTCAGTTCGTACTGAAGATGGCAAAGAAATCTTAGTCGGCAATCGAAAGACAAATCTCTACACCATCAATCTTTCAAATGTTCAGAATGATAATCAGGTTTGCTTACTGACAAAAGCCTCGATGCAGCAAAGTTGGCTTTGGCACCGACGGTTATCACATCTGAATTTTCGTTACATCAACAAGTTGGTTAGTGGAAAGTTAGTGAATGGACTTCCTGAGGTCAAGTATGTGAAAGAACACTTGTGTGCAGCATGTGAAAAGGGGAAGATGAAGAGAGCTCCACATAAACCGAAGCATGAACCTAGTACCAGTTCTCCACTAGAGTTGTTGCATATGGATCTCTGTGGTCCGATGCGAACACAAAGCTTAGACGGAAAGAAATACGTGTTGATTATCGTGGACGACTATTCGCGATACACGTGGGTCAAATTTCTCCGATCAAAAGATGAGACGCCCGAAGTACTCATTACATTTCTGAAGACGACCTAGGTGAATTTGTAGAAATCAGTCAAGCTTCTAAGAACTGATAACGGCACAGAGTTTAAGAACAAGACTGTTGAAGAATATCTCGAATTGGTCGGGATATCACATCAATACTCTGCTGCTCGTATGCCTGAACAGAATGGAGTAGTCGAAAGGCGAAATCGAACGCTAGTCGAGGCCGCTCACACTATGCTTAGCCAATCTGACTTACCTCTATTTCTATGGGCAGAAGGTATTTCGACTGCGTGCTACACTCAGAACCGTTCCATGATACACCGCAGATTTCAAAAGACTTTGTATGCTTTGATCAACAACCGAACACCTACTATCAAATATTTTCATATATTTGGGTGTAAGTGTTTTGTGCTCAACGACAGAGAGAATCTCAACAAGTTCAGTGCTAAGGCAGATGAGGGCATCTTCATTGGATATTCTTCTACATATGCTGCATATCGAGTATATTTGAAGAAGTCTAAGACTGTTATCGAAAGCGTAAACGTTACATTCGATGAGGATATGGCTTCTGAACAAGTCAGTTCAGAACCCGTGATAACTGGAGTATTAGCTTCGGGGTAAATCCGTTCAGAACCTGTACTTGCAAAGAACAAATCAGATGAAGCTTCAACGTCTACTAATCATTTATCTGATTTAGATACTTTATTTGAACTGTTTTATGATGAATATATTGGATCTAATGTGAATAAACTTGTTGTGATTGACAGGATTGAAGATTCAACGATTAATCATCCAACCATTTCAGATGTTTCTACTGAATCAAATTCCCCGATTTAGCAAGATATTCCAGTTCAAATGCCTACTCCTATAGTTGAAGTTGAATCTACTAATGATGAGCCAAAAGTTTCTGAGTCAGTAGGATGTGCTGTAAGGACAGATCAACAGACTGAACAAGCTGTACCTACTAAAGCTTCTGCACCAATTACTTCAACTGAATCCCTCCCTCATGATGTACAACCTAAAGAACCTGAAAGTGGATTTCTAGATGATAACCATGATAAATATTCATCTATTCCACTCCCTCATGAACATCGCTAAACCAAAGAGCACCCTCTTCACCAAGTAATTAGAGATCTCAACAGGCCGGTGCAAACTAGGTCAGCAACTTTGAATCAATGTATGCATGATTCATTCCTCAGCAAGATAGAGCCTACTCGAGTATTAGAAGCTCTTGCTTATTCGGATTGGGTGTCTGCTATGTAAGAAGAGTTAAACCAGTTCGAAGCCCTGAAAGTCTGGAGACTAGTGCCAAAACCAGAAGGAAAAACCGTTATCGGCAATAAATGGGTGTTCAAGAATAAAAAGGACGAAGATGGTATTGTTATAAGGAACAAAGCAAGACTTATTGCCAAGGGATATAGGCAAGAGTAAGGCATCGATTACGACGAGACTTATGCTCCAGTAGCGCGTATAGAGGCAATCCGCATGTTTCTAGCCTACGCAACTCACAAGAACTTCATAGTCTATCAAATGGACATGAAGACTGCCTTTCTGAATGGCATACTTAAGGAGAAGTCTACGTCTCTCAACCAGAAGGGTTTGTAAATCCAGATAAGCCAAATCACGTCTACATTTTGGATAAAGCCCTATATGGTCTGAAACAAGCTCCTCGCGCCTGGTATGATGTTCTATCTCAATTCTTGGTCAAGTCAGGTTTTTCAAAAAGTAAAGTCGATAACACTTTGTTTATTAAAAAGGAGAAATATGATATCATTCTTATTCAGATATATGTAGATGATATTATATTTGGTTCTACAAATCCTAAATACTGTAAGAAATTTTCAAATCTCATGGTGTCACGTTTTCAAATGAGTATGATGGGAGAGATGAATTTCTTTCTCGGATTACAAGTAAAACAATTTTCAACGGGGATTTTCATTAATCAATCTAAGTACATTTTTGATATTCTTCGGAAATTCAAAATGGAAAATTGCAAACTTATTGGAACCCCAATGGCACCAGGTACTAAGATTAGCACTGATCCTTCGGGAAAAGTTGTTGATGTTAGGACGTATAGAGGTATGATAGTGTCTTTAATGTATCTTACTTCAAGTAGGTCAGATATAATGTTTTCAACATGTTTGTGTGCAAGATATCAGGCTAATCCTAAAGAATCCCATTTGGCTGTTGTCAAACGGATTTTTAGATATTTGAAGGGGACTGCAGATCTTGGTCTGTGGTATCCTAAAGATACTGGGTTTAAACTGACTGCTTATTCAGATTTCAGACGCAGATCATGCAGGGTTTATGTTGGACAGGAAGATCACTTCAGGTCATATTCAATTTCTTGGAGACAATCTCGTTAGTTGGGCATCAAAGAAACAATTATGTGTTTCCACATCGACTGCTGAAGCAGAGTATGTAGCTGCTGCCAGTTGCTGCTCTCAGGTCTTGTGGATACGAACACAGCTTCGAGACTATGGATTCAAGTTTGATAAAATACCGATCTATTGTGACTCGAAGAGCACTATCGCCATATCAGCTAATCCTGTGCAGCACACTAAAACAAAACACATTGATGTCAGGTATCATTTTATAAAAGATAATGTAGAAAAAGGTACAATAGAACTTTACTTTGTAAAAATTGATTACCAACTTGCAGATTTGTTTACCAAACCTTTAGATTAAAAGAGATTCAATTTTCTTGTATCTAAGCTTGGTATGCTAAATCTCAAGGTCTAATCAGTAATTACCTATTAAAGTTTCTTTTATTGTAATTTTTCATCATTTCTTTATAATTATTTCTGAAAGGATATCTGCACTTTAACATGTTGTTCATGATCTCAGGAGGAGTGAGACAAGCTTCTAAGTTGATCAACATTCTTTTGAGGGGGAGTTTATAGAATTTAATTGCTAAATTTTTGTGTTGCATGAATTTAGGGGAGTTTATGTGTACAATAAGAGGAGTAAGGATATGATTTCTGATTATTTCATATCAGAACTCGTATTTTAATTGTTTTACTGCTTTATGTGTTTTAATTTTTGAATAAATTTTGTGAATAAAGTTGCTTTGACACGACTTTGAGACTTGTGCAGGTTGAGAGAAGCTTACAAGATCATATCATTATGACTTCAGCTGACTTCATGAGATTTAAGACGAAGCGAAAAGGTTAATTTCTTATCTTAATCTCATATAGGGTTGAAAGAAGGTCAATCATAGAAAAACATGTTCTTAAATGTTCAAACCACTTCCCGATTCTTAAACAGATTTCATGAATTGAAAGTGTGATTTTTAAATGTTTTCATTTTACTTGTGCTTACATGTTTATAAATCGTGTGTCTCTAAAAATAAATACTTGCGTATTGTCTTTTCTATATGCTTTCAAGTATTCACACACACCGGTTTGACTTTTTGTTCAAAATGTTCTTACCATGTCTCATATTTGATACATATTTTTCGATGGTAAGACACCCCGATTGTATTTCAATGAATTTTTTAGCGTTGTTTCATTTCGAAACGTTCTTTCAAGAATGTCTATATTTTGTTTCATATAGACAATATACATTATTCTTGACCATAAGCTTTAATTGCTACATCATTTGATTATGATCATTTTCATACAATGTCAGATTTTCAAACAAGTCTTTTGTATTCATATTCATTCGTTCAATTTACTTGTTGGAAAATACTTCAAAGGTTCAAAATGCTCATATCTTCATGATTATATTCTGAGCATATACATATCTGACTTGTATTTGAGCTTTAACTGTTCAAGTTAAACCATTTTTGAGCAACATATGCTTTATAGGAAAATATGGGTTCTTTGTGCTAGGACTTAAAATGAACTTCTATGGATTCACGATTACCAGTGTTTCCTACCCAAGAAGTTACTCCATAGTGATTGAGTGTGAGGAGTCAAAATGAAATGAGTGTGGGATGTGTGACGAGGTAAAATGGAAATGAGAGTTTGGTTAGATGTGCGTTTAATGATTAAAAGAAAGAGGGTGTGAGATCAGAGTAAAAGAATATCAAACTCTGCACCAACTACTTTCTGAGTCGGGCAACCACATTACTAATGTTTCACAATTCTTCGTGAACATTATTGAAACAGGCAACTAGCCCATGCCAACTCTTGACATAACCCCACCAACCACTAATTTTCTTCTTAAAAAGAAAGTGTTTCATATTTTTAAAGGGATGCAGCACATAATCTATCTGATTTTCATTTGGAAAATCTGGATATTGAAAAAGAAGGACGTCTGCCCCACCTTCGCACTTCAATCATGCACATTGAGTATGTGTTTATCTACTGTTGTCTCAGTGGTTTACACAATGTTGAGCAGTTTATAAAAGCAATCATCATATGCTTAATTCTTTCTACACTTGCACGCACACACAAGGAATTTGTTTTCTTGTCATAACGTTCATAGAAATTGCCTTTGTGGTGTTTCGATGATTAAATGGAATCCCTGGGGGAGTGAACATAACAAAAGCTCCTTTACAATGTGTATTCGTTACACACAGTGACTTAGTGTTACTGACAAGCATATTAACTGATTCAGGTGTTGATTCAGGTGTTACATTCCTATTTTGTCTAGATTTGCAAAGATCTGGATAACTACATTGTTCGAATTGGCAACGAATCAGAGGCTCATTATGACAGATCAGTGGTCAGAACAGTTCACGACATTTCTTGGAGAAAGTTTTGATGTTATAGATGCTCTATTCATCAAAAAGGGGGAGATGATTTAAAGAAATGTCAGATTCAGAAATTTCAAAGTTAAAGTTCAAAGATTGAAAGGTTGAAAGATTGTTCAAGAAGAGTCAAAGATGTTTGAAGATGTGCTGATTTTCTGAAATTTTCTTTGAAGATTATTTGCTGAAGAAAGTCGAGCTAAATCTGAAGATAATTTCTTTCCGAAGTCTGAAAGAGTATTTTGATAGTTCTGAAGAGTTTTTTGAAGAATGTTTCTACCATCTTTGGGAGAGATTGTTGGTATTTCTTGAAGATAGATGTGGCCCAAGATTTACTAGCATTAACACATACAGATTTACACAAAACACCTTTTGTTTATTAATCACAAAGATTACATCAAACCATAAGATTGAGTGATTATGTGTATACTCAATGTGCAACTATGTGTTCTTACTCTCTTTCAATTACCACCAAGATTACACCTTCACTTTCACACACTTACTTACACGCCCTCCTAGAAACAACACAAAGACTTGCTTATATATAGGTCAACATGACCAAACAAGGTCAAACCTTCTAAGCACAATACAACACACACACAAACACTAATTACAACAATGACCCTCATTTAATCTTGAATACAATTTCAGTCTAACAATCTCCCCCTTTGGATTCAAGATTAAAAAAAAATTGACAATAATCTTCAAGTCTTCTTATCTTCAGAATTGATCTTCATCTTCGAATCTTTTCCGGCTTTGACATCTTGAAAGCTTTGACAATTCTTCAAACTTGTCTCTCCCTTTGAATTAGCTTTTGACTAAACTCTGACTAGACAACCTTTCTTTCAAACTCTGACTTTCTTTCACTTTCTCTTTGACAAGCTTTCTTTAACCTTTGACTTTGATCATCTGAAAGCTTTATCTCCTCTGAAATCTTTAAAACTTCAATCTGATCTTGAACTTTGATTATTCTCCCTCTTTTTAATGATTTGTAAGAATCAAAATCATTAAAACACATCAAGGTCAGATATGTCATTGAATGAACTTCCCATCATCTGATAAGCACATTCTTCATGAACTTTCATATCCCCTTTATGATAATAGACAATCTCCCACAGATAGGAAAATTATTAATCTCCCCAAAACATGATGTGATAAAATCTGTCGTCTGATCTAAAAGAGCCGTTGAACCATGAATGTATTCATCTGAATCTTTTCAAATTCAAACAAAATAAGAGTTGTAACCCTGAATCAACATATGAAATAGTTAGAAATGTCTGTCAGTAACACAAAGTTACTGTGTACAACGAATGTACAATTTAAGGAGCTTGTTTGATGATGAATCCCCAGGACTTCCATTCAATCATTGAAAAACACAAGCTTTATCTATGAATGTTCTGACAGAAAAACAGATTTTCTGTGTGCTCGTGCTTGTGTATGAAAGAATTAGCACAATGATTGTGTTTCATAAGGCTCAAAATATGTAAATCACTGAGACAACAATGATTGTACATGGACTCAACGTGCATGAGAAAGGGTCGAAGGTGGGGCAACTTTCCTTCTTTTTCAATATCAGAATCTTCCAAGAGAAGATCCGATAGATTATGTGTTGCGTCCCCAGAAAATATGAAACATTCTCTTTTTAAGAAAAGAATGAGTAGCTTGTGGGGTTATATGCAAGAGATGGCATGGGCTATTTTCCTATTTCAATGATGGTCACCAAAGAAATGTGAACCAATCAGTAATGTGGCTGCCCGGCTCAGAAAGATGTTTGGTGCAGAGTTCTGATATTCTTTTAACTCTGATCTCACACCCTCTTTCTTTTAAATATATAAGCTCACATCTAACCAATCTCTCATTTCCATTTTACCTCTGATCACTCCCACACTCAATTCTTTTAGACCCCTCTCCCCTCAATCACTCAAAGGATTTCTTCCGGGGTAGGAAACACTGGTTATCGTGAATCCATGGAAGATATATTAAGCACTCACACTGAATCCCATGTTCCTAAAAGTACATGCTGTTAAATGATTTTCTTGACATAGAAAGCACAAGAAATCATATGTCAGTGTATATATGCTCATCAAAGATCAGAAATGAAATTTGAGCATTTTAAACATTTAAGATATCTCAAAACTTTATATGAATGAAAAGAATAGAAATGTTTTGATAATTTGACAATGATTAAGAACAGATCAAATTATCATGAAGAAAAATATTTGGGAATTCAAAGACGTATATTGTTTATATGAACAATATATAAACATATTATCAATGAAAGCACATTAAAAAATGAAATGACGTTTGATTCAAACAACTGTGAATACCAAACGGGAGTATTACCATAGAAAGATTAAACATTTGATACATGGTAATAACAAAGTCAAAAGAATGTACTGAACCAGTGTGTGTATGAATAATTGACAAAGTATATAGAAAAGAAAATACACAAGTATTATTCTTTAAAGAACACACGGCCAGATAAACATATAAGTATCCAAAAATCATTTAAAATTCACACTTCTCAAATCATAAAAACATGTTAAGATCGTGAAGTGGTTTGAACATTTTAACACCATTTTTCACAAGTGAAAGTTGTTCTTCTTTCACAAGTGTTAGAATATAAGGATTAGAAAGAAATACCTATAGATCAGAATCCTTAACTCCCTCTGGAATGAATATAGCAATTTAAAGTATCCTTGAATAGATATCCTCCCCCTTGATATCTGTAAAACGTCAATCTTTTTAGAAATATTATTATAAAAGATATAACAATAGAATATCTAAACTCCCTTTCAAACAAAAAACTTCCTGAAAAGATATAATCATTAAAGCATCCTTCAGAAGAAAACATTTGAATACGGGTTTTGAACTGAATTGTCCAAAAGCCATAGTCACATAAAAAATCCTGCAAGAAAAAAATATTTGGTAATCATTATAAAAATGATTCCGCTTTAGTCAGTCAACATATGATGAAATATCCAAAATATATTCAAATAAAGCACAAGATTAGAAAACTCCCCCTAGAATCATGAAGTGGCATTTAACATACCAAGTTTGCTAACTAAAAAGTTAAACCTCTTTTCATCCAACGGCTTGGTGAAAAGGTCAGCCAGCTGGTAGTCTGTAGTCACGAAGTGCATCTCGATATCGCCCTTCTCGACATGATCCTTTATAAAATGATAACGCACGTCGATATGTTTCGTCTTGGAATGCTGCACTGGATTAGCTGTTATCGTAATCGCACTCTTAGAATCACAGTAGATAGGGACTCGTTGGTAAGTATAACCAAAATCTTTTAACTGTGTTTTCATCCAGAGGACTTGTGAACAGCAGCTTGCGGCAGCTACGTATTCAGCCTCGGCTGTGGATGTAGAAACACAATTTTGTTTCTTAGATGTCCAGCTAACCAACTTATCACCTAAGAACTGACAAAAACCAGAGGTGCTCTTTCTATTCAGTTTGCATCCTGCATGATCAGCATCAGTATAGGCAGTTAAATCAAAAGACGAACCCTTAGGATACCAAAGGACTAACTCAGTAGTTCCTTTAAGATACCTAAGAATCCGTTTTACAGCAACCAAGTGTGATTCTTCGGGTTGGCCTGATATCTAGCACAGAAACAAGTAACAAACATAATATCCGGTCTACTCGCAGTTAAGTACAGCAATGAACCAATCATGCTACGGTACACTTTTTGATCTACTGATTTGCCAGAAAGATCTGCATCTAAAAGTGTGCCCGTTGCCATCGGTGTTTTCATCACTGAACTGTCACTCATGTTAAATTTCTTTAAAATATCTCGAATATATTTTGATTGATTAATGAAAATGCCTTCGGGTAACTGTTTCACTTGAAGACCAAGGAAAAAATTCAGTTCGCCCATCATTGACATTTCAAAACGAGATTCCATGATTCTTGAAAAGTTTTTACAAAACTTTGGATTTGTAGAACCGAAAATTATGTCATCTACATAAATCTGTATTAGAATCATATCATCACCTTGCTTCTTAAGAAAGAGAGTAGTATCAATTGTACCTTTCTTGAATCCTGAAGCAAGTAAGAATTGAGTTAGAGTTTCATACCAAGCTCTTGGTGCCTGTTTGAGTCCATACAAAGCTTTGTCTAAGACATAGACATGATCAGGGTTCTTTGGATCAATGAATCCTTTTGGTTGAGCAACATATACATCTTCATGCAATATCCCATTTAAAAATGCAGATTTTACGTCCATTTGGAAGACAGTAAATTTTTATGCGCTGCATAAGATAAAAAGATTTGAATTGCTTCCACTCGTGCCACAGGAGCAAACGTTTCATCATAATCAATCCCCTCCTGTTGACAATAACCCTTTGCAACAAGGCGAGCTTTGTTTCAAACTACAACTCCAGATTCATCTCTCTTATTTCTGAAAACCCACTTTGTTCCAATAACGGATTTTCCTTCTGGAAGTGGTATAAGTCGCCAAACTTTGTTTCTCTCAAATTGCAGAAGTTCATCTTGCAACACCAATATCCAATCTGGATCGCGCAAGGCTTCTGAAACTTTCTTCGGCTCAAGAGAACTTAAAAAGCTTGAATATAGACAAAAATTAGCTGATGTTGCACGCGTTTGTACACCAGACTGTGCATCACCAATAATATTATGAAGTGGGTGAGCTCTTGTCCATTTCATGGTACTTGGAATTGGATGAATGTCAACTTGAGTATTATCTTCCTCATATTCATCATATACGGCAGGTAAGTCTTGATCAACCCCAGATGTACTCGGGACATCTTGTACAACCTCTTCTGAAGTAAAAATTTCCGGAGCAATAGAAGAATCACTCGGAACTTCTGTTTCAGAATTTGAATCTGCATTCACAGAATTAACATTAGTATCTTTAGAATGTATATGTGTAGATGTACCTGATGTGGTTGATATTGTGACATTTTCAGAAGGTCCTGAAATATCTGCTATTATGATTGGAACCTTTGAAGTTGATGCGGATATGCTTGATTTTTCAAAATCTGCACAGATATCCATAAAAGCATCAAAAAATAATAAGTCTAATTCAGCAGTAATTTTATTTGAATTAGAAAACTTAGTATGTTTGACTTCAGGTTCTATTCCGTCTTGAATAGAAACTTTCTGCTTAAGCTTGAGTTCTGAACTGTTGTGATCAGAAGTCAACGTTGATGATTCATCGAATGACACATTAATGCTCTCCATGATCGTCTTGGTTCGTCTATTGTAGATTCGATAGGCTTTAGACGTTAACGAATAACCAATGAAATAGCCTTCGTCAGCCTTCTTGTCAAATTTACCAAGATTGTCTCGATCATTGAGAATATAACACCTGCAACCAAAAGTACGAAAAAAATTTAATATTCAGTTTTCGACGATTAATAAGTTCATACACTGTCTTTTTATGTCTTTTGATGACAATCGTGCGTTTTGTGTGAAACACGCAGTGACTACGGCTTCAGCCCACAGAAACATTGGTAACTCAGAATAGGCTAACATTGTCCTCGCAGATTCCACCAGTGTTCGATTCTTCCTTTCAACTACACCGTTTTGTTGAGGAGTGTAGGCAACAGAAAAGTTGTGAGAGATCCCAACAGATATGAGATAACTCTGAAGCTTTTCATTCTTGAATTTCGTGCCATTGTCACTTCTCAAAGATATAACCGGCAATTGTAGTCGAACCTGGATTTTCTTTATAAACTCAATGATCAGCTCTGCTGCATCTGATTTGTTCCTTAAAAATTCCAGCCAAGTATATCTGGAGTACTTATCTATCATGACCAAAATATATTTCTTACCATTGATAGACTGAGTCCTGATCGGGCCGCAAAGGTCCATATGTATCAATTCAAGAGGTGTTGAGGATGAGAATTCTGTCTTTGCTTTATGAGATGTTCGTTTCATCTTTCTCATTTCACAAGCAGGACAAAGAGAATTCTTCTCAAACCTTAGTTCTGGTAGACCTTTGACAATGTTGTGTCTCGCCAACTTATTAATCGCATAAAAGTTTTGATGAGACAGACGCCGATGCCATATCCAACTTTCAGCTCGTGAAGCTTTTGCAATCAGACAAACAGGTCTTGATGCAAAAAGTGTTGGAAAATTCACAGAATAAAGATTTGCATTCCGCTTAGCTTTAAAAACTGCACGACCATCTTTATCTTCAATATAACAGCATTTATCAGTAAACCTAACTTGAAATTGACTATCGCAGAATTGACTTGTACTGAAAAGATTATGATCAAGTCCTTCTACGTATAGTACTCTTTTGATCGTCACGATGCCATTTGTTAAAGCTCCGTGTCCTCGAATGTATCCAGTAACCTCAGAATTTGCATAACTTACAGTACCGGCAGATTCCTCAACATAATTGTGAAGTAGATGCTTAAATCCTGTCATATGGCGCGAGCATCCTGAATCTATATACCATGTATGTGAGGCCTGCAAAAAGAACAAATTACTTCTGCTTAGGTACCCATATCCATATGGGTCCTTTCTTGTTAGCTTTTTGCAATTCATCAACATCATTTACCTTAGCCTTAATTCGCCACTCATAGCGAGGCTTAGGTACCCATTTCCATATCATTTTAACATTAAGCTCATGAAATGTTTTCTTTTTCGAAAAATGATCAATCTTAGCATGAAAATTTTTAGCCTGATGTGTTAAGGGTTTGAAAACTGATTTGACACGAGATGTTTTTCTGGCATCTTTAGATTTAGAATAAATGGAAGGAATGATAAATGCATTATCATGACAGTGTTTGCAGATAAAATTCGTACGTGCAAATGTCAAAAGCTTAGATTTATCCAATGAAGTACAAGCATCCATACAACTTTGACATTTGGAAACGTTTGAATTTTTACACATCAAACTACCACTATCACTGATATTACATTTATTTTTAGCAACTTTATTTTCCTTCACATTCTTCATCCATTCTCCTTTACCATTCTGCCTTTTTATATCTGAAACAGGAAATAGAATCTTGTTAGCTTTCTTTGAAGAAGATGATTTTGGCTTTAAATTACAAGAAGCTTCTCCTTTTTCAAAAATACTCGGAGGATATTCAGGAGTAGTAGTATAAACAGCTGAAGTTTTAGAATTAATAGTCTCAAACTCTGGATTAGAATGAACATTCCAGTTTGGAGATTCAAACATCTTTTTATCTTTTAGATTTTGTTTAAACAAATCATCTTTCAAAACATTTAACTCTCTAGAGAGTTCTTTGTTTTCTTCAAAAGACTTGTCAAGTTTGAATTTGAGATCAACATTCTCATCTTCTAACTCTTCAATTGTCTTTTGAAGATTTGTGATTTGTTTCTCAAAATTAGATGCTTGATTCACCTCAGAGTTTGATTCCATCTTTTCTATTATAGGAACAGGATCTGGAGCATTCATCATTTCTGTAAAGATCTCCTCAGTCATAATTGTTGAAAAATCAGAATTAAGGTTTTGATTCATGATATGTTCATATTTTGAATCTTTTAAGGAATTAGAAGTAAATGAATCAGATAAAGGAATTTGATTCTCAACATCAGTTTCTGAATCAGATTCATCATACTGACACTGAGATTCAGTACTATTTACTTCTACCTTGGCTGACTCTGTTGGTAAACAAGGAGAAAATAGTGACGTAAATTCACTAAATTCTATCTTTCTTGTTTTGTAACTTTCATTCAAATCTTTATAAGCAAAACCAACAGACTTTAAACTTGAAATTGAATCAGCACAAGATGAAGTATCATCATCATTCACGACTTTACCTTTTATAAAAGTATCATGAATATCGGGTTTTTTAAGAGTAGAGCCCATTTTATCAAAATTATACAAATTTTCTGGTGCTCTTTTCAAAACATTATTTGGTTCAAAACCTAAACCTTTTTTAACATTATAAAATCGGACATCTTGGAGTTTGTTTGTTAAAAGATTTAATGTTTGCTCAGTCTGTCCTCTTTTCAAATTTAAATCCTCCAGTTACTTGATTTTACAATATGCCTCATTTCTTTCTTGAAAACACGCTTCAAATTTTATTTTAAAATCACCTTTTTCAGCATTTAAATTTACAAGATCTCTTTCAAGCTCAGATATTTTTGAATTTAAAACATCTTTGCCTTTTTTAAAAAAATCTTTTTCAGATTCTTTTTCCTTAACAACATCTTTCAACATTGCATTTTCATCACGAAAATTCAACATTGTTTGTCTTTCATGACTAAGTTTAACTTTCAAAGATTTAAACTCTTCTTTCATGAATTTAACTTGAGCCTTTAAAGATTGAATACGTACCTCAGAACCACATTCGGAATGATCAGAAGATGATCCAATGTCCTCATTGACTTTGGCCATCATACACACCTGAGTAAAGTGTGCAGATTCATCATCAGAACTCTTGTAGAACCAATTTTCTTCTTCCGCCATTAAGTTTTGACCATCTTCCACCTTCTTTGCTATCAGTTATTTATGAGTATAATATTCTGAATTCTTTATTCGCTTCTGCTTGCAGTCTTTGGAAAAATGACCTGGTTTTCCACAGTTATAGCATCGTCCATATTTCGGCTCAGGCTCTTCTTTCTTTCCTTCTCTCTTCTCTTCTCTTTTCTCTTCTCGCTTTTCATCTCTTTTCTCTCCTCTTTTCTCGTACTTCTTTTCAAATCTTGGCTTGTACTTGTCTTTCTTGTAGCTTTCATCTTTCGGCTTGAAGTATCTGTTCTTACCGAAACTTTTCTTAAACTTCTTTGTGAGGAGAGCCAGATTTTCAGCAAATCGTTGAATATCCTCATCTGAATTTTCTTCACTTTCAGTAGAAGATGCATCAGTACTTGAATCAGTGATTTCAGTGAGGAGAGCTCTGGATTTCCTTGACTTTGTCTTGTAAGAAGAACTGGACTTGAAACTTGACCCTTTCTTACGTTCAGACATTAAGGCTAGAGAATCTTTGACCATCTTCTTTTCAGCACTCAGCTGCTTTACTTCATCCTCATGCTGAGATAAAGTTGTGAAGATATCATTGACATCTTCTTGTGCCATGTCCTTAGTCATCTGAATGTTGATAGCATAGCTTTTCCATTCTGGGTTCAAGTTTTTAATGAACTTATAATTGATCTCTGACTCTGACTTGTTCATTCCATTTCTCCTTAGATCATTCAATATCACATTGAAATGATTGTATGTCTCCAACAAAGTCTCTCCTTCTTTCGCATGGAAGCCTTCATACGCATTTATACTTTGATTCAGCTTTGTCTGAATTGACTTCTTTGTTCCCTGAAACTGTCTTTCCAGTTCATCCCATAAAGCTTTTGCAGATTCCCTACTATCTACTCGATTGTAGATATCATTAGGAATTGCCATAGTGAGATAGATAAGTGCCTCTTCATCTATCTTGTGTCTTGCCTTTTCTACATCACTAAAGAATTGATATGGTTTCGGCACATATCGATCTGGGATTTCTGGAGATGTACTTGTAGCTGCTTGTCCAGGTACAAACGTTTGTGGCTCTTCCGGACCATTTATGATAGATTCCATATAATCTATGTTCTTTAGATTCAAGAACTTAGTCATTCTTTTCTTCCATTGTGAATAATCTCCGATAGATAAGACCAGAGGCTTTATATGAGATCCCATAGAAAGTAATTCATTTGCCATGATTAAAAGATGTATAAACCTACACAAGATAAAAAAAAATATTAGCTAGTAAAGATCTTTAAATCCAACAAATCAAGAAAACTTTCGAAGAAAAAAAAATTTAAGTACAACACAGTATGAAACGCAAGAAAAAATTGTGCGTGCGCAAACCACACTTCTCGTGACAAGTTAGATACGCAAACCTTGCTTTGTGTTACAAGTGAGGTACGCAAACCTTGCTTTGCGTATGTGGTGTGTTGCGCAAACCACGCTTTGCGAGACAAGAGTGATACACAAACCTTCTCAGTGTCTAGTGTGTGATGCGCAAATCTTGATTTGCGTATGTGTCGTGATACGCAAATGTTACTTTGCGTATGTGCTGAGATACGCAAATATTACTTTGCGGGACAAGTGTAATACGCGAACGACACTTTGCGTATGTGTTGTGATACAAAAACGCCACTTTGCGTATGTGTCGTGATACGCAAACACCACTTGTGCAACTAATGAAACCAAACACTGAATTTACGATTAAAGTTATACGCAAAATACACTTTGCGTTTCGACTGGAATACGCAAAGTTCAGATCAAATACTAAGAAACTCTCGATGAATGTTGCGCAAACCAGGATGAATCTTGCGCAAACTAGGATGAGTCTTGCGCAAACTTTAGATCTTACGCAAACCGACTAAAAACAACTAAATCACACTAAAAACTCATCTAGACCTCAAATCTTGATCTGAAAATTTGACAATTCACTCACATAAACATCTTGAATCTAATTCTGATCATAAATTTCGATTAAAAACACAAAAATCGACAATTTGATTCAAGAACAGTGCGTGAAAACTCGTGAACACTAACTTCTTTAAAATCAAAATTATTAATCAAATACAGTGCAAATCTTGAAACAAAATATACAAACTCGATCGATTTCACACTCCAAACATAACCTAATCGATTTCAATTCGAAATTTTCATTAGAACTCAAAATCGATTTTGGACTTCGTGAACCGTAACAGTGAACAGTGTCGACTCAAAAACTTTCTTGATTTTTAATTGGATTTTTAATTGGATTTTTAATTGGATTTTTAATTGGATTTGGCTCTGATACCAATTGTGGCCCAAGATTTACTAGCATTAACACATACAGATTTACACAAAACACCTTTTGTTTATTAATCACAAAGATTACATCAAACCATAAGATTGAGTGATTGTGTGTATACTCAATGTGCAACTATGTGTTCTTACTCTCTCTCAATTACCACCAAGATTACTGATAACTCTCGATTTTGAGAGTTATTTATCACTCTTTTTCTAGGATTTTGTATCATTTTTATACCCACTTTGCTTCTATTCTTTTCATTTGGTCTAAAAATATGATAAAGAGGTGATGAATTATCAAAAGTTTATTTTTTGGAAAAACTGCACTTTTGTGGCCAACTGTGGGCAGGTACTCTACCCACTGTGGGCGTCGATGAACCACTTGAAGAAACTGTCGGGCTTCGGAAAATTGGAAGACGGCCTTCGGAAAATTGGAAGGCAATTTAAAACCCAAGGATCGTGCAACAAATTGGAATATCACAAAACTTTGGGTTTTGAAAATCTTGAACTCAAAAGGAAAGTCAAGAAAAGAAATATCTTACACCCTTTTGTAGTTGAGTTCAAGTTTGGGGGAAGATTTTTTTTTTAAAAAAGCCATAGACACTAACCCGAGAAAGCCCTACCGATCAATTTCAACATCAAAGAAGTCATTCAAGGAAGTTGTACAATTCTCAACTAAAGGAGACATTCAAGCAAAAAAAAATTAGGTTTCGTTCCTTCTCTCCTTTCGTAAAATTTCTTTTTATTTCATTTTTTTACTTGAGGACAAGTAAAACCTCAAGTTTGGGGGTGTGATAACTCTCGATTTTGAGAGTTATTTATCACTCTTTTTCTAGGATTTTGTATCATTTTTATACTCACTTTGCTTCTATTCTTTTCATTTGGTCTAAAAATATGATAAAGAGGTGATGAATTATTAAAAGTTTATTTTTTGGAAAAACTGCACTTTTGTGGCCAACTGTGGGCAGGTACTCTACCCACTGTGGGCGTCGATGAACCACTTGAAGAAACTGTCGGGCGCTGCGTTTATCCGGACGATAAGGAGCAGATTAAAATATATTTGTTGGAGCATGCTTGTCTGATCTTTGAAGCATGGGTTGACAAGAGAGATGGGTCTTACCCCTTGTGTTTTGAAGAAAGAAAGTCCTTCGGGTCTTGTGTTTTCTTTTGGAGGCTATATAAAGAAGGAGTGGTTTGCATTTATTTCATCAACTCATCAACTTATCACCACCATCAATCACAAGACATAAAAATTCTCTTAAAGCTCTAGTTCATCTTCAAGTTACTTGTTAACTTGAAGATTGTAATTTTACTTTCTAGTCCTTTACTTTCTAGCATTTTACTTTCTAGTACTTTACTTTTCTAGTCTTTTACATTTCTAGTCATTTACTTTCCCTTGTAATTTAATTTCCGTAATTTACATTTATGCAAGTAGTTATTAATTATTTCACTTATTTCATTATGTCTTTCTTTTTAGTCATGAGCTAAGCACCTTATTGGGTGTCGGTGTGAGTGAATTTGAGACTAGTAGGATACACTTGGGTGTGTCTATAATTACTTGTTCTTGAGTTTGGTCACTTGAGTCGGGACATAACTCAATGCGGATAAGCCGATCACTTTGAAGTGTTAATATTAGATCTTAGACCTCGAGAGGGGCGGATCCGAAATACGGCTTAAGTGATGCACAAAGATTTGAGAAAGTCTTTGATAACCACGCAGAGATGCGGGTTTTGTATGATTTACTAAGGTTCAAACGTCGGTCGGGATTTATATCATAAAGAGATTTGGGTATAAATCCCCATACCGGTAGGACTTGACGCTTAGAGTCAAACTTAGATAAATCGGCAAACTCAAGTGCAATAATTATGGGCACTTTATAAGCACTTTTGGGCATAATTTATAAATATTCGTTTTCGAGAGATCGGGATTTTTATACATAGTTCTATGCACTTAAGCGCCTAACCATCTGGTAACTACAATTATCTCAAGGAAACTTACACCCATATCCAATCCTTAACTCATTGTTAAATTTCTTAACTAATTTAGATATTTCACCAACAAAACGACAAGTTTTTCTCACAACCAAAGCGTGTGCAAGAAGTTCATGAAACTCTCTGATTCTCAGTAGTCTAGTCCCTGTGGAAACGATATCGGTATACTTACCATTTTATTACTTATAGCGATCATAGTTGAGGTGTATACTTGCGCCCCCATTGTGGGAACACTGTGGCCACTTGTGGAACTATACGGTTTTCCGCTATCAAGTTTTTGGCGCCGTTGCCGGGGACTGGCGCGATTTTACGTCCTGAGATATTGATTTTCATTTGAGCCTGTGTCACTCGTTTCAAAGCATCTTTTCCATGTAGTATGCCACGGCTACAACACGGTGAACTTTTACCTCTTGACCCCGAAATTGAAAGAACCGTAAAAAGACGTAGAAGAGGTAGGAGAAATAGGCAAAACCGAAACATGGGTGAACCTGAACCACCTCCGCCCATTGTTGAAACCACGGTTAAAATTGTCGATGATAAAGATAGGGGAATACGGGACTATGCAACACCCGAATTTGGTCAATTAAAATCGGGTATTCTTAGGCCCAACATGACAACACAAACTTTTGAACCGAAGCCCGTAATGTTTCAAATGATCCAAGCAATGGGTCAATTTGGGGGATTACCTTCGGAAGATCCGCACTTATACCCTAAGGGATAGAGCTAAAGCCTAGCTAAATTCACAACCACCGGAATCGATTGATACTTGGGCGAATTTAGCCGAAAAGTTTTTAAAAAAATATTTTCCACCAACAAGACATGTGAAATTTAGACATGATATCATGAATTTTTGACAAGAGGAAGATGAAGCAGTTTCCGATGCATGGGAAAGATTCAAAGATTTAATTAGAAAATGTCCTCACCACAGAATCCCCCATTGCATCCAATTAGAAACATTTTATAATGGTCTTTCTAATGCTGCGAAAATCATTTTCGATGCTACGGTCAGTGGTGCTTTTGTTTCCAAAACATACAACGAGGCATTTGACATTTTAGAAAAAGTTTCAAACAATAACACCGAGTGGTCAAATCCTCGTACCATCGTTCCGAAAAATGCATCGGGAGTTCATGATATTGATGCCATCGCTTCTTTAAATGCACAAATCGTTGCCTTGACTAATTTGGTTAAAAATAATTTGAACATAAATGAAGAAAAAAGTCAAGTGCAAGCCATGAATCATTCTTTAAACGAATCTTGTGTATTTTGTGGAGAAAATCATCGTTTTGAACAATGCCTGGGAAATCCCGCCTCGGTGAACTATGTGGGAAATCATGCTAGAAATAGTCCATTTTCCCAAACGTATAATCCAAATTGACGGAATCACCCGAATTTTTCTTGGACCGGTAATCAAGGACTTCAACCCCCCGGGGTAAGTCAAGTCCAAAACCGACCACAAAATCTCCCCCCGGGTTTTCATCAAAACCAACCTTCCAATTTTCAACATGGACAATCCTCACAATCACATGCACCTAGGCAACAAAATGCATCGGGAAGTAGTGATTCAATCGAATCGTTGCTTCAAGGTTTTATAAACCAAACCAATGCAACCTTGAGGGGTTTCGAAACCCAACTCGGGCAATTTGCCGCCGAGCTCAAAAGCAGACCCCAAGGGACGTTGCCTAGTGACACCGAGAATCCTAAGGGAAAAGAACATGTCAAAGCCGTGAGTATAAGAGAAGTTGAGAATGTAGATGACTCGTGCCAAAACATAAAATCATCTTCCATTCCCGTTTTGCAAAAAGATTCACATCTCTTTGACAAAGAAAATTTCTCTGTTTTTTTTCCTTCTGTTGAAAAAATGCAGAACCCAGATTCTGTGTCCAAAACAGCTGATCCATCCAGTTTTGAAAAAAATTCTGCACAATTCACCCACTGTGGGCAGGTTGTGCCCACACCCGGTAAAATAGCGTCGAAACCAGATCTGCGTGAGTTGCCTTTTCCTGATAGATTAAAATCAAAACATGTGGATGCTCAGTTTAAAAAGTTTTTGGATATTTTCAAGCAACTCCACATTAACATTCCGTTGGTAGAAGCTCTCGAGCAAATGCCAAGTTATGTTAAATTTTTAAAAGACATTCTCAATAAAAAAAGAAGGCTTGAAGAATTTGAAACCGTTGCGCTAACCAAGGAATGTAGTGCTATCCTTACTTGTAAAATTCCTCCAAAGTTGAAGGATCCGGGTAGTTTCACCATCCCGTGCTCCATTGGAGGACAAGAAGTAGGACTCGCACTATGTGACTTGGGAGCGAGTATAAACATCATGCCTTTATCTGTTTTTGAAAAATTGGGAATTGGAGAAGTTCGACCAACCACGGTTACTTTGCAACTCGCGGATAGATCTTTGGCATATCCGAATGGAAAAATCGAGGACATTTTGGTCAAAGTTGATAAATTTATTTTTCCGGATGATTTTCTAGTTTTGGACTATGAGGCGGATAGAAATGTTCCCATCATTTTAGGAAGACCTTTCCTTGCGACCGGTCGAACATTAATAGACGTCCAAAAAGGCGAGTTGACCATGAGAGTGAATGACCAACAGGTGACCTTCAATGTTTTCAAGTCTCTTAAGTTTAATGGTGAAGTAGAGGATTGTTCTGCCCTTAGCACTTTAGGTGATGACTTCAAGTTAAGTTTGATAGATTGTGCCCACAGTGAGCCCACTGTGGGCAGTGACGAGGAAATTTCGGAAGAAGACTTGATTGAGGTTATAGATGCTGTTGAGCAGCTTGATTTTACAAATAGGCCAACACAGATTCCTTCTATCATAAAAGCCCCATATTTGGACTTAAAACCACTTCCCAATCACCTTAAGTACGCTTATCTCATGGAAGAAGAGAAATTGTCCGTAATTATTTCTTCCAACTTAAGTGATGATCAAGAAGTGAGGTTGATAGAATTGTTGAAAAACCACAAGAAAGCCATAGGTTGGACCTTAGCCGACATCAAGGGAGTTAGTCCTTCACTTTGCCAACATAAGATCATCTTGGAAGAAAATAGTGTTGGAAAAGTGCAACCGCAAAGACGACTTAATCCCATCATGAAAGAAGTCGTTAAAAAAGAAATTTTGAAATGGCTTGATGCGGGTATTATTTATCCCATCTCGAGTAGTGGTTGGGTGAGTTCGGTGCAATGTGTCCCAAAGAAAGGTGGTACCACGGTAGTCACCAATGAGAAAAATGAACTTATTCCAACTAGGACCGTCACCGGGTGGCGAATTTGTATGGATTATAGACAATTAAATCTTGCCACCAAAAAGGACCATTTTCCTTTGCCATTTATAGACCAAATGCTAGATCGTTTAGCCGGAAAAGAATTTTATTGCTTTTTGGATGGATATTCGGGTTATAATCAGATTCACATTGCACCCGAAGATCAAGAAAAAACAACATTTACTTGTCCCTTTGGTACTTTTGCTTTCCGGAGAATGCCATTTGGTTTATGCAATGCACCCGCAACATTTCAACGGTGCATGATGTCTATTTTTTCGGACATGATTGAGGATACGATGGAAGTTTTTATGGACGATTTTTCTGTAATTGGAACATCATTTGAAAATTGCCTTAAAAATTTGGAAAAAAGTTTAGAAAGATGTGAAACTCACGATTTAATTCTAAATTGGGAAAATGCCATTTTATGGTACAAGAAGGAATCGTTTTGGTCACATGGTTTCTAAAAAAGGTTTGGAAGTGGATAAAGCGAAACTTGAAGTAATAATGCAATTACCTGAACCCACTTCGGTTAAAGGCATTAGAAGTTTTTTGGGACATGCGGGATTTTATAGACGATTCATAAAAGATTTTTCAAAAATTGCAAAACCACTTTGTAATTTGTTGCATGTCGATCAAACTTTTGATTTTACTTCCGATTGCAAAATCGCTTTTGAAACAATAAAAAATGCTCTTGTGACGGCACCTATTATAATTGCCCCGGATTGGACCATGCCTTTTGAGGTATGTGTGATGCAAGCGATTGGGCCGTAGGTGCCGTGTTAGGACAAAGGAAAAATAAAATTTTTCACCCCATTTATTACGCAAGTAAAACTCTCGTCGAATCTCAAATAAATTATACAACAACCGAGAAAGAGTTACTTGCCGTAGTATTTGCATTTGACCGTTTTCAATCCTACTTAATTGGCACGAAGGTCCTTGTTCACACGGATCACTCCGCTATTAAGTATCTCTTCAACAAAACCGATGCCAAGCCACGGCTTATTCGGTGGGTCCTTCTTTTACAAGAATTCGATCTTGAGATAATTGATAGGAAAGGAGTTGACAATCAAGTTGCAGACCATCTCTCTAGGATTGAAAAACAAGTGTCAAGTGGGGGAAGTCACGAGATCAAAGAAATTTTTCCGGATGAAAATATTTTGGCAATCAATCATTTTGAAAAGGACCTTCCTTGGTATGCAGATATTGCAAATTATCTTGCAAGCGGTATCAAGCCATACCAAAGGAGCGGTCAACAACTCAAGAAGTTTTTCCACGATTGCAAAAATTATTTTTGGGACGATCCTTTTTTGTATAAATTAGGAGCGGACCAAATTTTGCGAAAATGTGTCCCAGATTTTGAAATAAAAGATATCTTGAGGGATTGTCATGAGTCACCGTATGGAGGCCATTTTGGTGGTCAACGTACGGCGGCAAAAATTTTGCAAAGCGGTTTCTTTTGGCCCACGATATTCAAAGATTCTTTCGAATTTGTTAAAAGTTGTGATCAATGCCAAAGGACGGGAAACTTGTCCCAACGAAATGAAATGCCCTTAAACAACATTTTAGAAGTTGAACTTTTCGACGTTTGGGGCATTGATTTTATGGGCCTGTTTCCCATGTCCTTCCATAATCAGTATATATTGGTGGCCGTTGATTACGTTTCCAAATGGGTAGAGGCAATTGCATGTCCTAAAAATGATGCTAAGACAGTGATTTCTTTTCTTCAAAAAAATATTTTTGTTCACTTTGGGACTCCCCGAGCTTTGATTAGTGATGAAGGGACCCATTTCGTTAATAAAATGTTAGCCACTGCTCTTAGTAAGTACAACATCCAGCATAAAGTTTCAACTGCATACCATCCTCAGACAAACGGTCTTGCCGAACTTTCAAACCGAGAAATAAAATCAATTTTAGAGAAAGTGGTAAAACCCGACAGAAAGGATTGGTCTCTTAAACTGGATGATGCATTTTGGGCATATCGAACAGCCTTTAAAACCCTATTAGGAATGTCACCATATAAATTGGTTTTTGGAAAGGCCTATCACTTGCCTTTGGAACTTGAATATAAGGCATTTTGGGCAATAAAAGAGTTAAATATGGATTTTGATGAAGCCGGAAAGAAATGAAAACTTCAACTGAATGAATTAGAGGAGTTACGGCACCATGCTTACGAAAACGCAAAAGTTTATAAAGAAAAGACAAAAGTGTGGCATGACCGTAGGATCAAACAGCGTGTTTTTGAAAAAAATCAACAAGTGCTCCTTTTTAATTCACGGTTGAAGTTATTTCCGAGTAAATTAAAATCAAGATGGTCGGGACCCTTTACCATCATGGATGTGGGAAAATACGGAACGATCGATTTATTGAACCCACATGATGGCAGTACTTTCCGAGTTAATAGACACCGGGTCAAGCATTTTATTTCAAATGGAATGCCCAGACCCACTAATTTGGAAGAGTAAAGGTTAAGTTTTTGTACATATTGTAAATATTTTGTTACCTTTGTTTGATTTTTTTTAATTTTAAATTGAGTACAAGTCATGGGAGTTGGGTATTTGGCAAGTCATGTTAGCAGTGGTAAATGTTGGTAAAAGTCTTGGTGGTCTCTTTCCAAATTGTTGGGGAGTTTTTGAATGGAAATGAAATAAAAAAATTTAATGGATGGGGAAGGGCAGCAAGTTTTTAAAATTACAAAAAGGAAGGTTTAAAAAGATGACATGATGGTGTCATGCAAATTGGAGACTGATTTGAGTTTTGCTTTTTGCATGGAATAACTCAATTAATTTAAATATTGCCAAAGGGTAGGCGTGGCAGCTTGGGAAGAGTTTGAAGTACAAATATTAGGAAATTCATTTTAACCAAAAAGTCTTGACCATTAAATTCTTTTTAAGGGTAACAACTTTATCTGGATAAAATGACAAACTGCTGGATATCTCCCTAAGCTAATGATTATTCATTGAGATTTTCAAGAAAGAAAAAGAGGAGAAAGGCATAGGTCACTTCCAACTCTTTCTTCTCCAAAAAAAAAACAAACCCATTCATCTTTTTCCTGGTACAACCTTGTGTCTCTCATGGCTAGGCAAAAGCACCTTGTCTCCCGGCCTTCGCAACCCCCACGCCGGTCCCTCCGGCACCGAACCACCAGCGCCGGTCGACAACACCACTGAAGTCGCCGACGCCGGACAACCGCAGACCGCCATCACCACCGCTGCTGCACTCTCCTCCACCAACATTACCGCCGACCGAACCACCATCGTCGCAGAACAGACCACCGCTGCAGAACCCACGTCCTCGGTTTCAAGCACCCAGGGTATTTTCACTTCTGGTGGGTCACCGACGATCCCATCCTTTGATGCTCTGACGAAGGATCTGAAAAAGTAACTTTTTGGTTTTTCATCACCGCTCTTTTGAACATTATCTTTGTTATGTCTTTTGGGTGTCTGTGTACCTATTAACTATTTATTCCCGCCTTTTGTGTAAGATATGCGGGTTTAATTTAGGTTGTGTTATATTATCATTCATGCTTGATATTTTTTTGGTCTCCTTTATGTTTCACAATTTCTTTCAGGTACGAATTCTTTGGATGACTTTTTGGATGGTCAAAAGTTGAAAGGACGTAGGCCCTTTTGTTATTGGCCTAAACATCTTTTCCCTTGTTCCTTACCCTAGCCATTATGTTCGACAATGGGGACATTGTACGTCTTAAAGTTTGGGGGTGGGGAGAGAAAAATATAAAATATATATGTGATCGTTGCATATAAGAAAAAAAATGGAAGGAAGCCGAAAAAAAAATTATAATAAAAAGTCTTCGAAAAATTGGAAGACGGCCTTCGGAAAATTGGAAGGCAATTTAAAACCCAAGGATCGTGCAACAAATTGGAATATCACAAAACTTTGGGTTTTGAAAATCTTGAACTCAAAAGGAAAGTCAAGAAAAGAAATATCTTACACCCTTTTGTAGTTGAGTTCAAGTTTGGGGGAAGATTTTTTTTTTAAAAAAGCCATAGACACTAACCCGAGAAAGCCCTACCGATCAATTTCAACATCAAAGAAGTCAATCAAGGAAGTTGTACAATTCTCAACTAAAGGAGACATTCAAGCAAAAAAAAATTAGGTTTCGTTCCTTCTCTCCTTTCGTAAAATTTCTTTTTATTTCATTTTTTTACTTGAGGACAAGTAAAACCTCAAGTTTGGGGGTGTGATAACTCTCGATTTTGAGAGTTATTTATCACTCTTTTTCTAGGATTTTGTATCATTTTTATACTCACTTTGCTTCTATTCTTTTCATTTGGTCTAAAAATATGATAAAGAGGTGATGAATTATTAAAAGTTTATTTTTTGGAAAAACTGCACTTTTGTGGCCAACTGTGGGCAGGTACTCTACCCACTGTGGGCGTCGATGAACCACTTGAAGAAATTGTCGGGCGCTGCGTTTATCCGGACGATAAGGAGCAGATTAAAATATATTTGTTGGAGCATGCTTGTCTGATCTTTGAAGCATGGGTTGACAAGAGAGATGGGTCTTACCCCTTGTGTTTTGAAGAAAGAAAGTCCTTCGGGTCTTGTGTTTTCTTTTGGAGGCTATATAAAGAAGGAGTGGTTTGCATTTATTTCATCAACTCATCAACTTATCACCACCATCAATCACAAGACATAAAAATTCTCTTAAAGCTCTAGTTCATCTTCAAGTTACTTGTTAACTTGAAGATTGTAATTTTACTTTCTAGTCCTTTACTTTCTAGCATTTTACTTTCTAGTACTTTACTTTTCTAGTCTTTTACATTTCTAGTCATTTACTTTCCCTTGTAATTTAATTTCCGTAATTTACATTTATGCAAGTAGTTATTAATTATTTCACTTATTTCATTATGTCTTTCTTTTTAGTCATGAGCTAAGCACCTTATTGGGTGTCGGTGTGAGTGAATTTGAGACTAGTAGGATACACTTGGGTGTGTCTATAATTACTTGTTCTTGAGTTTGGTCACTTGAGTCGGGACATAACTCAATGCGGATAAGCCGATCACTTTGAAGTGTTAATATTAGATCTTAGACCTCGAGAGGGGCGGATCCGAAATACGGCTTAAGTGATGCACAAAGATTTGAGAAAGTCTTTGATAACCACGCAGAGATGCGGGTTTTGTATGATTTACTAAGGTTCAAACGTCGGTCGGGATTTATATCATAAAGAGATTTGGGTATAAATCCCCATACCGGTAGGACTTGACGCTTAGAGTCAAACTTAGATAAATCGGCAAACTCAAGTGCAATAATTATGGGCACTTTATAAGCACTTTTGGGCATAATTTATAAATATTCGTTTTCGAGAGATCGGGATTTTTATACATAGTTCTATGCACTTAAACGTCTAACCATCTGGTAACTACAATTATCTCAAGGAAACTTACACCCAAATTCAATCCTTAACTCATTGTTAAATTTCTTAACTAATTTAGATATTTCACCAACAAAATGACAAGTTTTTCTCACAACCAAAGCGTGTGCAAAAAGTTCATGAAACTCTCTGATTCTCAGTAGTCCAGTCCCTGTGGAAACGATATTCGGTATACTTACCATTTTATTACTTATAGCGATCATAGTTGAGGTGTATACTTGCGCCCCCACTGTGGGAACACTGTGGCCACTTGTGGAACTATACGGTTTTCCGCTATCAATTACACCTTCACTTTCACACACTTACTTACACGCCCTCCTAGAAACAACACAAAGACTTGCTTATATATAGGTCAACATGACCAAGCAAGGTCAAACCTTCTAAGCACAATACAACACACACACACAAACACTAATTACAACAATGACCCTCATTTAATCTTGAATACAATTTCAGTCTAACAATAGACTTTGGGGAGATTTAAAGTTCTTCAATGTAACCAATGGGGGAGATTGATTTGCTAAATCTTTTTGTGATGATCTTGAATCCAAAGGGGGAGATTGTTAGAGCATAAATCTGTTGGATACAAGATCAAGTCTACTGAAGGTCAAAATACAAGAAGTCAAAGGTGAGAAAGTCAACTCTCATTAAAAGTCAAAGTCTAAATGTAATAAAGTCAAAGTTACTTGTATTGTATTTTGTTTCCTTGTTGTTTTAGTAGTGGGTATAAATACTTTTATTTTCTTTTTAGATAGATGGTTAGAATTTGAGATTGAATATCCAGAGAGAGTTTTAGAGAGAGAGAAAGAGAAGTTTAGAGAGAGAAAGTCAAGAACAGATTGTAAACACTTTGAATTGAAATTGTAATCAAAACAGGTAGTTGTTAAATCTTGTTTGATTGTTTAATTGTGATAAGAATCTTGAATCAGGGATACACAGCTACTTTTCCAGGTGCGACTATGACCGGGCATTGTAGTCGTCCCGTACCAAGCTCTGAAACTCGACTTTTTCAACACCAAGACCCTCGACACTCTTAGGGACTTTAAATAATGTTTTCCCAACATAAATCCTACCATTTACAAGATACAGAAACGTCCAGACGACCTTTACTTACCGAAAATTACGGGTGTTACACCTGTCGGGAAGAAGAAGAAGCACCACCCTGGGAGGGTGTCCCAGTCAAGATCGTGTTGGGATTTGAGTGGTACCAAAACCCAAAAAGACGACATTTCTTCGCTTTCCCAACAACCTCCTTCCACAACTCGGTATCAAAAGTCGGATGCTGGCTAGGGTAATCGTCGTACCTCTGGCTGAGGCTTGTCGAATACCCACCCTGTGGTTTTTACAAAATACATACAAGTCAATTTTGAAAGCATAATGACTGTAAATGGGACGCACCTATAAGGCTATTTGAAACCCAAACCGTGCATATAGAACATATAAGGTTGGGTTTGTGCGCATAAAGGCCCTAAGTGCACCTATTGGGCTATTTGAAACCCAAACCATGGAGATAGAACATATAAGGTTGGGTTTGTACGCGTAAAGGCCCTAAGTGCACCTATTGGGCTATTTGAAACCCAAACCATGCATATAGAACATATAAGGTTGGGTTTGTGTGCATAAAGGCCCTAAGTACACCTACTAGGCTATTTGAAACCCAAATCATGCATATAGAACAAATAGGGTTCGGTTCAATAGCATAACGACTGTAAAGGGGACATACCCAACTATGTTAAACAATCCTAATGTTTGCCCAACAAATGGCAACCCAAACTAGATAGATATATACATATATACACACTAAGATAGAGTCTTACGGTATAAAAATCCTAATGTTTGACCAACAGATGGCAACCCAAACTAGATATATAAAGTTTAAAGTTAAACATGAAATATATATAGATATTCTAAAGCAGGGGAGCGATCATTTGAAAACCACTATTATATTGCAAACTTTGCACACCTAGTTTAACCAATCAATGAATTTTTATTTATTTTCCTTTTTATTTAATTAGAGGGGTGTATTGGTAAATTGGTTTGAAACGGTTTATAAATGGAAGTTATGATTTTGAGTTATTTTAGGATAGATTATTTTGATTATATGATTTTGAGTTATTTTGGGATATATTATTTAGATTATTTTTTTCTTTATGTAAAAACCAAAAAAATTTATTATAAACAATATCCGATTTTGAACTTAAGGAGGAGTTTATATTTATCTATTTTTTAATAAATTTACAAATTTCATTAATATTTGCATCCAAATTTTTTATTATTATTATTTGCATCTAAACTTTCTTCATCGGTATATCAACGAAGGATACAAATTTGATGATTATAACTTCATGTAAAAATGAATCTATTGAGACTTAATGAAATTGTTTCCTGGATTCATCATTTTTGATGCAATTGATGAAATTGTTGATATAATTGATGAAATTATTTCAGAGATATACCTTTTTCGATGCAATTGATGAAACAACTCATGAAACATGTGAAATTGAATTTATGAAACAATTTCACTGTCATAACTTATTTGGTTTATCACAAGTGAATTTGATTTTATCTTTAAAAATATTAATTTTTTTGATAAAATAAACATTAATTTACGTTTAATTTTCCTTAAATAAAAATATTAATTATCATTAATTAAAAATATTAATATGGAAGGTTTTGTAATTAAATAAAAATATATTAATTGACCTTGGACGATTTTGTCCTTCCTAGATATTTTCATCAATTAAAAATATTAAATTTTAACTTTTATTAACATAAATAACTCAAATAAATCTTGACCCTTGATTGATACAATTTATGGTGGTTAGATGGGTTGCAATGTTTTCATTATAAAGGTGATTTGCAAATGAAACCACTTTTCTAAAGTATTGTGCAAAATACTTACTACAACCCGGCTACACCTCGTAGTCACACAATCACCGGATGAAGACGAGGTATCCGAACCCGACCGCCTCTTCTTGTGGGTCACATCGAAGAGCTCCAAACCCGACGGTGGCATGCCCTTTGCTCTGGTCTACAAAGGGCAAATAATAGAAACATGTGTTAATTATAACATATTATATAACAAGCAATGGTTAACTGTAACATTTTAAGGTCCTACCAAACGAGTCGATGTCTCTCCAAACGAGATCGATCCATTACAGTGCTTGGATATTTCGCCATCCACCTCTGTCATCTGGTTCTTACGTGCCACCACAGAAACCCCCTTCCAATGATCGTTGTTCCATCCATCGATCATTGTGATCCAGTTCGTCGGGGAGACCCAATCGGGAGTGTCAGGATCGAATTCTTAACAAGAATTAATACTCAGAAACTAATATCAAAGAAGTTGCGGAAAAACACTTTGATATTTAATAAAACAGTAATCAAAAACAGTATATAATTATCAAACAGTAACCTTGTATTTAATGCTTAAAACTACAAGATTACACACTCAACCTCAATATTGATGAACAGGCTCACCAATACGAATTCTACTTCTCTAGAATTAGGATCTATGCCTTGAGGTTGATTTTCTCTTATGAAAAACGATTATCAAAAGTTATTTTTATCTATTCTAAACATTCTATACATATACTGATAAAAAGATAATTACAAAGAATAAACAAATCTTCAGTATATCTTCCATGTATATCTTCTAAGTATATCTTCAGTATATCCAGCTGTAGTACATTCCATCCGGATCTCTTTAGCAGCACTAATAATGCTCAGCAGCATTAACTTCAACTAGCAGCATTAACTTCAAGCAGTACTAACTACTAGCAGTACTAACTAACTAAGCAGTACTAACTTTGTTCAAGCAGTACTAACTTTAACTAGCAGTAGTAACACTTACCAGTATTAATCTTCAACTTGTTCTGGCAGTAGTAACTACACTTGTACTAGCAGTAGTAACTACACTTAGTAGAATCTTCAGTTCCCAACAATCTCCCCCTAACTTGACTTTTAGAAGAGAAGTCAAGTTCTTCAGATATTCTTCCAGATGCTCTTTTTGATGCTTCCAAAACTTTCAAGATCATGCTCCTAAGTCTGGATTCAGTCCCAAACTCTGATTGATTATCCTCTGAATTAGATACTTGGCCATTTCTGAATTTGGTGCACAACCCAACTTCTTCTTTAGCATGGCATGAACCTTCAGTCTGGTGTGATTATATACTCTATCCACTAGGAAGTATTCTGTGTGATTTCTATCCAAAGTCACTGCATATACTCCACTAGTTTCATATAGAGTCCAACTTGTGACTTCTTTAAACACACTCTTGATGACCTGGTCCACTTCTTCAGGTTTGAACATCATGCATAGATACTCCATCACCAGTTTTGTAAGAGAAATTCCTGGAGTATTCACATGATCTGCATACAGCTTAATTCCTATGTCAAACATCTCTTCTATATCAGATCTAGAGCATGTTCTGACAATCTTGACCCAAGTGTTGAATACTTCATACTTATCACCCTTCCTCTTGAGTCTGATGTAATCTTTCCCATCCATTGTCAGTACATCCCAGTGAATGATCTCAGGTGGCTTAACTCCAACAGGTTCTGCAGAAATTGGTTCAGGCACTTTGTCCATCACTACCATATATAAGCTTACATCATCTTTGATTGATGACCCTTGCTGGCTTGATGACTCAGGTGCCACTTCTTCTTCAGCAACATTTTGTTCTTCTTCTACTCTAGGCTTCTTATCTTTCTTTCTTTTGGCCATCATCTTGGTTCTTTTCAAAGTCTTTTGAACCTGTACTAGAGTAACTTCCTTCTTCTTTTCTTCCTTTTCCCTTGCCATTTCTTTGATAGGAGTTCCCTCTTCACTTTCAGGGAATGGTTGATTCATATCTATATCATTACTCTCCTTGGCCTTCTTTTCAAACTCTACTCTTTTCTTTTCATTGCTCTTCAGATTCCCCATTTCTTTTTCATAGAGCTCTCTGATTTGATCAAAACTCATCTTCACAAACATTTCTTTCTTTACCCCAATTGCACTCCTCAAGAAAGTTACCATTTTGTTTCTTTCCTGAGTGGCAAGGTAAGTTTGTGAAGGTCTTCTTTTCTTTGCACTTGTATTAGCCATCATAGCCTTTCTCAGACTTATAGCCCTTTGTTTAGCCTTTTCAGTTTCAAGGCCCTTTTGATAGGCTTTATTTAGCTCAGCAGCTAAAGCCTTTGCCATTTCCCTGTCCTTCTCCACCTGAGCTCTTTCTTCTTTTTCCATCTCCTTCTGCATTTTCCTTGCTAAAGCTTCATCTGATTCAACCAACCTTTGCTTCTTGATTGGTTGATCAGATTCCACTATCTTTTCTTTTTCCTTTATTCTTTGATTCTGCAGCTTTGTCTTTCTGTTCTGATTTTATGTCTCTCCCTTCATTTATGACCACTCCCTTTGCTTTGGGAGTGTCATTCTTAGCTTTGATTAGCACTTCAGCTACTTCAATTTCTGTTGGTGTTAACTCTGTTACTGCTGCTTGTGAGGTTTCAGCAGCATTAACAGTTTCTGCTTCTTTTTGTACTGAGCCTCTTTCTGTTTCTGCTTCCTTCTCCCCCTCAACTTCAACTCTCTCTTTATCAATCTCCCCTTCCCTTGATGCTTCTTCCATGTTGATCTCCCCCTTTTTGAGAGCATCAGTCACTGGTTTCCTCCTTCTGAGCACAAATTGTTTCTTCTTCTTTTGCAGAATCAGTTTCCTTACCATTTGCTTCAACTTGATGATTTGTTCTTGTTGTGACAGTACTATGAGTTTTAGCTCTTCTATATCTTTGCCCTGTTTGAGTACATCCATGTTGATGTTGCCCATTGCCTCCATCAATTCATCATAGTTATATCTGTCATCACCTTCTCCAGGAGTGTTACCCCCTATTGAAGGATCATTGGATCTTTTAGTAGTGGAAGTCTTCTGCCTAGCAGAAGCACTATCCACCCCTGTGGTTTCTTGGCACCAGGGACCTTCAAATGATTGCTCATTCAAAGTTGCCATGGGGGAGGTCTTATTGATGTTACCACTTTCCTCCTCTGTGCTAGCAGGAGTAGTGGCAGCCTCATCACCCATATGCTCTACCTCCTCCTCAGAGAGCACCTCCTTTGGGTTGGGAGATACCCTTGTGGTTTCCCTTTGGATATTCTCTAGGGGAGAATTCTCCCTTAGAGGGCTTAAAGGCTTAGTTGGTGATGGTACAAGAAGGGAAGGAGCCTTCTTTACCTGTTTTCTTTGATAAGTTTGGGTAATTGTAGAAGTGGGCTTATTCAGAAGGGACTGTGGAATTGATTTTGAGAGGGAAGGTTGGGCTTGGCTAGCAGTGGGATGGTCTAATGAGGGCCTTGACCCTGCTGCCATACCTTCAGTGTTTTGGGACACCACCATCATTGTAGAGAACAATGGGGTGTCAACTCCTTCCGAGTCCCCAGCAGATCTTCTCATATTTGAGAAAACCTTGCCTTTTGGGGGTTTAGGTACATATACTCCAACAGGTTGAGGTATATCCGTCAATTCATGGTTAATTACTTCCTGAACAAATCTGGGATACATAAAGAAACTCTTTTTGTTTCCCATATTTGATACAAGATCACTGAAAATCATCTTTGAGAAATCGTACCTTCTGGATGTAGCCAAGCATACCAAAGCATATGCAATTGGACTGCTGAACTCACTCCATCCAGTGGTCTTTTTGGAGATGCAATGCATCAGGGTATGAACAAGAAAACGCCATTGGGGTGAAAACTTTGCTTTTGAGAATTTGAAAACACCCAATGGGCCTCCATACCCCATTCTAGTAAGATTAGAAAACAGTTCATCATTAGAGATAGACGTTATACCAGAGGCATCGTCTAGACGTAGACTGATGCGTATAACCTCTTCAGTAACTGTTAGTGGTTGATCACAGATTCTTGTCTTGATCATTTGCACACCATTTTCCACAACAATGGTTGCATTGGCCCAGAACTGCCTTTGATGCTCAATGTAGATTGTAGGGGATACAGTAAGAGCATGAGCAATGTGGCTTGACTTGAGGAAATCCACAATCTGATGAAAGCCTTCTGCTTGTTTTGGCTTTTGGAGCATTGCGATTTCATTGTGCTCGTCAATGAACGCCATTGATGCCATTGACCTTGAAGATTTTTTCCTGAAAGCTTGGAACTTTGAGAGAGAAAGGGTTTAGAGCGCAAGGGAACATTATGCAAAGAGTCGTTATGAACTTTTAGGCGGGCAAAGAGTATTTATAGTATTCGGAATATAAGCAGTATTAACCTAGAGCAGTATTAACTACTAGCAGTAGTAACGGCTAGCAGTATTAACTAACTAGCAGTATTAACTGAAAGCAGTATTAACCACTAGCAGTATTAACTACTAGCAGTAGTAACGGCTAGCAGTATTAACTAACTAGCAGTATTAACTGAAAGCAGTATTAACCACTAGCAGTATTAACTACTAGCAGTATTAACTGAAAGCAGTATTAACCACTAGCAGTATTAACTAACTAGCAGTATTAACTGAAAGCAGTATTAACCACTAGCAGTATTAACTACTAGCAGTATTAACTGAAAGCAGTATTAACCACTAGCAGTATTAACTACTAGCAGTATTAACTACTAGCAGTATTAACTACTAGCAGTATTAACTACAAGCAGTATTAACTACTAGCAGTATTAACCACTAGCAGTATTAACTACTAGCAGTATTAACCACTAGCAGTATTAACTACTAGCAGTATTAACTACTAGCAGTATTAACTACACTTACTCCTTTTAAACTTGCTAACACTGAGTACTGCTATGTATATCCTGAAAAAGAAGATTAGTAACACCAAGAATAAAAATATACAGGTATAAAACCACTTTTTGAGAAGAAGATTATTCAGAGTTTATCATTCCCACACCTGTGACCAAGAAGGTGAATCTACCCACATCAAAAGCTTTAGTGAATAGATCAGCAAACTGATTATCAGTGTGGACTTTGACAACTTGAATAAGTTTCTTTTCATTACAATCTCTTATAAAGTGATACCTGATTTCAATGTGCTTTGTCTTTGAGTGCTTGACTGGATTATTTACAATGCTAATAGCACTGCTGTTGTCAATAAAGATTGGAGTGTGTAGAAAGGTTACCCCATAGTCCAACATTTGATTCTGAATCCATAAGACTTGAGAACAGCAACTTGCAGCTGCTATGTACTCTGCCTCTGTTGTAGATGTGGATACTGTGGTTTGTTTCTTGCACTGCCATGAGACTAGTCTAGCACCCAAGAACTGACATCCTCCAGAAGTAGATTTTCTGTCCAAGTTTGCCCCACCTAGATCACTGTCTGAGTATGCTATTAGGTCAAAAGGGGAGTTATGAGGATACCAAAGTCCCAATCTGGGTTGCCCTTTGAGATATCTGAATATCCTCTTAACAGCTTGAAAGTGAGATTGCTTTGGCCTAACTTGAAATCTTGCACAGACACAGACTGGAAACATTATATCTGGCCTAGATGCTGTGAGATACATGAGAGAGCCAATCATGGATCTATAATAATGCACATCCATGTCCTCCCCCTCAAGATCTGTTGTGATCTGCTTGTGTGTTTCCATAGGTGTGCTGGCAGGTTTTGATTCTGAGAAACCAAACTTGGTTAGAATATCCTGCACATACTTGGATTGACATATGAAAATGCCATCTGACTTCTGTTGAACTTGGAGTCCAAGGAAGAAAGTAAGTTCCCCCATGGAACTCATTTTGAACCTTTGATGCATTAAATCCTCAAATTCCTTGCACATGTTGTTTCTTGTAGATCCAAAGATAATGTCATCAACATAGACTTGGACCAGCAAGATATCCTTCTTCTTTCTTTTGATAAAAAGAGTCTTATCTATGACTCCTCTTTCAAAGTCATTTTCCAAGAGATAGGATGACAGAGTGTCATACCATGCTCTTGGGGCTTGATGTAGTCCATAAAGTGCTTTCTTTAATTTGTATACCCTGTCTGGATAGCTTGGGTTTTCAAACCCTGGTGGTTGACAGACATATACTTCTTCTTCAATTGATCCATAGAGAAAAGCACTTTTTACATCCATTTGATAGACTTTGAAGTTCATGTAAGAAGCATAGGCTAGGAATAGTCTGATTGCTTCTATCCTAGCCACAGGTGCAAAAACTTCTTCATAATCTATACCCTCTTCTTGAGTATAGCCTTGAGCCACCAGCCTTGCTTTGTTCCTTATGACAATACCTCTTTCATCTCTCTTGTTTCTGAAAATCCACTTTGTGCCAATTGCTCTGTGACCTTTAGGAAGGTCTACTAGATCCCATACATCTTGTAGCTTGAACTGTAACAGTTCTTCTTGCATTGCTTCTATCCAGCTAGATTCTTTCATAGCATCATGTGCCTTTTTAGGCTCAAGCTGGGATAGAAAACATGAGAGCACTGTATGCTGTTGATCTTGCATTTCCTGAAGCCTGCTTTGATGTCTAGTCATCATGGGAGAAGAGATATCTCCTATTACCAGCTGTGGAGGATGATTCTTTTGAACTCTGGTGTTATGACTAGGTTCTTCATTCAGTCCAGCCTCTAGATTAGAGTCATGCAACTCAACTGAAGTGTCTTCAGATGTCACTTCTGATTCTTGAGTCTCCTCATCTCTAGTGTCTTCTTCACTCTGACTTGGTTCAGTAAATGATTCCTTTTCACAGTCTTCATTTACTGTGGATATGGGAAAAATCACAGATTTAGATATACTTTCTTGAACTTGTGTGATCTCTGATTCTCCACCATCTGTTCCTGTATACTCATTACTGAAACCAAAAGAGTTAGTTAGTGAATCAATGTCAAATAGCCATTGAGGTCCAGACCCAACAGGATTTGGTGTGTTCTCATTGCATTTGAGATTGTCACTTTCTTCAATTATTCTAGAAGAAGAGTTAAAAACTCTGTAGGCCCTACTCTGAGATGAATATCCAACAAGAAATCCATCATCTGCTTTGCTATCAAACTTACCTAAGTGAGATTTGGTATTTAGAATTGTACAAGGACACCCAAAAGGTTTGAAGAAACCAATAAAAGGTTTTCTTTGATTTAAAAGCTCATATGGGGTCTTGTTCTTTTGCTTGACCACTAGAACTCTGTTTTGGACATAACAAGCAGTATTAACTGCTTCAGCCCAGAATGTAATTGGCAATTTTGAATCAGCCAACAGAGATCTAGCAGCCTCTATTAGTGTCCTATTTCTCCTTTCAGCAACACCATTCTGTTGAGGAGTCCTAGGAGCACTATATTGTCTCTCAATACCTTTTCCTTCACAAAAAGTGTTTAAATCATGATTTTTAAATTCAGTTCCATTATCTGATCTAATGACTTTTACTCTTTGATTAGTTTGGTTTTCAATTCTTAGAATAAAGGATTTGATAAGACCACTTGTTTCATCCTTAGTCCTTAGAAAATATACCCAAGTAAATCTGGAGTAATCATCAACAATAACCAAGCAGTAAGATTTCTTTCCTATACTCATAACATTTGTAGGACCAAACAGATCCATATGCAATAACTGGAGACAAGAAGAAACAGAATTTAACTCTTTGGTCTTATGAGAAGTTTTGTGTTGTTTGCCTTTAAGACAAGCAACACAATGATCATCACATGAAAAGACTTTTGAAGGTAAACCTCTTACAAGGTTATTTTTAACAAGATTGTTCATAGTCTTGAAATTCATGTGACACATCCTTCTGTGCCAAAGGGAGGATTCATCTATAGAAGCTTTTGAAACAAGACAATTTAAAGATGAATCACTATCAACATTGTCCAAATCAAGACAGTAAACATTGTCCTTCCTAGGAGTTCTAAGTAGTATCATGTTTTCATCAACTACCTTGAACCCTGGAGCAAGGATCATACACTCAGTATTAGTAAATAATATACTATGTTGTTTGTCACACACCTGTGATACACTTAACAGGTTGTACTTTAATTGATCAACATAGTAGACATCCTCAAATGTCATCTTACCTTTGGTGACATTACCTTTTCCACTTATCTTACCACCAGTAAGATTGTCTCCAAATGCAACATGTCCTCCATTGATATGTGTGAAATCCTGAAGACATGATATGTTGCCTGTCATGTGCCTAGAGCAACCACTATCAACATGCCAAATGCTCTTTCCCTTGAGCTGTTGGTTGCCCTGCACATTAGATAAATCAATTAGTATGATTAGGGACCCAAGCCAAAGTGATCTTGGGTCTTCCTTTCTCATCAAAGTATTTACATTCCTTTTTAATGAGGTTTTTAAACTCAGAGCACTCTTTATTAGAGTACTTTGTCAATATGATTGGCTTAGCAGAATCAACACTAGAAGCAGTACTAACCTTAGAAGTACTAACAGAGTTAGCAGTACTAACAGGTGTAGCAGTACTAACAGGTTTAGCAGTACTAACCTTGTTAGCAGCATTAACATTGTTAGCAGTAGTATTACTTCTAGCAGCACTATCATTGTCAGCAGCACTATTTGTGATAGCAGTACTAACAGTTTTATTGCTTTTAGGAATCCACATATTGACACTTTCTTTAACAGAATACTTTTTCTTCATGTGGCTTTTAGTTTTAACAGTTTTCTTAGCCAGATGGTTCTTTTCAATTTTCTTATAACCAAAGGGTTTTTGCATGGATCTTTGAAAATTCATTCTTTGGTTCATAGGATTGAAATAACAGAATTTTGCAAGATGATTCAATTTGCCACAGATAAAACAAGGTTTTGGTCTATTGATTTTACTCAGATCAACCCCTTGTTTATGTGCCCATTGATTATTCCAGTTTCTTTGATTTCCCCTCTTTTTGTCCTGTTTTTGGGGCTTATTCTTCTTACAAGCACACTGTTTGCAAGGACCTGGATTCACAACTGTGGTCTGTTTATAATGGACCTTACCAGACTTTTCCTCTGTCTTCTCTATGTTCTTGGATTTGATCCAAGCCCTTCCACAATCCTCATTGGTGATAATGTTGTTTTCTATAGAAATCTCACCACTCACCTTGTTCTCCTTACTCTTGCCAACCTCTTTCTCAGTCTTATCCTCAATAATTACCTCATCTAAGGGATCTATTTCAGTGGCTCCCTCAGGCAAGTCCTTCCTATCTTTGGTGTCTAACAGGTCTGAAGTAGGAGGAATATAATTGTTGTTATATGGTGGAGGTGTGGCATTATACCCAATTCCTCTTCTTAATTTATCATGAATCTGATTTTGCAGTAAGGAGTCCATTGCTTTAGAAGCATTGGAAAACTTTTCTACATCAAGCTTAACTTTGGTTAACTCCTCTTTCAGTTTTTCACTCTCCTCTTTAGATTTGGTCAGTTTAAGTTCTAAATCCTTTTTCTCCCACTTCCAGTAATTAGTGTCATATGAGTGTTGTAGTTCATTGGCTTGAAAACCTTTGATTTGATCTTCAAATCTCTTTACTATCCTCACATAGTCTTTTATATCCTTTTCTAGTCTCTTCAGGTCATCACTCATCTTCTGATTGTGATCCCTGTACCTTTTAACAGTGTCTATGCAAGTTTTAGAGCAGAGATTAGAACTTACCTCAGATGGGAGATCAGATACTTTAGCCATAAGAACTTGATTCTGAATAGCTTCTTCTGCTTGATCACTCCAGTCAAACCCCATTCCTTGTTGAGAAACAAGGGCTTGAGCAGAGTTTCTGTTGTTATTGAAGCTTCCAGATTGAGCTTGTTGATGGTTGTTGTTGTGAGACATTCCACTTCTGCATTCTCTAGCAAAATGTCTCTTCAGATGGCATTTGTAGCATTCTACCTTTGATTTATCAAACCCTGCTCCATCTTCTCTTCTTTGTGAGAAGTTGTTTCTTCCAGTCCTCTTTATAAACTTTTTAACCCTCATGGAGAGCATGGCCATCTGCCATTTAATATCCATCTCTTCCAGATCATCAGGATGAAGTTGTTCTAAGTCATCATTGATCAAAGAAGAATTTCCATGATTAGAAAGAAGAGCTTCAAATACATAATCAGTGCCTTTATCTAAATTTGATCCATTAGCAGCATTAACTGATTCAGGGTTAGCAGTAGAATCAATTGATGCTGATAGGAGTGCAGCATTATGAACATATCCAGAAGGCTTCTTCTTTGCCTCCACCTCAGCTTCAAATACTCTAAGATCATTGTACAGATCATCAAGTTCTTTGTCTTCCAACTGATCATTCTGTCTGAATGACACAGTGTACATGGTCCATTCATCTCCAAGGGACCTTAAGAACTTTCTGTTCACATCATCTTGATCAATTTGTACTCCCATAGTAGCTAGTTCACCAATTAGTTTATTAAACCTGTCAAAAGTTTGAGTCATGGACTCATTCTTAGTTGAGATGAAGTTTTCATACTGTTGTTTTAAGATTGCCTTTTGATTTCTCTTGGTACTTTTAGTACCTGAGAATCTCTTCTCTAGAGCATTCCAGAGCATCTGTGCATCAGTACAATTGCAGAATTGGTGTTGATACTCATTTGGAATGGCCAAGAGCAGTGTGCTCAAGGCTTTCATCTCTGTCTGTCTTGATTTCCTGTCTGTATCTGTCTTTGGAGGAGTTCTTTTGCCATCTTCACCAATCTTTCCTCCATCAGATGGGCCATTCTCAATGATGTCCCACATAGAGTAATCTGTGAGGAGAATATATTGCTTGATTCTGATTTTCCACATGTCAAATTCATTGGATCTGAGCATTGGAACTTTTGAGACCAAAGTACTGCTTGATTCTGTAAGATTTTCCATGATGAATAACTGTTTCTGAGAGAATTTGGCTCTGATACCACTTGTCAGGATCGAATTCTTAACAAGAATTAATACTCAGAAACTAATATCAAAGAAGTTGCGGAAAAACACTTTGATATTTAATAAAACAGTAATCAAAAACAGTATATAATTATCAAACAGTAACCTTGTATTTAATGCTTAAAACTACAAGATTACACACTCAACCTCAATATTGATGAACAGGCTCACCAATACGAATTCTACTTCTCTAGAATTAGGATCTATGCCTTGAGGTTGATTTTCTCTTATGAAAAACGATTATCAAAAGTTATTTTTATCTATTCTAAACATTCTATACATATACTGATAAAAAGATAATTACAAAGAATAAACAAATCTTCAGTATATCTTCCATGTATATCTTCTAAGTATATCTTCAGTATATCCAGCTGTAGTACATTCCATCCGGATCTCTTTAGCAGCACTAATAATGCTCAGCAGCATTAACTTCAACTAGCAGCATTAACTTCAAGCAGTACTAACTACTAGCAGTACTAACTAGCTAAGCAGTACTAACTTTGTTCAAGCAGTACTAACTTTAACTAGCAGTAGTAATTCTACTAGCAGTAGTAACACTTAGCAGTATTAATCTTCAACTTGTTCTGGCAGTAGTAACTACACTTGTACTAGCAGTAGTAACTACACTTAGTAGAATCTTCAGTTCCCAACAGGGAGGGTATGGCTTCAACAAGTTCATAGTGTATGAAGCTTTCGGTTTTAATATTTTATTTCGTTCCACCCTCATATGCAACTCGGGTCGATTGCATTATTCTTTTATGTCTTTCCTTGCCTTGATGTTGTCCTTTGATTTTGGTGTGTCCATAATCGTGTGAAACAGATTATCAAACACATTCTTCTCAATATGCATTATAGCCAAACTAGGTACATTAAAGCCAACTGGATCCATTAAAGCCCAACTGATCCATAAAGCCCAGTTGGGTCCATCAAAGCCCAAATGGGCCTATTACAGAGCAAGTGGATCCATTACAGCCCAACTGGGTCCATTAAAGCCCAACTGGATCTATTTAAGCCAACTGGATCCATTAAATCCCAAATTGGTCCATTACAGACCAAGTGGATCCATTATAGCCCAACTGGGTACATTAAAGCCCAACTGAATCCATTAAAGCCCGTGTGGATCCATTAAAGCCCAACAGGAACCATTGCAGCCTAACTGGATCCATTACCGCCTAACCGATCCAGTTGGGTCCATTACAGCCCAACTTGGTCCATTAAAAACCAACTAGATCCATTAAAACCCAAATGGGTCCATTACAGCCCATGTTTTAAATTGATTTTTTTATTTTATTTAATTTTCTTTTTAAAAAAAATTCGGATCCATTTTATTTTATTTATTTATTTATTTTCTTTAAAGAAGAAAAGAAAAAAAAATACTTTTTTTTGGATTTTCGGCGGATCTTGTATTTTTATTTTTTTTTAAATATAAAATATCAGCCGAAAATCCACCGGAATTTTTTGATTTTTTCCGACGGATTTTCGGCGGAATTTAATTTTTTTATAATTCTTTTAAGAAAATAATTAATTATTTTTTTTGGCGGATTTTAATTAATTAATTAAAATCCACCGGAAAAAATTAATTATTTATAATTAATATGAAAAAAATATAAAAAAAAATAAATTACGTCGGAAATCCGCCAAAAAGTTTTGATTTTTTTAAAAAAATATATAAAAATAACTTTCCGGCGGATTTTCGGCGAAAGTCAACGGGGTTTGACCGTTTTGACTTCCGCCGGAAATTTCCGGCGGATTTTCCGCCGCAAAAAGTCATCTGTTTAGTAGTGTAATTTTGTACGTTCTAACAAGCTATCTTAGAACATTTATATAATAAAATATTGTATTAGCTATATATATGATACTTTTGGAACATATTCTAAAAACACATCATTTTATAGGACATCAGGACACTTGTAGTTATATGACACTTTTTCAAATAGCCCTATAAAATAATGAATACAATATTTTATTTTTAAAATGTTCAAAAAAAAACATGTTAAAACGCCTAAAATACATTCTTTAAATTTATTACCTTACTAATTCTAAAAAAAATCACTAAATGTAGTGTTGCATGCACATGGGTTGGGTTGGCCGGATTGAAGATATTTGAACAATCACTACAAATACAAAGGATTATCACCGGCGGACGAATCCGTCTGTGATCCGTCGGTAAAAGCGAAATCCGTCGGTGATCCGTCGGTATAAAGGTGGTCGGCGTTCAGATCACCGACGGGTCACCGACGGTTTAAATTTCCGACGGATCTCCGACGGTTACCGCCGGCGTGGGTTATTTCCGACGGATCACCAACGGTCGACTTTTAGTGACAGATTACCGACGGCTATTCACCGACGGATTTGTTCCGACGGATTTAGTGACGGATTTCCGACGGATTTTTATTAAATAAAAATTAAATTAAAAAATATTTTCCGACGGATTACCGACGGATAATCCGGCGGTAATTTAATTTTTTTTTAAATAATTAAAAATTAAAATATTCCAGTTTTTATCCTGTACAAAACCTGCCAATTTTTAAATATTACTAAGTCTTAAACTGTACAAAATATCTATAAATACAAAAACGTAATCCTACGGAGGGGGAAAGGGGTGTTGATTGTTAAACTTGATCATGAACGCGTCAAACTGTGTCATTCGTTCCTGCATCTGTCTCTTCTCTGCTTCATCTCTATCCATTCGCTCCTGCATCCGGATCCTCTCTGCTTCCTCTCTCTGTAGTCGCTCCTGCAACTAGATCCTCTCTACTTCCTCTCTCTCTCTAACCTCTGCCTCAGCTCCTCCAACTGAAATTCAACATTTGACAATCATATATAGAACAATGTCAGACAACATTTAACAAACATACGATTAACAATGTTAAACAGCATTTGACAAGCATACCTCCTCATCGCGACGGTCGCGCTTGCTCCCGCTCGAACTGGCACCTGAATCACCGGGCATAGCATAATAGAGATCCTGACTGGTCCCCCATCCAAAAATACGGCCCTTACGCCGTCCTCCGACACTACGCTCCCACAACTCGACGTCATTGGGAGGTACAGTGCCGAGAGGTAAGTCCGGGTACTCCTCCTCCCTAATCCGATAGTAGGCATCCTACAGTTTACCAAATTAGACATTGTCAAGTCAACTAACCTATAGAAAATTCGGCAGCATTTCAACTGTGATTTGAACATATATCCATGACCTGCTTTTATCAAAACAATCCTATCGTCTGCCCAACAATGGCAGCCTAAACTAAGTTTGCTATAATTTCTATCAATCTTATAAAACAAACAAATATCTAGCCATGCATAATTGAACTTACCACCGTATGAGCCGCCTTTGGGTAAACGTAGATCGGAGGATCCGTGGACGGACCAGTCGCACCCGGAACAATCTTCCTGTTGGTGCAGTGTGTAGCCTCCCAAACCTCGTCGCTGGTAGGCTCACGGCCCCATGCATCTCTCTACAATACATAACTTAAATTGTTAGTAGGTAATAAAATCATGTATATAGTACATATATTCATCAATTATATACATTTAGTCTAGTGTATGATAAATTACCATGCGGTCCCGATGCATAGCGGTACTAATAGATCCAATACAGTGTCTGGATGTCATCCCCTCATACTCGGTGGCCCGATTGGTCGTATTGGCCACACATACACGCCGGAATCCGTCGGTGTTCCATACCTGTTAAAAAAAAGACATAAATCAATATAAATCCTAGTACAACCAAATACAAGTATTCAAAACAAAACAAACCTGCTCAATCATCTGGACCCAAAACTCACTCCGGATCCACTCTGGAGGGTGTGCAGCAAGAATCGTGTAGTCATGTCCGTCGAACTGGACACAATCAATGTCTAAAACTCTGCCCTGGGCGAATCGACGGGCATCTCTCATAATGTCCGGGTATCTATTACTTAGGATACGCCGGAATGCCGCTAATACGTCGGCGTCCATCTCAGGAGGCCAACTATAATATAACTGCAAACACATTGTTTGGATTAAGTAAAAATAAATCCACTCAATAAGTTAAATAGAGTAAAATACCTACCCGAAATCGATCCAGCATCAGTGGATAGTGCTCATTAGGGACATCCCTAAAATGAGCCCAAGGACCATTGAACATGGACTTAAAGACGGCAATGGCTCTCCGGACTGCCGACTTGTCCTTAAACATTCACAATTGCAAAATATACAACATAAAAAACATTAGGATCGGTTTATTATGTACTAGAATAAATAATATATCACATCTACTTACCCGCCCGCTTCAGACAACAAAAGTGGCGGTCGCTAACTCGGCTGGGGCGTCTGTGATGCCACATTCAGGCCTCTAACCCTCGAGCCCGCTACTCCGTCATCAGACTGGATCTGATCTAGTGCGTCATCGGTGAACCCAACGGCCTGAGGGTCACCACACCCAGCGGAGCTGCTACCGCCCCTACCCCTATAACCCCTACTACCCCTAGAAGGGCGTCCAGACATCTAAAAATAGAGAATGGTTAACACAAAATGATATAAGTGTACATAAATCATAAGACCCAAAAATGTCTACATAAGAACGGCAAAATAGAGAATGTTTAACACGAAAAATGTCTACATAAGAACGGCAAAATAGAGAACGTTTAACACGAAAATGTCTACATAAGAAAGACACACTAGTTATCAGACGAGTGATCAGATAACATAAGTTCGTCTTCGTTATCTTCATCATCATCCATATCTTCAAATTCTTCTTCCTCGTCGCTATCTTCGTGATCTGATGCATCTTCCTCGCTAGCTTCGTCATTTGTGGCGACTACGTTGAGCTCCCCAGTGACAAGAGGGACGGAATCGAGGTCCTCATTTACCCAGTTGTTTGTATTATGAGTTACCCATTCGTTGGTTTGAAAGAACGGTTCTCCATACACGTTATCATCATCCAACACATCTATATCCCTTTCTGCAACTTCATATATTCCACGAGCTTTGGTCTTCACAACTGCCCACCAGTCCTTTAAATCCTTACTTCCTGAAGGATAGGGTGTGTAATACACTTGTTTCGCTTGTAATGCTAGGACATAATAGTCCTCACCTCTGAGTCTAGACTTGTATTTGATATCAACCAACCCATGTTTAGGGTTGACTCTAACTCCCTCTGGACTATCAAACCATGTACACTTGAACAAAACTGCAACACAATAGCCCACACCGTAATACTCCACCTCTAACACGTCGTCCAACAATCTGTAATAGTCAAACTCGGAGTCGTTATAACAAGATCCTCTCACACATATGCCACTATTATGTGTGACACGCCCAGCAGCATGCGTTATCGTATGAAACTTGTAACCGTTGACAAAATATCCCTTATGCGATTAAGCATATCGGCCTGGTCCACGTTCTAGGGATTTCAAATGGTTAGAGAAATCGCCTAATCCGAGCATGACCTATAAAACCACAAATAAGAAATAAATTACATATGTGTAACATTACATACGTAAATTTCATATGTTTGTACTCACGTGTTGTTCGAACCAAGCAGAAAACCTTTCATCCCGAGCTTTATCCCGTGCAACTGCATCAAGATGAGGTTCTCTTTGTCGTATCCACTCATCGAAGGTCCATTGAAAAGGTCGAACTTCTTCACAATTTAACAACACATATGTGTGGATCTTGTGAATCTCGGCTTGAGTCAAGATGGTCTTTCCCCCCCCCCTTCTCGAATAATCTACGAGATGGAACCTTGAATATGCTCAAGCGATCGTCTATTCCTGAAGAACTAGGAATATCTGGGGCAAAGTTTCTTGACTCGCGATTATGTCGAGTTTCTATCTGTGGATCAAAATACAGGGAGCAATAGGTGGAGAGTTCATTTACTAGATAAGACTCAACGATAGACCCCTCCACCATTGCTTTGTTTCTAACAGTCCTCTTCAACGACCCCAAGTTTCCTAAACAACGATTGAAATACGTGTTAGAAAATAAATGGGTAAGTATTTGAATGGAAAAGTTCATTTACCTCTCATAAAGATACATCCACCTATATTGGACCGGCCCACCATTTATGGCTTCTCGTGTCAAATGTATCACTAAGTGTTCCATAGAATCAAAGAATCCGGGCGGGAAGACTTTTTCCAACTTACAAATTGTTTGAACGATACTTGTTTGCAATGGAATCAAATCTTCTAAGTGTAACACCCTTGAGCAGATTACACGAAAGAATGTGCATAACTCCGTTATCGCATCCCATATGGGAGTCGGTATCATCCCTCGTAACGCAATAGGAAGCAATCGTTGCATAAACACATGACAATCATGACTCTTGAAGCTATAAAAGCTGTAATCTTCCATGTTTACACAGCCCCCAATATTCGAAGCATACCCGTCTGGAAACTTCAGTCTCTTCAACCATTCACATACTTGTTTTACTTGTTGTTTCGTCTAAGTGTACGACGACTTCGGCTTCACTACTTTATTGCCTGACGTGGCAATGTGCAACTGCGGTCGGTTGCAATAAATCTTTACATCCCTCCTTGCTTTTATATTGTCTTTCGTTTTTTATGTGTCCATGACAGTGTTAAAGAGATTCTCAAAGACGTTATTCTCAATGTGCATGACATCCAGGTTGTGTCGGATTAACAACGTCTTCCAATATGGCAACTCCCAAAAGATGCTTCTCTTCACCCAATTATGAGTGATTCCGAAACCGGTAATTTTTCTATTGGTCGGTCGAAACGGGGAGCCATCGTAAACAGTTGGAAGATGACGGACATGTTCCCATATTTCTTCACCGGTTAACTCGGGTGGTGGACCGGCTAACACCCTAGATCCATCCAGAAACCCTGTTCGATCACGTCGGAAGGGGTGTGCACTAGGTAACCATCTCCGATGACAGTCAAACCAACAAGATTTACCTCAGTTTTGGCAGGCTAGCTTGCCGTGCGTGCTCCAACCCGACAACATTGCGTAGGCAGGGAAGTCGCTGACGATCCATAGAAGTATAGCCCTCATCTCAAAATTATTCTTACGATAAGCATCATACGTAAGAGCGCCCACTGTATACAACATCTTGAGATCATCTATTAGCGGCCTAAGAAAGAAATCCAAATTCTGACCGGGGCTCTTTCTACCTGGAATGACCAATGCAAGTTTCACGTATGAATCTTTCAAACTTAACCAATGAGGTAAATTGTAGATGGTAAGAAACACTGGCCAAAGTGAATACATATTCGAATTTGAATTATTCGGGTTGAAACCGTCGTTGTTTTCATAAGCCAAATCATAAGCTAAACTCATACAAAAACATTATCACAAGTTTATCAAACCAAAAATGATGTTTTCATAAGCTAAAAGAACTCATATCAAGGAACCAAAGTCACATGATTTGTATTTCCACAAGTCCCACGATATCAATGGTATATATACATTACTCAAGGATTTGTGTAATTAGAGCATAGAATGCTCACGTACAAGAAATAATAGATCATAACTTGGGTAAGATCACAATTAACCTTTTATATATTTTTCAAAATGATCAAATCACCATAACTCACATGTTTTATAGCGGAATGTCAAATAATCCAACCATTATTCATTTCAAAAAATGTATGCAAATATATTTTACCAAAATGTAAATAAATCATCACAAGGCCACAACTCATGTGATTTGCATTTCAAAATGTTCAACAAGTCAATAATAGCCATTTCCCACACACACAAATTTATACAGACACAAATTTATACACACACACACAAATTTATACACACAAATTTTCGTATCTAAGAAAATACATGAGTTAGGGCTTAAATTAATACCTGAAGACGGAATGTGGAGAGAAGATCGAGAGGGACGGTGGAGAGAGATCGAGAGAGACTGTGGAGAGATATTGAGAGGGAGAGGGACTATGGAGAGAGGGATAGGTGGTCGTTCGAGAGAGAGAGGTCGTCGTCGATGAGTTTCTATCGTCGGTGAGAGAGGTCGTCGCCGGTAAGAGTCGTCGCCGGTGAGAGAGGGACTGTGGAGAGTGAGAGGTCGCCGAGAGAGAGAGGGAGAGGTATAGAGGAGTATCGAGAGGGAGATATTGAGAGATCGAGAGATTGAGAGGGAGTATCGAGAGGGAGAGATGGAGAGATCAAGACTGAGAGACAGACTGGGATTGAGATGGAGATCGAGATGGAGAGACAGACTGAGATTGAGAGGGAGATCCAGTATTAGGGCTTTAAGCTCGCTTATTTTTTTTAGAAATTTCGTAAATTCACTGACGGATATTATCCGTCGGTAATTACCGACGGATTTTATTTTTATTTTTTATTAAATAAATTACTTTTAAATTAATAAATTATATTTAATTTATCAAATTTATTAAATAAATTATTAATTAATTTATCAAATTATATTTAAATTGACTAAAATACCCCTGAAGTAATTGGACTTAATGGAAACAATTAACGACCATTATCTTTTCCTGTTAATTTCAGTTAGATCAGAGACCAAATGTGATCAGTTAGGCTTTAACGTACCCAGTTGGGCTTTAAACGAATCCGATTGGGCTTTAATGGATTTAGTTGGGCTTTAACGTTATCAGTTGGGCTTTAACGTTATCAGTTGAGCTTTAACAGATCCAGTTGGGCTTTAACGGATTCGGTGGGGCTTTAACGTTCCCAGTTGGGCTTTAACGTACACAATTGGGCTTTAATGAATCCAGTTGGGCTTTAATGGACCCGGTTGGGCTTTAATATATCCAGTTGCTTTTAATGGATCCAGTTGGGCTTTAACGTACCAAGTTGGGCTTTAAACGAATCCGGTTGGGCTTTAATGGATCTGGTTGGGCTTTAATGGATTTAGTTGGGCTTTAATGGATTCAGTGGTGCTTTAACGTTCCCAGTTGGGCTTTAACGTATCCAATTGGGCTTTAACGTACACAGTCGGGCTTTAATGAATCCAGTTGGGCTTTAATGGACCCGGTTGGGCTTTAATATATCCAGTTGCTTTTAATGGATCCAGTTGGGCTTTAACGTACCCAGTTGGACTTTAAACGAATCCGGTTGGGCTTTAATGGATCTGGTTGGGCTTTAATGGATTTAGTTAGGCTTTAACGTTCCTAGTTGGGCTTTAATGGTACATACATGATCACATACGTACATGTACATACATACATATTACATACATGATCACATACGTACTATACATGATGTACATACATACATGATCACATATGTTCATGTACATACATACATGATCATATACATACTATACATGGTGTACATACATTCATGATCACATACGTACATGTGTATACATACATGATCACATATGTACATGTACATACATACATGATCACATACATACATACACGATCACATACATACATACAAACATACATACATGATCACAGAAAAAATTAATATTTATTAAATTATTAAATTTACCAACGGAATTCTATAATCCGTCGGTAATCCGTCTGTAATTACCGACGGATCACCGACGGACGTCAGAAAAAAATTAATATTTATTAAATTATATAAATTACCGACGGATTTCTGACGGATTTAAAAATAAAATAAAATAATTTAATATCCGTCGGTAAATATATAAATTACCGACGGATTACCGACGGATAGTCTATCCGTCGCTAAAATTAAATTTCCATCGGTGTTCCGTCGGTAATATACCGACGGATAGTATCCGTCGGAAATGTTGGTCGGTGATAACCATTTTTCCAGTAGTGAATCTCACCCAATGTTTGCGGTTTGAAAAATCTCAACCCAACCTAACCAACCCAAACCGTGCGTGTGGCGTTGGGTTGGTCGGGTTAAAACAATCTTATGTTATTTTACAATCTAGCTAAGAATTTTTGTTTGAACGAAGTAAAATAAAAATGAGAACATACCAAAAAAAGCTAACAAACTCAAAAAAGTTGAAGGTGTACGTGAATAAGAAAATAAAATTACGGTTGAATTGTAATATAATTTTGAATATAACTAAGGGTGTGTTTGGTACAGAGAATGGAATTGCAAATAAATGATTGCAGAGAATGGAATTGCAGAGAAAGAGAATTGGTCTGGAGAATAGTAATTGACTCTCCTGTTTGGTAGCGCAGAGAATTCAGCAGAGAAATGTAACAGGGAATCATTTCTCTTGTTTGGGAATGTAACGGGGTGGTCTAATGTCTAACATGTGTGTGTGTAAATATATATATATATATATATATATTATAAAGCACGGATAAAAAACTCCTAAATACAAATTATTAGGCACAAGGTACCATCATTTTATGCAAGATTTTAAAAATCTCTTAATTTACAAGTTTCAAAGCACAAGATACATATTACTACTGCATGCTTCTAACACCCATCAATTTGGTATGTGCAAGATCTTCCTTTTATGCAGACCTTTCCATGTATCACTATTAATTAATAGAGTGAATTGTGGATTTGGTCCCTGTGGTTTAATGATTTTTTTGATCATGGTCCTCATTCTATGTTTATTGTGGATTTGGTCCTTGTGGTATTCAATTTATTTTGGTTATGGTCCTTCTGACTAACAATTCCATTAACTTTGTTAAATCAAGGACCATTTTAGTCATTTTGCCTATTTTTTGTCCTTTTTTGATAAGAAAAATATAAACAATATTTTTATACACACATGTATATATATATAAAACGATATTAAAATAAATAAAATAAGACATTATTGTATGATTTAATTGTTTAATTTTTTTAAAATTAATTATATTAAATACGATTTAATTTTATTATTTTATTGTAATTGTGAAAAAAGATATAATTTTATTGTTTTAATGTAATTAAAATTTCAATTTAAACAAATCAGTTCATAAAACTATATCTTATTTATTTAGATCGAATAAATAAAAATATGGTTTTATGATTTGATTTATTGAATTGAAATTTTAATTAAGTTAGAGACGATTTAATTATATTGTTCTTTTACTATCATTGCAACAAACAAGCTTATTGTTGATATTTTAACACCAAAAATCATTGAAAACCGTTGAGAAATGAACTATAATTTTATCATCTTAAAATTAGAAGCTCCAATTTTCATATTGTTTTTCAGTCAAAAACTCAAAATCAATTTTCATATTGTTTTTAGTATGATAAAATTAAAGTTCATTTCTCAACGGGTTTTAATGATTTTTTTGTGTTAAAATATCAACAATAAGTTTGTTTGTTGCAATTATAATAAAAGAACAATATAATTAAATCGTCTTTAACTTAATTAAAATTTTAATTCAATAAATCAAATCATAAAACCATATTTTATTTTATTCACTCTAAATAAAATAAGATATAGTTTTATGATCTGATTTGTTTAAATTGAAATTTTAATTACATTAAAACAATAAAACTATATATATCTTTCCACAATTACAATAAAATAATAAAATTAAATCGTATTTAATATAAGTAATTTAAAAAAAAATAAACAATTAAATCATACAATAATGTCTTATTTTATTTATTTTAATATCGTTAATATATATATATATATATATATATATATATATATACATGTGTGTGTGCATGTGTGTATAAAAATATTGTTTATATTTTTCTTATCAAAAAAGGACAAAAAATAGGTAAAATGGCTAAAATGGTCCTTGATTTAACAAAGTTAATGGAAGTGTTAGTCAGAAGGACAATGACCAAAATAAATTGAATACCACAAGAACCAAATCCACAATAAACATAGAATGAGAACCATGGTCAAAGAAATCACTAAACCACAAGGACCAAATCCACAATTCACTCTAATTAATATATTATATTACTATAAATTTGTTTTAATTATATTATTAAATATGTAATTGGTTATTTTTTCTAGATGTCATTAAAATATATAAGATAATCATTGAATTCTAACAAAATACTTAATTTTTTTTATATAAAAAACATTATATTATTAAGCATAAATTAAACAAATTTATAAAAAAAAACATTATCACTTTCTCAAAATCATCCAAAATCGTACTGTAAATCAAGAAAAAAACAAAAAATAAAATGAAACATTAAAATCATGATGTATCTCGCTGCATTGCGCGATTACGCTTCTAGTATATTAATCAATAATTTAACAATCACATTTAAATTCATAGTATAGAAAGACAACGGGTTCATCGGGTTGGGTTGGGTTCAAATTACCGTAACCCAATTCCAGTCCAATAAATGCAGTTTGATTTAATTTTATATCAACTATATGTCAGGTTACCTAGGTTTATTTTTTTTTGTTTTTTTCGGGTTGGGTTGGTCGAAATTTTAAGCACCCCTAACTAAATGTGCGTTTTTTTAGAGAATCCAATTTTTGAAAATTAGACAACTATTTGGGAATGGTTTCATAGTGTATCCCAAATCCAAAAAAAAACGTCATTTAAAATTCACGAATTTGAAAAACGTTACTTGAACTTTTAGCCATTGTTACTTACGTTGTGTTCTCGAAACTCATTTAACGAAGGAAATGAAAGGAAAGGGAGAGAAAGGGAAGGAAAGTAAAAAAACTCATGTTCTCGAAACTTTTTTAGGAGAGAAAAGAAAGGAAACAAAAGGAAAGAATTGGTAATTTTCCTTTCAAACTTTTCCTTCCAAATGTGGGAGGAAAGGGAAGGAAAGCAAAGGAAATAAATAAAAACCATTTAAAAAAATTACTGAAATTATTAAAATTACAAAACTACCCAATCTTTTATTATAAAGAATATATTTTTATAAAGGTATATTTGTAAAAATGACATCTTTTCTTCCCTTTCTCTCATGTTTAAGAACATGAAATGCTATTTTGTTTTCTTTCCTTTCCTTTCTTTCCTTCCATTTCGAGAACACAAATAAAAAAATTATTTTCCTTTCCTTTCTTTTCTCTCCCTTTCTTTTCCGTCCTTTTATTTTCTTTTCTTTTATCTCTAGATTACGGAAATGAAAAGTTTTACTTAAACCCTTAACAATCCTTTTCCGACCTTTGAGGAAGAAATATTCTATTGCCAAATTTGTTTTCAGTGATATCAATAAGCATGTGTCTTTCTTTTTTAAAGATTAGTCTATTAAAATTTACAACAAACCAAGTATTTGTAGAATAAAAATCAAAGCAAACGAAATGAATCATATGTATCGCATGTTAAAATAGAGTTTGGAAGTTATGATGTACCTAGACATTAAGGTGCCGTTTGTTTTTTAAGAGGTCTAAAATCTGAAGTTTTATTTTAGTTATGATTAATAAGAGGTGGTGTGTAACAATGTGAATGATTCAGACTTAAGAGTCATTAAGAGGTTTAAAAAAAAAAAAACAACCACCCCTAACTCTACCCTTAAGGGTAGAGAAAAAGTTAACATCGACTTACAAAACCAAAATTAAAAGAAATAAGAGAACAAAAATACATACAAGGTTGTGTACAATGATAACAAAAAATGCATCCCGGTTAGATGTGCAATAAATATGTTAAACAAATAAGAAAAGAAAAAACGAAGTATTGACAACTACAGGTAAAAGAAGAAAAAATAAGTTGATGTTTGTATTTTAAAAGGTGTTGAAGTCTAATGTCTTATTTCGCATCTGAATGATAAGAGGTACTGCTGAAGTCTGAAAGCAAAATCAATAACTTTATTTGTTTTTATAAACTGATAAACATTTGAATGTGTGTAATTCCACTTTTACTCATAAATATTATGTAAATTACATCTTAATTATAAAATTAGCAATCTATTTTAACCAAAATATTACGCTAGTAATATTTAAATAATATAAACGCAAATTAACTCGTAAATTCGGTAAAATAAAGATTAAATTATGTTTAATAATTTAAACAGATTTTGAGATTTGTCATAATATATATAAGTTTAATTAAATGCATATTATTAAATTACGTTTAAATTTTTTTGTGTCAAATAAAATGAATTAATCCTAAACATTTAAATTAATAATTATTATAAATCTCATTTAAATAATCAACAAAATAATTTAGTTAACTTATTAAAAGTAAAAGCCAATAAATAAATATATTAGATATAATTGTGAGGGGGTTTTATACAATAACAGGATGATAAGATGTGTGTTAACCTCTTATTGAACAAGAGGACAATAATTACATAATAAAAACTTGGTTTATAGCTTCAACCACTTATCCAATAAAACGTAAATGGTTAATAAGAAGTTCTTTTTTTTAAAACAAACAATACCTGAGACTAGTGTATGACAAATATTTAGAATTTATTTGGTACGTAAAACATGATGGAATAGAATAGTATATATTTTACTTGTCTCAATGTTTAACGTAATAATAGATTGAGACAAAAAGATTTTTTTTTTTGGGGAATTGGCTCAAATGGCCAAAACACGGGGATGGATTGGCCTTTTAGCCATCTCTCTCCCCATTTTACTAAAATAGCCCAATGGACGCAATTGCGCCCCAGGACGTCATTGCGTCCCTGGGTTCTTTTATACTGGAACGGTGACCGACACAAGTCCCCCACCTACCATTTTTAATTACTCGATCGAATCCCCTGCCGGAGCTGTCGTTTTCGCACCCCACCACCAGACGAGTTCGCCATTTTTTAATCGATTTAGGACCACAAATGGCTGAGGTTAGTGACATCCCTCTAACTCTTCTTCTATTTTAAGCACACCTCGATATTTTGGCCATTTTACACGGAGCAGCGGCGGTCCCACTGTAAGGGGGTTCCACCGGTGCGTAAAAGGGAGCGTACATGTCTTTTTCGTTTCCGTTGATCGATTTTGTTGTTATGTATGGTGTATAGTTTTAAATGGTTGTAGTTATCATTTTATATTTTGGATTATAAATTTTTTTATATTTTCGTTGATCGATTTTGTTGTTATGTATGTTGTATAGTTTTAAATTGTTGTAGTTAGCATTTTATATTTTGGATTATAATCTTTTTTATATTTTCGTTGATCGATTTTGTTGTTATGTATGTTGTATAGTTTTAAATGGTTGTAGTTATCATTTTATATTTTGGATGATAATTTTTTGAATATTATCATTTTATATTTTGGGTTATAATTTTAGTGTCATAGTTTTAAATGGTTGTAGTTATCATAGTTTTAAATTTAATATAGTTATTAACATAGTTTTAAATTTAATGTTTTCAATTTTTTTTACACACATTATAGAACATTGTAAATACCCAAAAATCCTTTACTTTAGAAACATACACTTTAGGTCCCTTAACTTTAGAAATTAACACTTTCGGTCCCTTTAGTTTAGATACTCACACTTTAGGTCCCTTAACTTGAGAAATTTACATTTTTGGTCCTTTAACTTTTGAAATTTACACTTTAGGTCCCTTAACTATAGAATTTAACACTTTGGTCCCTTTAGTTTAAAATTTTACACTTTAGGTCCCTTTACTTTAGAAACTGACACTTTAGTCCTTTAACTTTTGAAATTTACACTTTATGGCCCTTAACTTTAGAAACTGACACTTTAGGTCCCTTAACTTTTGAAATTTACACTTTAGGTCCCTTAACTTTAGAAACTGACACTTTAGGTCCCTTAACTTTATAAATTTACACTTTAGGTCCCTTTACATTAGTATTATATCATTACTATGCAGGGAAGAAATTTCTACTCTGCAAAGTTGAATCTGAAGAGTAAGATGACGACGGTGGAGTTGATTCGCCAGAAATTGAACTCCAGGCGATTAACTATATTCAGGGAGACATGTTTCGGTCATTGGTTGGATTTGACTGATACATCTGTCGACCCTATCTTGGTCCATATATTTTTACAGACCCAGGTCTTCCCGGATAATATACGGGATGAGGAGATGTTTTACGAGGTTGGTGGCCACGTTTTTCGGTTCGGCCGTGAGGAGTTCTATCTTATCACAACACTTCGTTTCGGACCGGAACCGAAGATGCATAAGAATAGGTCCAATGGTTTTGTTAGACGGGTGTTCTCACGAGGCTAGCTAACGGTGCAAAACATCCAAAATGTATTCAATCTGATCGACACTGATGACGAGGGGCAAACCCATATCGATGACGATTATGCCATCCGTATTTGTCTCATGATGATAGTTGAGATGTTCTTCCTCGGTCATCAGTCACACCAGTATCTTCCCGACATTCTACTTCCGGCCATTGATGATTTGAGCGTCTTTAATCGGTTTCCCTGGGGATTCTATATCTGGGCGCACACCTACAGGCAGATGAATGGAGCGATCCGGAGATGGCCGGAACATGGGCAGAGGATGTCATTATCTGGTTTTTTGTTTGCATTCAAGGTTAGTAAGTTGATATCAAATTAATACTTTTACAATCTACACGGATTCCCTATTTCTACAAAATATTTACTACTATCTTGGTATTCTAATTCACATATATGGATTTTAGAGACCTTTCCTATGGCCAACACATATTATATATTGACTACCAGGATGCCACGCGCGGTTCGTTGGGATAGGTCTTCGACCATTATTGTTAGCCAACATGCCTATGCTCTCCTGGATGTGTCGACGGTAAGTTACATTGACTACAACGAAAAAAAATGTAATAGATGAGGCCCTCGTGTGGATTTCTAACATGATTATTTTTCAATAAATTAAGAGGAGCGGGCCCCACGTGAGAGCCTTATTCCTACGCCATAGGAGGAGAGCCAGGAATGGTATATCCAGATCCATCACTGGTTTAGTAGTTCGGAGGGGCGTCGACCGTCGAAGAGGTCGAGAGTTATGCAGGCTGTTGACGAGGGTGAGAAGTCATTATAAGTTATCCGATATTTATAATTTTTTTATAAAGAGAAATCATTCTAGATTATCTGATATTTATAATAATGTTGTTAATTGTTTGTATAGACGTAGGTTCCGAGTCAGAGGGAGGCGACCAGCCTGATCATAACACGGGCCCCCCGTCCCATGCAGGCGTCAGCAGGGCACATGAGGCCACCTCTTACGAGGAGCCACCATTTCATGTTGGGCATAGTTCACCCTTTCACCGTGAGCATAGTTCATCAGGCCACCATCAGCATAGTCCACATGTTGACCCCTATGCTGACTGGTAGGCCGAGTTTACGAGGTGGAAGGATGATTACTATGAGTATCGAACATCTCATCGCACAGAGCATGAAGCTCTTGAGAGACGCCTGGACGAGTATCAGACATCTGATCACTCAGAGCGTGAAGCTCTTGAGAGACGCCTTGCTGAGGTGGAGAGGCTTACTAGCCAGTTTAGCTCTTTTCAGGTAAGTGTTTAACTTAATTTATTGGACATGGTTTTAATTGTTATCTTTTGGAACATTATGTGGTTTATTATGCTTGATGACAGATTCCAGCCTAGCAGCAGGGTGGACAGCCCTCCCAGCCCGCCGACATGACGCATGGGTTCGGATCTTCGATCTTCGGAGGCCCGTCCTAATACACGGACAATGTTAGTCATTTCAATCGTTATATGGTATCATTTTTATTTGTTTTCAATAATACATAAAAACAATGACTTAGATTAATGTGCAGAGTTCATCAGGCTTCCTTAATGACTTATTAGGATCTTCGTCATTCGTTACACCGCCCCACCACATGGCACATGTAAGTTATTTAATTTGGTGGGTAATTTGATTTTTATATTCAGAATAGAAACTAAACAACCTCAATCTTATTTTGCAGGGCACAGGGGCATCATGCCCGAGGTTTAGCGGTTAGTCCACTGGCGACTCTCCGTTTGTTACACATGGCCAGTATACGCAGCCTGTAAGTTAGGAGATTCGTTTGTTACATTTGATATTTATTTGTTAGAACAAACTTATGAGGACCCAACATATTTTGAAGGGCACATTCGGGTCATTGCTCTATGAGACTGGACCGACTACGGTGGGTATGTCAGGTTTGTCGGGGTTTGTTGGGGTTTTGTTCCAGGATATGCCACAGGCGAGTACATACGTCGGCCTGTCGACCTCGACATACGTCCAACCTCCAGTGTCCCAGGACATTCAGGTTGCACCGCCGGCGGATGTTACCCAGATAGGGGTTAACAAGTTTAGCCTTACACAATATTCAACGCAAGCAAAACCCAAAAAAATATAAAATAAGAAGGATGTGGCTAAGCAACATGGAACTTCAGAAAGAGAAAGAGGCGTGTCTTGCGGAGAAGAAGGAGTTCCTGGCACGAATGAAGCACGATGTTAGGGAGATGCAACGAGAGATTAATGATTTAGAAGATGAAGTGATAGAAATCAAAGACAGCTACACCGGCATGGAGGATCTGATGAAAGAAAAGTCTGACTGAATCATCAAGTTCCAGGAAATCTACCCGTACTAGGTTTCTCCAATGGTGGTTGTTGTATGGATGCACTTCATCCGTTTTTTTAGGATTTAATAAAATGATGCTTTAATGCTTTAATGTTTACTTTAGTAAATAACACAAGAAAACTTAACAAGCACGATAAGGTAGATAAAATCAACATTAAACATAAAAACAATATCACTTAGCATACAAGACGTAGTCGTTACAATCAAGGGAAGTCAATCTTAGAGAGCAATAATAATATTTATAAAAAGTTTATTACATACATGGTTTACTCGTTTAGATCAACGTCTAAATCAAAAGTACCATGTCTAAAACTTTCATAATTCTCTTGGGTTGAACCTGCTGCCCCATTAACTAAGAGGGGGGCGGGCGCAGCAGCTACATGGACCCCTTCCTTTCTGTTGTTGCCAGCGCTTTCCCGGGTTTCTATTTATTTTTGTTTCTAATTGGTCAGGCGCCCTTTTACCTTGGAAAATCATACAATTACCCTCTACCATATCTGTACAAATAGAATAGCCTATTTATACAGAATGGTAAAGAGGCCGTCTATTCACGAGTCCGTTCACCGACTCCCCCAAATACGGATACGCCTCCGTCCTGTTTGTCCACACCGAGAACATCTTCTCTGGATGGGATCCTCGCCCTGAGATGGGATACGGTCATGGTTACTCGGTCGACCAGCCCGTCTTATTACGACCGGTGGTCTAACGGTCATAAGCGGGTGGTCTGGAACAACCCATGTTTCTCCTGGACCGACTGGATGTATGATCTCTGCGTAAGTTTGTCAGAAATTATCCGACGCATAGTAACCAGTCGCCAGATAGGAGACATTTGTACACCGTTGATTTCTTGCGACGACAATTGCATGGTATTCCTGAGAGCTTCCATTTCCTGCACGAGCAAAGTCGATTATTGAAGTCAACTTCTGCGTCCCTAACCCCATCGCGAACTTCCCAGTAACCTCGGTCAATCTCATGTACGGTCCACGTTGCGGACTTGTGAATTCTCTTTTCAATTTTGGCCTCCGCCCACGGCATGAGACGATTCACCATTTCCTCTGCGATAACATAAATTTGTTACGTTAGTATTGCAAAAATAAAAACATAAAATTCAGACAGTCAGAAATCCAAGGATGATAACCTCCATTTCTCCGACGAATAGAATACCATTCTTGCTGAAAAACATCGGAAATAATCCATAAGTCCCACAATAGGTAGTCTCCGTGCAAAACTAGACAATGCATTCACCGACTCGGCACTGTTCGATGTCATTATGTTGTAACGCATTCCTGGGAAATGGGCCCTTGACCATTTCTCCGGCCTAACCTGGTCCATAAGCGGAGCTCCAACAGGTAAAGCAGCTCGTAGACCTGCCATGTTCAGTTCAAACTCCTCCACCGTATATGCTTTACAGGTCCTCCAAAATAACTTCTTCTTGTATTTGACCTTGTTGTCCATGTTTTTTACGTTCATCATTAGATGGCGACAACAAAGTGCATGATAGGTCCCTAGGTACACTGTATTAATTGCTTGGTGAATTGAAGCAGCCCTGTCGGATACAAACACCAACCCCTCAGGTTCCCCGATACAACGCTTCAGCATGGTTAAGAACCAATTCCACACCTCCCCACTCTCAGACCTACCCACTCCGAAAGCGATGGGCACAATTTAGTTATTTGCGTCCATAGCAACGGCTAAGAAAATTGTACCCAAGTAAGTCCCTTTCAAATGAGCAGCATCTATGATAATGACCGGACACAAGTGTGTCGTAAACGACTGAATCTGGATATTTAAGGCATTTACATATTATAACATTATTCAATATAGCAGCTCAATAAACCATATAGTGACGCGAAAGTTATTAAAATAACAACATACCGTGCAACCGAGGGCAGCGAAACACATCTCAAAACATCCTCTACTGTCTATCCTTATTGAGGTAACGGTACCAGGATTCCGGAGCTCCAGATTATAGAAAATCAGGGGAGTCAGGTAAACGATTCTTCACGGGTACCACGCACTATCGTCAGTGCATAAGCTTTTGCGCGCCAGGCTTGCCAGTAAGAAATATCTATTTTCAAATCCTATCTTACGTCGTTGACAATGTCGGATCCATGGTATGTCCTGCTGGTATCCTAGACTTTAGGGTAAATATAATTACCCAATACTCTACTGTTTGCTTGATGGTGGCTGGGATGCAGCTGCGTCCTCGAGCAAGTGTGTACGTCATTCAATATACGAACATGAAACATATTGGTTTTTTTGACAGAGGTCGAATAGATACGCCAAGAACAGCCGTCTTGCCTACATCTGGCTTCGTATCTGGTTTTATTTGACCGGTGCACTCCAAAATCAAAACCCTCTTCAAGAAACTTCAAACTGAGAGCGAGTGTAAGATCATCTTTCGTAGGGAATACTTGCACCAAACTTACTCTTCCACTACGATTATAACGTGGGGGTAGGTTGGGTGTGATGACCGGGGCCGATGATAGAAGTGTAGGGGGCATCTCAAAGAAATCATTTATCCCACCGTGTGATTTGATAGGACTAGTTTCTGGTTCGTCGTCGTCTTCATCAATATCAACATCAGATAAATCCAAGTGGTAAACATGAGACTCCTCATCATGTCTATAAACTTCGTCGTCGTCATCTTCTTCCTATTCTTCTTCTTCTCCTCCTTCTTGTTGTGTTTCAGGAACAACAACTGAGGTATCATCAGATTCATCCACACAGTATCACCCTCTAAATTTTCATAAAACTATGTCCACAGGTTAGATCAACTCTACTCCGCTTGCCAGAACTACTCCCGTAACCTAGTGATGGTCCTCACGATAAATGTCCCCTTGGGCACTTCACACGTATATTCGAATGAACAATTAATTTACTACCGTAGCCTTTAACCATGAGATTGTGGTTGTCTCCCAACCTTCGGCGACACGTACTACCTCTAGGGTAGTTTGTGACCTCAACTTCACACCGGTCAATTTACCTTAGATCCACATGTTTCTGAACCTAAAACCAACGATCGACATCAAACCCCAAAGAATTCTCAATATTCTTAATGATCCATTCTTGATCTTGATAAGGTCGTCCTTCCAAGGGCGTACCGATACACTCTTCGGATAGTTGGTCAGTGCAGATCCTGCAATCACTCAACTCCGATCTACTCCCAACCTCAAAGCATTCGATTAAAAGATATTTACCATAACAGGAAGGCTTATACACATCGATACTTAATTACCAACATCCAATCCTCCTTTAAATTCCACCACCGAGAGGTCAACTTTTCTCATGACCTACCTGGGATACTTCCAAACATTCCCGGATTCATTGACTTCAAAAAACGAGTCGACTCCTAATACCAAAATGGTGACATAAAAAACGTGGACATTCCGCCCAATAATTCATTCCAGAAGTATTGTCGCATTGAGGTTGACACTTAACAGATGACTAATATTCCCAAATCTTACATCCCTAACAGATGGACCACAAAATTCCTTGATCACGGAAGCCCATTGAGACGGTACGCCATCAACATATGCCACGATGTCAGACAGACAAGCAACCCATTAAATCGAACCCAACCGGGCGTAGATAATCACATAAGACCTTATCCCCCAGGTTTACCGAAGCATAGAGATCATCTCTTAATTAACTGGGGGACAAAATCGAATACCTCCACAATTCATGCATGACCCGATTCAAAACTGAAACTCAAATTCAAGGTTGACCACAAGTCGGATCATCCGACGCTTCAAATCCCAATGACTCTTCTAGTCCCTTAATTGCAACTCCTTTCACGACAGGGGTTTTAAATCTATAGCCCTAATGAGTTCAAGGTTTTTCAACCAGTATGCCAATTTGAAATTTATACAACTTTCAAATACATAAGTTTTATAACAATTAATCGTGCGGTAAAATACACTACCGTTCATTCGATAGGTTTAAAAATTGATCACCGACACTACGCATATACAACCATTTCTAAAACTCATTCGATCAGTACTTACGTTAATATGGATAATAATAAAAGACGCGCAACAAAATTTCAAATGGACTACCATGGTCCTAACATGCATCAAATTATACCATAAATGTGAAATAATTTTCTGCACTAAAACACGTGCAATAAATGTTTGTACAACCCCCAAAATAGAATTTTACAACTTCAACTAAAAAAATATTTTCCTTTAAAAGCACAAAACGTCAGAGGATAAAATCCCCAACAAAGCCCATATACGCCCGTTTGTTTCCCCAAATTTAGCAACACGATAGGAACGTAAATAAATTTTAAATCGAGTTCATATTTTGGGCCGCACAGATAAAACACACTTGTCCAAAGCGGTAACTACAACGACATGTAAACCGATAATTCATTTAAGGCATTGCGGAAAACTTATGACAGCAAGGTCAACAATTGAAGCACGTTTAGATCAACAGTTCTATCTGAATCAACATAAATCTTCTATATGTTTACTCACACCAAGAGTATAACTTAATCCAAATACAAATAGTATACAACGATTGATACTTGAATAAGACCCAAAAGAGAAATCGTATGATAATGACATTTCCAAAATAACATATGAGGTAACATATACTAACAAAACTCTTAAGACGTCTCTTACGGTTGCGAAAATACTGGTGCAACACTCTCATGAGATGAAATATTTAAACGAAAGTTCATAAGTTAACACACCATAATGCAAGTATATACGTTCCAAAATTTATCTATGCAACGCAAAATGTCGTATGATAAGACACCATAAAACCCAACTGTATTTTCATAAAACTATTTAACGGTAAAATCAAGCGGTGTCAAAATTTTCATTTCCCCAAAAACATAAGACGACAATAAGTCTAAAATGTCAAAATCCTAAAACCACCACGTAAGATAAAGTAATCATTTTTCAACAAAACTTTCATGAGACACGACGTCCAATAAGCTCGTAAATTTACACGCAATAAAATTAAAACTCACGCAATTCCAAATACACCTGCGCGCCCAAAACGTCGCAAACTATACTCCATAAAATTAAACACGACTCATACAGACCAAAATTCTCCAGAAAATTTTGACTCAAGAACGTGGGAACAACCCTTCCTTTAAAACCTTAACATACGTAGAGGAGATCCAATGTCAAAGTCAAAAATTCCATAGTCACTTGCCCAATAACCCAAATGACATTTAAAACACGGATATTACAATATCCAGAAAATAGCGTTACACACGAAACAGGGATAAAGAGGTTTTCAATAAAAGTTGCAACCATGTGCAACAAAATAATTTCATGCATGTTTAAGCTCACGGTTTAAAATTTGATAAGTGTTAAATGCTTTACCAAGGCTTCATAATATAACTCACTTTACGCTTCGAAAACATTAGAAACAGTTTATGCAAACTTATTTTAGAAATATATTTTGTGCATGACTTTGGTCGGCATTCAACATCCCGAAATCCCGTTCCTCAATTTTTCCGTCATACTATTGTCATCCGGGTGATCAAACGTCTTAAGGCATTCATCGAAGATTTCATCGGTTCATCTTACGATCTCTCTTCGTATAATTTCAATTTCAAAAGTCTACGGTTCTAACCCATCCATTCATTCCGACCCGAAGCGGTCCACTTAATGCTATCACCATGCTTACTGTCATTCCAAGCATCGTATACTCAAATCATCAATTCTTTCTAACGGTTACTCATTCAGAAACTTCTTCACTACCCCAATGGTTATTGTACCAAGGCAGTTCAAGCATACACATGTAACTCGTAAGCTCAGTATAACACTGGTCAGGTGCTATTATGAACGTACTGTACATGATCATCCTTGCCATTTTCGGCGTGCTTCCCGTTCCTTGTGAATCCACTCACCTCGAATCATAAAATCCTAAAGTGCCTAATGGTGTGATCTCACATTCAAACACTTAAAATTTCGCTAGTTTCAGTCTATGCATTCAAAATCAACACTTAAATCTTTCAAACTTAAGCTCTGATACTAACTTGTAACACCCTCTAATCTGGAAATAGCAACTAATTTAAATTTTCTAAATACATCAATGAATGATTCATCTACAATCACAATTTAAGATTTAACCTCAATACACATATTCATTCTATACATACAGTCTATAATAAGGACGGGTGCTACTACAACCCAATAACAGTTACTATCTCTAACTGCGGAAGACTTCACCACACTACTTACTCTCGTGTGAATCTAATGCTCAACTCCTTAGAACTGCTAGAACCAAATCCCAACTGGAACCTGATGCACATGCCAACAAATGAAAAAGGTTAGGCTTAACGCCTAGTGAGCTCAAAAGTTTTCATTAGAGATATATAAGGCAATAACTTTAAGAATGTTATTTAAAATTCATGATTTCCAAAATGCAATACATTTAATTTGGAAGTAACCAAAATGAAATACATTAAATCTTAAAACAATCTCTCTTTCATCATTCACCCTTTTCGTGATTAAAATCATAAAACAAACGCCTTTTTAAATAAAGCCAAAACCCAAAACGTACGTAAAACATAACTGACATTATAATGATCAAACACTGAAAACGTTGATAACTCCAATCTCTAAAACATCCCAATAGCTCGAATGAGTTTCAATATTCAAAACCTTAAAACATGAATAAATGCCCATACTCAAACGTCACCGAAAACACGGATTATAAAACTCCATACCCAACACAACACCTTGCGGTGACGGGGGAGACCCGATTACATAGTACGTGACGGAACACATAAAGTAGGTCAAATAACTATGTAGGAAACCAAAACGTGTGGGTTGCACACATAAAACCTACCGAGCTCAACTACTCCAAGTCTATAACTCGAAAACATCAAGTCAACCACTCCAGGTCTATCCTTGAGAGTTCCAAAACAGGGGAACACAGGCACACAATGGAATTACACCTTACTGTCCATGGGACGCTGCCCGACCGTATAGGCCCACACCTTACTTACCATGGAGCCTGATGCCTATTCCGTGCCAATGTGGTGAACCAAATGTCCAAAATGGGGACATAGGAACACCGTGCCTATGGATCCATTGCACTAACTAAACCATTACATGACTCAAAACGAATGAACTAAAGCATTCAAACATGTAATTCTCAACTAAGATGCAGTAAATGCAAATCATGACCAAACGCTCAACATTGAGCTATTAATAGCGGACAAGTGTCCTCAAAACCCAACAAAATCCAAGTCGAGCCATAAGCTCAACAAATCCAAAGACCTAACATGGAAAATCATAAAATGAAACCAAACATAAACAACCCATACTTATGTAAACTCATGCTCCAAAACATATAATTAACTCCAACGTAGTTTAGATTGGGACAAATCGTTTTCCAAGTGAGTTTATAACATTTATCCTTTCAAAACGTCCCATAACACAAAATCATGCATTTCTCCAAAACACAAAATGAAATACATTTATACTCAAAATCTACTTCCATTAAATAATTCATTAAGATACCAAATATATATGATTTATTTATCAAAATGCCCAAAATCCCAAATGTGGGTATTTTACAAGTTTATAAAGTTAGACACTTCAAATAATCAAAATTCATCAAATAACTCAACAGTTAATAATTTCATGTAAAACATATAAACACCTTAAAATAAGCATTTCGGCATGTACACCGTTTTCACAAATCAACTTGAACTCACCTTGCTAGATTTAAACTAAATCTAGATTTTACCCCACATTGAGCTTCCTTGACGAAACTTGAATCCTCCAAGCCAAAACCTCCAAAACCTAGATCCAAACATTTTCAACCATAAATAACCATATTCAACCGTATATAAACATTCCCCAAACATTTTACATCAAAACCTCAACTTATACCCAAAACCCTAATTTTGACCTAACTCCTCCAAAATCTTCCAAACCGAAAATGGAGAAACATAATACTTGGGAAAATTATCAATGGAGCATTTATATCACCTACTATGGTTTAGAGATGGAGAAAGTAAACTTACCACATAGGTTTTGGTGAAAACCTAGAAAACTTAGAAATCTTTAAGAAATGGTGGAAGAACTGTTGGTCCCGAAGGTGCTTAACAAGTTTGTAGAAGGGGGGGGGGGGTTGAATACAAACACAGAAATTAAAGTTTAATAAATTGTTTATTGATAAATCAAAATACAATTTACAAGTTTGTTGCGGAATAAGATTAAGACAGACTCAATCTAAACAAACTTAAGAAACACTAAGATGGTTGCACAAGAAATTCAGAGAATGGGGGTTTTTAGAGAGATAGAAAACAAGGGTTTCTATTTTGGAGTTCAAGGATTGAGCACACCTTCAGATGAAGGGGTGAGCTTCCTATTTATACCCTATGCATTAAATGCATGGCAGGGTACTTTACACGTGGCATTCATAGATTGGCTTTGGTAGTCTCACTTTTGGAGACATGCTTTTGGCCGCTTTATGAACAGTGTAGTTGACAGAGTTGTTGTACGATTTGTGGCAGAGACGTGTCCGTTCTGACACATCGTACTGGTTGTGCAAGGTAAGACAAAAGAAAACTTGAGGCATAAGCTTTGTGATCGTTGATCGCTGAGTATCTCTTCTTCCAGAGATAAAGAAGTTCAGCTATCGCTGAAGCTTTTCCTCAGGCTTCTTCGCGTAAGTAGATTAGTCTGGTCTTCGCTGATATCCGCATCAGGTCACTAGTAGACTTATCTATTGTTCAGTGGCTTCGTCTTCGATTCAGCTATGAACTATGTTGACGCGAGACTTGTCTTCAGGGATTACGTTAACTGTGTTACATGGGAAACGATCAGTGATGACTGAACAGACTCAGTTTGATCGCTGAAAGTGAAACACATACATATTAAATGTTTACATAAAGGTCATCAGCGATAACTGAACAGACTCAGTCTGATCGCTGATGATGAAACACTAATACATATAATAACGTAATTTTCACTAAGTATAAAAGAGGGTCGTTATCAAATCACTGAGAGAGTTTGGATCAACAATCTCCCCCTATTTGATAATGACAAAGTAACAAAAGAAAATTACTTCGATTCAAAATATAGGAATAAAAAGGACTCATAGAATGCATGTCCCAATTACTATTTTGAGGGATCTTTTACAGTACTGATAGGGTTAAGTACATCACTGCTATTTTCATTTAATTCAGGGATGGAATTACAAGATATGAAAAACATTACAAGTGAGTAACTAACTACTGTAAGTATAACTAACAGATTACAGAGAAGAAAACTAATCTATCAGCTATTAAAAGAAGATTTAGGAGGATTGATCATATACTCAGGTATTTCTTCTCCTTTCTGTCTTCGTTCCAAAGATTCTTGACTGATAATTTCTTTAATTTCTTCAGCAGCAGGAAAGAAGTCACACCATAAGCATAAGAGATCTTTGAGATGATTCAGAGGACAGATAGGAATCTCAGAGATTCTTTGAAATCTGAGTTCCTCATCATCATCTCTGAAGAATATTCCATAAGGATTGTCGATTACTTGACCAGCTTGGAAAGGACCACCAGGAGGCAGAGATAAGTCCAGAACTGAAAGATCGGGAGGAGGACCAAACAGTGCATCTCTTGAAAATTTGATAGAAGTTTCATTCCTGATGATGGCGACATCTTCAGAGGAGGAGGACCCAATTTTTCTCTTGAGTTTCAAAGATTTGGGAGGAAGAGGAGATGGCAGCTTTAGTACAGAAACGACTCTATTTATGAGGGCTTCAAGAAGTCCTTCAACGTAGCCTCTGTATGTAGATTTGGATTTCTTCAGCGCATCCCATAACTCTAACCATTCCGTAAATCCGAAGCTCTCAAGTTTTGATACGTACATTGCTTTTTGGGTTCCATCCTCTCTGGTAATCTCCATGGTCACTGAGAGTTGATCTTTCTTCTTGCGACCAGAGATAGTCACGGCTGATATTGGAAGAAGATCAGAACAATAATCCATCTTTTGTTTGCACCATTCGATAGACTTATCGTTGATCTCTTGTTCTTTGAAGCGTTCCTCTTCAATTTCTTTCAGTAGTGCTGCTTGAACTTCCACAGGTTTGCTTTTCAGCTTTTTGTCCTTAACTTGAGAGGATTGAATCTTTAAAGCGAGTTGGGCATCTCGTTTGCATTCAGCGATCAGCTTCTCAGCTTTGGCAGATTCTTCTCTTTCAGCTTCAGTGAGGAAGTCGAGCTCTGTGGATGTTTGAAGAGGGATTTTCAGCCGTTGACTTTCTAGTTGAGCGATCATTTCAACTCTTTTCTTTACCACTTCCTCTGACCAATGAGATGGTCGAGAGGGCCTTCCTGGATGGACCAGGGAATCTTCTTCTTCTTCTTCATCAATCTCAGCGATAGAGATTGGGATTATTTCTTCAGCGATAGCAGCTGGAATTATTTGTAGTTCAGAACCCTTAAGCAGGGGTGAGAACTGTCTGGTTAGAAAAAGAAGGAAAGAAGGGATAAGTGTATTTTTAGAACGAGAGAGATAAAGGCTAGAAAGGAATAGGGGTTTGGAAAAAGTAGAAGAGTGGTACAATTGAAAGACATACCTGAGAAGGATGCTCCCCCTCAGATTGTGATCCAGTCCTCAAGCATTCTTCAGCGATCGGTTGCTTGTCTTTGCTTTGCGAAGGAACACTTGAAGATGTATCACCTCTCACCCCTGTTTTGACAACCTCTTGCGAAGTTGTCCCTGATACGACGTTCGGCTTAGAGAACCACATAGATTGGTCTTCATCGTCGTCGTCGTCATCGGAGGGCTGATCCTTTTCTTGATCATCAAGATCTAGATCATCTTCCTCTTCATCGTCTTCTTCCTCATCCTCTTCAAAGAGAATAGAGTGAATTGATGAGGATTCTTTTGCCTTCTCCCCCTCAGATTGAGAGGGAGGTTCCTTTGGAGTCTTAGCTTCCCCAGCAGCAGCAATAGAAGTTTCTTCAGTTTTCTCCCCCACTTTGTCATTATCAGCGGTAGGGGATTGTTCAGCTGCTGGAGTAGCTGTTGAAGCTTTTAGCACTTGAACGTCAGCCTCCAGACGCTTAATCCGGTCTTCAACCGTAGGGATGTCGCACGTGGCATCATGAATGAATTCCACAGCGATGTTGAGGTTGGTACGATCATCTTCAGTGAAGGAGGGAGGCAGCGCTGGAGCTGGTGCATTCACTTTCTGTAGAATTTGCTGAAGAAGGGACGTGCAGAGGTCAACCTTTGAAGAGAGACCCTGAACTTCAGCGGTAAGAGACTCAAATCGCCCTTGAAAGAGTCGAGAGGACTCTCTGAGTTGGACGACTTGTTCTTCAACAGCTGAAAGTTGAGAGTTCTCAGCTTTAGATGAGCAAGTGGCGGTCAACTTCTTCAGCTCCTCACCAGCCTGATTGACGGCGCTGGTGGTTTCATTGATGGTGTTGGTGAGTGCGTCCACCTTTTCTCCTAGACTGTTGACATGCGCTAGGACCTGAAAACAATGTTAGTTCAGATATGGGCTTATTTGGAGAGGGGGGGAGAGAAGTGTTTAGGATTATAGGTGTACCTGACGTATCAAACATTTTGTAGAACTGCATAGATTCCTCAAAAGTTTGATGCTCAGGTCCTATAGGGAAAGAAGAGGTGGCGGGTTCAGAGACCAAGTGAGGAGAGAAGGGAAGAGTTTTGGGGATAGAAGTAGGGATGGGGTTAATCTCAGTGAATGAGATAGTAGGTGGGGTTACTGATGATGTGACAGCGAGTGAGATCGCTGACACGGCAGTATGAGTGACTGCTGAAGTTGTGGAGGAAAGACCCACAAATGCATCTAAGGTAGCTTGTTGAGAAGCTCCCTCAGGTATAGTACTAGAGGGTGTACTTTCCTTAGTCTTTTTGGCCTTTTTGGAAGGACCAATCGGACTAGCTGATGGTCGTTTAGAAGTAGTGGTAGCGACAGGGATAGCAGACGAAGGAACCGTCTGCGTGGTCGCTGAAGATGAAGAAGAATGGAGAGAGAGACGAGAGAGAAGGAGAGAGATACTTACCTCGTCGGCGAGTGGCTTGACCTCTAGTGATCGTTGACCTACCCTGGCAAAGGTGCCATCATCTTTGGTGGGATAGGTGTTGGGATAGAGGAACTTGATATACGTACATATGAAACGTACGTATGAGATCTTGGGATCTCGCTCAGGCTTCTCTAATCTCGACCTCAGATCTTCAAAGATTGCTGTGGCGTAGTCAAAGTTTTGACCAGCGATAACGGAGTAGGCCATCTGCAGTTGTGTTTTGCTGGTTTGATCCAGCGAACCACTCTTCCCACTCATGCACTGAATTATGTGCGAGAAGATAAAGTTCAGTTGTGATGGCATCTGAGCTTTTAGAATCTTGGTGAGCTTCTTGTTGGGAATAGAAGATCTTGGTTTGTTTTCCCAACAATAGCCCATTGCGTCCAGGAATGATATCAGCTCATCATCAGTGGGGAGTGCGTCGAACCCACTCTTTGGTTTGTCAGGGAATCTTAAAGATTTTCTGAGGCTAAGAGCGGTCATGCTCCCTGGCCCTAATTCCGTGCTGAACGAGATAGCAGGGACTCGTTCACCTTTCCTGTTGGTAAGTTCAGTTGCATCAGCAGTGAACCAGAACTGCTGAAGTAGAGTCTTGGAGGGCTTAGGATCCACAGTGATCGCGTAAGCTATGCATGACTGCTTGAGGAATTCAGCAGCTTCCACCAGATGTGGGTATTTGTCAGCTTTGAACTCGAGTCTGGCCAAATGATTACATTTAGTAATCTCAACTTCAGTGAGAGCGAATCGTACATGCTTGGAAGCAACGATTGAAGATTGTGTCATTTCTGTTATGAAAAGAGACATAATAGAAGAAATGATTTAGGAGAAAAAATAGTGTTCTGGTTAGAAAGAATGAAGAACACTTTAAAACCAAAAAGATTTTTATTTAAAAACATAAAATCAGAAAGAATGATCTTTAGTTTTTAAAAAAAACGTTTTATAAAATCCATAGAAAGCGAGTAGGATTTTAAAAAGAATAAAAAGCATACGAACAGAGCATATAAACATGAAATAAACCTGTGTATCTTGAAGAAAAAGAGTTGCAGATTCAATATTCTGGGTTTACTTGCTTGAGTGTTCTTGAGAGAATGTTTCTTGCTTTGAAAGTTTTGAAAGCGTAAACCGTATAAAGGAGAGAAGAATTCCTTTTATACGAAGAGAGAGAAGAGAGAGAATGAAGCGGGAAAAGAAAAAAAATCATCATGACATTGACACGTTCCACGAAGTTGATTGGATAGAAGGGCAACGGACGAACGTGTCAGAAAAGGCATGTCGTGGATTGTCGGTTCAAATGACGTCATAGAAGAGAGAGAGTGTACATTTGTCCGTTTTGAAATGATCACTGAAGAAAAGTCAGCGATAAATTTTCCTTTTTAAAAGTATCCCTTTTAGTAAAGATAGGGATAGTTTTTCCTTTTAAAGGATCACTGACTAGAAATATCAGTGATTAATGTATTTTTCAAAAAGCTTTTAATCATTTGAAGAAAGTTTGGTGATTAAAGTTTATATTTTAAAAAAACATCTTTGAGGGAAAGGAGAAAACATACCTGAGAGTCAGAATGTTTATCAGAGAGAATGATGAGAGGGGAACTTTTGATTACTAACATAATACATGAACGCTGAAGAATTATTCTTCGAGGTTCAGCATTCCAAGCTCACTGATGAGAAAGTTGAACCTTGTCTCATCAAGAGGTTTGGTAAATATATCAGCAAGTTGAAAGTCAGTAGGGATAAAGTGAAGTTCAATATCACCATTCATCACATGATCTCTGATAAAGTGATATCTGATCTCTATGTGTTTTGTCTTTGAATGTAGCACTGGATTATTTGCTATAGCGATAGCACTAGTGCTGTCGCAATAGATAGGAATCTTTGATAGCTGAAGGTCATAATCTAATAGTTGATTTCTCATCCATAAGATTTGACAACAACAGCTTCCAGCGGCTACGTATTCAGCTTCAGCTGTGGAAGTGGACACAGAATTTTGCTTCTTGCTTGTCCAGCTTACCAGCTTTCCTCCCAAGAGTTGACATCCACCAGTGGTACTTTTTCTGTCAAGTTTACAGCCTGCAAAATCACTATCAGAATAACCAGTTAGATCGAACCCTGAGTCTTTGGGATACCAAAGACCGAGGTTAGGAGTTCCTTTCAGATATCTGAAAATTCGCTTTACAGCGATCAGATGGGATTCCTTGGGTTCAGATTGATAGCGTGCACATAAACAAGTAGAGTACATGATGTCAGGTCGGCTTGCTGTAAGATAGAGTAATGAGCCTATCATTCCTCTATAGGCAGTGACATTAACAGGTTTTCCAGATGGATCCTTGTTAAGTATCAGCGGTGGTGCCATAGGAGTTTTCATCGCTGAAGTTTGTGTGAGTTCAAACTTCTTTAGCATATCTTTAACATACTTACCTTGGCAGATAAAAGTACCTTTGTCAGATTGTTTAATCTGAAGACCAAGAAAATATGTCAGCTCACCCATCATACTCATTTTATATTCTTTCTTCATTCTTTCAGCGAAGCGAGTACATAGAGATGGGTTAGTAGAACCAAATATTATGTCATCGACATATATTTGTACAAGAATTATATGACCTTTTATCTTCCTGAAAAATAACGTATTATCAATCTTGCCACGTTCAAAATTTTCAGAGATAAGAAAAGATGAGAGAGTGTCATACCAAGCACGAGGGGCTTGTTTTAGACCATAGAGAGCCTTATCCAATTTATAAACATAATTTGGATGCTTAGGGTCATAGAACCCTGGTGGTTGTTCTACATAAACTTCTTCATTCAGCTTTCCATTCAGAAAAGCTGATTTTACGTCCATTTGATAAACGATGAAGTCTTTATAGACTGCATAAGCTAAGAATAGTCGAATTGCTTCAAGCCTGGCCACAGGGGCAAAGGTTTCATCATAGTCTATGCCTTCCTCTTGTCTGTATCCCTGAGCAACAAGTCGAGCCTTGTTGCGGGTTACAGTTCCATGTTCATCTAACTTGTTTCTAAACACCCATTTGGTGCCTATTACAGTTTTATCAGATGGTCTAGGAACGAGATTCCAAACTTTGTTTCGAGAAAATTCAGTCAGCTCTTCTTGCATAGCGCTGACCCAGTTTGGATCTCTGAGGGCATCATCAGTCTTCTTTGGTTCTATTAAGGAGAGAAAGTTTACAAAGAGACAGATATTACCTGAGCTTCGTCGTGTCTGAATACCTGCATCTGGATCACCGAGAATTTGATCTATTGGGTGATCTCTTGTCCATCGCTGAGCAGGAGCATGATCGATTAACTCAGAGGTTGGATCAACAATTTGAATGTTTACTGATGAGGACGTTTGAGGTTCATCAGCAATTAACTGTTGAGTAGGTTCACTAGAGAGGTTTCCAGATGAAGGCAGATTTGATGGTGGTAATGTGTTTAGAGGTTCAGCTGAAACCCATGAGGTGGATTCAGCGGTGGGAGGTATGATACTTGGTTCTTCATCAGCAATTGGAGTTTCAGTGTGCTGATGGTTTGAGAAAGGTTCAGTTTCTCTATAGTGAGAGATCATCCAAGTATTCAGTTCTTCATTTTCAGCGATTGGTTTAGAGTTCGCTGAGCGCGTTTCATCAAACGTGACATGAATGGTTTCTTCTACGGTTTGTCTTCTCTTGTTGAAAACTCTGTAGGCTTTGGAGATGGAGGAATATCCTAAAAATATTCCATCATCGGCTTTTGGGTCGAACTTTCCAAGTTGATCTTTGTTGTTTAAGATAAAGCACTGACAACCAAAGATATGAAGAAAGCTGATAGAAGGCTTCCTTCCAAGAAAGAGTTCATAAGCTGTCTTCCCAAATCGCTTTATTATCAGCGATCTGTTTTGAGTAAAACATGCAGTGTTTACAGCTTCGGCCCAAAATTGAGTAAGGAGGTGAGAATCGCTGAGTATTGATCTAGCAGCTTCTATGATCGTTCTGTTTCTTCTTTCAGCGACTCCATTTTGCTGAGGTGTTCTTACTGAGGAGAAGTTGTGAGAGATTCCCTTGTTCTCAAAGAAATTGTTCAGGGAACTATTTTTGAATTCAGTTCCATGATCACTTCTTATTGATCGAACAGTAAGATTATTCAGCACTTCCATCTTTTTGACAAAAGATATTAGCTCTTCTGGAGTATCATTCTTACAGCGAAGAAAAATAACCCAGGTGTAGCGAGAATATTCATCTACAATGACAAGCGTATATTTCTTTCCAGCTATTGATTGGATGTTGACAGGGCCAAATAGATCCATATGCAAGAGCTGAAGAGGACTTGTTACTGAGGAAACTTGTTTCGACTTGAAACTAGCTTTTGTTTGTTTTCCTTTTTCACATGCTGAGCAGAGAGATTCTTTAGCATATGAGTGCTGAGGAAGACCAGAAACCAGTTCCTTAGATGAGAGAGAATTCAGGGTTTTGAAGTTTAGATGAGAGAGCCTTTTATGCCATAGCCAGTTGACATCAGAAGAGGCCTTAGAGAGAAAACATAGGTTATCAGTGATAGTAGAGTCCATATCTATTACATAGACATTTTCTCTTCTATAACCACTGAGAGCAAGTTTTCCTTTTTCATCTACCACTGCACATGCTTTCTTAGAAAAGCGAACTTCGTAGTCTTTGTCACATAGCTGACTGATGCTTAGAAGATTGTGCTTCAGTCCATCTACATAAGCGACTCTTCGAAAGGTAGTTGTCCCATTGCTGAGGACACCAAACCCACGGGTAAATCCTTTTCCATTTCCACCAAAGGTAACAGAGGGGCCTTTCTCTTCCTTGTATTCAGTGAGCAGGTCTCTTTGTCCAGTCATATGACGAGAACATCCACTATCGAGATACCAGATGCCCTTTGATCCCTGCATACATAAGGAAGATTAAGCGTTGTTTGGTACCCACTTTTCAATGGGTCCTTCAGAGTTAGTGGATAAGGAAGATTCAACAGTCTTCACCGCTGATGAAGATTCAGCTTCAGTGGTAATCTTCACTTTGGTTAATTTCTTAACCTTAGTGGTATTTTTCACTTTGGTGACTTTATTTGCCTTAGAGGCATTTTTCTTCACTTTGGCTGTTTTATCAGCTTCGGTGGTATTTGGACACTTGATCGCAATATGGTCAGTGAATCCACAGTGATAACATTTTCTATATCTGATGGTGGTTTTATAACCAAAAGGTTTTGAAAACTTAAGATGAGCAGGTCCAGCTCCAAGAATGCCTTTAGCACGAGATCTGGGAGGAATTTTTATTTCTTCAGATTTCACGGGCTTTAGATCAACCTTCAGCTTTGGAGGACAGATATCAAAGATTTCTGTCACTGAGCTAGAAGGTTTATCCACTGAAGGTTTGGAGGGAACTTTCAGTTTGGTTTTCTTGGAAGCCTTCTGAGGGAGAATAGACTTTCCTTTATCTGCAGGCTTAGATCTTGCAGATATCTCCTCAGGGATGGGATTAGAAGAAGAACAGGGATAGAATTGATTATAAGAAGTGTCAAAGAAAGATGTGACAAAAGTTCCAAACTTAAGCGAGGAACTTTCTTCTTTAGGATCATCCTGTGGTGTCCAAAAACCAAGACCAGTTTTATCACTTTCAGGAGTTTGAGCATTTATTATCTCAGAGATCTTTGTTGATGATTTGCACCATTTTTCAACATGAGCCTTTTCTGCTTTTAGAGCAGCGATGGCTTGTTCGCGTTCAATGCTGATGATTTCATTTATAATGACTTGATCTTTTAGCTTTTCTTCTAAAAGATTTAGTTCACTGATCTTTTCATGACATTTCTCTAGCTCTTGTGTTAAATAAACATTTTTATTTTCAGCTTGAGTTTTGTCGTTTAGAGCATTATAAAGGTCAATCGTGAGCACATCAACATCGCGACTTCTCTCAGCTTCAGGCAGAGAGGGATTTGTTGAGATAGATACCTGAGATGATATGTAGCTCATAGAAGGTTCAGATGGTTCTTCTACTTCTTCTTTAATCTCAGCCATGAGGCAAAGATTAGCGACTTCTTCTTCATCAGAAGATGATTCTTCTGATTCAGCCTAGTCATGTTCTTCAGCGATGAGACCTTTACCTTTTCGCTGATAGCTTTTCAGCTTTTGATATTTGTTCTTCAGCTTATGGTATTTGTCATCACTGGATCTTCTTGAGGTAGAAGGTTTGAAGACCTTTTTAGACCTGCACTCACTAGCAAAATGTCCAATTTTTTCGCAGTTATAGCAAGTGGCTGTAGCCTTATCAACCGGAGTTGATTTTGGCTTTTCAGTAAGAGAGAGAGGTTTACTTCTTCGGAAGTTACTCTTTCTTGCAAATCTCTTGAAAGAGTTTGTCAAGAGTGCTAAGGACTTATTAAACTCTGAAAGATCAGGGTCTGATAAATCCTCAGATTCAGAATCTAACTCAGTGATGGTGAGAGTAGATCGCTGGGATGGAATTATCTCTGATGAGACTAAAGCAACAGCAGTGCTTTTGGAGTCTTTAGAATCTTTTACAAGATTCTTCTTCAGGAGATTAGATTGCTCATAGTTGAGCAATATTCCATACAGAGTGCTTAGAGAGAGAGTATGTAAGTCTTTTGTCAGCTTAAGACATATTGAATAACTGTCCCAGCTTTCAGGAAGACTTTCCAAGAATTTTGTTAGGACCTCAGAATTAGAATAGGTCCTTCCAACAGTTCTTAGGTCAATGATCAGGCAGTTAAACCGCTGATGAATGTCAGAAAGAGATTCATTCTTACCAGCGATAAAACTTTCATACTGTCTTACCAAGTTAATCTTTCGGGTCTCTTGGATTTCAGTGGTGCCCTCATATTGAACACATATGGTTTCCCACATTTCTTTAGAAGTTTTTAGATGCATGATGGAATGGAAAACTTCATCAGGCAGAGCCATTGATATAATGGTCTTTGCTCTTGCATCTATGCCTACCTTCTTTTTATCTTCATCACTCCACTGTCTTATTTCCTTAACGACATATCGTTCAGGGACAGCTTCAGTGGTGGCAGTAGCGGGAACCGCAGCTATAATTCTAACAGGTTCATAGGGTCCGTTTTCTATATATTCAGGTATAGTAGGATCCGCACCTTCAAGAAATAGCATCATTCGATTTTTCCATAGAGAAAAGTTATCTCTGCTAAATCGAGGAGGTTTAGAAAGTGAACCATTATCATAGTAGTTTGTGTTTGTGTTTAGTGCCATTTTAGAATAGCAAGGAAGAGTATACAGCAAGATCTTGTTTATTAGATTAAACAAACTGCTCTGATACCACTTGTTGGTCCCGAAGGTGCTTAACAAGTTTGTAGAAGGGGGGGGGGGGTTGAATACAAACACAGAAATTAAAGTTTAATAAATTGTTTATTGATAAATCAAAATACAATTTACAAGTTTGTTGCGGAATAAGATTAAGACAGACTCAATCTAAACAAACTTAAGAAACACTAAGATGGTTGCACAAGAAATTCAGAGAATGGGGGTTTTTAGAGAGATAGAAAACAAGGGTTTCTATTTTGGAGTTCAAGGATTGAGCACACCTTCAGATGAAGGGGTGAGCTTCCTATTTATACCCTATGCATTAAATGCATGGCAGGGTACTTTACACATGGCATTCATAGATTGGCTTTGGTAGTCTCACTTTTGGAGACATGCTTTTGGCCGCTTTATGAACAGTGTAGTTGACAGAGTTGTTGTACGATTTGTGGCAGAGACGTGTCCGTTCTGAAACATCGTACTGGTTGTGCAAGGTAAGACAAAAGAAAACTTGAGGCATAAGCTTTGTGATCGTTGATCGCTGAGTATCTCTTCTTCCAGAGATAAAGAAGTTCAGCTATCGCTGAAGCTTTTCCTCAGGCTTCTTCGCGTAAGTAGATTAGTCTGGTCTTCGCTGATATCCGCATCAGGTCACTAGTAGACTTATCTATTGTTCAGTGGCTTCGTCTTCGATTCAGCTATGAACTATGTTGACGCGAGACTTGTCTTCAGGGATTACGTTAACTGTGTTACATGGGAAACGATCAGTGATGACTGAACAGACTCAGTTTGATCGCTGAAAGTGAAACACATACATATTAAATGTTTACATAAAGGTCATCAGCGATAACTGAACAGACTCAGTCTGATCGCTGATGATGAAACACTAATACATATAATAACGTAATTTTCACTAAGTATAAAAGAGGGTCGTTATCAAATCACTGAGAGAGTTTGGATCAACAAGAACACATGAGCTAGCACATGAGGTTGAGATCACAAGCTTGATGGTGAAGAAACACATTGTAATCCATGGAAATGGCTTTAAAATGAGTTAGGGTTTGTGGGTCATGAAGAAGAAACGATTTGAGAGAGAATGGGGAAGTCTTGTAGAAGAGAATGAGAAAGAAAGCTGAAAATTAGTATTTGACAGCACCCTGGTGTCCTGGTGCGACATTGACCAGCGACAATGCCCCCTGGCAATGTCGCCAACTCTTCCCTGGCCACTGTTTTCTGCCACAACAATGACTGGTGCGACTATGACACTGCCATAGTCGCCGGGCATTGTAGCCGTGCCCGAACCAAGCCCCGAAACTCGACTTTTTCAAAGCCAATACTCTCGGCACTCCAAGGAACTTTAAACAATACATTTCCCAACAAAACCCCACTGTTTACAAGTCACAGAAACGCCCGGGTGACATTTACTTACCGAAAATTATGGGTGTTACACACACCGCCTCCGGTGTTCGAAGTACCACCGAGATCGCTTCCACCGGACATCGAGGAATCGATAAACACACAGAGTGTTGGCGGATTATTTTCACCGTCAATAAAATTGAATGAAAGACAAAACATCGTCAGAGTTGCATAACTCATAAAGGGCTTCATCATACTTATACGATATTCTAATCATACCAAGAGAAAGATCGATACGAAATTTTCTGTGAATACAACTAACCAACCTCGGATGCGTAATGTTTGATGCCACCTTGACGCTGGTTATCGGTTGATCGGTAACATACTCCCACCCGTTATCATTCTGCTGACATGAACCATCGCTTAGGAGATGTAACTTCACTTTATCGTCTCCGGAACTCATATTTAAAAAAAACACAGAAAAGGAAGATATGCAAGCAAATCAATTGTATGAAATTGTGGATGAAAATTGTGATTTACAACTTCAATGGTTGCTGGTCTTATAGCAATAATTTAGGGAATCAATTTGTACAAACACAGGGAAATAATTCATCTGCTAAAGTTGATTTGATATCACAATTTGTTGAAAAATACAGTAAACATCAATATGAAAAAGCAGCTTAAAAACGTGAAAAAATAGCAAACCAACAAAAATCTAAGGAGAAACCCTAATTATGAATAAGCTGGGATTGACACGTGCGTATGGGCGCAATTGCATCCATTGGGCTATTTTAGTAAAACGAGGAGAAAGATGGCTAAGAGGTCAATCCATCCTCGTATTTTGGCTATTTAGGCCAATTTCCCGTTCTTTTGCCACCCTAATATAATAAAATTTCAATAAAAAGTCGCACTGATTTTCATCAAAACACGTATGATCAATATTTTAAATATTTACTAATAAAATAAAATTTATTGAATTATATACATTTCCTTTGGAAAGAGGACATGTTCTTGCAACTAAAAATACATTAGTTGTGAAAGTGTCATGAGTAAGATTCCTTTTATGCTATTTTTAAATTTTAGCGACTTGCGAGAAGCAATATATAATTCACAAATCAAATAAAAACTTGATAAAAGTTAGAAATTGTGAAAAGCAAACCCATGAGATCAACCAAAACTATCCAATGTGTTTGATTTTTAATCTATGATTTATATTGTTGCACATGTTTTTTTCTTGTTTGTGAGTAGGAGTGTGTTTCATGTATAAATGTATTTGAGCGGATGCATGAGACCCTGCTCGAGGCTTAATACGTCCACCCTTGACTACAATTATTAGTTCATTTAATCATTTATCGCTTATCAAAATCAGATGTTTTAGTTTCGATTTTGTTGGTATTTTGAGTCTTTTATTAATAGATTATAAAAGTTATTGGTGAAAAAGGAAGATGAAATTAAAGGAAAAAAAAAACAAAAGAGATGTAAATGGCATAGAAGCAATACTTGAAACAAAACTAGATATGTTGCGTAAGAAACTAGAAAGCTTTTTGTTGAAACAAAAGGGTAAAATAGGGATTCCACATTGATGGGAGCCTCTGGCCCTGTAAAAGCTTACTACAGTATTCGTGTACCCCTGACCCCCCTGACCCAGATAGATACAGATGGTCATGGGCTATAAATAAAAATATTTTCATTTCATTTTTAATTAATAAAAAAATGATAATAATTATATATAATGAGTAACTCTATTCTTAATATGAGTAAATTGTGACTTGGGAATATAGTTGTACATTTTATTGTTATCAATTAAAATCCTATTAATTAACTGATTGCATTTTATTTTCAATATTGATGAATTTTTTAAAAAAAAATCATTAACCTTTCTTTTAATAGAAAACCCCTTTTTCTCTTTCTCTCTTTAGCAAGTCTCTTGTTATTTTTAGAAACTTGTTTTAAACTCTGTTTTTATGATGTCATAAATTTACTTATGATTTTAAAATTTATATAAAAAAAATAGAAAATATTTTGTCCAAAAAATAGTCACATCACAAAAATTATTAATTTTTACTGCTATTAAGACATTTCCAACCCCAAACATTATAAAAAGAACATTAAAAACACTAAAAATGTGGGTCCATTGAATATTTAAAAAATCCAACTTCACTCACACACTAAAAAAACACTAAAAACATCTTTAACATTATAATAATAATAAGATATTATCTAATGTATTAAACTATTAATCTATATAAAAAATGTATAAAAGTTAAATAAAATATTATTATATAGTTTTAGAGACATACCTTATTGGCATTCAAATATAGATACCACCTTTATTGACCTCTATATTTTTTTGTGTTTTAGTGTTGGGTTGAAGAAGAAAACACCTCTATTTTTATTTTTTTTTTTTTTTTTTTTTTTTTGTGTTTTTAGTATTGGGTTGGAGATGATCTTATAAGACAGCATTAATTAAGACATTAACGATGTTTACGACAACTAGTAAAAGATTTGATCATGACGGTTTGTCTTGCCAACTAATAATAAAACACAATTGGTTTTCATGATGGTAAACCTTTTAAACTATGATTATTGTTTTTCGACAACAAACATCTTAAACCATGGATTAATAATGGAGGACCTGAGATTTTGGCCGAGTGGATCAAAGGATCGCAATCGTCCGACGTGTTTTAAACCGAATTTCACTTTTTAAAGGGATTTTTTAAGTTTTTTTTAGTTGATTTGGATTTAAAAATTCAGTTTTTCTGTTGATTTTGAGGGTATTTTTTCCACCACCGACTAATATGGGGTTAAGCAACAACAAAACTTTTGACCCGCTTGTCGGGTTGTTGAACTTGTTATCAACGAACGAAGAAGCCAAATCTAATTTTTATTAAGATGAATTGTTGGGTTACTTATTACGGTTGTAAAAATAATTTGTTTTATAACATTTTAAAAATAGAATTATATTTAAACATCAAATTTAAGAATATGATATATGTTTTTTACAGTTTTATGGAACAAGAATTTTTATAGTATTTTTACAATGAATTTTAAAAATTCACTTGTTTTATAAAGACAAACTTTTTTGCTTTTAGGTTAGCTCTTTGTTTCTTTGCCATAAAGAATGAAGTGACATTCGGACACAACTTAAAGTAAATAGGCTAAACGATATTTATAGATTGAAACTAAAAAACCTTTCAAAGCATCACTAATTTTATGACGTCAACTTATTTGAAATGTGATTATTATTTATTGACCAATTTTAAATCATATTATATTTTTCCGATGACATTCTTTATAGAACGAAGCTGATTTTATGATGTGATTTTCTTTAGCAAAAAAATTTGAATGACTTTTGAGAGTATTCTTTTTCTTTTGTTAAGTTATAAAAATCAGTTAGACCAAAGAGCAATTAAAAGGGGGAAATTGATATAAATATAATATGTTGGATCAATTTTATTATTATTATTATTATTATTATTATTATTATAAAAAAAGGAAGATATACATACATATAAGTTTGTATTTTCCCAATGTTTATCATAGTTTGTATACAAAAAATATAATTATTGTGCATATTAAAGAAAATAGTATATTACACAAATTGTCTACGATGTTTGTGAAAATTTTGGTTTTCATCCCTAACTTACATAAATGACAAAGATTGTTATTCTGGTTTGTACTTTATTAAGGATTTCATCGTTAGCCCTAACGATTGTTAGAATCATCTGTTAAGAGCTTTCACAATGTGGAGGTTTTCTAAAATGAAAAACCATACTTTAAGGTTTTCAAGACAATATATGAGAGGTTTTTTATGAGAGGTCTTATTATAGACTTTTGGTTAGAGGTTTTATGATTGATTTTTGATCAGAGGTTTTTCGTATTTTATCAGTTTTAGTTTTATAAAGATGATACATTTAATCAAATTTATTAATATAATTAAATTAATATATTTAAATGTAAACTCCTATTATTAACGTTATATATATGTGTGTGTATATTTAATTGGAAAAAATATAAAATTTTAAAATTTTATGAGTTAGAATATTTAAATAACTAAAAATAAATAATATAATATAAATACAAAATTAAAATAATTATACTTTTTATGTATTTAAATTAATAAAAAAAAGTATACATATATTTTTTAAAAATTACGAACTTATTGATAACCCAACTTATATTCAGTTTTACAAAATTTTAGGGATTTTTTATAATATTTTGGTATATTTTTTTACCATAAATAGATCTTAATATATTGTATTAATGTATTTAAATAAATGCATAATTAAAGTAATAATATTTTCTTGATATAAATAAGTATATATTTATATAAATTTTAATACTTTGATTTTTATCAATAAAAATATAAATGACATTAAGTTAAAATAATAGGATATCAAAAATTTTATAAAAATCATGAAAAAACTTGAAAAAAGTTTTTATTATTATGTTTTGTTACATCTTGAGTTGACAATAATATGATATGAAAATTGAGTAAAAACTACATTATTATGGACATTTAGTTAAAGAAAAAAAAAGACATTTTAATCGCTTCATATATTTTTAATTAAAAAAAAAAAGTAATAGGAGTGAGTGGTAACAGTATTTGCGAAGGAACATTGGGAAACATCGAAAAAATCTTTCTTTCACTCTCAGTCACCAACCCCAAACCTTTGATCAGTTTCATATGATATTTGATTCCCCCCACCTCGTACGACACATTATTTATTTATTTATTACTATGATTGTACTTTTTATCTGCTTTTGTTTTTTTTTTTTATTTCCTTGCCTAATACCATATTATTTAAAATTTTATAGCAACCACATTTCAATTTTAAAGTAAACTATGATTTTGGTCCTTGTGGTTTGTTGTTCTTCATAATGAATTTTGATCTCTCATCTTTAATTTTTGTTCATATGGTTGCCTTTTTGTTTTTATTTTTGCCTATGAGGCTAATGATATTATAAATACTCATTAGTAACTTGGTATTATTATTTTGTTTATATTAAAAATTAAAAGTATAATACAAACTATATATTAAATACTAAATCCTAACTAGACAACCTTGCTAGCAGCGGCTTCCTCCTCTTTTCCCCTCCATCTCCGTTAAACACCACCACCTCCTCTAACCGCCATGTACCATCGACGAACTCCCTCCATAGGTTTCCTTCCACCGGTTTTTGGCCCCACGACATATTCTCTCTCTCTCTCTCTCTTTGCTTTCTTAGTCTGCCTTCTTTCCCCCAGCCCTAAGCCTACTTCGACCCAAACTGCATTACTTCAATCTCGATATTCAATATTGATCTCAAGTTTGGTTTTGGTATTCAATTTTGTTTTTTATTCTGGTTATCAAGTTTGTTTTGGGTTATTGATGTTCAACATTCATCTTTCTGGCGATGTTGTAATTAGAACTAGCGCCAATAAGGTGACCTCACACCATCCTTGCATCCGCATGTCCACCGTTGCCCCTACTCTCTCCCTTATCACCTCAGATAAATAACAAATTGCATATTTCCCTTCAGTTTTTATACCTTTCAGGTTCTTTTTTGCAGATGGTGAAAATTGCACAAGGTGTTCTTGTTTTTTTTTTATTGTTTTTTTTTTTGCAAGGGCAATGGTGATGATGGTGTTCTTGATGCTAGTGAGGATGGTGATTCTTTTTCTGGATGTATATGAAAACAGAGATATTTGAAAGATGGTGCTAGTGAGGAGCTAAACTGTAACAACCCAAAACTTCAAACAATGAACATAACCAATTCATATAAAAATCCATGCCAAACGGCCCCAAGTCAACAGTAAATTTTCAAGGTTTGCAATAGAGCAACCTATTACATAACTGAGAATAAAAGGAATATCTATCAGGAAGTCTTCTAGGATCGAGTACATCTCACACCTTCTCTTTCCCTTTACTGGATCCACCTACTTCACGTCTACCTGAAAAATGTTTTAGTTTTGATCCAAAAATAGCGAGGTTTAGACCGATGGTCTAGTGAGTTCCCCTCATTACAGAACCACAACATATAACAGATTTAAAATGATTAAACCAGTCCAGTTTGAAAAGATAGTACATCACTTCAACAACTTTAGCTACCAGCACACACTACCGTCACCGGAGGCAACGGCGTGTCTGACTCATACTGCCTTACTTGGGACATAACCCCCCCCCCCCCCCATGGCATAAACGGGACACCCCCCAGTATGAGCACAAGCGGACCACACCCCCCGACTTGTGTGTACTGCTCGACTCAATGTATGCACACAAAACAACATATATAAACTAAATGAATCTTTAAGAATTTACAGTGTCCTAATTTGTTTAGGGCTTTTCTCTAAATGTTCTTCAATTAATCTTTAAGAATTTACAGTGTCCTAATTTTTTGGTTGAATTGTTTTTGATTTATGTGTTGGATTTTCTAAATTTCAGAGGCTATTTACAATTGTACCATTTTGAATTTTTTAAATTTGTGGTTTGTTTGTTATTAAGGTTATGTCTGGCAACCAACTGACAAAATAGTTGATGATTGATAACCTAGTTTATAGCTGATGACCGATAAGCTAGTTGGTAGTTGATAAACTAACTGATGGATAAGTCACATTTGACAAAACTAACTGATAAACATGTAAAATGACCAAAAAGGACATCTTGAAAAATTAATCAATTATAATATCCATTATATAATTAAAACAAATTTATATAATATAATATGTTAATTAATATAAACAAGATAGTATAGAAAAAATTAAATAATATAATATATTAATTAAAAAAATTTAAAATTTATTATTATTATATATATTATAAATTTTGAATTTGTTAAAACAAATTTTAGAAAAAATTAAATTCAAAATTTACATTAACTTATTATTTTAAATAATCATTAGAGTGAATTGCAAATTTGGTCATGTGTTTTATTGTTTTTCGCACATTTGGTCCCTACAAAATTTTTATTGCAAGAAACTCCCTGTGGTATGCAAAAGTGCTCGGATTTAGTCCCTGTGACTAACGTCCGTTAGGCTGCAGGTGTTAAATCACCTCATGTGCCTTCCACATGAGGGTATATGGGTCATTTTACTCCACAAGGACCAGAATTGCAATAAACCACAAGGACCAAAATTGCAATTTACTCTTTTATATTATACCTTTTTTAAAAAACATAGTATTTATATTATATAATTAATAAATAATTATCATTTAATTAAAAAATAACTTATTTAATGAAACATCAAAATTTTATTTAGTTAATAATTTATATTTAAGTTTGATCGACCAAAATTATAATAAAGTAATTCATATTTTCGCTTTTACTAAATTTCATTTTTAATAAAAAATACGAAAGTGGTCAGGGGTAATTTCGTCCTTTTACATGCTTCTTGAATCTTCATCTTCAACCTCATGAACACTAAGAACATGATGAATGTTCATCTTCTACCTCAAGAACACCAACAATTTAAAACCCAAATCAAACTCAAAAACCAAAAATTTAAATCAAACTCATGTCTAAAAACCAAATCCTAAATCAAACCCAAAGTTTAGAAACATAAATCACACCTACATTTAAAAATCAAAAACCAAAATTAAACCCATATTCAATACCCAAAATTAAACCCACAAAAAAAAAGGAAAGAGAGAGAGAGAAGAGAGAGAGGATTTGAATCCCCAAAGTCCCCATGGTATTTGAATGTTCTCCACAATTGGGGAACCTCCCATTGTTCCTGGAAGTTGAAGAATAGATACGACGTCATGTTCCGATCATTGAACCTACTTTGATAAAAACCTATTACTGGTATCGCTTTACCAATGTTCTTGCTTCTTTCTGCCCCGTTTCTCTCTCTCTCTCTCGATTTTTCTGCCTCTCTCTCTCGCATCCCTACCTACACTCACCCTCTCTCTCTCTCTCTCTCTCTCTCTCTCTCTCTCTCTTTCTCCCACACTCCGGCTGATCTCCGACCACTCACCCTCACGCTCTCTCTCACTCTCTCTCCAACTCCCTCTCTCTCTACATTCCACGTATAACTAGTTTGCTACTTTTGCATGCTTTTGCTTATTGTATCCACATAAGTGTCCATGTATCCCTTTACACTCAAGCATATTTAAATTGTTATAACATAATCCTAAAAGAGCATATTGTATAACACCCAAAGTTCAAACTGGTATATTAGTTAAATAACTTTAAATAAGTCAAAAACTATGATGGAAATTGTCGTTAGAGTATAACTTAGGGTTGTAAAGAATTGACAAATCCCATATTGTATTCATGATCTTTCGTTCGCTCGCCACCCTTGGAAGCAAGCACCTTGAAGGGAATTTCCATCATGTCATATTAGATAGTGTTCGAGAGTGCTTCAGTGTGGTTTAACTCGACTATCCAACAAAAAGAACCTATCTTTGACGTTCTTGGGTTCGACAGATTGTCACAACCCCCACCCTGCTTAAATGAAATCATAAGCACACAAATTTTACTTTCACTTAAATTTATGAAGTCATCGATCTTCAATTTGACCCAAATATCCTCGTTATTTATCTATGATGTAGATTCGCCTAAGATGTTACAAACACCCTTTCAAGGACTAATTTTATTCAATGAAGTTTACCACACCGCCAATGATACAAGGATTTACTCTCTCTCAATTTACCATGGTCTACCTTCTTTAATTCATTGGCTCATTAGCCCTAGAACTTTCAGATTTCCTTTATTTCTAATACCACATCATTTTATTTTATTGTTCAACATTTTTTAAATATTAAAACTTAATTCCTTTTTCAGTCCTTAGATTAGTCAATCATCTCATCACAATTTTTTGGGATGGACTTGGTATGGTACCAAATTTTTTTCTAATACCATGTACTAATCAATTATAATTGGTATATAAAATCATGTATCGTGCACCAATCTATTATACTTGGTACCAACTTAATTAGTACCGACTTTTTTCAGTTGGTACATGTTAGTAGTAAATATAAAAACTTACCATTTTGTGCAAACTGTGAGCGACATTTTGAATTTCCAGTTAATACAAATAATGTTTAAAGGTTTCTAATTGTAAGAAACAAAACTTGCAAACATTTAAAATTTCAAACAAAATAGTTGAAATTACAATGTTCAATATTCGATAAACAAAAAATACAAAAACTTATTAATAGTTAAATAAGTCGGTACCATGATACTACCGTGGTATGGGACTTCCAATACCGTGTACCAACCAAGCTTACATATTTCGTACGATACTATCAACCGATTGTAATTAATACCAATTTAATTGATACGATTAGTACACATGTTGACGGATTTAGTTTGGTACAAACTTGTCACCCCTAACAATAGTTATTTTTACCTTTTACATACTTAATATCTCTACTCCACCCCTAAACAATTGTTCCCACATATGCGAAAACATGTCTTGTAAGTTATATTATGTTATTTCACACTTGTATTCTCAGCTACCTTATTTTTTCTTTTCTTCTTGTTGTCTGTTTCAAATCACATTTTACCTCTACTTTATCTCCACAATACTTAACTTTACAACTTTGTTCATCTCTTACCTAACCCCTATAGTGTCTCATTTTATCATGCTTCCCATCAGATGTAACATGAGAACTCTTGTTGTCTCTTTTTTGTTTTTGTTTTTGTTAAGGTTACAACCTTTACCAACTCTTTAAGGGTTCTTAATTTCATTTATATTTTTACACGATATTACTTGTAGAGGAATTTAAAATATGATGTAGGGTCGTGATGTTCTAATGTCATATGTAGAACAAGGCATCCAAAAATTTTGGAGCCAGATTCTACGTATTTTAGTTTTTACTCAATTATATATGTTTTAACATTAAACCTGAGTGTTTTAGCCCAAGTATAATCTTTTAGGCTTTTACTATTTTAGCCCATTTGACAATTCTCAAATCTGACCTTTAAAAAATGTTAGAAAAATGATCATATTTTAGTGAATTTCATATATATGTTACTTTGTCATTTTAAGACAATTTACTTGTTTTAATTTGTAAGACTTTTAATATAATCAATGGTATGAAATTTTATATTTTATTGACTTTATTAATCATCCAGTTGATCTATAGTCATTTTACATGTGTAACATGACCTTCAAAAAGATTGAAACTGCCTTGTAAGTTAATTGTAACACACAACTTTGATTTACTAAAAGCATATAAGTCTTAAATTTTTTAATCCATATGTGACAGGTTGTCACAATGTTCACCACACTTAAATGAGCTTACACCCACAATTTTTTTTCCATCAATGTGGGATGGGTTATTACATAAAGTTCCCACTTAACTTCATAATGTCCCGTTAGACTACCCAACATCTCCTTGTTCATCATTGATGTTGGATTCACCAAAAATGTTACAAATAAAAATGTTGAAAAATATTTGCTATTAAATAGATTTGATAATAACAAAATAAACGTCGAAAAATATAAATAACCTATCTTCGTTGACCTCGTAAATGAGAAATGGAGGAAAGTATCGAGACCTTTGACATACAAAATTTCCTTAAGACAGATTTATATATAATCTCTTCCATGCGAAAGTCTCGTGTAAATCTCCTCTGAAGATAAAACAATAATAGACAATCCCAGAAGTACGTCTGGATTATTATGACGAATGTGACTCTGCCTTTTCCATGTTACCAGAGCTTGATAGAACAATGAGGAAGCTGAACATTCTCTAGAAATTACGCGTATCACATCAAAACACGTGTTTAAAAGAGAGACAAAAAATCTATTTATAGCTACGAATGAGGGATATGCAAATAATGACACTTTAATCATGAATTTAAATCAAGGAATTGATGATAATTTAATTATAAATTTATGACACCATTTATTTTTCTAATCTTTCAATTTCTATAAGAGGTTTATCCTATCATCCCCATGGTACAAGTATTGATTTTGATACCATTTTTTAACATCTAAACCCAACGTAGTAGACTGGTCAAATAATTTGTACATGGCGGCGGATGTACCCTTTGTTGGTAGGGATCCTAGGCCCCAACAAAACCCATCATTTTTTAAAAAAAAGGCCATAAAAATTGTGTTTCTAGTAAATTTTTTTATTGGGCCTCCAACAAGAAGAAAACAAGGGTCTCAAACCTGATATCTTGATCCTAAATTTTAATCGATTAATTTGTTGTACATATATATATATAGGAGTGTATACGAGTCAAGTTTCTAACCAACTACTCGAGTTCGAACTCGTTTATCTTGAGCTCGGTCTTATTAATAATCTTGCTTGGGTCGATCTCGAACACAAAATAAAACTCGTTTAACTTAACGAGTCGAACTTCATAAACCGATGCTCGTTTCGGCTCATTCGTAATATAAAATGTAAAAATTATAAATCCCGAGTCAATAAAAGAGTTAATCGTTCGTGCGAGCCCGTAAATGAACAACGAACTCTAGCTTAGTAAATCAAAAAATATTCAAGCTTGAGTCCTACATGAAAAAGTTATTCGAGCTCAAGTTTAGTATATATATATTTTTTTCGAACGGAGCTCGAAAAACCTACTACTCCTTAAGTTATCTTTATGCGGTAAAAAATAAATTGAAAATCTAACCAAATGAGTTATCTTTATTTGGTAATCGAACCCTTTTCCGAAAACGAAAACCCGAAAGCGTTTTGTTCCAGATGATTATTCAGTTTTGAGTTTTTTTGACATCGTTTAATGTGCCCCAACTATAAAAACTTCTGCATCCGCCACTGCTACATCAACTTAAAACTATGATAAATTTTATTTATAACTTAGAATCCAGAGTTTATAAAGAGATTATATATCTCATTTTTTTTATCCATGTGACACACTTAAAAGGAACTTACAAACTTACGAATGCCATTTTCTTGAATGTGAGACAGATTGTCGCATCTTTAAATCTCAATGGCACATAACTTATAATATTTTTTACTTAATAGCATAATGATGGTATTGTTGAATAAAATAAGAAATTATAAGGTTGAGTCAAATCTAAGTTGGTTTCTATGAATCTTAAAAAAAAACGAGTGGGAGTTCCTTCTTCAAGAATAATTATATATAATTAATAATCAATAATCAAATGTATGAACTTTTTTAAGTATATGAGTAAATGTTACTTTTATTGAAATGAATTACCCATTGGTTAAAAAAAATACAATACTTGGCCAAAAAAATTTAAAATAAATCTAAAAATCGTTTGAATATTTATCAATTAAGTCCTTGTTAATAAATATAATTAGATACACTATAAGAAAATTGATTTTGTAGGATGTCTAAGCATCCTAATAAAATATTGAGTAAACTACGATTTTAGTCCATGTGGTTTGATGCTTATAACGGTTTTTGTCTCTGGTCTTTTAAAACTGCTTTTTTAGTCCTTGTGGTTTTTATTTGCTTCTATTTTGATCCCTCCCTCCAATTTTATTAATATTAAATGTTAATTCATTTAAAAATTAAATAAACAAATTACATATTTGGTCCTTGTGGTATATAAACTTTTACATTTTATCAAAATTTATATTTTTTTATTTATTTTATTTTATCAAGACGTTTATTTTTCTATTAATTATATTGTATATTTTCATAATTATTATAACTTTAATTATAAAAATAATCAAATAATTGCATTAAAAATATTGATGAATACATGATATTTTTTTCAAAGTATTATGTTTAAATCTTCTAAAATTAATATTTTTTTATCTATTGATTTATTAGAGCTATTTTTTATTTTAAATTATCATTGAAAAAAGTTTAATAAAATTCGAAAAAAATAGTATTATTTTATAACAACCGGTTGTTTTTTGTTAAATGCAATTTACTCCACTATTTTAATTCTCATTTAATCTTTATTTTTTATTAATTAATCAAATTTGTTTAATATTTAAATAAGACATACACACATAAACACACACACACACACACCATTTTAAATTAGGTTATATATTAAAAACAAAAAATAAGAAAATAAAATGATAAGAAGATTTCAATATGTTATTATAAAAATCATGCAATGGGTCATGACGTGCCTCAAAATTAACGTGACGTCAAATACAAGCATTATTTAAAACATTGATATATATATATATATATATATATATATATATATATATAGGGGAGCGATCAATTGAAAACCATTATTACATTGGAAACTTTGGAAACCGAAATCAACCAATCAGTGAATTTCTTTTTTTATTTTTAATTGAAAAGGTTATTTTTGTCTTTTACATTATTTCATAATATATATGGTAATTGTCTTTATTATTATATTAATAATTATTTAATTTTAATTTAGCTTATATATGGTAATAATGATCATTGATTAATTTAAAAATGAGATATTTAATTTAGGTAAATTATTTAATTTTAATTTAGCTTATATATGGTAATAATGAAACAATAATACTAACACGATGAACCTGATGAATCTATTTTCATTATGAAACAATAATGCTAACAGGTAATGAAACAAAAATGGGAAGTTAACAAAAATGGCACAAATTCATCATGTTTCATTATGAAACAATAAGGCTAACACGATGAACCTGATTAATCTATTTTCATATACGGATATGCAACTGAACAAGTAATGAAATAAAAATGGGAAGTTAACAAAAATAGCACAAATTCATCCTGTTTCATCACAAAAATGTAATCCAATGAAATCTGTAATCCACAAATTCATTCTGTTTCATCATAGTATTAGATTGCGTGGGAAATTTTATAATAAAATGAAATTAAAAAAATAGTTTCTTACATTTTAAAAGAAAAATAAAATTTTTCTTATCGATGTGAAAATTAATGGGCGTGGGAAATTTTATTTTTGTTTTGCGTGGTAAATTTTTTTTTACTTGAAACCAAAATATAATCTAATTTTATATTTTCTTATTTTGCGTGGGAAATTTTATTAAACCTTTCTTGCCATATTTGAGATACAAAATCAAAAGCCATATTTACCCTTTTCATCTATTATTTTTATGTATTATTAATAAATTAATTAATTTACTATCATATATAATTCAAATGAATCTTAACCATTGATTATAAAGATCAATGGCTGAAATTTGGTTTCCAAAGTTTCCAATGAAACTTGGTTTCCAATTGATACCTGTTAGCTCCACTCTCATTGTATAGAAGTATTGAAAAATAGGCTAAGTATGGAAATCGCAGAAGTTAGCCGCTGAACATCCAAGTACACCACAGAAGGTGCAAAGCTCAGAAGTTACTCCACAGAAGATGCACCCGAGGTCAAACCTGATGATGATTCTCAGATCACAGAGCCTCTGTGATCACTCACAGAGCCTCTGTGAAGGCTAACCTCTAGAGATCAATGTTGAAGCTTTTTTTAGAGTTCAAGACAAGACCACGTGCAAAACACGTGAGGCCTGCTGTACGAAGATCCTCAAGATCAAAGTAATGGGCGTCCCACGATGTTTACTTTACAGGTGGCATTCCGTTTATGGAATGTCAGTTTTTGTCTTGTACTAAGGGGTGCATTCCTCTGCTATATTAAGGGAGCACCACCTTAGAGCACAATGCATGAGAGCACACACAAAAATAGCAATCTGTATAATCCTTGAGCATATTTGCACATACCAGTGTGTGTTCTTGGTGTTCTTGAGTTATTAATGAAACAGTTCTTTGAGTAACTTTCATATAATACTTTACTTCCTGTTCATTAATTACTTGTGTGTTTACTACCTTGCATGTTCAATCTTTTCTACACATCTTAAACGCTTCCGCACTCTATCTTATTAATCTGTGTGTAGAAAAAGGTTAAATCAAGTTAAAGAACATCATAACTGGGATCAACAATACCACCCCTAATATATATATATATATAGAGAGAGAGGGGGGGGGGGGATCAAACGAGAACGATATCTATTTAAAATGAACACGACAACGACAAATCACATACAAAATATAAGTGATTTTATATATGATTCCCGCGACCTTAAGTCGCGGCAAAAGTCGTCCGCATACTGTGATTTTGTACGAATTCTCTGCTAATGTAAAATCACTTATGATTTTGTATGTGATTTGTCGTTCTCGTGTTCTTTTAAATATGTATCGTTCTCGTTTGAACCCCATTTTCTCTCTCTCTCTCTATATATATATATGTGTGTGTGTGTGTGTGTATTTATTTTAAATATTAACAAATTTGATTAATTAATAAAAATAAAGTTTAAATTAATATGAAATAATGTGAGTAAAGTGAATTTACCAATAAACAACTGGTTGTTATAAAATAAGATTTTTTTTCTCGAAATTTATTAAACTTTTTTCAATGGTAATTTAAAATAAATAAAAAACTTTAATAAATCAACAGAAAAAAAAATAATATTAAGATATCTAAATCTAAAGCTTTGAATTTTTTTTTTATGTATTTATTAGTATTTTTAATAAAATTATTTGATTATTTTTATAATTAAAGTTATAATAATTATGAAAATATACAATATAATTAATAGAAAAATAAATGTCTTGATGAAATACATTAAATAAAGAAAAAGTAAAGTAAGATAAAAATGTAAAATTTTATATACCACAAGGACCAAATATGTAATTTGTTTATTTAGTTTTTAAATGAATTAACATTTAATATTAATAAAATTGGAGGGAGGGATGAAAATAGAAGCAAATAAAAACAATAAGAACTAAAAAAACAGTTTTGAAAGACCAGGGACGAAAATCGTTATAAACATCAAACCATAGGGACTAAAATCGTAGTTTACTCTAAAATATTTTATACGACTTCAGTTAATAATTAAGACCAAACCAAAAAACGTCCTATCTAAAATTGTTACGATGGATTTATAGCTTTTAAACGTTTTCAACAAGTTTTTTAGTACGTTTTTAAGATAAAACGTCTTACTAGTCTTTTTATAGAACATTATTTGAACATGTCTTGTAAAAACAAGTGCTCTATAAAAAGATGGATTTGTAGAACTTTAATCAAAAGTATCATATAAAATAGTAATACAACGCTTTATTTTGAAAGTGTACTAAAATACTTGTTAAAACATCCATAAACGTTATATAAATTTATTGTAACGTTATTAGCTTGATTTTCTATAGTTTGGTCCTATAAACTTAAGTTTTATAAATCATTCTATTAAAAAGTTTATACATTCTAAACATCCTATAAAATTAATTTTATTTTAGTGAGAAAACAAACATACGTAGAGCAACATCAAAGTTACAAGCAGTATATTGTAGTTTGACCATGTAGTTCTCTGTGGCTGCTACCTTGGATTTAGTTGAGATATTGTTTTCTGAAAATAATTAAATGTAGGCATGTCTCTATTTTATTCTCTATACATTCATACTTATATTTCAGCTCATATCTTTAATGAAACAATTAATCAGACAACTCATCTTATTTGTATTGGATTTGTCGTGGACAAAATGTAGTGAATCTTCTTTTAGTTTTTATTTAGTGTACAGTAAAACAAACTATTTTTTAAATCACGCTAATAAAAATTATATTTTTTCTATTTTATACTTATTTTATTTTATAAGTGAGAATTCAACTTACGTAACATCAGTTGATTTTAATGTGATATTTTTTCATGTAATCAAGAATTACAATATAATTTGATAATTTGACTTCTATGTTATCAAGAGTTAGGGAATATGCCACTTACCAATCAAAATAGATGTTTTTTTTAACAGCAGAATAACCTTTATTACCAACCAAGAAAGAACAAGGAGTTTAAAGATACAAAACCAGAGAGATGACAACAAAACACCACCACAAAGCTAACAACAGACTAAACTTCGAAAGCCTTGGAATCCCGTTTGTGAGGAACAAACTTGAAAGAAGATCCCTGCAGCACCAAGGAAGTCACGTCCCCTTTGAGCTCACACCCACACGAACGCCACAGTAAGGAGGGGACTGCATGAAGGAGACAGCCCACCGCTGCCTCAACCAATTCGAACATCACAGGAAGGAGTCAGACTGCAGTTATCGATCTGCAGACGACCCGAGCGCGTACGCATCCCCACCACTGAAAAAATGAGAAGAAATTGAAAATTTGTTACATTGATTGAGAGAAGAAAAAAAATCATAATACCAAATAAGAAATTGCATTAATTTTTCTCAGTTTATAATTTAATTTTATATTTCACTGTACCGCTAGTATACATATACAACTAGTATATACATATAAATATATATATATATATATATATGTAACAACTCGTTCTACATGGATAGAAAATGGGATTTGTGAGCTCTTTATAAGTCTCAAGTTGTGAGCTACCAATAACTTCTACCATGGTTTTAAGTTGAACTCGAAGTTATTGAGTGAGTCTATTGCTTTGGGCTTTGGGATGTTATGATATAACTTTTTATTAGTACAAACTATTCAACCCAAGGGTATTTCTGTCTTTTTATAAATTTCGTATTTTTAGAAAAAAACCAACTTCCTTAATTATCTCTCCCTCTCTCCCTCTCCCTCTCCCTCTCCCTCTCCCTCTCCCTCTCCCTCTCTCTCTCTCTCTCTCGATCCACTGTCACCATCCACTTCCGACAACGTCCTCTCACTGGTGGCGACCTCCCCCATTTCCGCCGAGGTTCATATGAGAAAGAACATAAAAAACTTCGAAATTTTCACGATTCATATGAGAAAAAATATATGATTACTTCAAAAAATTCTGAATATTCACATAGGAGAAAATATATGAAACTTAAAAATCCGATTATTTATATGAGAAAAAAATATATAAAACCATTTATGAAAAAAATATGAAAATCGTTTATGAAAATATATGAAATTATAAAAATATATGATTATTTCAAAATTTTCACGTTTCATATGAGAAAAAACATATGAACCCATTTATGAAAATGCAGAAAACACACCGTAGTTTAGAAGGATTCGCTGGAGTTTTACATCCCTTTCGGGTTCACTTTCTTATTCATCATTGTAATAACCGGGTTAGAAGCTTAAATCTAAGAAGTTTGAGGCGAAAGTGTAAAAGGGGCAAAGTTGGAGGGGGTTTAAAGTAAAATTTTGAAAAGAGGGGTTTTAATTCTAGGGATTTTTGGTGTAGCAGCCTAGCGGCGTTTGGAAGGGAGTTTGGGGCGATTTTGGGAGAGCAGAAGGAAGGCAATCCATCTTTGATTTCAAGTTCTCAGATATTTTCTTTAAGGTAATTTTCTTCTAATCCTTCTTACTCATGGCTAAATGTGTGGTATCAGTTTTTAGTTTTGGGATTAGAGTTGTTTAAAGAAGTTGAGGTCTGATTTGTTTGGGTTTGTGTTGATCTAAATGAGGTGGGTTTATGGGATTGAGTTTAATTAACCTTGGTATATTAATAATCGACCTATGAAAGAGATTTGGATTTTTCAAGGTTAAATTAGAGGTAGTCTTAGTTTTCAATGGGTTTTCGTCGTTGCAGCAAACCCCGAGTTGGGGGGGGGGGGAGGGATCGGGTGACCCCGGGCACCGAAGTGCAGCGCGACCCCGGGGAGGATGGCCCCGGTCGAGATTTTGGACACCGGTCAGGGGGTAGGCACCAATCGAGGAATTGGTACCGGACGACCATCCTTGGTCAGGCCCCGGTCGAGGAGCAGGACATCGGGCGACCAACTCCGGTTCCGGTCGATTTGGGTCCTGGGGTGGGAATTTGGGCCGAAGCCCATGGTCTCTTCTTGGTTTTTTTATCATTGGTAGTAGACCCATTGTAATCCTTTAATAGGATTTAGTTGAGGAGTTATAGTGGGCCAAGTCTGTTAACTTAAATGATCCAACCGTTTGGGAGCTATAGGGTGTAAGGTCGGTTTACGTAGTGATTAGAGAGTACCGAGAGTTTATCGGTCTATGTGTTTCTTATAGGTTCAGTTCAGGCCGTAAGGGGTAGACGCAAGAAATAAGCAAAGGACATCAGGTGAGTTTTTCTGAACTAAAGGTTTTATTAACGAAAGCATATGAAAGTTTACTGAAAACTGTGGTTTATTATGTTGACATGTTTATGATGAAATTATGTAAACATGTTTTATAACTTGGTGAAATTTAAATGTGTGCATGCATTATTTTTGGATGTTGTGACCTAAGTCGGGGAGTGTGGCCCGCCTGCTCGTACCGGGGAGTGTGGCCCGTTTATGCCATTGGGGGTGTATCCCAAAATTAAGGCAGTGCGAGTTAGACACACCGTCTTCGACGGTAGTGTGGTCAGTAGCGTGAATTACTCTTATGTTGTTTATAAATCTGTTGATTTAAATTTTTGGAAAAAATATATTGTTGCTAAATTGTTAGAGGGGACTCACTAGACCTCCGGTCTAACCCTCGATCTTTCAAATTTTAAAAACCCTTTTCAGGCAGGCGTGATCTAGGTAGAGCTGATAAAGGCAAGGAGAAGGTGTAGCGGTAATGCGTAGAAGACCGTACCTTAGTTTAGTTTTTTACTTTATCTCAATTGTGTATAGGTTGCCGTTGCGAACCTTGAAATGAAATTGTAACCTTAGGGTCGCTTTGGCATGAGTTGTTATTAAGATTTAATTGTTATCTTGTTGTTTTTGGTTGGGTTGTTACAGTTGGTATCAGAGCCATAGTTTAAGCGATTTAGGTGATTGGATGGGCCTAAACTTAAACTGTGGAATGGGAACGCAACTGAGATTTAGGAAACCTTTCAGAAAGACCTTGATTATCGAGAGGCGTGATAACAATAGTGAGTACTCTCATGTAAGGTAAATTCAAAATCGCATCTGGCCAATGCCATTATGAATTTTATGAATTTACAGGTGTATGGGCATACTCGATTGCTATTGTTGAGTGTGGTTTAGGGTAGAGAGTCCTATCTATGAATTGATAGTGTTGGTCTGGCGTGTTAGGTGGGTTCGCGTGTGGTTGTAAGGTTATTACCGTTTGGGAAGAATATTGCGCGAGATGGAGATACTTCGTTGAGAAAGGATCTCATGGGTCCATAAGAAAGATATTATGATAGGAGATGAGCTTTTCGCTTCAAGGGAGTTTTCGGTTTGGTGGATTGTTATGGCGATTGGTGGGAAGCAGGAGAGTGTTAATCCAAGAATCGAAGGATAGAAATGAGGTTTTTGGAAGCTGTAGCTAATTGAAGGGCGGTTGGGAGACGATATCAGTGCTGACTGATAAAATTGTAGTGAGGATCAAATGGAATTGAGCTATGGTTGGTAAGTTTGTTTGAGGTCAAAGTGAGGACGCGCGACATGTGAAATTTTAGTTGCGATGGTAACTGGTATTTGGACATTTAAAGATAGTGGGAAGCGTTGGTGCCGGAGGTTGTGGCATAGGAGAGGAACCCGACTGGTTGGTCGGAAGGAAGGAGTTTGGGACAAATCATTGTGAGTGTAGATAGTTGACCTTGTTAGAGTAAATAGCCTTCAATGTCATTGAGTCTCATGCATTGTGTTTCAAACAAATTGCTGAAGCCTTTTCATATAATTCATATCATATATTTTTGGCATGTATGTGCCTTACGAGGTGTTTATTTTGAAAACGTGTTGACGCATGCACACGTGTGTTGGTATTGAACATACAAGTTCATTGCGTTGAATTATAAAATTTCAATTTTTGGTGTGGGAGAATTATCTTATATCTCTTTGAAAATGAGTTAACATTGTTATAAAAATCAAAACAACATTTGATCGCATGATTTTATAAGTGAGTTTGGTACAAGCATGTGTTGTCATATAAGTGAGGGTGAGAGTCGTTTGACACGCTAAATATAAGCAATTTTGTAGTATTTTATAAATCTGGTGGGTAAAGTTCATCGAAAATAATTTCAATTGTGCCAACACCGATATTGGGGTGTGGTGAAGAATATTTTGTCGTGGAGTTGGGGTTGAACAATTCTTTAAATCGTTGCGCGTAGCTAGTCGGTGTTGTGTAGTGTACCCTCAAGTTTGTTTCATAATATAGTCTCTTCTAAATTTTCAAAAATGTCAAGAATTTTAAATTCTGGTGTGTCACGCATGAAGGCTATGAACTCTCTAGGTCGTGGGGAAAGGTTGCAATTAAGAATGATGATAGTTTTGAGAGTGGAAGTGTGATGCTTGATCAGAGGGTAGTCAATTTTTGACTTTGACGTTCCTGTTAAGGAAATGTGCAAAATAGCGGGAGGTGGTTATTGGAGGCCCTGATCTTCGACGTTAAGGATGTCTTTATGGCAAACTCGCTTGTTCAGTGGCATAAGATGGGGATGTCGGTAGATGTTTGTACCCAAGGTGGAATTCGAATTCGTCATGATGCTCTTATATTAGTAAGTTGTTGTATTGGGAGAGGTAGGTCCCATTGGGAATCCTGGTTGGTCGGAGATGTGGTTGAAGTATCACCATGTAGACTGTCGATGTTGAAGCCAACGATCATTTTCGAGGTCAATGATGGGACGCTAAAAATGAAGAAGTAGCTAGGGATGGTTTCGTTGGGTTTTTTATGGTATGATGCTGGATCACCTGATGTGAGTACTTCGGAATTGGATGATTTTCTTTCGGTTAGGTGATCTTCGACGAGGTTTTGTTGGTTTATGTAAGAGGGAAGTTATTTAGCTGAACTGGAGGAGTTGCGCTTTGAGCGTATAAATCTTCTGGGTAGTAATCTGTTTCTAGCAGATCGCGATTGAGTTGGCAAGGAGCAATATCTGGCTGAGTAATTTGGAGGATTATAGTTTTGCGTTTTAATCACACTCGAGGAAGACCAAGTCGCGAAATGCCTTGAATTCAGATATTGGTGTTATGATCCGTATGAAAATGGAGGTAAATGTGTGTGGGCAAGTTAGTTGCGCAGATTTTGGGTATGCTGTGATAGGGTGGTGGTTGCATCGATGAGTTGGTGGTTTTCATGACATAAGTGGGCGTGCAATTCATTATGGTGGGAAGGAACGTCTTTAAGGGTGGTGGTCGACAAGTGTTTTTGTTATAGGATGAACGTCTTTGTCTGAAGACTCATTGGGGAATGAATTATAAGTGCCAAGTTTGTTGATAGGGATATGTGGATGAGTCAATGATATTTATGCCAAGGTAGGCGTACAAGTCCTTGGTATGTAAATACTTCTTGAGGATAAGTAGTGGATTCGAGTTGTTGAACTGGAATGAACGTAGGTAGAAATACTCGCCTGAGGATTTTAGTAACTGTCCAAAAGTGGTGAGTGTGTCGGTGAAGGAATGGGCCTTTGGTTGGTATCGGGGTATTACTAAGTCGAGGATAATGTTTCGAATGACAGTTAGCGACTATCTAAAAGAGGAACCTGGTGTTCTTGTGTTGCGTCAGGTTATGGGCGGATATAGCTTATTCCATCAAGATATTGTTGGAAAGATCGAACGGATTAGTTCTTGAGGTTATGGTAGTGGTTATGTTAATCCGTGGGGGATGGCAAAGTCACCTTTGGGGATAAAGGAATTTTAGCGAACGGAACAACCCTTTTGGGAAATAGAGAAATGCGTAGTGTATTCAAGCATTAGGTATTGCTTTGGGAGAGCCTGGTTGAGTATTTCGAATGAGAATTGTGAGGAATCGTTGGTTAACGCAGTAGTATAAAGGTGCTTTCAACGCAATTGGTCGATCAGAGAGTGGAGCGGGTAATGTCCTACACTAGTAGGAGGAAGTGGAAATGGTATGTTTAACTACAAAAGTGTGGAATTATGTTTTCAGACTTCGCCATTAGTAAGTTTATGAAACCCTAGCGAAGGGGGCGAGAGAGAGATTATGGCACGCGTTGCAGTTTGAGTGTTGAGCAATCTAAATCATGCGGATGGTCCAAAGCTTGCACCGCTAATCAGTGAGTGGCATTTATAAATAGGTTTGAAGTCGTCTGGAAGGAAAGGAAGAGGTGGTTGGACGTAGTGCTCAAAATGAAAGACCTTAATGGCAGACCAGAGATTGCATGGAAAAAGTTTCCAAATGAGCCGGTCGTCCAATGCTAAACTAATTGGAACAGTTCATGGAAGCATAGTCACTCCGTGTTGAGAAAGTGAATCTTAGTTTTATGGTACATATGGTTGGACGATTGTAGATGTAATGAAAAATGGAAACATGCGTCACATCAATCGGTTAATTAAAGCTGATGGACTACGGAGGTCTTGGATTGAGGAAGTTTTCTTCTATTCCGTAAGCAGCTGGAGTGATGACGTTGGGGCGATGTATGTTTGGTGTGTATGAGTTGGATAGCATCGATGAGTGTGATCAGTGTGGTTCGGAAAAGAAAGTACTTCTACGCTAGCCGAATATCGTATTAGGACAGGTTACTTTGCTATGGCGGGTTGTCGGATGAAGAAACTCATGATTGTGAGTTCATGGTGATGTTTAAGGAGGAATATATTATGTTATAGTTGTTTACTATTATGGAGCGTGTTGGGGAGGTAGCGTATAAACTGGAATTACCCATGGACTTGCGAGGAATTACCCACGTTCCATATGTCGAATTTGAAGAAATATTTAGCAGAGAGCAATGTCGTTGTACCATTAGAGGATATCCAAGTAGATGAGAAGATAAGTTATGTTGAGGAACCGGTAGCTATTCTGGACCGCAAAGTGAAGAAACTGAGGAATAAGGAATTTCGTCTGGTAAAAGTGCAATGGAAATTTCACAAAGAATAGGAAGCGCTTTGGGAGTTAGAGTCAGACTTAAGGGCCCAATATCCCAGTTTGTTCAGCGAAGGAATTCCGGGGACGGAATTATTTTGAGGGGGGAATATTGTAATAACCGGGTTAGAAGCTTAAATCTAAGAAGTTTGAGGCGAAAGTGTAAAAGGGGCAAAGTTGGAGGGGGTTTAAAGTAAAATTTTGAAAAGACGGGTTTTAATTCTAGGGATTTTTGGTGTAGCAGCCTAGCGGCGTTTGGAAGGGAGTTTGGGGCAATTTTGGGAGAGCAGAAGGAAGGCAATCCATCTTTGATTTCAAGTTCTCAGATATTTTCTTTAAGGTAATTTTCTTCTAATCCTTCTTACTCATGGCTAAATGTGTGGTATCAGTTTTTAGTTTTGGGATTGGAGTTGTTTAAAGAAGTTGAGGTCTGATTTGTTTGGGTTTGTGTTGATCTAAATGAGGTGGGTTTATGGGATTGAGTTTAATTAACATTAGTATATTAATAATCGACCTGTGAAAGAGATTTGGATTTTTCAAGGTTAAATTAGAGGTAGTCTTGGTTTTCGATGGCGAGGAACAAACTTGAAAGAAGAACCCTGCAACATCAAGGAAGTCACGATCCCTTTGAGCTCACACCCGCATGAACGTGTCAGGATCTGATTCTTAACAAGAATAAACACTCAGAAACAATATTAAAGGAGTTTGCGGAATAACACTTTAATATTCAGAATATCAATGAAACAGTAAATATGAATCACAACTTGTAAACTTTATTGAATGATTTAAAGCTACAAGATTTCACAAACAACCTCAATATTGATGAACAGGCTCACCAATACGAATTCTACTTCTCTAGAACTAGGATTATAAACCTTGAGGTTGATTCTCTCTATGAAAGCAAAAACTCAGAATATTGTCTAACTTAATGTTAAACTATTCACAATAATTCTATACATATACTAAAGATAAAAGATAATTACAAAATATAAAAGATCTTTAGTATAATCTTCCATAGTTATCTCCAAGATTTCCATGATTATCTTCATTCTTGATCTACACGTATCTTGATTATCTCTTAAGCAGCATTAAGTTGTAGCAATATTAACACTCTGAGCAGTATTAATCTTCTCCAGCAGTAGTAACTGTGCTCAGCATTATTAACTTTGATCTGGCAGTACTAACTTCATCAAGCAGTAGTAATCTTGGTTAGCAGTATTAACCATACTTGTGCAATTCTGAATTCTCAACAATCTCCCCCTAACTTGACTTTTAGGAAGAGAAGTCAAGTTCTTCAGATGGTCTTCAAGATGCTTTCAACACTACAGCTTAGTTGCCCAAATTCGGATTCGGATCCAAACCCAGACTTTGATTAATTGTTCTTCTTACCACAATTCTGGCCATTTTTGATTCCTTTGCACATACTAGCTTAGATTTCAGCATCCCATTCAGCTTCTCCTTGCTATGATCATACACTTTGTCCACTAGGTAGTACTCATGATAACAATTATCAATTGTGATCATGTATACACCACAGTTTTCAAAGAGTATCCACTTATCAATCTTCTTAAACCCATACTCATGATGTAGATCCTTGATTCTGTAAACCACCTTTTCTGGTTCAAACATCATACAAAGATATTCCATTGCAATCTTGAGTAGACTTTCTTCAGTTCCTTTCAACACATGTTCATAAAGCTTCATTCCCACTTTATGCATTTCTTTTAGATCTGCTCTTGAACAACTTCTGATTACTTTCCCCCATGTGGCATATACTTCAAAAATATCACCAAATCTTTTCAACCTGAAGTAATCCTTTCTATTTTCCCTCAATATATCCCAGAATATGACTTCTCGTGCTTTCACAGAAATGGGAACAACCTGAACTTGTTCTAGTACAGTCAGATAAAGACCCACTTGCTCATCAGATTGCTTATTGGACTGCTCTGGGTTCTGCACAGATTCTGCTGAAGGTGTAACTGAAGGTTCTGTCTCTATTTCAGCTTCTTCAATCCTTGGCTTCTTGGACTGTTTCTTGGAAGCTATGGTCTTTACTCTCTTTGCAGATTTCATTTCCATACCATCATTCTCTTCTTTAGTGTCTTCAGCCTTTTCTTTGGTAGGAGTGACTTCCTCAGGGAATGGTTGTTGAATGTTTAGATCATGTCTCTCCTTCATCCTTCTTTCAGCCTCTTCCCTTTGTGAGGAGTTCCCTTGAAGCTTATCCATTTCCTTTTTATAGAGCTCCTCAACTTGACTGTATGCCATATTAGTAAACATCTCTCCTTTGACACCAATTGAACCTTTCAGAAAATTTATCATTTTTCTCCTTTCCTGATTGGCCAAAAAGGTCTTGGAAGGTTGTTTTTTTCTGCTTTTTGACTGGCATTCTTTTAACTGGTATTTTCTTGACTTCAGCTGCAGTTTTTATGGTCTTTTGATATTCTTCATTGAGCTTTCTGGCCATCTCCAGTGCAAGCTCTCTGTCCTTTTCTGATTGGAGTTGTTCCTCCTTTTCCATCTCAGCTTGGAGTTGTTTTGCTACTTCTTCATCTAACTCCACCTGGTTCTTCTTCTTTGAAGGTTGTTCAGATTCAACCATCTTAGCTTTACCCTTTGCATCCTTCAAACCTGCCTCACTTCTTTCTTTTCTCTTCTTTTCAAGGCCTCCTTCATTGATGACCACTCCCTTGGCCTTTTGAGTAGCCTTAGGAGTGTCATTCTTTGCTTTTACCAAAGTTTCTGCTATTTCCAATTCTTCAACAGATAGCCCTGTTACTGCTGCTACCTGTTCTGTTACTACTGCTGCTTGAACCTTGTCTGTTTCTACTGCTTGTGCTTCTGTTTCTCCAGCTTTCTCCCCCTTAACATCAAATCCCATCTCAGATGTACTTTCCTTTTCTGCTTCAGCCTCTGAATTCTCCCCCTTGTTGAAAGCATCATTAGTATGTTTCCTCTTCTTCAAAACAAACTTCCCTCTCCTCTTTTTTTGCACCAATCTTGTCACCATTTTCTTCAATTTGGTAATCTGTACTTGTTGAGACAGGATTACCATTTTCATTTCTTCTATGTCTTTGCCTTGTTTGATGACATCCAGATTGATGTTGCCCATTGTTTCCATCAATTCATTGTAGTCATATTTGTCCTCACCTTCTCCAGGAGTGTTACCCCCTTTTGAAGGATCATGGGATCTTTTAGTAGTGGAAGTCTTCTGCCTAGCAGAAGCACCCTCCACCTCCTTGGTTTCTTGGCACCTGGGACCTTTGAATGATTGCTCATTCAAAGTTGCCATGGGGGAGGTCTCATTGATGTTACCACTGTCCTCCTCTGTGCTAGCAGGAGTAGTGGCAGTCTGCTCACCCATATGCTCATACATCTCCTCATTGAGCACCTCCTTGGGGTTGGGAGACACCCCTGTGGTTTCCCTATAGATATTCTCTAATGGAGAATTCTCCATTAGAGGGCTTAAAGGCTTTGTGGGTGAAGGTACAAGAAGGGAAGGAGCCTTTTTTACCTTTTTCCTGATGTATGTTTTGGTGATTGGAGAAGTTGGTTTTTGAATAAGGGACTGTGGGATTGATATGGTGATTGTAGGTTGGGATTGGCTTTCAGTGGGATGGTCTAATGAGGGCCTTGACCCTGAAGCCATACCTTCTTCATTGTGGGACACCACCATCATTGTAGAGAACAATGGGGTGTCAACTCCTTCCGAGTCCAATGGAGATCGCTTCATATTTGAAAAGACCTTGCCTTTGGGGATTTTGGGTACATATACCTCATCAAATTGAGGCATATTCGTCAATTCATTGGTTATAACTACCTGTACAAATCTTGGGTACATATAAAACTTCTTTTTGTTTCCCAAGTTTGACACAAGATCAGTAAAAATCATTTTTGAAAAATTGTACTTTCTGGCAGTGGCCAAGCAGACCAAAGCATAGGCAATGGTACTACTGAACTCACTCCAGCCAGCAGTATTTTTGGAAATACAATGCATAAGGGTATGAACAAGAAAACGCCATTGGGTATAAAATTTAGCTTTTGAGAATTTGAAAACACCCAATTGGCCCCCATACCCCATTCTTGAAAGATTGGAGAACAAGTCCTCATTAGGAATAGAGGTAATACCTGCAGCATCGTCTAGTCGTAGACAGATGCGAATCATCTCTTCAGAAACTGACAAGGGTTTGTCACACACCCTTGTCTTGATAACTTGCACAACATTTTCAGTAACAATGGTGGCATTTGTCCAGAATTGTCTCTGATGCTCTATGTAGATTGTTGGAGACGCTGTAAGAGCATACACAATATGGCTTGTCTTGAGAAAATCGACTATCTGGTGAAATCCATCAGCCTGCTTCGGCTTTTGAAGCATCGCGATTTCGTTGTGCTCATCAATGAACGCCATGGATGCCATTGAGCTTGAGAGTTCTTGCCTGAAACTTACTATGAGCTTGAGAGAAAAAGGGTTAGAGAGCAGATGAATAGTAATCAAAGAGTCGTTACGAACTTTTAGGCGGGCAAAAAGGGTATTTATACGATTCGGGACATAAGCAGTATTAACCACTAGCAGTATTAACTAACTAGCAGTATTAACTGAGAGCAGTATTAACTACTAGCAGTATTAACTAACTAGCAGTATTAACTGAGAGCAGTATTAACTACTAGCAGTATTAACTAAGAGCAGTATTAACTACTAGCAGTATTAACTAACTAGCAGTATTAACTAAGAGCAGTATTAACTACTAGCAGTATTAACTAACTAGCAGTACTAACTGCACTTACACTTTTTGAAGCTTGTGAAGGTCTGAACAAGGCAACATACTTCCTGAGAAAGATGATTAGTAACAACCAAAAACAACCAAATAACAGGTATACAATCACTTTTTAAACATGAGCTCATTCAGAATTGATCATGCCCACACGTGTGACCAAGAAAGTGAATCTACCCACATCAAAAGCTTTAGTGAATAGATCAGCAAACTGGTTGTCAGTATGAACTTTAGCAACTTGAATAAGCTTCTTTTCATTACAATCTCTAATAATGTGATACTTGATCTCAATGTGCTTTGTCTTGGAGTGCTTGACTAGATTGTTAACAATGCTTATAGCACTGCTATTGTCAATGAAGATTGGAGTGTGAAGAAAGGTTACCCCATAGTCCAGCATCTGATTCTAAATCCATAGAACCTGAGAGCAGCAACTTGCAGCAGCAATGTACTCAGCTTCTGTTGTAGATAAGGACACTGTGGTTTGCTTCTTACACTGCCAAGATACTAGTCTTGCACCCAAAAGCTGACATCCACCTGAAGTAGACTTTCTATCCATATTAGCACCACCCAAGTCACTGTCTGAATATGCAATCAAGTCAAAGTTGGATTCATAGGGATACCAAAGACCTAATCTAGGTTGCCCTCTTAAGTATCTGAAAATCCTCTTAACAGCTTGAAGATGTGATTGCTTTGGCTTGACTTGGAATCTGGCACACAGACACACTGGAAACATGATGTCTGGTCTTGAGGCTGTGAGATACATGAGAGATCCAATCATTGATCTATATAGATGGACATCAACATCCTCCCCCTCAAGATCAGCAGTGATCTGTTTATGAGTCTCCATAGGTGTGCTTGCTGGCTTTGAGTCTGTTAAACCATATTTATCCAGGATGTCTTTCACATACTTTGATTGACTTATAAAGATCCCATCTTTCTGCTGTTTCACTTGAAGCCCAAGGAAGAAGGTAAGTTCACCCATTGAACTCATTTTAAAGCTCTTGTGCATCAACTTTTCAAAGTCTCTACACATCTGATCTTGTGTGGATCCAAAGATGATATCATCCACATAGATCTGAACAAGTAGGATGTCCTTCGTACTCCTTTTAATGAAGAGGGTCTTGTCAATTATTCCCCTTTCAAACCCATTTTCTAGGAGATAGGTAGACAGAGTATCATACCATGCTCTTGGGGCTTGATGTAGACCATAAAGTGCTTTCTTCAGTTTGTATACTCTGTCAGGATATGATGGATTTTCAAATCTAGGGGGCTGACAAACATATACTTCTTCATCAATTGTACCATATAGAAAGGCACTATTCACATCCATTTGATATACCTTGAACTTCATGTATGAGGCATAGGCTAGAAATAGCCTAATTGCCTCTACCCTTGCAACTGGGGCAAACACTTCTTCATAATCTATGCCTTCTTCCTGAGTGTACCCTTGTGCCACAAGCCTTGCTTTGTTCCTGATCACAATTCCTCTCTCATCCTTTTTATTCCTGAAAATCCATTTGGTGCCAATAGCTCTATGACCTTTTGGAAGGTCTACCAAGTCCCAAACTTCTTGCAATTTGAACTGCAGTAACTCTTCTTGCAATTTGAACTGCAATAACTCTTCTTGCATAGCTTCTATCCAACTGGAGTATTTCATTGCATCAAAAACCTTCTTAGGCTCAATCTGAGATAGAAAGCAAGAGAGTACTGTGTGTTGCTGATCCTGCAACTCTTGAAGTCTACTTTGATTCCTTGTTATCATAGGATAAGAGATGTCTCCTATGACCAGCTCTGGAGGATGATTCTTTTGAGTTCTAGTCTGATGACTAGGTTCTTCATTGATTCCCACTTCTAAATTTGACTCATTTAAGTCAGCTGAGGTGATCTCATCAGCTGCTTCTGGCTCTTCCTGCACTTGATTCTCCTCATCTCTTCTTTCTTCTTCACTCTGAATTGGTTCAGTCATAGTCTCTTTTTCACATAAATCAACAGGTTCCATTGTAGGTATGGGAAAGATCACAGACTGAGAAATAATGTCTTGTACTTGTACATCCCCTGATCCTCCACTTCCTGAACCTGCATGATTATCACTACTGAAACCCAAAGAGTTAGTTAGTGAATCAATGTCAAACAACCACTGAGGACCTTAACCAATAGGATTTGGTGTGTTCTCATTGCATTTGACATTGTCACTTTCCTCAATTATTCTAGAAGAAGAATTAAATACTCTGTAAGCCTTACTCTGAGATGAGTAACCAACAAGAAAACCATCATCTGCCTTGCTATCAAACTTTCCTAAGTGAGTTTTGGTATTGAGAATGGTACAAGGACACCCAAAAGGTTTGAAAAATCCAATAAATGGTTTTCTTTTATTTAAAAGCTCATATGGTGTCTTGTTTTTAGGCTTGACTACTAGAACTCTGTTCTGGACATAACAAGCAGTATTAACTGCTTCAACCCAGAAAGTAATTGGAAGTTTTGAATCAGCTAACAGAGATCTAGCAGCCTCAATCAGTGTTCTATTCCTTCTCTCAGCAACACCATTTTGTTGTGGAGTCCTAGGAGCACTGTATTGCCTCTCAATTCCTTTTTCCTCACAAAAGGTGTTTAGGTCATGATTTTTAAATTCAGTACCATTGTCTGACCTAATGACTTTTACCTTTTGATTTGTTTGGTTTTCAATTCTTAGAATAAAGGATTTGATTAGTCCACTTGTCTCATCCTTAGTCCTTAGAAAATATACCCAAGTAAATCTAGAGTAATCATCAACAATAACTAAGCAGTATGATTTCTTGCCTATACTCATAACATTTGTAGGACCAAACAGATCCATATGCAACAACTGAAGAGAATTAGAAATAGTGTTAAACTCTTTGGACTTATGAGAAGTTTTGTGTTGTTTGCCTTTGAGACAGGCTACACAATGATCATCACATGAAAATACTTTTGAAGGTAAACCTCTTACAAGGTTGTTTTTAACAAGTTTATTCATTGTTTTAAAGTTCATGTGACACATCCTTCTGTGCCAAAGTGATGATTCATCCAAAGATGCTTTTGAAACAAGACAGTTTAGGGATGAATCAGTTGAAACACTTTCCATATCTAAACAATAAACATTATCCTTTCTGGGAGTTCTTAGTAGTATCATCTTTTCATCAACTACCTTGAATCCAGGAGCAAGGATAATGTATTCAGAATCTGTATATAATATACTATGCTTTTTGTCACAAACCTGTGATACACTTAACAGGTTGTACCTTAATTGCTCAACACAGAATACATCTTCAAAGGTCATTTTACCTTTGGTTACATCACCCTTACCACTGATCTTACCTCCATCTGGAGTATTACCAAAAGCAACATGCCCACCATTAATTTTCTTGAAATTCTTGAGGCAAGACATGTTCCCTGTCATGTGCCTAGAGCACCCACTATCAACATGCCAGATGCTCTTACCTTTAAGCTGTTGATTGCCCTGCACATAAGATAGATCAATTAGTACTGATTGGGAACCCAAGCCAAAGTGGTCTTGGGTCTCCCTTTCTCATCAAAGTATTTACATTCCTTTTTGATGAGATTTTTAAACTCTGAGCACTCTTTACTAGAGTACTTTGTCAAGATGATTGGCTTAGCAGCACAAACATTAGAATTAGAAGCAGTACTAACCTTAGAAGTACTAACAGAGTTAGCAGCACTAACAGGTTTAGCAGTACTAACCTTGTTAGAAGTACTAACAGAGTTAGCAGTATTAACATTAGAAGAAGTACTAACAATGTTAGTTTTAGCAGTACTAATACTCTTAGCAGTACTAACATTGGTAGTAGTAGTATTGCTTCTAGCAGCACTATCATTGTCAGCAGTACTATTTGTGGTAGCAGTACTAACAGTTTTAGTGCTTTTAGGAATCCACATCTTGACACTTTCTACAACAGTCTTTTTCTTCATGTGGCTTTTAGATTTAACAGATTTCTTAGCCACATGGTTCCTTTCATTCTTCCTATAACCAAAGGGTTTTTGCACAGATCTTTGAAAATACATCCTTTGGTTTATAGGATTGAAATAACAGTATTTAGCAATATGATTGAGCTTTCCACAAATAAAACAAGGTTTTGGTCTATTGATTTTACTCAGATCAACCCCTTGTTTTTTTGCCCACTTATTATTCCAGTTTCTTTGATTACCCCTCCTTTTATCATGTTTTAGGGGCTCAGATTTAGTACAAGCACACTGTTTGCAAGGAACAGGATTCACAACTGTGGTCTGCTTGTAATGGACCTTACCAGACTTTCCCTCAGTCTTCTCTATGTCCTTAGATTTTACCCAAATCTTTCCACACCCCTCATTGGTAACAATGTGGTTTTCTAGAGGAATCTCATCACTCACAGTGTTCTCCTTACTCTTACCAACCTCTTTCTCAGTCTTGTACTCAACAACTACCTCATCTAAGGGATCTATCTCAGTGGCTCCCTTAGGCAAGTCCTTCCTATCTTTGGTTTCTAGCAAGTCTGATGTAGGAGGAATGTAGTTGTTGTTGTATGGTGGTGGTGTGGTATTGTACCCAATTCCTCTTCTCAGCTTTTCATGAATCTGAGTTTGTAGTAAAGAGTCCATTGCTTTAGAAGCATTGGAAAACTTTTCTACATCTAGCTTAACTTTGGCTAGCTCCCCTCTCAACTTTTCACTCTCCTCTTTAGACTTTGTCAGTTGGAGTTCTAGATCCTTTTTCTCCCACTTCTAGTATTTTGTGTCATATGAGTGTTGAAGTTCATTGGCTTGGAAACCTTTAATTTGTTCCTCAAACCTCTCAACAATTCTGACATAGTCTTTTATATCTTTTGCTAACCTCTTAAGGCCATCACTCATATTCTGGTTGTGATCCCTGTACCTTTTAACAGTGTCTATGCAAGTTTTAGAACAGAGATTAGAACTTACCTCAGTTGGGAGATCAGATACCTCTGCCATGAGAGCTTGATTTTGAATAGCCTCTTCTGCTTGATCACTCCAGTCAAACCCCATTCCTTGTTGAGAAACAAGGGCTTGAGCAGAGTTTCTGTTCTGGTTAAAGCTACCAGTCTGAACTTGTTGGTGGTTATTGTGAGGCACTCCACTTCTGCATTCCCTGGCAAAGTGTCCCTTCATATGACATTTATAGCATTCTACCTTTGACTTGTCAAAACCTGCTCCATCTTCTCTTCTTTGGGAGAAGTTATTCCTCCCAGTCCTCTTGATGAACTTCTTTACCCTCATGGAAAGCTTGGCCATCTGCCATTTAATATCCATCTCTTCAAGATCATCAGGATGAAGTTGTTCTAAGTCATCATTGATTAAAGAAGAGTTTCCATGGCTGGACAGAAAGGCTTCAAAAACATATTCAGTGCCTTTTTTCTGATTTTGCTCCATTAGCAGCATTAACTGATTCAGGGTTAGCAGTAGAATCAATTGATGCTGATAGGATTGCAGCATTATGAACATATCCAGAAGGCTTCTTCTTTGCCTCCACCTCAACTTCAAATACTCTAAGGTCATTGTACAGATCATCAAGTTCTTTTTCTTCCAGTTGTTCATTCTGTCTGAATGAAACAGTATACATGGTCCATTCATCTCCTAGGGACCTTAAAAACTTTCTGTTTACATCATCTTGATCAATCTGTACTCTCATAGTAGCTAGTTCACCAATCAGCTTGTTAAACCTGTCAAAAGTTTGAGTCATGGACTCATTCTTAGTTGACATAAAGTTTTCATACAATTGCTTCAGTATTGCCTTCTGATTTCTCTTGGTACTTTTGGTACCAGAGAATCTTTTCTCTAGAGCATTCCAAAGCATCTGTGCATCAATGCAATTGTAGAATTGGTATTGATATTCATTGGGAATAGCCAAGAGAAGTGTGCTCAAGGCTTTCATCTCTGTCTGCCTTACCTTCTTTTCTGCATCTGTCTTTGGTGGAGTTCTTTTTCCATCTGCACCAATTTTTCCTTCATCAGATGGGCCATTCTCAATGATGTCCCACATAGAGTAATCTGTGAGGAGAATGTATTGCTTGATACTTATCTTCCACATGTCATACTCATTAGATCTGAGCATTGGAACCTTTGAGATAAGAGTACTGTTTGATTCAACTGTGTTTTCCATGATGAATGAAGGTTTCTGAGAATACTAGCTTTGATACCACTTGTCAGGATCTGATTCTTAACAAGAATAAACACTCAGAAACAATATTAAAGGAGTTTGCGGAATAACACTTTAATATTCAGAATATCAATGAAACAGTAAATATGAATCACAACTTGTAAACTTTATTGAATGATTTAAAGCTACAAGATTTTACAAACAACCTCAATATTGATGAACAGGCTCACCAATACGAATTCTACTTCTCTAGAACTAGGATTATAAACCTTGAGGTTGATTCTCTCTATGAAAGCAAAAACTCAGAATATTGTCTAACTTAATGTTAAACTATTCACAATAATTCTATACATATACTAAAGATAAGAGATAATTACAAAATATTAAAGATCTTTAGTATAATCTTCCATAGTTATCTCCAAGCTTTCCATGATTATCTTCATTCTTGATCTGCACGTATCTTGATTATCTCTTAAGCAGCATTAAGTTGTAGCAGTATTAACACTCTGAGCAGTATTAATCTTCTCCAGCAGTAGTAACTGTGCTCAGCATTATTAACTTTGATCTGGAAGTACTAACTTCATCAAGCAGTAGTAATCTTGGTTAGCAGTATTAACCATACTTGTGCAATTCTGAATTCCCAACACAACGCCACAGTAAGGAGGGGACTGCATAAAGAAGACAGCCCAACGCTACCTCAACCAATTCGAACATCACAGGAAGGAGTCAGACTGCAGTTATCGATCTGCAGACGACCCGAGCGCGTACGCAGGCCCACCACTGAAAAAACAAGAAGAAATTGAAAATTTGTTACATTGATTGAGAGAAGAAAAAAAATCATCATAATACCAAATAAGAAATTGCATTAATTTTTCTCAGTTTATAATTTAATTTTATATATCACTGTACCGCTAGTATACATATACAACTAGTATATACATATATATATATATGTATATATGTAACAACTCGTTCCACATGGATAGAAAATGGGATTTGTGAGCTCTTTATAAGTCTCAAGTTGTGAGCTACCAATAACTTCCACCATGGTTTTAAGTTGAACTCGAAGTTATTGAGTGAGTCTATTGCTTTGGGCTTTGGGATGTTATGATATATATATATATATATATATATATATATATATATATATATATATATATATATGTGTATATAGGCTCCTTCAAATAGAAACTTTTTATTAGTACAAACTATGCAACCCAAGGGTATTTCTGTCTTTTTATAAATTTCGTATTTTTAGAAAAAAACCAACTTCCTTAATTATCTCTCCCTCTCTTCCTCTCCTTCTCTCTCTCTCTCTCTCTCTCTCTCTCTCTCTCTCTCGATCCACGGTCACAATCCACTTCCGGCAACGTCCTCTCACTGGCGGCGACCTCCCCCATTTCCGCCGAGGTTCATATGAGAAAGAACATAAAAAACTTCGAAATTTTCACGATTAATATGAGAAAAAACATATGAAACTTAAAAATATATGATTACTTCAAAAAATTCTGAATATTCACATAGGAGAAAATATATGAAACTTAAAAATCCGATTATTTATATGAGAGAAAAATATATAAAACCATTTATGAAAAAAATATGAAAACCGTTTATGAAAATATATGAAATTATAAAAATATAGGATTATTTCAAAATTTTCACGTTTCATATGAGAAAAAACATATGAACCCATTTAGGAAAATGCAGAAAACACACCGTAGTTTAGAAGGATTCGTTGGAGTTTGGCATCCCTTTCGGGTTCACTTTCTTGTTCATCATTGTAATAACCGGGTTAGAAGCTTAAATCTAAGAAGTTTGAGGCGAAAGTGTAAAAAGGGCAAAGTTGGAGGGGGTTTAAAGTAAAATTTTGAAAAGAGGGGTTTTAATTCTAGGGATTTTTGGTGTAGCAGCCTAGCGGCGTTTGGAAGGGAGTTTGGGGCGATTTTAGGAGAGCAGAAGGAAGGCAATCCATCTTTGATTTCAAGCTCTCAGATATTTTCTTTAAGGTAATTTTCTTCTAATCTTTCTTACTCATGGCTAAATGTGTGGTATCAGTTTTTAATTTTGGGATTGGAGTTGTTTAAAGAAGTTGAGGTCTGATTTGTTTGGGTTTGTGTTGATCTAAATGAGGTGGGTTTATGGGATTGAGTTTAATTAACCTTAGTATATTAATAATCGACCTGTGAAAGAGATTTGGATTTTTCAAGGTTAAATTAGAGGTAGTCTTGGTTTTCAATGGGTTTTCGACGTTGCAGCAAACCCCGAGTTGGGGGGGGGGGAGGGACCGGATGACCCCAGGCACCGAAGTATAGGGCGACCCCGGGGAGGATGGTCCCGGTCGAGATTGCGACACCGATCAAGAAGGATGGCCCCGGTCTAGATTTTGGACACCGGTCAGGGGGTAGGCACCAGTCGAGGAATTGGTACCGGGCGACCATCCTTGGTCAGGCCCCGGTCGAGGAGCAGGACACCGGGCGACCAACTCCGGTTCCGGTCGATTTGGGTCCCAGGGTGGGAAGTTGGACCGAAGCCCATGGTCTCTTCTTGGTTTTTTTTATCATTGGTAGTAGACCCATTGTAATCTTTTAATAGGATTTAGTTGAGGAGTTATAGTGGGCCGAGTCTGTTAACTTAAATGATCCAACCGTTTGGGAGCTATAGGGTGTAAGGTCGGTTTACGTAGTGATTAGAAAGTACCGAGAGTTTATCGGTCTATGTCTTTCTTATAGGTTCAGTTCGGGCCGTAAGGGGTAGACGCAAGAAATAAGCAAAGGACATCAGGTGAGTTTTTCTGAACTAAAGGTTTTATTAACGAAAGCATATGAAAGTTTACTGAAAACTGTGGTTTATTATGTTGACATGTTTATGATGAAATTATGTAAACATGTTTTATAACTTGGTGATATTTAAATGTATGCATGCATTATTTATGGATGTTGTGACCTAAGTCGGGGAGTATGGCCCGTCTGCTCGTACCGGGGAGTGTGGCCCGTTTATGCCAATGGGGGTGTATCCCAAATTTAAGGCAGTGCGAGTTAGACACACCGTCTTCGACGGTAGTGTGGTCAGTAGCGTGAATTACTCTTATGTTGTTTATAAATCTGTTGATTTAAATTTTTGGAAAAACTATATTGTTGCTAAATTGTTAGAGGGGACTCACTAGACCTCCGGTCTAACCCTCGCTCTTTCAAATTTTAAAAACCCTTTTCAAGCAGGCGTGATCTAGGTAGAGCTGATAAAGGCAAGAAGAAGGTGTAGCGGGAATGCGTAGAAGACCGTTACCTTAGTTTAGTTTTTACTTTATCTCAGTTGTGTATAGGTTGTCGTTGCGAACCTTGAAATGAAATTGTACGCTTAGGGCCGCTTTGGCATGTGTTATTAAGATTTAATTGTTATCATGCTGTTTTTGGTTGGGTTGTTACAATCATGGTATCCGAATTTTTCAAAGAGAGAGACGGGTTCACTTTCTTGTTCATCATGGTGTCCGGATTCTTGTTCATCATGGTGGCCGGATTTTCGAGAGAGAAAGAGAGAGATGGTAGCCGGATTAGAGAGAAAGAGATTAGGTAATGATGGAGAAAATTAAGGAGATAATGTAACCATAATTAGATTAATTCAAGTTAATTAATATAATTTGAATTTAAAATAGTTAAAACTATTTCCAAACTACCCTTCCCCTGTTTTTTTAATAAATCTTATAAATCCGAAAAATCCTCAACCGTTGATCAAAAATTCGGATAGTCTAGATGGGTTTGTAAGTTTGCATGTGTTAAAAAGTCTGCAAATGATTGTCCCTCTCTCTCTCTCTCTCTCTCTCTATATATATATATATATATATATATATATATATATATATATATATAGGACGATAATCAAATGAGAACCACAAAAAGGTTGAAAACCGTGAGAACCGATCTAAGCCGTAAATTGGTTTTGATCCTATGGTTTTAATTGAAAACTGTTTCACCACATGAAAGGGGCGTAATTGTCATTTTGGTAACAAAGATTCACCAAATGAAATACTTATTCACCAATTGAATCATAATAATTTTTTTATAATGTTAATAATTACTATATTTCATTTAAGACTATTTCACCATATGAAACACACATATTCACCGGATGAAATACACATATTCAACAGATGAAACACATAGATTCACTAAATGAAACACACATTCACCAGATGAAATACACATATTCACTAGATGAAACACACAGATTCACCAGATCTGATAAATCAAACCCAAAAAAAACCCAAATCAAGAAATTTAATGAAAAAATTTGAAAAAACACATATTTCACCATTCATGAAAAAAAACCTAAAAAACATGGAACTCTTGATCCATCTTGTCTCCAAAGGGGCACCAACAAATTCGACAGAATTCGAATCCCCTCATCAAAAAAATCCCATCAGTGATTTTATGTAATCTAATCTGTTGGAGCGACATGGCGGCCTAACCACCACCGGTGGAGAGGACGAGTGCGTGTGTGTGGTTATTGAGGTGTTTTATGGTTTGGAGGTGATTGAAGATGGAGGAGAAGGAATCAACGGATTTTCACCAGACGTTGGTGAACCAGAGGCGGTGGTTTCGCTTGTCGATGGTGGTAATTGGGCGGTGAGTGACGGCGGCGGTGAGCAGCATCACAGGAGGATTTGGGATGGGGTTTGTGGTGAGGGTTGGTTTTGGAATCGATGCAGGTATGTGATGGGTTTAGAAGACGAAGACAAGAAGTAGAGTTAATTTGACAAAAATGCCCTCATTTCCCCATTTTATTTTAAATAAATATCTTCTTTAAATGGCCCTTGATTTGATCTAATCTATGGATTAGATTAGTCCTCAAGGTTCTCAACATATTTTTAGTCCTCACATGATTTAACCCCTATATATATATACATATATTGAGTGCAAATCAAATACATACCTTTCAAATCTTGCACCCCTTACAAACCCATCTCAACCCTTTATCTCAACATTATTAGTTTCCTTTTTTTAATTATTTAATAACCAAGGTTACAAGTGTAATTTACAAATTTTATTTTATTTAAATAATAGATTAATAATATTGGATAATAAGGAAACTAAATATTGATTCCTAAAATATAGAATATTGTTGATTTGATAATTATCATATCCTGCGTTTTTTATCTTCCAGGAACACGATCCAAGCAACAAATTTTCTATATTCAAGCATCCATTCTTCATAGTTTGTGAAACCATGGCGTGTGAAAGTAATGAAATCGATGAACATCATAGAGAAAAGCACACAGTTGATGAAGATATGTTGGCCGATGAGGACATCACACTCGATTATAATGTTGCAGATTTTACTTCAGATGAGATGCATGATAAAGAAATCACCAAGATATCAGATGATTTTGTAAACGAAGATTTCGACAATGATGTTGTTGATGAAGCAAACGTGGATGACGACAATTGTAAGAGAGTGTTTTTTTAATGTGTGTTTTATATTTCATACGTGTAAATTGTAAGAGAGTGTTTTTTTAATTGTGTTGTGTATTTCATATCTGCAAATTGTAAGAGAGTGTTTTTTTTATTGTGTGTTGTGTATTTCATATGTGCAAATTGTAAGAGAGTGTTTTTTTATTGTGTGTTGTGTATTTCATATGTGCAATTGTTGAAGAAGAAGATATCGAGACCAATTTGATATTTGAAGATATATGTAATGATTCATTGTTGATTAATCAAAATATTGGAGTCAATTTGATATTTGAAAATTCGTATGACAGCATATATGAACATTCATACTTGCACAGAATCGTATATGAACATTCATATATGATACTGGTATGGAATTAATGCATATATGCTTTAAAATGAAATTCATGCACATATGCACAGAATCATATATGAACCTTCATATATGATACTGGTATGAAATTCATACACATATGCTTTAAAATGAAGTTTATGCACATATGCACGGAATCATATACGAACATTCATATATGCACATTCAAATGAAATTTTAACATGATCTTGCATGTTCCAACAAATGCATTATACATAAACTTCATTTTAAATAATGCATATTTGGGTGATTAAGGAAACTCCTAGGGTTGGCATAAATTCCTACATTCCCTTAATCACTCAAATATGCATTATTCCTATTTTACCCTTTGCGTGTGTGTATGAATTTCACTTTTGGAAACAATGTTTAACATATTTACACTTTCTACCCAAATTAATCTTGACCATTGGATTATATAATTAATGGTCATGATTGGTTTGTAAGGGTTGTAAGATATGCAAGGTTTATATATATATATATATATATATATATATATATATATATATATATATATATATATATATATATATATATATATGTAGAGGTTCAAACGAGAACACCTTCATTTTACGAGAACGCGAGAACACCTTTTTACTATAACAATCACATGTGATACTATAGTTTATCATGTACGATAAGCATGTGATACTAAATTCGAGATGCGGACGACGTTCGACGTGACCTAGGTTGCGGCCAAATTGTCCGCACACCCGTAGGCCCCCCTTACGTGTATTATCACATGTGATAGGGTATTATCGATGTAATATTGTAATCCATCACATATGATGCATATGTGATATAATAGTGACGCAAATGGCATTTGGTGTGAATTTAGGTCATTGGCAAAGTCGTGCACAACTAACGGGTGCCCTCACGTGTATTATCACATGTGATAAGAGTGTTCTCGCATTTTCGTAAAATGGAAGTGTTCTCGTTTGAACCTCCACCTATATATATAGGGTTAGGTTCAGGGGAAAACCTAAAACAATCGGAAAATCGAGGAACACCCTGGTAGCCCTTCATCTTGACGGTATGCACTTGTGCATTCAAGTAATTTGTAACATGCACAAATGCATAAGACACATGTGCATAAAAACTGGAACATACTAAAAATAGGGGTAAATTTATACCGATAAAATTGTGGAAAAGGACATTCTAAAAGTCCAAAGGCTAGGTTGCAATTTTTAATAATAGGGATTAAACCCTAACTTTGTCTACCCTAAATCATTTCTCAAGTTGACGGCTTAGGAACTCAAGAAGGAAAAGCTTGGTAACATTCAAGTTTGGGAGAAATCAAGGAGGAGGATAGCTTAAAAGAGTGTTGTGTCAATTTTCCTCAAGGTAATCATCTTTCCTACCTCTTTCTATAGTTTGGGATGGGTTTTTATTGACTAAATGTATTTGGGGAAGGAGAAATATAAGTTGTTTGATTTCAATGGGTTTAGATGTTATTCTTTGTTGAGTATCGATATTTTAATTGTTTGAGCAATGTTTAAGTCGATTCTAGTTAAGTTAGGATCTTGGAATCTATCAAAATCAAAAAAATCCCTCATTGTTGGGGTTTGGTCTGCTGTGTTTTGCGAAATATTGGGAATCGCACGTGAGGCCAAAACCCGTGTGGGAGGGGTGAAAAACGGGAGCCAAACCCGGGGAGGCCTGGTAAGGCAGGCCTGGAGCTGGGGTGCCAACCTGGGGAGACCGGGAAGGCACACCTGGGAGTGGGGGCCTGGGGGGGTAACCCTGGAGTCAGGAGACCCTGGTATGGAATCCAGGAGACGGAGACCGGGGGGGACCCAGGAGTTAGGTGACCCCGGTAGGGAATCCAGGAGAAGGAGATCGGGGGGGACCCGAGAGGCCGGCGACCACGGTAGGAACCCGGGAGACGGGCGACCCGGGTGGCGAGGGGAAGACCCGGGTGGAACCCCGGGCGGCGGGGTGACCCAACTTAGCTTTCAGATGGGAAATTCGATCAGGGATCGAGTGACTTATTCTGTATTTATCTTTATCATAGGTGACCAGTCTGAGGGTTGGAACGTAAGTAAAAAAGATTTGTCAAGGACAGGTAAGTCTCTCTACCCAAAAATATTATTAATGTTATGTTGTTCGCATGAGAAGTTATTTAAAATGCATGTTCTATTGTATTGCAACGAGTATACGAAATGTATGCATACATTGTCAGTGGCATGTTTGGCTAGGGTCGGGGGTGTATCCCGCTTGTGCTCATACCGGGGGGGGGGTGTCCCATTTTATGCCATTGGGGGTGTGTCCCAAATAAAGGCAGTGTGAACCAGACACGTTGGCACTTATGCATGACTTCAGTGTGTGCCATCAGCGTGTTTTATTCGTGTGATGACCGGCGAAGTTAAATTTATTTACAAAGGCTTTTATATATCGCTGCATATATTGTTGTAGCATGGATAACCGTTTTGGAGGGAACTCACTAGACCTCTCGGTCTAACCCTCGCTTTTCAAAAACTTAAAACTTTTTCAGGAAGGCGGGAAGTAGGAGGCTCGGGTAAGGGGAAAGAGAAGTTTTGAGCCGAGAGTTGTGATTTAGAAGGATGTTACCTCAGTTTTCCAGCCTTAGTTTGTAATGGGTTGTTTCCGCAAACCTCGTATGTTTCAGTTGTACTTTGGAGCCACTTTTGGCGAGATATTTTATACTATGTTTTGTATGTTTGTTTCTGAGAGGGAGATGTTACAGTTGGTATCAGAGCCATAGTTTAAAAGATCTAGGTGACTGGATGGACCTAGACTTAAACTATGAGAGTAGAAATACAACTGAGAAATAGGAAGACCTTAGGGATACCTCAACAGGGACACGAATAATAGAGTAGTGAGAACTAACAAGTAAGGTAAATTTGGAATTACATCTGGCCAATGTAAATGCGAATTTATAGGTACATGTGTGTGCTTATTTTTCCTTATTATGTTGGAACTGTTAATTAAGTATCTTACTTGTGTCTTTTCAGTATGCAAGATGTCTGAGTGATCATTGAGGAGTAGGTCTATGCCTGTTGTTGAGGCAATGCCGGTAAATGAAGTAATGGTGGATGGACCAACGAATCCTCTGAGGTAGGAAGCCACTCAGGGAAGAGGTCGAGGTCGGGGAAGGGGCGAGATAGAGCATCCCGAAGGGCTACCATTCAAGTGGACGACCCCAACGCAAGAAACCGGGGGCAGAAGACGACCCATGTTACCCGACGGACGAGGAGTGTAGAGATTCCGGGAGAGCACGAGGTGTCTCATCAGGAGAGCTCGACGACTGTAAGAGGAAGAGGTCAATCCAAGGGTTGTGGTCGAGGACGGGTTCAAGCCTTCGTGACTCAAGAAGCGTTCACCACCGAGATGTGAAAGCTACAGGAAACTCTGCTAACATTGTTGGCACAACAAGCGAGGACGACATCGGGGAGTAGGGAGAAGAACGAGAGTAAGGAAGGTTCTGTGATTTTTAGCCCACCTGTGATTGTAGTGGGTAGTCACTCTCAATCAACTCCGCAAGTATCAGGCAATTCGTTGGTAGATCAGGGATGTAATTACAAGGCATTCTCCTCTTGCAAACCTTCTAGCTTCAAAGGGGAGTGTGACCCAGTGGTAGCCATGAAGTGGATCAGAGAGATGGAGTTCTTTTTTATACCTGTAAGTGTGCTGAGGAAGACAAGGTGGTGTTTGCGCTATCCATGCTGAAGTCGGATGCTATATTTTGGTGGGATGCCGCTACGGGCGGAGAGGGATCAAAAGTGGCAAGAGAAATATCATGGGAAACTTTTGTTGCCAAGTTCAAGACTCAGTTTTATCCGTTAGCGGCAGTTAAGAAACTGGAGGAAAAGTTTCTGGGTTTAGAGCAGGGTAAGATGACGGTTCGTGAATAAGCATCCAAATTTCTAGAGAGTGCTCATTTGCTGAGATCTATTTGCCGAATGAAGAACGGCGCATAGAGAGGTAAATTTATGGATTGAAGGGTAGCATCAAGGAATTGGTATCGACACAAAACCCTACCACTTTCCAAGCGGCCATTAATGCGACCGAGATGACAGAAAAAGAGAAAGTTTGCCAGATGACCGAGAAGAGCGGCGATAAGAGAAAGTGGGAAGTCCTGCTCGTGACACTATGAAGACCAAGAATGCTAGACCCGATTTACGGGTAACACCAAGATTTGGGGAATATCCGTGTGGGAAATGTAATCGGATGCATCGTGGGGAGTGTATGCCAGACAAAGAAGGTTGCTTCAAATGTGGGAAGGTGGGTCATATGGCACGGGTTGTCATGGCTCGCGATCGTGCTACTAGTGTGGTTCTCCCGATCATATAAAGACGGACTTCCCACAGTTGAAGAAGGGATTTACGTGGAGTCAAGGTGGTGGTCAAGGTGGAAGAGGTGAGGAGAGGAAGGTGGAACCGGCCCAGGCAAAAGCGAGGTCGTTCTACATGACGGCAGAAGAGGTGGTAGAGACGCCAGATGTGGTGACAGGTACTTTCCTAATTGATTTGACTCTTGCTAAGTTGTTATTTGATTCGGGCGCAAACCATTCATTTGTGTCGTCAAAATTTGTTCGTAAATTGTATGTGGAACCCAAAAAATTAAATCATGAGTTTGAGGTAGAGGTAGTTGATGAAGGACGAGTCTTGGTGGGGGAAGTTTATAAGGAGTGCAGGATCGACATAGATGGTCATTTATTCTCGTTGTAGTTATACCCGATGGGTATGGGAGAATTTGACGTCATAGTTGGTATGGACTGGTTGGCATCTAATGATGCCAACATAGTGTGTAACAAGAAGTTGATCCGCATCACCTTACCCAACAAGAAGGAGGCGGAGATCTATGGTGATCGACGGGATAGGAAGTCGTGTTTAATCTCGATGATTAAAGTTAGGCGGTGTTTAGTGAAGGGGTGTTTGGGGTTTTTAGCATATGTGTTTGATGCTAAGAAAGAGAAGAGAGTTTTAGAGACAATAATTGTAGTAAGCGAATACCCGGAGGTATTTCCGGAGGACTTGACCAGCTTGCCCCCTGATCGGCAAGTGGAATTCAAAATTGATTTGATGCCTGGAGCGACACAAATAATGAGAGCACCTTACCGTTTAGCACCGGCTGAGATGAATGAAACAATGACGCAACTGCAAGAGCTACTTGACAAGGGCTTCATATGTCCTAGCTCTTCGTCGTGGGGAGCGCCAGTGCTTTTCGTCAAGAAGAAGGATGGATTTATGCGTATGTGCATAGATTACTGAAAGCTCAACAAGGTAACGATCAAGAACAAATACCCGCTTCTGAGGATCGAAGATCTCTTCGATCAGCTGCAAGGAGTGAGCTTCTTCTCGATGATAGATTTGAGGTCCGGTTATCATCGACTGAAGGTGAGGGAGGAAGATGTACCCAAGACGGCTTTTCGCACGAGGTACGAGCATTATGAGTTTTTAGTCATGCCTTTTGGTCTGGCTAATGCCCCAACTGTATTTATGGACCTGATGAATCGAGTGTGTAGTTCACTCTTGGATAAGTGTGTGATCGTTCTCATCGAAGACATCCTGATTTATTCTCGATCTTTAAGTGAACATGAGGAGCTTCTTCGATAAGTGTTGGAATTGTTAAGGCGCGAGAAGTTGTATGCTAAATTCTCGAAGTGCGAGTTCTGGCTGAGGGAAATTAATTTTTTAGGGCATGTCGTATCAAAGGACGATATCAAGGTGGACCCAGCTAAGATTGAGGCCATTAAGGGATGGGAAACGCCGAGATCACCGTCGGAAGTAAGGAGCTTCCTTGGTTTAGTGGGATATTACTGGAAGTTCATTCAGGACTTCTCTCGAATAGCTACGCCGTTAACTATCTTAACTAAGAAGAATGTTAAGTTTGAGTGGACTGAAGCCCAAGAGGGTGCATTTTGTAAATTAAAGAAAAGCCTGAGTAGTGCACTAATCTTATCCTTACCCAAAGGATCCGAAGAATTCGTGATCTATAGTGATGCTTCTACATTGGGTTAAGGGTGTGTGCTTATGCAAGATGGGAAGTTGATTGCCTATGCGTCTCATCAGTTGAAGGATCACGAAAAGAATTATCCTACGCATGATTTGGAGCTAGCAGCATTGATTTTCGCTTTAAAGATTTGGAGGCATTATTTATACGGAGTTAAGTGTCAGATTTTCACTGAACACAAAAACCTCCAGCATCTGTTCAACCAGAAGGAATTGAATATGAGACAAATGAGATGGATGGAGTTGTTAAGCGACCATGACTGCGAAATTCTTTACCATCCGGGTAAAGCCAATGTTGTAGCCGATGAGTTGAGTCGGAAAGAACGAGGAGATTCGACGAAGATGTTAACCTTTAGAGTCAAAGAAACTTCTAACTTCCTAGAAGATATTAAGAAGTTCCAAGAACAATTGCTTTTGGAAGGGAACTTGAAAAGTGAGAGGGTTTTCGGGTTAGTAGCTTCGTTAAGAGTCAACAGTCGTGGAGTAAAATGATTAGGGGATAGCGTGTGGGTTCCTAAGTTAGGAGGTCTACGGAGGAGGTTGTTAGAGGAATCACATAAGTCTCGTTACTTGATACACCCGGGAACCAATAAGATGTACCGTGACTTGAAGCAGTGCTACTGGTGGCCAGGACTAAAGAAAGATATCGCCCACTTCCTGGAGCGGTGTCTGACGTGCCTAAATGTTAAAGTAGAACACCAACGGACATATGGAGAACTTCAATCATTAGGGATACCGGTGTGGAAGTGGGATGAGATTGCGATGGATTTTGTCACGGGACTACCGGGATCACCAAAGGCGCATGACGCCATTTGGGTGATAGTGGACCGACTCATCAAATCAGCTCACTTCCTACCGATTAAGGAGACTTATCCATTGGAGAAGTTGTCAAGGTTGTATATAGATGAAATTGTATCTAGACATGGAGTACCTTCATCTATAGTATCGGATCATGATAGCCGTTTCACGTTGTCCTTTTGGAGGAGTCTTCAAAGGGAGTTAGGCTCGCAACTTAAGTTAAGTACTGCTTATCATCCCTAAACGGATGGTCAGAGTGAAAGAACTATTCAAACGTTAGTGGATATGCTCCGAGCTTGTGCGATTGACTTCAAGGGCTCGTGGGAAGCTCAACTGCCTCTAATAGAGTTTTCTTACTACAACATTTATCATGCCAGCATTCAAGCAACACCGTTCGAATCGTTGTACGGGCGCAACTGTAGAACACCGTTGTGTTGGAACAAGGTGGGAGAAAGACAACTGGCAGGTCCGAAAATTATGCAAGTGATTGCCGACAAGGTAAGCTAGATACGGGAGAGCAGCTCAAGACCGTCAGAAAATGTATGCGAACAAGAGGTGGAAACCAGTCGAGTTTCAAGTAGGAGACAAGGTAATGGTAAAAGTCTCGCCTTGGAAGGGTGTCTAGGTATGTCTGACCCTTCGGTATCATAGAGAGAGTTGGAGAAGTGGCTTATAAACTAGATCTACCCGAGAATCTACGAGGTATTCACCCTACGTTTCATGTATCGAACCGTAGAAAGTGTTTAGCCAAAGTCGACGCGGTTGTACCATTGGATGACGTTCGCGTAGATGAGAAATTGGGTTACATAGAGGAACCGGTGCCATCTTGGACCACAAAGTGAAGAAGCTAAGGACTAAGTAGATCCACCTTGTGAAGGAACAATTTCGATATCATAACGGAAAGGAGGCAAAGTGGGAGGTGGAAGCGGACATGAGATCCCAATACCCGACTTTGTTCTATGATGGAATTCCGAGACGGAATTCTTTTAAGGGGGAGATATTGTAAAAATCGGGTTTAAAATGTAGAGATTGGGGTTTGGGAGGAGTTGTTGCTAAAAGCCCAAAGTCTAAGGGCTAGGTTGCAAATATTAATAATAGGGATTAAACCCTAACTTTATCTACCCTAAATCATTTATCAAGTTGACGACTAAGGAACTCAAGAAGGAAAAGCTAGGTAACATTCAAGTTTGGGAGAAATCAAGGAGGAGGATAGCATAAAAGAGTATTGTGTCAATTTTCCTCAAGGTAATCATATTTCCTACCTCTTTATATGGTTTTGGGATGGGTTTTTATTGAATAAATGTATTTGGGGAAGGAGAAATATAAGTTATTTGATTTCAATGGGTTTAGATGTTATTCTTTGGTGAGTATTTGTGTTTTAATTGTTTGAGCAATGTTTAAGTCGATTCTAGCTAAGTTAGGAACTTGGAATCGATTAAAATCGAACAAATCCCTTATTGTTGGGGTTTGGTCTGCTGTGTTTTGCGAAATCTTGGGAATCGCCCGTGAGGCCGAAACCCGTGTGGAAGGTGTGAAAATCGGGAGCCAAACCCGGGGAGGCCTGGTAAGGCAGGCCGGGAGCTGGGGTGCCAACCCAGGGAGACCGGGAAGGCACGCCCGAGAGTGGGGACAGGGGCGGTGGACCCGGGAATCGGGAGTCCCCGGTAGGGAATCCGAGAGACGGAGACCGGGGGACCCGGGAGTCGGGTGACCCCGGTAGGGAATCTAGGAGGTGGAGATCGGGGGGGCCCGAGAGGCGGACGACCCTCGCTTTTCATGGATAACCGTTTTGGATAACCGTTTCGGATGGAACTCACTAGACCTCTCGGTCTAACCCTCGATTTTCAAAAACTAAAAATCTTTTCAAGAAGGCGGGAAGTAGGAGGATCGAGTAAGGGGAAAGAGAAGCTTTGATCCGGGATTCATGATCTAGAAGGATTCTACCTTAGCTTTCCAACCTTAGTTGTTTTTCATTTATTCATTCTTTGTTGTGTAATAGGTTGTTTCCGCAAACCTTCTATGTTTGAGTTGTACTTTGGAGCCACTTTTGGCGAGATATTTTATACTATGTTTCGTATGTTTGTTTCTGAGAGGGGGATGTTACACTAAAATTAAATAAACCACCCATAAGCGGGGAAATAGTAAGACGTTTACAGTCCAAAAATAACACAGGAAATAAACATCAACAACCTACTAACCTAACCTAAGCTAGATTTTATTAAGGACGGGTGTCGCTATCTCCGATACAAAAGAATCTTCTTTAAACCAAAGTAAGCCAGATCTATACATTACCAAAAATGTCTCTCTCGGCCACTTGGTCAACCACTCAAACCCGAGAAGCCCCGCCGATAAGATGACTTATTATACATATCATTTTAAGAAAAAATGTTAGGCTAACGCCTAGTGAGAACAAACAGTAATAATGAATAATAGTAAAATGAAATTTTTAATATGAATTGTGAGAACCATCATATTTACTTGAGGAACCAACATTTGTACCATCGTTCAAGCGTTGACGGGGGAGACCCGTTTGTCAAAACCAACAACATAACGCAAAGTGAGTCACAAAATGTATTAATAAGACAAATATATATCACAAGCAAATGGACCTCAAGCTCAACTCCTCTAAGTCTACTGCTTGTGGATTCCCAATTTCAACCCCTCTAGGTCTTGACATTGAGATACCCAAATCCTAGAAACAACTAGCACATTGGAATTACACCTTATCGCTCATGGGACAATGCCCGACCATACGGGTCCACATCTTACCTACCATGAGACCCAATGCCTAATCCGTGCTAAATGAGGCAAACTATCATCCCATCATTTGCATACAAAGACTCAAGTGTATATGGATCTATTACACTAATACCAAACAACCAATAAACTTTGTACCAATCATCATTCCCATCATAATAGACCAACTAGTATTACTACATACCAATATGTAAGTTTGCATCATCATGAATACTTTAACATCAAAAAATTTTATTTTACCATAAACTCCATAAATTCCCAAAATACCATTTTAAGCATTGTTTCAACATGGTAGATCAATATTCAGAAGACTTATATCAAAATCACTATTTATTTCAAAACTCTAGTTTGTGACCTAAAATTATCAAACCAACAAAATAAGTAGGATCGAACTTCATAATCTTAGATAACATAAACAACCATTATACACCGTGTATTTCATCTTTGCAGGTACTCTCATCCACACAAAACCCTAAAAATCTCCAAAACAAGTTTTAGGTTAAAGGTTCATCAAGTCAAGGATTAAAGATGGAGGAGATATTTTAGAAGTTCAAAATACAAAGGTTGACATGTATAAAGTTAAAAAGAATGGATGAACTCACCTTGTTAGGTTTTGTTAAGTATGGATGAACTTGAGAGTGTAGAGAAGATGAACTTGGATCCTTAACCACTTGGATTCTTTAATTCAAAGCCACCAACCTATTCCAATCACATTAATAATACTTAATGCCTTCCTCCATAGATAATGAACGAAGAGAGAAAAATAAATTACCTATCCACCAAGAGAAATCGCACTCTAGAAGATCCAAAATGAGGAAATAGCTCAAAAGTCGGATTGGTGGGCATTTAATGGCCTGGAGGCCGATCGCGACTATGCCTTGCTACTATTACAATGTCATAATCGCTTGGCATTGTCGCCCGACTTCAGCACCCCACGGTACACCCTTGGCGACTTTACCCTACAAGAGCGACATGATGCCACAATCGCGGGCATTGTCGCCGCTCCTCATCAACCCGCGGTACACTCCACGCGGTTATTCCCCGAGAGAGTGACAAGGTGTCAAAATTGCAGGCATAGTCGCCGGCGTGGTACCAAACCACGTTTTGTGGCATTTTTCTTCCCAAAAACTTTCAATGCACGGGTTTAGGATCTAACCATCTTACCACTACTCTATGGTTTCCCACTTTGCAAGATAAATAAACTAATACACGTTTATCCACATACATGAGCAATTAAGGTAATTTCAAACTTACCCAAAATTATGGGTGTTACAAAAACCAAAAAACAACTTAGTTTACTTGTACGAACAAGTGTTTACCGTCCAGATCAAGGCTACCAAAGTGTTCCTCAGTTCTCCATTTTTTTAGGTTTTCCTTGAACCTCCCCCTCCCCCCTCTCTCTCTTTATATATATATATATTAACGACCCAAAGTCCAAAAGTAGCAATATTCAAAATAAACGGCCAAACTGGCCCCAAAACTAATAGGATACAAGAGTTGCAACAGTTAAACAACCTCCACAACTGATGTGCGTGCAATTTGTATTGTTACAACATCACATTCCCATTTGTTTTCTTTGTTTTTTATTGCCCAAAGCCCAAAACTTGAGTATTTTAATCATCGTTTGGCTTCTTATTGGATCGGTATGGATAATTAGGCCAGATGGGCTATTTTATGCTTTTTAGGCCTTATTTGTAGTGTTTAGACTCTATTCTGCAGATTGGTCATGCTACAACATGGTAAAGTTATGCTGCAACATGTATGTCGAAGCTGATGGATTTCCAAGAAATATTTTGGTGCTAAAATTTTCTTTTGAAGATTACTTTATTTCCATGTTTCTACAAGCTGGAAAATAAAAGATTTCTAGAGATTATCAAGTTGCTTTGGACCCAAGTTTGGTAGTACACTTGGTGTGATTAGTCAAAGTTGAAGACTTTTTTTTTTCATAAATCCCTTTTGAAAGCCACCTCCTCTAGTATTTAAATTGAGCTTTGGCTAGGATATTACGAAATTCTCTCATATGTTTTCTTATGCTTCTTATGTTTTTATGCTTCTTAAGCTCTTATATTCTCTAGAATTGATTGTTTAAGTGCTTTGTTACATGTAAGTTCTCTAGTTCTTAGTTACTTTGACTTCAAGTTTCTTAGCAATCTCTTTTATCCAAGCTTTTAATCAAATTAAATTGAATATATTAGAAGTTGTTGGAAATACTTATTGTCTTTGGTTACTAATTTTTGACCAAATTGTGTTCCTAGTGACTTACTTTTCATATAGTACTTTTATTGAATTAATTTCATCTAAGTTCTTTTGTCAAGTTTGTTCCTTTGAGTATTTCGTTTAAATGCTCTATTTCAACATGCTAGAAAACCAAGCAATGATAGGCTAAACCCTTAACTTGGGTGTAAGGGGAAGTTGAGTTCTAAAAACTACATGAAGTGGATATTTCTTATGAAATGAGGTTTCCTCTAATCTTTTATTCAACTTTATATTGATCATACATCTTATTGACAAGTGGCAACTTGCTAAAAGTGTGATGGATTTGAGACCTGAGCCATTAAACACACCCCATTTGAATGACATGGAAGTAATCTTTTTAAGATACTAAAAAATGGATATTCATTCCTATCCTATGCAACTTAAGAGGAGAGATCGGCCATGTGGCACGTATAACAAGCGTGACACTTCATATATGTGGAGTAGTGCTTGTCAAAACCTTGACCCGAGTGACTCTTAAGTTGATGGTTGGATGTTAAACATCATTTTCTAAACTATTGGATCTATTGTTGTAGCATTACCTTGAGTTGATGTATGTTGCTACACCCATCCACCAGATTGTTTGTTTGAAGTCTCAACTAAACTTTGCACCCTTGCATGTTGGCTTGGATCTGCTTATTGTCCAACTTACTGCTTATTGTATACTTTTAACTGCAAATCACTCACAAAGATGTTTTCTTCCAAATTCATTCTCTGAAGTTGACTTTTCTGATTTGACTTTCTAAGATTTCTAAGCTTACTTTCCCTGTGGATCAGCAACCAGTATCTTACCATTTACTTGTAAAAGGTGATAGTGTTTAGAAGTGTATACTTGCATCACTATTCATTTGTCTTAGTTTGATTTGCGCTAATACAATCTAGACCACACCAACAGCTAAGAATCTATTACAAATATTTAGGTAGACTAACCTCCATCCTCAAAGCCAAGCAATCTCTATGATGGTAAATCATCCCTTTACCCTTGGATTAATATTCAACATAACACTTCCGTAAGTTGTTATGTTTTGAAAAAACGAGGGCTAGACCATAATGTCTAGTGAATTCCCGTAATCATAATTTTTCAGCATTTCTAAAATAGTTGGAGTAATGAAACTCCAAGAATGGGGAAACTACCATACTTAGATACAAGAGAGTACATTCCCAACTGTAACACCCCAATGTTAAGGAAGGTATTATTTCAAGTTAGTACAGGAATCGTAGTTCAAGAGAAATGAAGGAAGTAGGATTTTGGACTTGGATCCTAGATTTTATAGTCTTGTTGGATGAAGGATTCAAATACTAGTCCAACGGTTCTTTCCGGAGCAAAATCGGAGTTAAAATGAAAAAGTTATGGCCAAAACATTGATCGGGCATGAAAAACGAAGAAATCAACCGAGCAGTGTCTAATGCGACTTTGGGGCAACTTTCTGAGAAGTGGGCAACTTTGGGGCGACTTTACCCACATGAAACACGCATTAGCGTCTGTCAACTCTAAAAAGTTCGATTTTTGGGGGTTTTCTTTATATTCTTCAACCCAATACTTCTCCCATCCCATTTCTCTCTCTAATTGGAGTTCTTGAAAGATTAGGGTTTGATTTTGATGGTTGGAGGAGGATTCCTGGTGTATTCAAGAGCATTTTGACTAAGGTAATATTCTCATCTCTCATACCAAAAAGCTAGGGTTTTAGTGTTCTTCATCCTCTTTCCCATTTCTTCCTATTTTTATGTAACCTTGGGAGTATGTATGGTAAAGGAAACCATGTGGAAGCTTTGGATCTAAGGTTGAATGGCTTGCTAAGAGATTTCTTGTCTTCACCAAAGGAAACTCAAAGTTTGGAGTAAAATCTAGATTTAGCCCAAATCTAGCAAGGTGAGTCCAAGTTGATTTGTGAAAACATTGTACATGCCAAAAATGTCCATTTTAAATTGTTCATGTATTTTACATGAAATTATCAATTATTGAGTTATTTGGTAACTTTTGATTATTTGAAATGTTTAGCTTTATAAACTTTGTAAAACACCTACATTTGGGATTTTTAGGCATTTTGATAAATAAGTCATAACTGAAAGTGTTTTGATGAATTATTGCATAAATGGAGATTCCTTGGTCAAAATGGACTTTTAGTGTTTGTTGAAAATATGCATCATTTATATAATGGGACGTTTTGAAGGTACGAATGTGTGAGTCCTTTGATTTTGGTCATTCCCGACCTTGGGAACATTTTAGAAATGGTAAACCTTTTTGGTTTTGGGCCGAATGCCAATTGCGAATTGAGAGATAAAGATTTTGGGAAAAGATGTATTTTGGTTTATGTAATCACTTTGGCTCGCGTATTTTAGCCAAACGTTCGTTACGCATCTTGGGGCTTGATTTATACTCAGATGAATCTTTGGAGCATTTGTTCAGTTTTAGTAGCTCGATAAGGAGCCTTTGATGTATGGTGTACTTAGTTGCATCTTATTTGGGAGTTACATGTTTTGAATGTGTTAGTTCATTCGTTGGAGTCATGTAACGTTTTAGACTGTAATGCATTGGATACATAGGCATATGAGTCAGTCAGTTGGTTTAGTTCGGAACTTTATCCCAGTTTTGCGACTAGGAATTATTTATGGCTAGCGGGAGCTCGAGGTATATATCGTGGGTGGTTGAACTCGATAAATGTGTAACCTTTAGATCGTGGGTGGTTGAACTCGATGCTCGTTTGTAATCCAGTCTGGTTATTCATCGTGGAATTTAGTGTCCGCGTTTGAGGTCTAGTGAGTGGTCACTAAGTCAGGTTTTTATGTAAGCTTGTGGTGGTGCTCTGTAGAGCCGTATACGGAGTTAAGTCTTGCAGTGGTGCTCACTGTGAGCCAGATACGGGGACTTGTGGCTTTTGTGGTGACATTCATCTAAAGGTCGAGTAGACACTAGGGTCATTTGGGTATCTTGCGGTGGTAGCTCGATTGGGAGTTGTATCCGGGGATCCATGACTCTATGTGAAACTCAAGAACATTGATAAGTGGCTTAACTTTGTGTGTCTGCCACATTCGATAGAATTCGGGTCTCCCCCATCACCAAAAGGTGTTGTTTTGGGTATTGAGTCTTAGTATCCAGGTTTTCGGTGACATATTGTATATGCGGTTTATTAACCATGATTTATGGGTTGCGTATTATGCCCCACTCGTGTCTTGGGTGTTTCGGGATATAAAGTTTTATTCACGTTTTCATAAATTGGGAGTTGATTTATATTCACGTTTTGAGTGAGTTATAGGTTGAGGTTACTTTATTAAAGAATGTTGTGCATTGGGGCGTTCGACTTTGAAAATGCATATTATTGGAAAGAAGACATTTTCATATTTAAAGTAAATTATTTGAAAGATTATTTCGAGTTGCATCATTTCCCTTTTTACGATGTATTTAACTATGAGGAAAACTTTTGAACTCACTAGGCGTTAGCCTAACCTTTTTATTTGTCGGCATGTGCAACAGGCTTCGTTGGGAATGGTTCTAGTGATACTGTGAAGAGAGAATTACTATTTATGTGTCCGAGAGGTGAGTAGCACCCGACTTCGGCTTAGTCTTTGTTAATACTGGAGTTATAATTGTTGACGTTATTTATGGAAACTTTTATATTTGAGGCATATTGAGTTTTGATTTGTAGAAAGATATGTTGTCTTTATTTGATGTTATATCGAAATTTTTTTATTAGTTGCTCTTATCAAATTTAAGGGTGCTACACCAACACATGGACATTGCACATCATTTGTAGCCAAACTGTCACACCCTTGTGACATTTACAATCCAGGCCCCACTAGATACCTATCCAATGTGCTCGAGAAACAAATTCAAGGCACACGAATTATCACTGCCAAGAGATATTACTATCTTATGATACACTATGCCATGTAACACCCTTAAATCTTCAGATAGCAACTTGATAAAACTTTTCTAAATACATCAACAAATGAATCATCTACAACCACAAATTTAAATTCAACTACAATACACATATACCACCTTATATATATATATATACAGACTATAAAGGACGGGTGCTACTAATACCCATGCATAGTCACTATCTCCATAATGCAGAAGACTTCACTGAATTCTTACTTTCGGATCTAGCTAAGGCTCTACTCTTCACAGGATTGCTAGAACCAACCCCCAACCTTGAAACCTGATGCACATGCCGACAAATAAAAAGGTTAGGCTTAACGCCTAGTGAGCTCAAGAGTTTTAACATGAATGAATGTATCTTTAAAAGACAGAAAATCAGTTTTAAAGCAAGATCCTTCGAAATATTATACGTCAAAATGGAAACGACACATTTTCCCATAATATACACTTTTAAAGACAAAGCTTCCCAAACATGCATTTCTTATAAAACGATGCAACCCACAACTCACCCAAAACGGGGTCATAGTTCGATACTCAAATGTGCTAAAATGTAAATAACACTTCATAGCCCAAAACACCCAAAACTCGGGTGGAACATAATATTCGACCCTTAAATAACGGAAAAACAATCCATATAAATATGATACGCCATTAAAACATGGAACTAAAACTTAATACTCACGCGACCATAAAATGGAATGAAATGGACTTTATTTGTACAAAAATCACCAAAGATGCATAAGTCATGAAATGGACTTTATTTGTACAAAAATCCCCGAAATGCATAAATCATGCTATTACTTATCAAGATGTCCAAATCCCAAATATGAGCATTTTATGAAACTAAAATAACCCAAACTTATCAATTATGAAAACTTCTTAAAATACTCACCCTTTGACAAATACCAAGTAAAATATATTTTTACTTCAAAATACACATTTTGGCATGTACATAGTTTTCACAAAGCAACTTGAACTCACCTTGCTAGATTTAGGTTAAATCTAGGTTTTACCTAACGAGCTCTTTTGAAGGGCGCTTGAATCCTCAAGCCGAAAACTTCTAAAACCTAGATCCAAACACTCCAGACCATAAATATCCATAATCAACGACATAGAAACATTCCCCAACATTATATACCAAAATCCCTAAACGAGATCCAAAACCCTAGTTTCTCCAAAACTAACAAATCCGAGATCTGATAAACCAGAAACATTCAAAGAACATTTATAACCTTAAATCAAAGAAGCTTACCATTAAAGATGACGAGACTTTCCGAGGACACCCAATCCAACTCTTCAACTCGAGCTCCCACACTTTGAACTTGATGAGGAAGATGAAGATGGAGGTTTTGTGGTTCAAGAGGAAAAACCCTCAAAATGGGTTAGGTTCGACTTTGAAAAATCCTTTTTTTTTAGTCATATATGTAAATAGAAAGATAGATCCATCCATCAATCAAGCTTGGACCCGTGCAATTTATAGGCCTCCCTCAAAAGAATTCTCCTATTGTGATAGCGGTTAGTGGAACGTGCAAGATAGGCCCACGCTCAAGGTCCTCCTTTCATTGAATTGCCCGTATGGAACACTTGAAAAGAAAAAGGGAGGTTTGTGATGATTTTGAAATCGGTTTGGGGGCCGGTTTGGGAGAGAAAAGGGAAGAAGGTTTAGGGTTTGGGAGTTTGATAAATGAGGCTAATGGCTGAAAAATCGGCTTTTAGCTCGACAGTGTGCCGCGCGGGTTATGCCGCGACCTTAAGTCAAGGCATAAGTCGCCCGTTTCCCCAGACCTCACTTCCAGTGAGTTACGCGGCTTGTGCCGCGACTCCAAGTCGCTCCACAACTCGCGGCAGCCCAAAAATCCGTTTTCTCGCTTCTTCTCACCTGATTCGATCCTCGAAGATTCCATAGCAAAACCCATCTGATTTCTCAACACCTTTACGTTCCGATAGTCAAACGACTCCCGAATTGTTACTAAAGGAAATCTCCAATTTACGGGTGTTACAATCCTCCCAACCTTAAAAGAGATTTCGTCCTCGAAATCTAACACCGACTAAACACCCAACATAGCTTTCAACGAGATGGATTGATTCTCCACCCAACCGGAAGGCCTCCACCATACCTTTTCTTATGCACGACTCGAGCATAACTAAATTTCGAAATCCTGTATGTCTTGCCGATGATGGGACGAACGTCGAGTCCTTATCGACCACTTTACCGCCCCTAAGATCTCGACTGTCTCCCAACCTTAGATGACAATTACTATCTTCAGGGCAGTTTGTGACCTCAACTTATCGACAACCAAACCACTTCGAATTTGTACTATTCTGAACCCAAAGCCAAGAATCGTCAACGAACTCTTAAAATCCTTAGTTTTCGACTGACCCGTTCATAGCGCTGATGAAGTTGGCCTCTCAAGGCACACCAATGTGTCCTTCAGGTAACTGGTTAACCCAGATTCGGCTATCGCTCAACTTTGTTCCAATCCCAACCTCACAACATTCTCATAACAAATTCATTAATACCATGGGGATGTTTACACACATCGGCACTTAAACATCAACACCTAATCTTCTTTTACCTTTCCATTACCGAATGGTCCTTATTTCCCATAATCCAACCGGAATACTTCCAAACATTCCACGATCCATTGACTTCAAGAAAACAAGTCGACGTCTAGGACTAAACAGTGACTTCGAAAACGTGGATGTCCCGCCTCAACTTCCAATCCAGACAGATTGTCGCACCAAGGTTGACTTCTAACAGAAAGCTAGAACTCCAAGTCTTACATTTCTAACAGACCGATCACCAAAATTTCCTTTAATCGCGGAACCCGCTAAAATGGTACACCAGTCAACCTATACCATGATGTCACACCGACGAACAATCCATCAAAGCGAATTTAAAATAGGCGCAAAATAATCACATAAGACCTTATTCCGCATGATTACCAAAGTAAAATCACTCCACAATTAACTGGGAAAACTTAACTCTACTACTTCCATAATCCAAACGTGCACAGACTCAAACTAAAACCCAAAATCCAAAACTGATCACGAGTCGGATCGCCCGACGCTTCATTTCCCAAGGATTCCTTAGTTCCTTAGCTACAACTCCTTTCACGACAGGGGTTTAAATCTATAGGCCTAATGAGTTCAAGGTTTTCAACAAATATGCCAATTTAAACCTTTATGAAACTTTCAAATACATACGCTTTATAACAATTCACCGTACTGTGAAAATGCACTATCGTTCAATCTGATAGGTTTTAAAAATTGGTTACCAACACTACGCATATGAAACCATTTCCAACTCGCTTGATCAATACTTACGTAATTAAAACGGTAACAAACGTGTGTAGCAATATTTACATTATTAATCATGAAAATAAATTCCTACGCCTCGGCGCGCGCAATAAAAGTTTGTACCACTCCAAAAGAGAAATTTACAATTTTAACTTTAAAATTCTTACTCTTTAACCAAGAGACGTTGCAGCACAAAAGTATCAACAATCCCATATGCAACTGTTTATTTCCCCAAAGCCAGGTAAAAATGATGGAAATGCAAATAAGTTTCAAATCGAGTTTAAAGCTTTGAGTCATACAGATAAACACATTTGACCAAATAGAAACCACAGCGACATAAATATTGCTAATTTGTTAAATGCAGTGCGGAGATTCCTAGTAGTAAAAGTTAATGATTGAAATATGCTCAGAACAAAAACTTTGCTTGAAACAGCGTAAACCCTTTAATACCACCACTCACACCAATGCCATAATTTATTCCAAATGCAGAAAGTATGCAACGATTGACATTTGTATAAAGCTCAAAGATAAATTGCATGATAATGAAATTCCCAAAACAACATGTGGGATGACATCGATTAGCAAAGTCCAAAAATTAACGCACACACTAATGCATGTACACACATCCCAAAATTATCTACGTAACGCAAAAGTCGTACGATAAGACACCATAAACCCAACTGAATTTTTCGTAAAACTCATTAACGCTAAAATCATGCGATGTCAAAATTTTCATTTCTCAACAGAGAGTATAAGACGACAATATGCCTAAAACATTAAACTTCTAAGAGTTTCCCCCTTTTTAATGCAATGAAAGGTAAAATGACACTTTTCAACAAGGTTTGCATGAGACACGACGCTTTATATATTGCAATTTTAAACGCAATCAAAATTTAAAACTCAAGCACTTCTAAATTTACTTATGTGTCAAAAGAACCCGCATAACCATACTCCATGAAATTTAACAAAACTCGCACAACTAAAATCTCAAGAAATTTCGACTCAAAACATGGAATTAACTTTTCCTTTAAAACCATTGACATACGTGGAGGAGATCCAATGTCTAGGTTAAAATCTCATAGTTACTTGCCCAATACCCAAACGACATTAAAACATGGACATTACAATATCCGGAAATAGCGTTAAACACGAGGCGTGAATAAAGAGTATTCTGATAACAATTTGCACGCACGCGCAACAAAATGGTTTCATGCATGCTTAAGCTCACAGTTTAAAATCTGATGAGTGTTAAATGTTTTACCAAAACGTCGCCACATAACTCACTTTATGTTTTGAAAACATGAAAAACAACTTATGCAAACTTATTTAGAAATAAGTCTTGGACATGGATTTAGTCGGCATGCAACATCTTAGGACTGTGCTTCTCAATTCATACTATTGTCATTCGGATGTATCGAACATCTTAGAGTAACAAACCCACCAATTCGGTTAACCTACAATCTCTTCTTGAAATAGAATTGGTTCAACAACTTATAGTTCTATTTCAACCAATAATTCTGACCCAAGATGGCCAACTTAATGCATTCATCGCACTTACCTATCATTACCAAGTGACATTGCTATTAACATCAACCTTTCCTTAGATCACTCTCTTATAAACCTTCTCGCTACCCCGACGGTCAATATGCCAAGGTAGTTCAAGCATACCTATGTAGCACGTAGGTTCACCATAACACTGGCCAGGTGCCATCATGAATGTACCGTACATAGTCATCCTTGCGACCCTCAGCAAGTTTGCCGTTTCTAGCGACTCGATCATTCCTCAAAATATCTTATCTTAGGGTACCTAATGTCCAACTGCACTTACAATTACTTATAAGAACTCTAGTTTGAGTCTAGGCATCCAAAAATCAATACATAATTCTCTCAAACTTAAGCTCTGATACCAACTTGTAACACCCTTAAATCTTTAGATAGCAACTTGATAAAACTTTTCTAAATACATCAACAAATGAATCATCTACAACCACAAATTTAAATTCAACTACAATACACATATACCACCTTATAAATACAGACTATAAAGGACGGGTGCTACTAATACCCATGCATAGTCACTATCTCCATAATGCGGAAGATTTTACTGAATTCTTACTTTCGGATCTAGCTAAGGCTCTACTCTTCACAGGATTGCTAGAACCAACCCCCAACCTTGAAACCTGATGCACATGCCGACAAATAAAAAGGTTAGGCTTAACGCCTAGTGAGCTCAAGAGTTTTAACATGAATGAATGTATCTTTAAAAGACAGGAAATCAGTTTTAAAGCAAAATCCTTCGAAATATTATACGTCAAAATGGAAACGACACATTTTCCCATAATATACACTTTTAAAGACAAAGTTTCCCAAACATGCATTTCTTATAAAACGATGCAACCCGCAACTCACCCAAAACGAGGTCATAGTTCGATACTCAAATGTGCTAAAATGTAAATAACACTTCATAGGCCAAAACACCCAAAAACTCGGGTGGAACATAATACTCGACCCTTAAATAACGGAAAAACAATCCATATAAATATGATACGCCATTAAAACATGGAACTGAAACTTAATACTCACGCGACCATAAAATGGAATGAAATCCAAGTATCAAAACATAGACAATTAAATATCCAAAATACATCGGGCCGACAACGGGGGATACCCGTATCCGTGGAGAGCGGAGGAACACAAAAGTATGCCACTCACCATCGTTCATCGCATGACACCTAACGACATAAATGCCAAAGTGTCCCTACGAATCCTTGGCAAGTTCCACCCAAGAGACGAGATACCTTGATGCCACAACGGACACCCGAAAGGCCCGGCACGTCCGAGGACTACAACTGGGGAAATTCCCCTACGGCGGAGATCTAGGCACCCACCCACATGGTGTCGCCCAAGACTACCTCCTCCTAGTGCCTACTTGTCAAGTTGGTCATAAAACATGAGTCCCGGAGTCCAACCCCGTACCACCCAATTGACCATCAAATAAGACTGACTCATGTCTCATGTGCCTATGGATCCAATGCAACACAGTCTAAAATTACACGACTATACACGAATGACAACAGCACTCGAGCCTGTAATTATAAATATGCAATAAAATGCATTAAGATGTAAGCCATGAAATGAGACTCTACATCGAGCCATTAAACCCGGACAAATGTCCACAAGACCCTTTTAAGCCAACACCGAGCTAAAATGCTCAAAATCCATTTAACCAATAATCAATGGTCCCCCAAATAATGAAATGTCTTTAAACGACGTTTATGAAGACACACACCTCAAAGGCATGATTTACACAAGACTCAACACGTATTGTGACCAAAGATTCTCCAACGGAATTATGAATGTAAATACCCCAAATGCTTATGACATGAAATAGACTTCGTTTGTACAAAAATCACCAAAGATGCATAAGTCATGAAATGGACTTTATTTGTACAAAAATCCCCGAAATGCATAAATCATGCTATTACTTATCAAGATGTCCAAATCCCAAATATGAGCATTTTATGAAACTAAAATAACCCAAACTTATCAATTATGAAAACTTCTTAAAATACTCACCCTTTGACAAATACCAAGTAAAATATATTTTTACTTCAAAATACACATTTTGGCATGTACATAGTTTTCACAAAGCAACTTGAACTCACCTTGCTAGATTTAGGTTAAATCTAGGTTTTACCTAACGAGCTCTTTTGAAGGGCGCTTGAATCCTCAAGCCGAAAACTTCTAAAACCTAGATCCAAACACTCCAGACCATAAATATCCATAATCAACGACATAGAAACATTCCCCAACATTATATACCAAAATCCCTAAACGAGATCCAAAACCCTAGTTTCTCCAAAACTAACAAATCCGAGATCTGATAAACCCTTAAATAACGGAAAAACAATCCATATAAATATGATACGCCATTAAAACATGGAACTGAAACTTAATACTCACGCGACCATAAAATGGAATGAAATCCAAGTATCAAAACATAGACAATTAAATATCCAAAATACATCGGGCCGACAACGGGGGATACCCGTATCCGTGGAGAGCGGAGGAACACAAAAGTATGCCACTCACCATCGTTCATCGCATGACACCTAACGACATAAATGCCAAAGTGTCCCTACGAATCCTTGGCAAGTTCCACCCAAGAGACGAGATACCTTGATGCCACAACGGACACCCAAAAGGCTCGGCACGTCCGAGGACTACAACTGGGGAAATTCCCCTACGGCGGAGATCTAGGCACCCACCCACATGGTGTCGCCCAAGACTACCTCCTCCTAGTGCCTACTTGTCAAGTTGGTCATAAAACATGAGTCCCGGAGTCCAACCCCGTACCACCCAATTGACCATCAAATAAGACTGACTCATGTCACATGTGCCTATGGATCCAATGCAACACAGTCTAAAATTACACGACTATACTTGAATGACAACAGCACTCGAGCCTGTAATTATAAATATGCAATAAAATGCATTAAGATGTAATCCATGAAATGGGACTCTACATCGAGCCATTAAACCCGGACAAATGTCCACAAGACTCTTTTAAGCCAACACAGAGCTAAAAAGCTCAAAATCCATTTGACCAATAATCAATGGTCCCCCAAATAATGAAATGTCTTTATACGACGTTTACCAAGACACACACCTCAAAGGCATGATTTACTCAATACTCAACACGTATTGTGACCAAAGATTCTCCAACGGAATTATGAATGTAAATACCCCAAATGCCTATGACATGAAATAGACTTCGTTTGTACAAAAATAACCAAAGATGCATAAGTCATGAAATGGACTTTATGTGTACAAAAATCCCCGAAATGCATAAATCATGCTATTACTTATCAAGATGTCCAAATCCCAAATATGAGCATTTTATGAAACTAAAATAACCCAAGTTTATCAATTATGAAAACTTCTTAAAATACTCACCCTTTGACAAATACCAAGTAAAATATACACATTTTGGCATGTACATAGTTTTCACAAAGCAACTTGAACTCACCTTGCTAGATTTAGGCTAAATCTAGATTTTACCCAACGAGCTCTTTTGAAGGGCGTTTGAATCCTCAAGCCGAAAACTTCCAAAACCTAGATCCAAACACTCCAAACCATAAATATCCATAATCAACCACATAGAAAAATTCCCCAACATTATATACCAAAATCCCTAAACGAGATCCAAAACCCTAGTTTCTCCAAAACTAACAAATCCGAGATCTGATAAACCAAACACTAGGGAAACATTCAAAGAACATTTATAACCTTAAATCAAAGAAGCTTACCATTAAAGATGACGAGACTTTCCGAGGACACCCAATCCAACTCTTCAACCCGAGCTCCCACACTTTGAACTTGATGAGGAAGATGAAGATGGAGGTTTTGTGGTTCAAGAGGAAAAACCCTCAAAATGGGTTAGGTTCGACTTTGGGGGTTTGGGGGCCGGTTTGGGAGAGAAAAGGGAAGAAGGTTTAGGGTTTGGGAGTTTGATAAATGAGGCTAATGGCTGAAAAATCGGCTTTTAGCTCGACAGTGTGCCACGCGGGTTATGCCGCGACTTAAGTCGCGGCATAAGTCGCCTGTTTCCCCAGACCTCACTTCCAGTGAGTTACGCGACTTGTGTCGCGACTCCAAGTCGTGCCACAACTCGCGGCCGCCCAAAACTCCGTTTTCTCGCGTCTTCTCACCTGATTCGATCCTCGAAGATTCCATAGCAAAACCCATCTGATTTCTCAACACCTTTACGTTCCGATAGTCAAACGACTCCCGAATTGTTACTAAAGGAAATCTCCAATTTACGGGTGTTACATGCCAGTTGTACAATTCCACACACTCCACATAGCCACATGTAGCTCAATTACATCAATGGTACAACATGGTCAATTTTATATAATAAAAAGCATTATCACATAAAACCATAATCATTACTAAAAAGACATTTAGAAACTATCACAATTTATCAAAATCAGTGTAAGAGAATTCACCTGATGTTCTGTACTCCACCCCAAGCCTAACAGCTAGAAAGCTCAAATTGAATGCCTATATTAGCCAAGATAGGGAAGGCGTTAAATCATCTTAAGCCTCCCAAAAGTCTTCTTTTATAACCTCCTGAATATCCCCTAGAAAGGCACCTCAAACCTTGGCACAAAGCGAGAACCGGAGCGGGCAAAGTCGTGCCACAACAGTAGCTAACGTGACTTGCGTCGTGACCTAACTCGCGTGCCAAGTCGCGCCAACTTCAATTACTTGTATGCATATGTGCATACCGTCTAGATGAACAGTTACCAGAGTGTTCCTCAGCTTTTTGTCTTTTTGCGGTTTTCTCATGAACCTGACTATATATATATATAGGAAGGTGATCAAATGAGAACCAAAAATATATTGAGAACCATGATAACCGATCTAAGCTAATTGATTTTAATCTATGGTCATTAAAGACAAGGGCAATTTTGAAATAAATCAGAAGTTCATGGATTAAAACTAAAATCAAAAGGGCATATAGGGAATTAAAAAAATGGAGCAAATTCATATCAGGTCAATCTTCCATCGATGGCCAAAACCCTTTCCCACACCATCAAATCATCTCTGGGTATCAAATTAAATGGCGAATTCGGAGATGGTCGGCATGATTTTGAATGTGGTAACGATGGCAGTGGTGGTGAAACGTCCCGCCATCCTCCTCCACCTCCATCGTCGGCCACCACAAGTCCGATTCACAACACAAGTGCTGGTGGACTCCACTCTTCGGCTGGTCCTCCGGGCCTGACTACATTGACTCCGGAAACACCGAAAATAGCCGGAAAAATAATCTACTATTACTACTTTATCGACGAGATCTGGAGACATTTTTGAATCGGATCTGGATCAGAGAACGGTCAGATCTCGTATTTCTCCGGTGAACTTCACTGAAGAAAAAGCGAGGAAGCTCCGAATGTTGACGAAGGAAACGGAGTCGTTTCACGATGCGATGTATCACTCCGCCATCGCTTCTCGTCTCGCTTCCGATTTCTCCGATCGTTCTGATCTATGATCTACGGTTTTTCCGGCGAGTATGTGTTCGTATTATCTCCAACTTCCGATTAGTGTCGTACAAGTTTGATTAAAGTTTTTAGCTAGATTATTGTTCCGTTTTAATTTGGTAACTATAATTTTCAAAATGTTACTGCGTAGTGTGTAGATCTGGAAAACGAAAGGAGGATGAATATCGCCATTATGTATAGATTTAATGCTTTTTTTTGTTAAGGATTTTTGGTTAAACGGTCCTTGAAGATTGGAGAACTTTATGTATGATAAAGTATCCAATAAAGATTAGTACCATACAAGTCTGTTGGTAAATCGAAGGGTAATGAAACGTCCCACTATATGTTGGTTGTAAATTAATTAAAGAAATGTTTTTTACCTTTTTGTTATCAGCTGCTTATTTTTGTGAATTGCCAGTAATTATGCACATAAACTTCTTGTAACAGGGCGGGTGATTGCCGGTAGAGGCTTGCGGTCAAGTGGTCGAAGAGTGATGAGGTTGCCGTTATCACCTAGTAGCAGAAAACCTGTTTATAGATCTCTGTTTTATGATTCATGGGTCGAAATAACATATAGTGTTATGGTTTCATATGGTGAAATAACATATAGTGCTTTGGATTCATGTGGTGAAATAGTATATAGTGTTTTGGTTTCATGTGGTGAAATAGCATATAATGTCAAGTTTCATGTGTTGAAATAAGATATATATGAAAATGTTGTTTTTATTTCATGAGGTGAAATAATATATGTTTCATATGGTGAATCCCAGTTACCAAAATGACGATTATGCCCTTTTCATATGATGAAACAATTTTTAATTACATCCATAAGATCAAAACCAAATTACGGATTAGATCGGTTCTCACGGTTCTCAATCTTTTTTTGGTTCTCACATGATTTAACCCCGGGTGGTTTATTTTACAACCTACAAAAATGTGGCAATCCTTGCAACCCTCGTCTTAGCCTTCATAATTAAAATCAACAGTTCAGATCAAAATAATGGCTTATTCATTTTAAATATTTTTCATTCTTTTTCTTTACTAAAAATAAGGAGCTAAAGAGTATTTCTGGAATTTCATTAGTAAAAAAGAAATCAACCCAAAAAAGGTAACTCATATTCATCATATTCTTATTCCTAAAATCACTCATTCTCTTTCTAAAACAGAGGAAATAATAGGTGATCCAGAATCACCGTGCCCGACAATTTCTTCATGAAACCTTCTTCTGCAAACCTTCTTCATTTAACCTTCTTCATGCAACCTTCTACAAACCTTCTTCATGGAACCATCTTCATGAAATGGTGGTTAAGCTCTTTGGTTTCAGTTTTGGTGGCAACTTAAAACCACCGGCGGGCAAAGAAGACATGAATTTTCCCAGAACCGCCAACTCCACGGCTCTGACGCGGACCAGACGACCATGTATTGTTGTCCTCAATAAAATCTCCAACAGATGGAGAAGCAAACTCCAATGGGTTGTGTACACCCTATAAATAGGGGTAAATTTAAGCATGAATAATTGCAAAATACGACATCTTAAATATAAGGGAAATCACCCAAAAAGGGGGAAATAGTAATAACGTTTACAAATTTCTATAAATGGACATTAAAGTCGACAACATACTAATCTAAACCATTAACATCTAGATTATAACGGTAGTCAACTTAATATCCCAAAACATCTATTCATCACTATACGCCAACTTCCCAATATGTATCTCCAAAAATTACCGCTACCGGCTCAACGCTCATCCCTCAAACCTTGGGAACCCTGCAGCTAACAGAACCTGATATATATGCCATTTAAGAAAAAGTGTTAGTCTTTACGCCTAGTGAGAATAAACATTTTATATATAGAATTGGAATTTCATTTCTCTACACTACACTATTCTAATTAAGTTTAATGTATAGGCCCTCATGCACGATAGGGGTATAAATGTCTTTTCATTATATTATTATTCCGTATAAATTTTTTAATCAAAAGAATCAAACTGGTTACATAATTAATCGTATCAAAAAGTACTACAGGATGAATATGGTCACAATCACATTTTATATTTGTTATTCTAGGGTGTAGTCTAAGGTGCACTTAAAATTGTTCCTTCTATTTTCTAATATCACATAACATCACTTAAAGTTTAGCAGATATACCTTTCATATAAAAAATTGTATTTAGTTTAAACAGGTGCATGAGATCCCGCTCGGACATGAGTAGGTCCGCCCTTGCCTCTTTCTTTTGGTCGTTTGTTCCAAATTGACTTTCATTTGATTATAATTAAACGAAAATAACATAGATATATGTATAAAATTGATGTCACGGTTATTTTGCAACCCAATAAAGGTTACAAGTTACAACCCCGTGCACCCCTCATCTAAACCATTCATTTAGCCCATTTCATTTGAATTCTCGTTGATGCTCTAAATGAATTTACCTGATTTTGTCAAATTTCTGCAGCAGATGTCGAGGCACATAACAGTTCATACGATGTATCGGATAAAGTGGTACTTTCATGAAATATTATGCATTCCATGTTAATGTATGCATTTAATAAAATATTATGCATTGCACGTAAGATTATTGCATGAAACCAATAACCATTTAGGGGTGTTTGGTTCGCATAATGTTTTTTGATGGAATGGAATCTGTCAAAGAAATTTGACTTTGAAGGAATTGGATTGGAATGTTGTCAGGTTTGACCACTTGTTTGGTTAATAGAATTGGAATGGAATCTGTTAAATGAATTGGAATTTTTCTGTTTGGTTCACAGATTGTAGCTTTAGAATTGGAATGGAATTTTGATAAATGACCAAAATACCCTTTTTGTTTTTTTTAATTTTTTTTAACAAAAATTATTTTAATGAAATAGTCATTAAATAGTTTAATTTTTAACTAAAATTGATTTGATTATTTTAGCACACGAATGATGATGAGAGAGAGAGGGAGAGAGAGAGAGGAGAGAGAGGAGAGAGAGCAGAGAGAGGAGATAGAGAGAGGGAGAGAGGGAGAGATTGAGAAAGAGAGTAGAGAGAGGAGAGGAGAGAGAGGATAAATAGGGAGTTGGTGTCTGCTGATAATAAATATTAGTTGGGTTTAGTTTGAGGTAAAGGGTAATTTTGGAATTATGAAAATAACAAATTTCATTCTATTGAAATACTTGGGTTTGATGATGGAATGTTAAAATCCTTTTAGGTATGGAATTTAATGGAATTGGAAGATTCCATTCCATCGAAAACTTTGAACCAAACAATGGAATGGAATCTGGTCAAAGGAATTCAACATTCCAATTCCATCAGATTCTACGAACCAAACACCCCCTTAGTGTCTACATAACGAATTGGATGAATGAATGGTTTAAGTGAGAGTTGCACGTGGTAGTAACCTTTTACTTGGTTGCAAAAAAATCACCCCTAAAATTTGAAGTATATGATTAATAATTTCTTTATTAAATTACGCAACATAAAAAAATTGTAAAGGTGGATGAAAGTAGATTAGAATCCACTTTTATTACGAGTCATTAAATATTTTTTTCTTACACATTTTCCCAACTCTTTTTTTCTCTTTTATACACCTTCGACTAACTTTATTTACTAACTTTATTGTTACTCATATTTGTTCGTGTTCTACTTAAAAACGATCATCGTATTATATATCGTCTCATTAATTAACAAAAGATTTTGCATTTGATTACATATATTAAGGGACCGTTTACCAACTCTTACTGGATAAGTGTTCTCCGGGTAAGAGTGTTATCTCAGGTAAGTGATATCCGGATAATAGTGTTTACCAAGTGTTTTTTCGTAAACACTTACTGATAAAAAAATAATCATTTTAATCTATTTTGTAATTATATGTTAAATGTAATTAGCTGTTTAATCTGTAATTGAGAAATGGGTATTCATGGATTCAATCAAAAAGCATCGAATCTTCCGTAGATCGATAGTTAATCAACGCACAAAGGGAAACTCCTACAACAAGAGAATCAAGTTAGATGGTGAAGATATATATATATATATATATATATATATATATATAGAGAGAGAGAGAGAGAGAGACGGGGGGAGGAGGAAGAGGAGGAGTTTAAAACAACTGAATCAATGGCATATTATGAGTTAAAAACAGATGAATCGATGAGAAATTATTTTGATTCGTGAGAGATGAGTTTCGATTCGTGAGAGATGATATTCATGAGAGATGAATCGATGAGAAATTATTTTGATTCATGAGAGATGATATTCGAGGGGCGGAGCGACGAGGGAGGAGGAGCGATTAGCGAGGTGTAACACCCCAAAAATGGGCTAACAAAAATTTCCAAAAAACGAAAATGTGGTATTTAAAATGTCATAGCACGAGTCTCCCAAAAGTGGGGAAATAAGAATATCTGTTTAATTACAGTTAGTAATTGTAAGGGAAAATAAAAAAACAACTGACTAATCTAATTTCTCAACGGAAACAAGATTACAAAAGGGGTGTCGTCTATAGTCCATTGACGGTCTTCACAAAAATGAGCATTCCCTTGCTCTCCCCAAGCTCACACGGGTCCGCCTAAACCTTCTTAGATGCGGCGGTACTAGCACCTGAGATACACATAAACACCAAACAAGTATTAGGCCAAAAAGCCTAGTGAGGTTGTATGACAATTAATATATGCATGAATTCAATTCAAATATTCATTTTCCAAGGATGGGTTCAATAAATGGAATCAATGGGGGAGACCCATAACACCAACCAAATTCCACCATGAGTGACACCCCAAGGTCCGACGCATTCGAGGGTAAAACATAGGCTTTGCCCCAAATGGGGGGGGTCTAGGCACATACCAACATTGTGGCGCCCAAGACTATGTCCTCCTAGTGACCATTTGACTTGGTTCATCCACACAACTCATACATGACCAATGAGTACCTTAGCTCTTACAATGTGTATTCAACCCCAATGTAAACCGTATGTCCCAAATGTTTTTACCCAATAACAAGTAGGTGCAAGGAAACATAATATTATTCACACCATGCTTTAACATGTATCTATAACCATAAAGATAATATACCCAAAATGAGGATATTCCTCCCCAACACATGAATAATCATATCATAGAATCGTATCACATAAAAGTCATCATTTACTTATCCACATTACCAACATATGTACATTTCCACCATTCAAGTAAACCATTCATGCTCAAAATAACATTAGGTCAAATAAACAAGATATAAGAAAACCCTAAATTCCATGAGATGGAAATATCAACAAATATGCAAATAAATACATGTATCTCGTTTGTTAAGGTCTAGAATACTCACTATCTAGGTTTTAGGTTAAAACCTAGAAAATAGCAAACCCTAAAAGTTGATAGTGGAAGACTTGGTTGAGAGGAGTAGAAATCTTGCTAAGAACACTTCAATAAATGCCTTGGAGTTTCCTTGAAGACCAATAAATGTGTTTTCCAACCCAAACCCTAGAAAATAAATGAGAAGGATGCTTGGTTGCCAAAAATTGCCTCCCAAAATCTCTCTCCCGTTTTTTCCAAAAATAACTTGTAGAAATGAGGTACCAGGTCACTATTTAATCAGCAGGTTAGATCACGCGGGCGACTATGCCTGGGCGACAATGTCCATGGCATTGTCGCTTGTTAAAGTTGTTGTCGAAACACAGCTCACTGCCTCCAAGTCGAGACTATGCCCGAGGCATTGTCGCAGGGCAATGTCGCTAGGGACACACAGAAGCCCTTAGGCAGCCGACGACAGTGGGGTGCGACTATGACCATTGTGTCATAGTTGATTGGAAAATTCGCTCCAAGCTTGACCCACCCCGAAACTTGATTTATCTGACGATTAGCTAAAACTAACGAGGTGTACTGACATAAGTGGGTTCGAGTGATACAAAAACTAATGTGATAAGAAGGTAAGTCGAGACTTCTAATAATATAGCTTACTTGGATTTTCCGGGTGTTACATGAGGGGTGGGAAGACGACGACGAACGGTTAGGTTTGAAAATCTAACCGTAAGAGAGGGGCACGCATGAAAAAACGAAATCTGGCCCAGGTAAGTGTTATTTTGATGTTGGCTAGGTAAGATCTTGGTTAGATCCATGATTTGATAAGCATGTTGACTGTAGATCGAGTCAGATTTGATGACTAAGTCAGTCTGGTCAACGGCTAGTAAACAGCCCCTAAGTGTTATCAACACTTTTTGTTGATTCCGATCTTTACGAAGTCATCTCATATAAATAGTAGTCGTTTTCTATTGAGATGATTTTAAACCTGGTATGCTGAAAATATATAAAACTACTAATAAAGATAGATTTCTATTAAAAAAAAAAGTTAAGTGTTTTGATTATACATGATACAATGTCTACATTATTTATAGATTTTTTATGCAAACAATTGTTCTACTGTTTATGCTAAAGGTTAGGTTTAGGTATGTCTTATTTTATAGGTTTTGCTTTCGGAGAAGATGTATTGTTTATTATTATTTTTTTTTTGAAGTATTTATTATTTACTAGCAGTGTACCCGTGCAATGCAGCGGGATGCATAATTTTCTTGTAGTGTATCAATAACGACAATCAAGAATCTATAGACTGAATATAGATGGGGAAGTCCAAAAAGTAATCACCTAGATAACAACTTTCTCTTCGTCAACTCCCAAGACCTGACGACGACCACATCTGGTTATTCCATCTCTTGATACTTTGGTAGTCGTCATTATTTAAAAAGGAACACACATATCACCTATTAGTAGTGTGTATCTACAGCAAATTCATAAAAATATAACCATCATATGAGAAAGTGTTTGGGTAAACTGTCCCTAAGCTGACGTTTGATGAAGCTTGTATATACATGTAAATATTTGTAGTTATTGTATGATACATTTGTTTCTAAAAGAGGACTTGAAAATAGTAGTATACAGTTAATGAAGGACTGTGTCGCTAACCAATACATAAAATTAAGTATGGACTTCTTTTGTTAGAAGCAACACACAAAATTACTGGTAAATACCTATCTCTCCATGATTTGTAAAACAATGTTATTTGTATTCAGATGCCCGAAATAAATCACAATTGTAGTAAACACGTCGTTAGGTAGCATTGCGAAGGCATGCAAGTGATCAATAGGTTGTGACAATGATGGTGAAGAGAATTGTTGGATTCAAATTGAAGTAAATTTTAATGTTTCTTGGACGCTTGATTATTTTTTTCTTTAACGGCAAAAAACGACAACTTTAAACCAACCCAACCACAACAAAACCAAGTTCACAACACCGAAACAAGTCGAAACAGAAAATAACAATCGCAGTACACAAACCAAAAGCAAGAAGCAAAACCGAACCCGCACGGACAAAACCAAAGAAAGCAGGACGAGAAAAAAAGAACAGTAAAGATTACGAGACACAAACCATTCCTACCTCTTCCAACCGCGGCCTCCCCTCCTCGAATCAGACTTCACACGGCTCCGCAACCATGTTGATGGGAAACAGGGGTGAAAAAGAATAACACATCTAACCCCAATTTCAGCATAATGAGTTTCATGTCCCTATGGTTTATTAAAAATTGTGATTTTTAAAAAATTATAAGTTTCGTCTACATGGTTTGCAATTGTTGTTTTCATACCTATTACTAACTTCGTCAGTGGGTTACCGGTAAGTATGAGTAACGAAAACAACAATGGATTGTAAACCATATGGACAAAAAACAATGAATCATAATCAATAGGACAAACAACATTGAATTGTATACCACAATCACAAAGACAAAAACCATGATTACGAAAACAAGTGGACTAAGATGTCAATTTTCAATAAACTACATGAACGAAAATTGTTATTTACTCTTAAAAATATAATATTTTTTCTTTCATACTATTTGATAAATATTTACATGATTTTAACACCGTAACAAATCAAATCTTGTGATCTTACAAAAAAACATATAAAAACTAAAATTAAAAAAATGTGCAGAAGATATGATATATTTAGTAAAAGGGAGGTATGCACTATGCTTTTTTTTTCTTCTTTGTTCATAGTAGCTTTCCTCTGCTCACCTGAAAGACGACACAAATGACCTCTACACTGGGCATTTTGAATGGTCATTGACTTCGAAATTGACCATAAAAAAATGGTGACGCTCCAACAATTTATCCAACAAACGAGACTTCCCAACGGATTCTACTTATCCCAACGCGTCACAACTCACTTTATACCTCCTAGTCCTCGCTTAGTGAAGACACCAAACTCACTTGATACGTAGTCTTATTACAAGACCACGTCAATACTCAGGCTCAAAATCAATAACCCTTCATCATAGAATTGCAACGCTTTATATTATCATACTGCTAATAGAAGCATCTAAACAACTTCGCAAATTTACCCCATACATAACCACTCACAAACCACTACATCTCATACTACCGAACCAAAAGTCTATGCTACCACTTAAAAGCGTTACCAACTATAACATCTGAGATTTTCATTATCCACCACCCTTCTCTAACAAAAGCACTTGAGTCAAATCCCAACCATAACGGCTCAATCAACAATTTCAACTCTTAAAAACATTTCCTTAGCTTTAATTGTAACATCCCCCACGACCTAGCGAGTTCATAGCCTTCATGCATGATGACACAATGTTTGAAATCGTTTTTCACTTCAAGAAAATTTAGAGTACAACACCATAAAATAAACCCATGCATGCAAAAGGCAATTCACCATGGTTAAATAGTCAAGCACAAGGATGTCAATGATTCTTCCTACACCACCCCGTAAAATGAAACATCCCATTGACCATCCAATCCAATATTGATGATAACAAAAATGTATGTAATGAAACTCTTTTAGGCGACTTGAAAAGTTCTGAGTATAGTTGCTTATCTTGAGTGAGTCAACCGACTCTCACACTCGTAAAGGTGACAATGACATGTCCAAACAGATTACAGTTATGAAAAATATGTGATCAAAAGTTGTCATGACCGACATAATAAAAATTAACTCGACAAGAAAAGATGAAACAACTCACCAATTATTGAATCTAAATTTTCCATTTTACAACATAAATATCTTTCCAAAACACAGACTTCTCGTTTGCATACGTTGTACTAGCTTCCAAAACAATAGACTCAACGTACACATGAATATTTTTAATATGCAGTGACTTATGCAACCCATGTATGAAACCCCTTTTATCATTGAAGGCTATTCACTCTAACAGTCAACCGATTGCATTTGCAGCTAATTCTCACCAACACCCAGAAGGTTGGGTTTCTCCCTCTTGTAACAATTTCTGATACAAGTTCTTCCCTGCATACTCGATCAACCCACTACATCACTTCCATTTCGATCGTGAATTTGCCAAGTACTCGGTTCCGAACCTTGAGCTGAAAGGATTAACAACAACCATTTTCCCTCCATTATCTTCTTACTCCACACTTCATAATCACACTGATACTTTTCTCACACATTCAAGCCACTCCACTGCTTAATTGACAAGTCAAGGACTTATTGCTTATCCCCGATTTTGAATTGAGGTATCTAGGATCCAAACACACCTCCCCCTCTATACTAATTAATTGATATAACCAACCCCAGAAATAAAGTCCCATCAGAAATTTAAAGCATATAGTTACATACGGTGCTTCTCTATAGAACCCTAAAAGTTCTACTTTTAGTTGGTTCACTGACATATCGAACACAGCTCCTTCCTAGAGGTATTAGCATTTACCCCAAAACATTCTTACTCAACACACCAAACCTTGCCAATGACTTGCAAGATTAGAGTTTAATCCATACTACTACATTCAGCAATCATCTACATGACGAAAACCAATAAGACCTCAAAAGCAGACACTCCATCAGGACTCCGCATGATAAGGTTATTTAACCACCTACATGTACCTGTAAATTTGCGATTACACTGGCCAGGTGGAACCCCAAATTTACCTTACATGACAGTCCTCACTACCTTATCATTATCGCTCCTAGAGTGAAACTTCCCAGGCATCCAATCTCTCGGCTGCGTTTTCTAAGTTCTCAGTTTAAGTTTAGGTCCATCCGGTCACCTAAATCCCTTAAACTATAGCTCTGATACCAAATGTCACAACCACGATTTCAAACCCAAAATATATCATAACATGAATCTGATAACAAAGGTTTACATCCGACAAAACATAAATTTAAATAATTGAAGTCTTTACTACAACCGAGAGTTTCTAAGTTAAACGATAAATGAACTAAACTGAGTCTTCACTCTATCCCAATATCAGCTCTAAACTTTCACCTTCCCTTTACCAGAAGCATTACCCGCATTTCTTCCTGAAAATGGGTTTTTAAGATTTGAAAAACGAGGGTTAGACCGTAAGGCCTAGTGAATTCCTGACAAATGTTAAGATTTAATAAACAATAACAGTTACAACAATTTAAGATAAATAAAAATCCAAGACGTATAATTAAATACAATAACTTTAACTTAAATCAACTTCCATGCTGCGTTCCAAGCGGGAAACACAATGATCAGTTATGCTCCAATTTCCCATCACCATGTGCACATCCACGATCGGGGCCCAAGCAGACTCCCCTCTCGTCTCGGGGCCCAAGAAGACTCCCCGCTCACACCGGGGCCCAAGCAGACTCCCCGTCCACATGTGCAGGAAACAAATTCCACACACATTGGTATTGTGAGATTTCCGTGATCGCCGTAATTCCAACATTTACCAAAATATACATTTAGCGCAAAAGTTTATATATTTTCAAAATAAATAGTTAAACTTACGAGAACATTTCACAACATAACGTTAGTTAACCACACGTCCTCATACAACCCAAGTTCAGTTTAAAAAACGTTTCAAAAAGGTTAAGAGATCGAGAAGTCAGAAACTCACCTGCTCGCGAAAGTGGCCAACTGAAATTAATATCGATCTCCTACAAATAATTAACGAACAAAGAGAAAGAATCACTAAAAGGGCACTTAACAGAAAAATGAAGTTACCGGTTGAAAACTAACCAAGACTCGAACGACCGGATCCCCCCACTCCCCGGCGCCAACCGGGTCTCCCCCGGTCCCCAGTGTCAACCGGATCATCCCGGTGCCGACCTGCCTCCCCGGTCACCGGTGCCAAACTCGCCCAGGGCCCCCCGGGTTATACTTCGCCCGGGGTCCTCCAGTTCCCGGCTGCGATTCCAGATCCAAACCCCAATCTCGATTTTTCAAAGGAAACAGATCCCAATCCAAGCTCTAATTAATCTCAACCATTTTTCCACTAATAGACAAAAAGGAAATCATGCTTAAATAATAGAAAACACCTTCCAAAACCATACCCAATAACCTGATTTAAATCCCAAGATCCAAAACAAATAAACCTAAAATCTAACATCAGACATCCCCAAACCCATTCCAAAACTTAAAAAGGAGATGCAGAAACAAACTAATGGGCAATAGAGATGGGAACTAACCTTTTGATGACGATTCCTTTGAAATCCACTTGCCCCTAGGATCGATTTCTCCAAACCTTGCTCTCGTTCCTTCGGTCGCCGTCCTCAAACCCAAACGCAGAATGAGAGAAAAATTAGGGATTTTCCCTTTTTAGAATTTATCTCCAATTTACGCATTAACCCCTCAAGTTCCAATATTCCTCCAATAAACCCAAGACTTTAAAAAATTAGATATTTTCACAAATGGTCCTTACAACCTCCCCCCCCCCCCTTAAAAGGATTATGTCCCCAGAATCTCCTCTTCGAACAAATGAGGATATTTAGCTCGCATTTCTGATTCAACCTCCCAATTAGCCTCCTGTCCTTTATGAAAACGCCATTGAACTTTTACCAAACCAATATCCTTACTCCTTAACTTTTTGACCTTTCGGTCGATGATAGCTTCAGGTTCTATAAAATTCAAACGTTCATCGATCTGCACATCATGCATTGGCACTACCATACTCACGTCCGCTAGAAAACTTTTATATTATTTACTCTAAGCCCGGTTATTACAATATCCTCCCCTCAAAAGAATTCCGTCCCCGGAATTCCTTCGTCGAACAAACTAGGATATTGGTTCCTCATAACCGACTCTAACTCCCACATCGCTTCTTGACCCTTGTGGAATTGCCACTGAACTTTCACCAGTTGGATTTCTTTGTTCCTCAATTTCTTCACTTTACGATCCAGAATAGCTACCGGTTCCTCCACATAGCTTATCTTCTCATCTATTTGTACATCCTCGAAAGGTATGACGACATCGCTTTCTGCTAGACATTTCTTCATATTAGATACATGGAAAACGGGATGAACTCCCCGCAGACCCACGGGTAATTCCAGTTTATACACTACCTCCCCGACACGCTCCATGATAGTAAACGGTCCCACAAATCTCGGCCTCGACTTGCCTTTCTTGCCGAAACGGACAACTCCCTTCCATGGCGAAACTTTTAACATCACCAAGTCTCCTACTTGGAACTGTATCGGCTTTCTTCGCTTACTTGCGTACATCTTCTGACGATATTGGGCTATCTTCAACCTTTCTCGGATCTAACAGACCTTATCAGCTGTCATTTGAACAATTTCTGGTCCGGCTAGATGCTTTTCACCCACCTCATTCCAACATAAAGGTGTTCTACACTTTCGTCCGTACAACGCTTCAAATGGAGCGGCTCGAATACTGGAATGATTACTATTGTTATAAGAGAATTCTATCAAAGGTAAATGAATCTCCCACGAACCTTTGAAGTCAATAACACACGCTCGAAGCATGTCTTCTAAGGTTTAAATGGTTCTTTCACTCTGGTCGTTTGTCTGAGGGTGATACGCTGTGCTCAACTTGAGTTGCGAACCCAACTCTCTTTGAAGGCTCCTCCAAAACGACGAAGTGAAGCGAGCATCCCGATCGGACACGATAGATGATGGCACACCATGCCTAGATATAACTTCATCAATGTACAGCTTAGCCAGCTTCTCCAACGGGTACGTCTCTTTGATCGGTAGAAAGTGAGCAGATTTCGTGATTCGATCCACTATCACCCAGATGGCGTCATGCCCCTTAGGTGATCGCGACAACCCAGTGACGAAGTCCATTGCTATCTCATCCCACTTCCATACCGGTATGTCTAATGGTTGAAGTTCCCCATACCGCTTTGGAATCCACACTCTTTTCTCATAACATCTAACCCCACGATTGTCAACGGTCAACAAGTCGACAATTCCAACGATCCTTTCACTTTTCAAGTTTTCATCTGACACTGCTTCCTCCTGGTATTTCTTGACTTCTTCTAAAAAGTCAGAAGTTGCCTCAACCCGAAACGCCACTACTTTAGATGTTGCACTATGTTCTTCCCGACTCAAGGCGTCCGCCACCACATTAGCTTTACCCGGGTGGTAAAGAATCTCACATTCATAGTCACTTAGCAGCTCCATCCATCTTCGTTGTCTCATGTTCAACTCTTTCTGATTGAATAGATGTTGAAGACTCTTATGATCTGTATAAATTTGGCACTTACCTCCGTACAAGTAATGCCTCTAGATCTTCAACGCGAACACCACAGCTGCCAGTTCAAGGTCGTGCGTCGCATAATTCTTCTCATGATCTTTTAGCTGACGAGACGCGTAAGCGTTTACCTTCCCATCTTGCATCAACATGCACCCTAGACCCAGCTTTAAAGCATCGCTGTAAATCACGAACCCTTCTGTACCGTTGGGTAAAGACATAATAGGTGCACTACTCAAGCTTTGAAGCATCGCTGTAAACTTAACATTTTTCATCGTTAAAGCTGTTAATGGCGTGGCTATCCTCGAGAATTCCTGGATGAACCTTCGATAGTAGCCCGCCAAGCCAAGGAAACTTCTCACTTCAGACGGTGATCTTGGCACCTCCCACTCTGCAATTGCCTTAATCTTCGCTGGATCTACCTTGATCCTGTCTTCCGACACCACGTGCCCTAAGAACTGCACTTCTCTTAGCCAAAACTCGCATTTCGGGAATTTGGCGTACAACTTCTCCCGCTTGAGCAACTCCAACACGGATCGCAGATGCACTTCATGGTCGCTCATGGACTGTGAATAAATTAATATGTCATCAATAAAGACGATGACACACTTGTCCAGAAATGGACTGCACACCCTATTCATCAGGTCCATGAATGCTGTTGGTGCGTTCGTCAACCCAAATGGCATGACAAGAAATTCAAAATGTCCATACCTCGTGCGAAAAGCAGTCTTGGGTACATCCTCCTCTCTTACTTTCAGCTGATGATAACCTGAACGCAGATCTATCTTTGAGAAGTAACTCGCTCCTTGCAACTGATCAAAAAGATCATCGATTCTGGGAAGCGGGTACTTATTCTTGACTGTTACCTTGTTGAGATCCCGATAGTCTATACACATTCTCATAGACCCGTCCTTCTTCTTGACGAATAACACTGGTGCTCCCCACGGTGACGTGCTGGGACGGATAAAACCTTTATCCAGCAGCTCTGGCAGTTGAGTCATCATCTCCTTCATTTTGGCCGGAGCCAAACGATAAAGAGCCCTTGCTATTGGTGTCGCTCCCGGCATCAAATCTATTCTGAACTCCACTTGCCTATCCGGTGGCAAAGTGGTTAAGTCTTCCGGAAACACTTCCGGGTAATCACACACTATCGAAACATATTCTAATCCCTTCTTCTCTTTCTTAGCGTCTACTACATACGCTAAGAACCCCACACACCCTTTCACTAAGCAACGCCTAGCCTTGATCATCGAAATCAAGCACGACTTCCTATCCCGACGATCCCCATACACTATAACTTCCTTTTGATCCGGCAAAGCTATCCAGATTAGCTTCTTGTTGCAAACAATACTGGCATCGTTAGACGCTAACCAATCCATCCCCACAATGACGTCAAATTCCCCCATGCCCATTGGGTATAACCGCAATGGAAAGGTATGACCGTCAATATCTATACTACACCCATCATATACTTCTTCCACTAAGACTCGACTATCATCTGCTACTTCTACTTCAAACCCGTGACTAAGCTTCTTGAGTTTTACAAGCAATCTATGCACGAAATTCGGAGACACAAACGAACGATTTGCGCCCGAGTCAAACAACACTTTAGCAAAAATCGAGTCTATGGGAAAGGTACCTCTTACCACATCTGGCGTCTCCACCGCCTCTTCTGCTGTCATATTAAAAGCCCTAGCTCTCGCCCGAGTTGGCTCCACCTTCTTCCCGTCTCCCTTATCTCCATAACCTCCAGCAGCTTCTTTATTCAACTGAGGCCAGTCGGTCCTAATATGATCAGGTGACCCACACTGATAGCAAGATCTCGACCCACGGCAGTCACGAGCCATGTGTCCAGTCTTCCCACATTTGAAACACCCTTCCCGCTCCAGCAGACACTCTCCCTTATGCATTCTATTACATTTGCTGCACGGCCTATTCTCATTCTTGGAAACAACCCGCTGATCAGGTTTAGCGGATTTGAATGGCTTGGAATCACGAACCGTTCCCTCCCATTTCCACTTGTCTCCACTCCTCTCAGTAACCTGACGGTTCTTTTCCTTCTCTCTCAACTCGGTGGCATTCACTGCCGCTTGAAACGTAGCAGGTTCCCTATTCGAGACAAGCTCCCGAATATTACTTCTCAATCCAAAGATGAAACGCTCCACCCGCCTTTCTTCATTAGGCACATAAATTTCTGCAAATCTGGATTTCTCGATGAACTTGGTCGTATATTCTCGAACTGTCATATCCCTCTATTCCAAGCTCAGAAATTCTTCCTCTAACTTTTTAATTGCCGCCAGAGGGCAAAACTGCGTCTAGAATCTCTTCATGAACTCGTTCCAAGACATCTCTCTAGCTGCCATCGAACCCTGCCCCCTGACTCCACGCCCCACCACATTACTGCCTCATCTTTCAGCATTGATAGCTCGTACACGACTTTATCCCTTTCAGAACACTTGCTGGTATCGAATGCCAGTTCCATCCCTTTCACCCATTTCATCGCCAGTACGGGATCACATTCTCCTTTGAAATTAGGAGGTTTGCAAGCAGCAAACTCCTTGAAACTACAGCCTCTCTCCACCACAGCCTTGGTCAATAATGCAGGAGTTGACTGTGAGTGGCTTCCCACCATAGTCACCGGCGAGTCAGGAATCTCAGACACCTCTCTATCCTCACTATTTTTCTTACTTGTTGATACTTCAGTAGTTCGTTGAGTCAACAACGCATTCAAAGTTTCTTGCAGTTTTCCTATCTCAGCCGCGAAGGTTTCTTGCGTAACAAATCCCTGCGTTCGTCCCCCACCACGGTTCCTTCCCTGCCTTCAACCCCTCACTAAAGCTGAACTCTCCTGAAGAGAGGTTTCTTGACCAGGTCTCTCCTCAACACTTTTAGCTCGGCGAACAACACGAGTCGTCCTCCCTGGTTCATTCACTTGGGTGGTTGCTTTCTTTGTCGTTTTTCCTTTAGGTCGGCCACGACCCTTCCCTCGATTAGTAGCTGTATGAGGAGGAGCAACTGGTCCATCCTCAACGACTTCATTCACAGGTGCCACCTCTACTGCCGGCACCGATCTGCTCCTAGTTACTCTTTCTGACATAACTACAGATAAGACACCAACACACAAACTTCATTAAGGTAAACTCCAAAGCAATAAAGCAAGTTAAGCACGCACATGTACCTGTAAATTTATAATTACACTGGACAGATGTAATTCTAAATTTACCTTACATGTTAATTCTCACTACTCTATCACTCGCCTTCCTACGGTCGTCCTATAATCTCAGTTGTGATTTACTCCCTAAGTTTAAGTCTAGGCCCGTTCGGTCACCTAGATCCCTTAAACTATGGCTCTGATACCAACTGTAACAACCCAACCAAAATCAACAAGATAACAATTAAAATCTTAATAATAATCAATGCCAAAACGGCCCCAAGCGTACAGTAAAATTTCAAGGTTTGCACAGGCAACCTATTCACAACTGAGATATTAAATAAAAGAACTAATGTGACGGTCTTCTATATGATCCCGCTACATCTTCTCCTTCCCCTTATTTGCCCTTTCTAAAACTCGTTTGCCTGAAAAGATATTTAGTTGAAAGGAGCGAGGGTTAGACCGAAGGTCTAGTGAATCCCCTCTAACAGATGAACAATAAAATAGCTTTCCAGAAATAATTCAACATTTAATAAATGCACAAAGATAAACACGATACTGACCACACGATCGTTAAAGACGATGTGTCTAACTCGCGCTGCCTTAAATTTTGGGACACACCCCCAATGGCATAAACGGGCCACACTCCCCGGCACGAGTAGGCGGGCCACACTCCCCAACTTAGGTCAAAATCTCTACATATAATGTATGCATACATTTAAACATCACGATTTATAACACACTTAAATCATTTCATAATAATCATACCATAGTAAATAAATCAAAGTTTAAAATTAAACTTTACATGCTTTCATTACCAAAAAGGTTTAGTTCAGAAAACTCACCTGACGTCCTTAGCTTAAATCTCGCGCTTACTTTTATAGTTCAATCCGTAACCTATAAGAAAACATTGGTAGGTGAACTCTCGATTCTTTCTATTTTAGAAAGGTTGGCCTTAACACCAAAATTCTCCCTTCACCTATTCCCTAAAAAAATACTCGACTCACAATAATTCACTCGAGACAAAAATACTTTGAATCCTTGAATTATAACAAAGGATAATGGGCCAAACTTAACAAATAAAGCCCAACTACCACATAAATAAACTAACTTGAATTTAGTTCTGAACTTGACTTGGGCTTGGCTTCAGCCCACACTGTGCAGTCCGGGGACCGGGGCCAAGAGGCCGACCGAGGCCACTTCTTGACCGGGGCCTCCCCCCATGTGTGTCGACCGGTGTCTTGAGTCGACCGAGGTCTCCCCTCATCGACCGGTGCCCCTAATTCGACTTAGGTTTCTCTCGACCGATGCCTAAATAATCGACCGGTGTATACCATTTACCGATGTCAACTTTTATCGACCGGTCCAACGCAATCCGGTGACCGGATTATCGAACAGAAAACTCAGGGATTCGATTACGAACTCACGAATTGCAGAATAACTCCGAAATCAAAACAAACCATTCCAGTAACTCAAAAACAGATGCAGAAACTTGGTTTCATCATACATTTTATTAATCACTTAAATTCCAAACATCGACTCTTAATAGCCTCAAACCCATAAAGCTCAACCTTAAAACTTTAACAACAGATATAAATTCCACTAACAGATTGGAACACAAATGCTAAACTCTTACTAATAGAAAGAAGAGGATTGAAATTTACCTTGTGGATTTGAAGAACACCAAATCACTGCTTCTTTTGCTCTCTTCGATCGAATCGCCTTCACCCTCTCTCCCTATCCCAAAACTTGTCAGCCACCAACCACACTAATTCTATTTCCTCTAGGGTTTAAACCCCTTTTTTTCCAATATTTCACACTAGACCCCTCCTTAATGGGACTTTTCTCCTTTCTTACACAACTTTATATTATTTACTCTAAGCCCGGTTATTACAGTAGCCTAGCTCTTTCATGATCCTGGTGAAGCAGTTGCATGGAAACATCGTCGACATAGACATCTAGTTCAAAATGAAATTTGTTTTTTATTTGAACTTTCCTATATATATATGTATATATATATATATATATATAACTGAAAACATTTATATTCTTAAAACAATACAAAACCATATTATAAAATTAATAACAACAAAAAATAAAACAAAACATTAAAAATAAAATATATTACAAGGTATTAGGCATTTACATTTCTAATTTAAAAGAAAAGGTGAAACTTCAAAACGAATTAACGATTACTCAGGCCCGAGTGACTTGGTACCTAATAAAAAGGCCCAACTACTATCACCCCAACCCAATCAAGAGTAATAAAAGTACATAATATTTATAGAGATGGATCGACAACATTTCAATGTTTTTCTTTTTAAATTGTTCTCTTTTTTTATAATTATTTTTATAGAGTTCTTAAATTAAATTTCTTCCTATTTTATTTATTTAGGAAAATTTGTTAGAGCAACTTATTTACGAAAAATCACCAAAATTTCTATTTCATTATAATATGTTGGAGATATATTAGAAAAACGATTCATTTTTCTTTTTGAATAATCAAAGTTCTAAATTGAATTTTTTAGGGCACTGCTTATTCATAGGACAAGAAAAGGCATTACAAAAATTTGTTGTTTTTACGTTTGATAAGCTAGGACAAGACATGATTTTAACAACATAAAAGTAGGAAAATTGACTCAAATAGTTAAAGTAGACAAAAAAAATTGGTATCCTAACCATTTTCTCCCGGTTTTGCACTCATGTCACTAGGCCCGCGATATCCAGATCCATAATTACGGACCTGTGTAGAAAATGTAATTTTTTTTTGCAAATTTCCTAATAAATATAAAGTTTTACCTGTGTCCGCAATTGATGATCTGGATCCGTATTTTTTTTTTCTTTAAGTCGAAAATGACCCGATCCGTTTTTTTCTTTTGTCGTTTAACCAAGTCCACAAATGCTTAAGTAGTGATATTTGGGTAAAAACAGAAGAGAAATGACTAGAAGACTAATTTATTTGTCTACCGTAACTATTTAAGTCAATTTCCCCACAAAAATACATTTTTTTATGTCATATCATAATAAGTGAAACAAAAAAAATTAAGAAAATATAATATGATTCGTAATTATTAAACTAACCTTATGAAAATTAAATGCATAAAACCTTCTACAGTATAAACTGTCCATGTAAATTAAAGGGAAATTAATTAAAATGCCCGTATTTCAATCTCGTATTACCTAAATGCCCAAAATCTCGACGATTTTGCCGAAATACCCAATTTGGTCGGGATTTCACTATTCATCCCGGGGTTAGTCCGGGATTTCACCATCCATCCCGGGGTTAACCTAATTTATCTATCAATCTTACCGTTCATTGTTAATCGTAAGTTCATTGTATTGATCCCGGGGTTAGGCCGGGATTTCACTATTCATCCCGGCCAAATTGGGTATTTTGGCAAAACTGTCGAGATTTTGGGAATTTAGGTAATATGAGATTGAAATACGGACATTTTAATTAATTTCCCTAAATTAAATCCTATCCACATCTCCAACAGCTTCTCTATTTTGGAGAAAATGAAGAAATGGAGATTTTGAATGTAAAATGAGCTTCAACAGCTTCCCCAAAACTTTCTCTAAAATGGAGAAAGTAGGAGAAATAATACATTTTTCTCCAAATTTGGAGATATCCCAAAAATGATTACTAAGAGAGAGATTATTTTTTTATTACAATCCACCAATGAAAAACTTTGAAATGAATTGTTTAGGTGAAAAAAATAATATTTTATTAAATATATAAAACATTTTAATAATATATCAATGATTTATCTCTAAAATGGAGAAGTTGTTAAAAGATGGTTGTAATTTTTTTTAGAGATTTTGACTTTTGACTCTACATTTTAAAGAAATTTTGAGAAAATTGTTGTTATGCTCTCAACTCCATAAAACATCACGGAATTAATTAAGGGGCTGTTTGACAGTTGCTGAATGGTTTAGTGCAGAATGATTAAGTGGTCTGAATGATTAAAAAGTTTTTATGATATAGTGTAAAATTAAATATGGTTGTTTGGTAATTGTTCATGATGAAATCAGTGCTCTTAATGGTTAAGGGAGGGGCAGAATACAAAATCATTAAGAGGATTTTGGAACCATTAAGAGGCGGTACTTTTTTTTGCTAAACAAGATTTACCTCTTAACGATTCAAAGGTTGTCTCTCAATGGAACCATTAAGAGTTAAACAAACAACCCCCAAGTCATTCACCTCATGCTTGTTCGTATAATTTTGTCCAATCAAGTCCCATTCACATACAAATACTTTTTGTATACCAAAATATCACCGTATAATACCAGAACATCTAAAAATTTTAAATAAAATTATAAGAAACTAAGCAAAAACAAAAAGAAATAAAAAGTATTGACAATTATGAAATTCATTCTTCGTCTTTAACATCCAACAAAGATTCAACTCGATTCACTACCACATTTGACGCCGATTGTTTAACATCAAACGATCCACGCCCTGCGCCGCCGTGACGAGCTGCTGAAGATCGTCGGAATATATCTACTCCTATGACTTACTCCATCATCGGAACTTGAACTCGATCTAGACGACAAACCACCACCACCGAAACAAGAAAACATCCCACGAAAAACCCGCCACAATCCGCCTCTCTCTCGATCACCATTCCCTCTCGAACCCGATAACCCCCTCCACCGGCCGACATTAACGTTGAATCCACCATCCATTTCTGTAAAAACAACCGGAACCTCTCTCTCACCTCCTCTCCTACCCACCGCAAAACCGCCGCCGGGCAGCCTCCATATCGTTAAACCCACCGCTTCTTCTTCATCATCATTATTATTACTACCACCTCTGTTTGATCTTGATTCTTGATTATCCGGCGGCAGTTCGTGTCGGCACACCGGGCATGAATTACGTAAAGTGAGCCATGGAAGGATGCAATCCGAATGGTATAAATGTTTGCACGGCATTTCTTTGGCTTCTGTTCCTAATTCGAATGGGTCTTTGCAAACAGCACAGTGGGATTCTGTTGAGATATGAATTTCTCGAATTTCAATCATCGGAAGTGATTCAATGGCGGCCTTTGACGCCGGTGGATTCTGGTTCATTCTCCCTAACCCGTTTGCTTCGATTTGAGTCAATTGATCCAATAACCGATCAAATCCAGAACCCAACAAAAACTCCGACATACTCACCGGCAATGGCCTCAAACCAGTCCCAGATCCGTCGTCGTAATACAACTCGAACCCACCACCACCGGTGCCGGATTCAACCGTCGCGGTTGCTTCCGGTGTGTTCCGGTTATGTCCACGGAGGACGATGACAGGGTTGAACGGCGATCGATCACCGGTGTTCCTTCTAGCAGGACGGAGCACCGGCGGGAGAGAAGTCGGTCGTGAGGTTTGTTGCTCGTCTCCGACCATGTACATGGCCGCAGCCGGAAAACGTCTCCGGTGATACTCCGAGAGTGCGGTTTCCGGTAAACCGGAGGGGCTCTCGATCTCCTCTATGAATCCACCGTTGCAATCAGGGCAAAATAAAGATGAATCTCGCCGGAGAGTTGGAACGTTGATGAATCGGCTGCATCTGTAGCACCAGTATGATGATGGCGAAGACCCCGCCATGGACATCTGTAATCTATACCGACCTGAATAAAATTATTCTTCAAAGAAAACCCAAATTGTTGGTCCGATAGAAAGAAAAAAAAAACAAATTCAAACCATCATTAAAAATCTTGAATAAAATGAAAAACCCAAATCCCAAAACGACTGTTTTCTCAAAGAAAACCTTTCAATTTTGAAGATGATTGATGAACCCTAGAGATAACAAATAGAATTCCCAAATTAGATGGAATGAATCCTCCTAGGTATGCAAATCAAAATCCCAAAATCAAATGGAATGAACCCTACCTAGATATGAGGGTTGAATTGGGTCGATTGTGTATAATCGGCGGAAGACGAGGGGAGATTGAGATGGGAGAGAGGAGACTATATGAAGGTGGAGGGATTTGGGAGAGTCATCGAGGCTTGTTATGAATGGACACGTGGAACGAATTTAGAGGCATGAGTCATAGAGGAGGGAACGTTGGTGGAATTTTTATACAATAAAATTAAACTTGACTACCTTTAACTTCTAGTTAATAGTTAAACGTTTCCTCTTTGTTTTTCTTATATCATATTTTTATCATAGGGAGTGTTATTTGCACCAAAATTATGTCAAAATCAGGTCAATTCATTCGTTGAGAATGTAATTAATGCATTGGAAATGTAAAAAATCAGATGTTGATGTTGATGTGTGTTAGGAGAAAATTAATTATGATGGTGCACTTAGCAAAGTCATAGGTGCAATTAGCCTCCCCCTTTTATTATATCTTTTTAAAGGAATTGTTTTAGTAAATGATTTGATGACAGATTTCAAATCTCAAGATTATGACAGATTCAATGAAAGAGGCAAAATAGAGATGATGATGATAGAGACAATTGAAATTAATGGGATTTGAATTTTAAATGACAGTCATCTTCGAAAGATGTCTGAATCCAAGGTTTTCGAATTTTATTGAAATTTTGATATTTTAAATCGAAATTTCTTTCAAATCAAACACAAGATTGTGATTGAATTCAATACCAAATCCCTTCATATTCTATCAAATCCGTCAAATCAAATGGGTCCTTAATCTAAAGAAATCATGAAAAGTGCTCCTATCTATATAAATGACATCAAATTAAAATCTGTTTGCCTTTCATTTGGTGCTATTATGGTTTATTGGTTTTCTGACGTATTTTCTAAATCTCAATCATATATATTATCCTGACAAAAATGGAAATGGTAAAGATGAGTGGGTAAAAGTTTAATATTTAAAGTAGATGGATCATATCCATAATAAGTAATAAGTAGGAGGGTGAAAATGAAAGATACGTCACTAGGAGCGGAATTGCAATGTGATATGACACTCCGCGCACTCATGCTTATCTAAGCTCTCACGTGTCACTTGTGTTGCTATTTACATTTTTATGGGTTGAGTTTTGCTATGAAACCAAAGTTATAATAATAAAGGTAAGAAAAGATTTTTATCTTTGAATCAATCATAATTGAAGATTAACATTAATGAGATGTATTGGATTAATTCGTTTCTAAAAAATAATTTATGGGTTGTTTTAAGATTTAATGTGATCCAAAGTTCAAATTTCTTCTTATACTTTTCAACTTAACTATTTTTCTCACATGATCTTTCATCTTGCATCCATTTAATTTATGCCTCGTGATTTTATTATAAAAAGGTTCAAATGGACATTTATAGAAAGTTTTATTTATAATTGCCCAAAAAATATCGGGATGAATGAATCCACTATGGTATATATTGTGGCATGGCTATCGTTTCATTCTTTCATCGTGGTGTAAAAAGTTTTATGGTCATAAAAGGATCACCGTATTATTTTGTTCCGTGCAACTGTATATTCATTGAAACTACAATAATAACACAAGTTTCTCTTGTTTGAATTGGTTTGTACGTTGTATTATTTTTTTTTCTCACCTTTTGGATGTCATTTGAATCTCATTTATATTATTTCATTAGTTTTTAACTATTAATTTCATGTTTATTATATTTTTGAAAAAAATCGTCATAAAAGACTCAAACACTGGACTTTATATGCAAAAAAACAAAAACTAACAAGCAAACCAATGATAATTTTATAAATAAATAACTTCGTTTTTTATAATCAAATGATATAAAAACATTTATTAATCCGTCTCTAAACTATATATGAGATATGTTTTTCATAAAAAAACATACTCTAAGTAAAATGTTTGTTTAAGGTAAAATTGATGATTATTTATTTTATATATTTAATAAACAACTTTCTTTCAAAAAAATAAAACTAAACAACATAATATTAGAACTCTTTTTTTCTTCTAAATTAAGATAAAAGACTCTCATTCTTCAATAAAATAAAATAAAAGATAAAACACTCTCAAGTTACATAAAAAGAATAAGCAAATTAGTTTTTGCTATATCTTATTAACTCTGTAAAAAAAACTCAGTTAAGTAGAAATCATTTTGTTTTTTTTTACTTTTTTTCATTTTTTTTGTTTGATTAAATTATTTTGTAATTTTATACTTTTTATATAAATTTCAATATACACATCCTTAAAATATGTGTACAATCTATTGATGCACCTAACCCCCACCCCAACGCAACCCACATCTTAACCGTCAGATTCATGATCGGCGGTTACAATAGATATGGGGCTCAATATTTTTAATTAAAAAAAACAGAAAAATAAAAATAAAATAACCACCGATTATGAATCCAACGGTTAAGATGTGGGTTGCAAGAGTTGCAACATTTTTCAGGGTTGCAAAATATCCTTCCTCTATATATATATATATATATATATATATATATAAACTTGGATTTTTATTTAAACACCTAGGTTCTAATAAAAACGTATTGTGATTAGACAAAAACATTTGTCCCATAATAAAAATTCTTATAAAAAATTCAAGAAAAACCTAATAAAAACCTTGGTTATAAATGCTTTAACAAGTAACAACCACAAAAATCAGAAACATAATTTACCCTAAAGGAAAACTTCTTTTACGAGTTAGTTCGTTCACAGGTGTCTTCACCATAGTTTTCCACACAACACGCACTCAAACTCCTTTCACCCAAGAACACTTCTTGGCACCTCAAACCGACCACAACACAAAACAACAAATTTAAATATGTCAGCAATTAATAAATACGTAAATAAAAAATAAATTAAATATATTTTATGAAATTTATAAAATCAAAGCACATGCATATATATAGATAATGAATCGATTCATTACTATCATGATGATCACGGAATTAAACTCGATATTATATTATATTATATAACTAAAATTGAAAATGGATAAAAGAAGGAAATTAAAAGGAGTAACAACTAGCAGCTGAAGAAAGGGTTAGGAAAAAAATGGTTTAAATTTTTTATTGAGATATAAACAAGTATTTTGACGATAAATTTATTAGAAAATATTGAAGTTAATTAAATGGGTTGATGATCACGTATCATATATTAAACTAATAAGGATTGGTCGTATTATGCTTAATATGAAACCACATCATTATTTTCGGTTTTTCTTTTGATATATAATAATTCATTAATAAGTTATATATCATCAAACTTTGTAATTGACTCAAAATGATAAAAGAAAATATTGTGAGACTATTGATTATAAGAATGAGATGTATAATGACAATTGTTTTGTCATAATATATCGATTATGAATATAAAATATTTATACTCACCATGCAAACACACTATTGTTACCTAGTTTTGTATAATTGCATAACTTTTTTTTAATTTCCTTATATTTGTTGTAATATAGTTGTTTGCAACTTTGGCAAAAAAAACCTCCTCGACCCCCCCCCCCCCCCCCCCCCCCAAAAAAAAAAAAAAAAAAACTATATATAGATGTAAGATCCCACATCGATTGAGAGGGCAACTAGGTTAACTTATAAGGGATAGGATACCTCCTCTATCAGACGCATTCTAAAATCGTAAGTTCAGGTGTGGACAAAGCAAATAATATCTTGTATCCTAGAATGTTATGATAACCATTTTCATCTATATTTTATATTTTTTAAATACCATATATTTATATGAATTTAGTTTTATACATTTTTTTCTTTAAAAGACAACAAACTTTTATTTACGAAAAAATTAAACACGAGTTACACAATAAAGTTTGGTCATTGCAAGGTGCAGTGACTAAAACCGGTCTAATGGGACAGAAAAAGGTCCAGAGGTTAAAAAATCATTTAATTTATAAAGAGATAAAAAAACGACACAACTAAAAAATATGATTTTGCAGAGAGATACGAGAAGTTCATTGAAAATCTTGTGCAAACCAACAATTTAACATTTCCACGAGATAAAATCCTTTTCACGATTAAAACATTTTGCAACTCTTAGGTGTCGTTTGTTTTTTAAGAGGTCTAAAGTCTGAAATCGTATTTTAGTTATAATTAATAAGAGGTGATGTGTCAAAAAGTCTTAATGATTCAGACTTAAGAGTCATTAAGAGGTATTTAAAAAAAAAAACCTTATAGTTTTTAATTCTTTCTTTTTTCAAAAATCAATTTTCCTACAATTTTTTATGTGAACTTGTATTAAAAAATTATTTGTATCTATCTTTAATTCTATTTTACTTTTTATGTAAGGATAGTATCTTAAGTTTTTTTAATATCTTATTCAGTAAATATCTATATAGTTAACTAGGGTGCGTTTAATTTGAAAACCAATCAATTCGTGGAAACTTTGCAAACCACTATTTTAGGAAACATTTTGTTAAATTTCCTAATCTAAAGTCATGATTTTAATAAATGAATCTTATCATCTCCATATATATCACAATCATTATTAATGAATCATAATAGTTTTCCATAAATATATATATTGTTTCCTAAAACAATGGTTTACAGAGTTTCCACGAATTGATTGGTTTTCAAATGAAACGCACCCTAGTTAACTAATAGTTTAATTTTTATGGATTTATATATTGTACTTTGTAGAAAGTAGTAGGGAATTATCAATTTAAATAAATAAAGAGTAAATTACAAATTTCATCCTTGTGGTAATAGAAATTTTTGGATTAGGTCCCTCAAACAAAATAATTACATGTATGCTCACCATGGTTTCACTTTAGTTATGGATTGAGTCCCTCAACCTAACTCTACTAACAATTGCTCCATTAAGTCAGGGGTAATATTGTCATTTTATCTTTTTATATAAAAACATAAAAAAAATTAATGTGTAATATATATAAGCATATATTTTAGTAAGGCAGTGGTAGCTAAATAACGTGCACTCAAAACGTGGACATTGAGTTTCCCGGCGTGGACACAAGTATATATCAACACTGGGATCGCTACAAGTAATAAAATGGTACAAGTACCGAGTATCGTACCCACAGAGACTGGACTTACTGAGAAATACTGACTTTCATGAACTTTTTGCACAAGTTTCGAGTTGGGGAAAATATTTATTTGATTGTTGAATTAATTCTAAGAAAATGCGAAATGAACTTTTTATAATTAAAGAATGGGTATGGGTGTAAACGTTCCTTGAGACAAACGTAGTAACAAAATGGTCGGGCGCTTTGTAGTACGGAAAATCTATAAAAAGCTCAATCTCTCGAAAGTGGATTTTTAAAGACCGGTCCTACAAGATGCTCGCAAAGTGTCCATCGTTACCAACTCTTAATCTTGCCGATTTATCTAAGTTTGACTCTAAACGTCAAAGACTTTCTCAAATCCTTGTTGCATCACTTAAGCCGTATTTCGGATCCGCCCCTCTCGAAGTCTAAGATCTAATATTAACACTTCAAAGTGATCGGCTTATCCGCATTGAGTTATGTCCCGACTCAAGTGACCAAACTTAAGAGTTAGTAATAATGGTCACACCCAAGTGTTGTCTACTAGTCCCAAGTTAGCTCACACCCACACCCAAGAGGTGCTTAACTCATAATTAAAGTAAGAGACATAAGAATAAAAGACAAGAAATAATTAAGAACTACTTGCATAAACTTAAATTACGAAAATGAAAATTAAGTACTTGAAATAAATTACAAGGAAAAGTAAAATACTAGAAATGTAAAGTGCTAGAAAGTAAAGGAATTGAAATTAAAATTACCATCTTCAAGTTAACAAGTAACTTGAAGATGAACTAAAACTAGAGCATTGTTGGTGACTTTCTTGGTGTTGGATGTTGTGGATTAGAATATGGATGAATGGTGTTGAAATGAAGAACCCAAGGCCTCCTTTATATAGGAAGTAAGAGAGAGAAAACCCCTTGTGAAGCAAGTGACCACTAGATCTTCGGGTGTCCACCGCAGGCACTCACTGCCCTCCTCGACAGTTTTCCCAAATTCTGCACAAAAATTACTTTTGATGCTATTATCATAACTTGCTTTAATTATAGACCAAAAGAAGATAGAAAAGAACAAAAGTGGGTATAAATAGGAAATAAGACACGGAAAAGAGTGATAAATAACACTCAGGAATGAGGGTTATCACATCCTCAAACTTGAACTGTTACTTGTCCTCAAGTAACCACAAACTAAGAAAAGAGATTTTACGGAAAAGGGAAGAACGAAAAATAATAAAAAAATATTTACCACACGGAGGGACTGTTGATCTTTGTCTAGCGGGAGTGATGTGCATTCTCCCATCCTTGACTTAGGTTCTGATGAAATTAATCAGTAGGACTTGAGGGTTAGTGTTTGATGGGTACGAATTTTTACTAGCTTCCTCAAACTTGAGCAATACTACAAAAGGATTTTATGTCTCTCTTTATTTTTCACTTTTGCGTATATTTTTTTTTAATCGCATTTCCCAAGACTTGTGATGTTTCATAAGTTCTATGTCTTTGGGTTATGCGTGTCTCCCAATTTTCCGAAGACATATTTCATCCCCCCACCCTTTATAATTTTTTTTTAAAATGATCAAGCAATAACGAATGATCATTACGAACCCCCCTCCTCAAATTTGAGATCTTCGATGTCCCCATCGATTTTCAAAAGTTATAGATATATATGGCTTGGCAAGGCATCAAAGGGTAACTGTATGGGCTTGGAATGAAGGGATGGCCTATATCATTTTAATCGCATCAGAAACAACAGTCATGAATGTAGAAATGCACCTGAAAAAGAACATGCTAGAGACAACAATGATTGAACAACATCCACAGATTAAAACAAACGCCATAAAGTTTAAGCAAGACACAAAAATGGCGCTACCAAAAGTTTGACAGCTCAAAAGTACCCAAAAGAGATAACACAAGAGATAATCAAGGCAAGAGCATGATAATAACATCAAAAGATTCACCGAGGAAACGGAGCGAGTACATCGGCCGGGAATCGAGGCAATGAAGTTGTCACCGTGGGGTTAATGTTAATCAGGATCCTTTGGAATGCCGAGTTCCACTCCCTTTGATATGTCCATATCCGAATCTCTCGTTCATGGAACTCGCGATGTTGCTCTTCCAAACCCATGGAGGATCCGGCTAAGTTCTGAACACCGGTTAGTACGCTTTCCCGCCCAACACCAGTGGGCACTCCGAATCTCAAGTGGATAGTGCGAGTTGCTCTACCATCCGGGTAAGGCAAACGTTGTTGCCGACGCCTTGAGTCGGAAAGTCTGCGAGGAAAATTCTCGTGCTACCTTTGCACGGATTGAAATAACTTCAACACTCATTGACATAATCAAGAAATCGCAAGTCGAAGCCTTGCTAGAAGAAAATCTCAAAGGATAAGTCATGGCAAAACAACATCTTTTGCTGACTGGAGATAGTCGAGGGGTGAAACTTTTCAATGGGCGAATTTGGGTGCCTAAGATTGGGGGTAATAGAGAACTTCTTCTCGAAGATGCCCACAAGTCAAAATACTCCATTCACCCAGGAAGCACGAAAATGTATAGAGATTTGAAATTTCATTATTGGTGGCCAATCATGAAGCTTGATGTGGCACGCTATGTGGAACAGTGTGTAACTTGTTTGCAAGTGAAGGCTGAACACCAAAGACCTTACGGAAGTTTGCAATCCTTGGAAATTCCGGAGTGAAAATGGGATCATATCACGATGGATTTCGTGACAAAGCTACCAAGGACCTTGAAAGGTCACGACGCCATTTGGGTTATAGTAGACCGCTTGACCAAAAGCGCTCACTTCTTGGCCATGCGGGAGACCTTGCCAATGGATAAATTGGCGAAGTTGTACATCGATGAAGTAATTTCCCGACACGGTGTGCCACTATCTATTGTCTCTGATCGGGATAGTCGGTTCACGTCGCATTTTTGGGACGGTTTACAAAAGGAATTGGGTACACATGTGAAGTTGAGCATGGCCTACCATCCTCAAACTGACGGCCAGAGCGAGAGGACAATACAGACTCTGGAAGACATGTGTAAGATCGTGTGTAATCGACTTTGGGGGTAGTTGGGATACGCACCTACCTTTGGTAGAGTTCGCGTACAATAATAGCTACCACTCGAGTATAGGGATGGCACCGTTTGAAGCGTTATACGGTCGCAAGTGTCGAACTCCCGTATGTTGGCTCGAGGCGGGGGAAAAGCAGTTCGCCGGACCTGAAATTGTGCAAGAAACGGCGGACAAGGTCAAGGGCATCCGCGAACGTATGAAGGCGGCCCAAGATCGACAGAAAAGTTATGCCGATAAGAAAAGACGACCCATGGAATTCCAAGTGGGAGATCGGGTTATGTTGAAGGTGTCCCCTTGGAAGGGAATTATTAGATTTGGGAAACGTGGGAAGTTGAGCCCCCGTTTCCTTGGACCGTTCACTGTGACTAAGCGGGTAGGACTTCAAGCTTATCAACTGGAACTTCCACCAGAGATGAAGGGAATTCATAACACGTTTCACGTGTGCTATCTACGGAAGTGTCTAGCAAAGGAGGAGAGTGTCATCCCACTCTCCGAGATCAGAATGGATGAGGGAAATCGTTGCGTTGAAGAACCTGAGGTGATTTTGGAAAGGAAGACGAAGAAGCTTCGTCACCGGGAAGTCACAATGGTCAAGGTTCAGTGGAAGCACCATCGGGGTGCCAATGTGACTTGGGAAGCGGAAGAGGACTTGAAGCGGAGGTACCCTCACCTCTTTCCATAGCCGAGATTTCGAGGACGAAATCTTCTCCAAGTTGGGGAGGATTGTAACACCCGCTATTTTGGAGTTGGGTGAAAAGTTGACCTTTACCCGAAGTTCAGGGGGGTAAAATGTAACTTGGGTTATATAAATATAAATCAAGTTTTAGATATTTTCTAAATATCACAAATCTGATTTCTAAAGAAATCAGAGAGAGAGAGAGAAGGAAGCAGGAGAAAAAGAGGTCGATCGATTTTCTCCAAATCAAGGAAGCGATCGTAAGAAGCAGACTATAAGCAGGAAGAAATCTGAGGTTATCTTAGCAGTGGGGCACGCCGGGATTGAGGGAGCGACCTTGGGGTCGTGAGTGGTCTTTTTGAGGATATCTAGTGACCATCGTCCAGTGATTTTTGAAGATATATTTTGGAAGGATAGCGACACCCGACCTTAATCTAGTTAATCAATTGTAGATTAGTAGGTTGTTGTTGTATGCTTCATTTATTGACCGTGTTTATGTCTAACCCATACTCCGTTTGGTATAACATTGTATGTTGGGATTGTAATACCTTATTCCGCAAGTTTAGTCTATTTCGGAATTTCGATTTTTATTTCCGCAAAATTTTTAGGGTGTTACATGAAACTTTGTCTGTGGCAACCTTTAAGTCACCGCTTTGACCTACTTGGATTCACATTTAAACCAAGCTAAGACTAGGATTGTCGAGAACTGGAGACCAATGGGAACAAGTTATGAGGTGGTGGCCGCCAGTGAGATCTTATCGAGAAAACATAGTGATGGTGGGAAGAAGATGGAGTCGTCGGAAATGGGATCAGGGATGTATGTGAAAGTGAGCATGCGTGGATCTCCAAATTTGAGGAAAGTAGACCTTAAAAACAAAAGCTATGGATAATTAATGGAGGGTTTGCAGAAGATTAGTGGTGTGCAAAACTCGACCGCACCCAAAAACCCTGAAAAACCGACCCGAAAAAATCCTGAACCACCCGATCATACCCGAAGTTCGAAGTCCGAATTTTAGGCCGGATATATCGGTTCGGGTAGGGTCTTAATATACGTCACCCGATCCGACCCGAAACCCGAAAACTAATAACTAGATATAAAATACTATTTTTAATACATTTTCTAAAACCTAATCGTATCTACTTCTCTTGCCTCTCGGTCTCTCAAGTCTCATCGTCAGTTTTCTCAATCCTCTCGTCTACTTTAATCTTTAATGTTCAAGGCTTCAACGCTTTCAATCATGGTGGATGTTGCACGAAAAGTTTTGTTCGAGACTTTGAATCTGTATTATTTTATAAATATAATAGTAAGATATATTAGACTTTTGTTTTCAAATTTTGTTAATTTAAAAAAAAACTGTAGAATTTACATGTTTCAAGGTTCAGTTTTTTTTTTCTTTTTGCTGCACAATCACGTAAGACATGAGTTCTAGAATAAAAAAATTGGATATACACGAAATCCGACCCGATATATATATATATATATATATATATATATATATATATATATATAACATTATTTTTTGTGTTTTTAAAGAAAAAAAGATAAAATGACAATAATACCCAGACTTAATGGAGTAGCTGTTAGTAGAATTAGGTTGAAAGACCTGATCCATAACAAAAGTGAAACCATGGCGACTATATATGTAATTATTTTGTTTGAGGGATCTAATCCAAAATTTTCAATAACCACAGGAACGAAATTTGTAATTTACTCATAAATAAATAATAAGAGTAAATTGCGTTTTTGTCCCTGTGGTTTGTTAAAAATTGCATATTCCATCCTTGTTATTTCAAAATTTTGGTTTTCGTCCCTATGGTTTGCAACTCATTTGATTTTCGTCCCTGAGGCTAATTACTACTTTTAAGTATGAGGGACTAAAATCGAAATGAATTGTAAACCATAGGGACGAAAAAAACAATCAAGTTTAAACCATAAGGACGAAAATAATAATGAAGTATAAACCATAAGGATGACAATCATAATTTCAAAATTATAAGGACTAAACTTGAAATTTTCAATAAACCATAAGGACGAAAAATGTAATTTATAATAATAATAAGAGTTAATAATAATAATAATAATAATAATAATAATAATAATAATAATAATAATAATATACGGTGGCGTTAATGGATTATAAAATTTGACGACCAAACATTTGTATGGTAGTACCATTTTATTTGTATTGTCTATGAGAACACATTGTCTTGAACCCTATTTCGAAAAATTAATTCTTTTTTACCGACATTTATTTATTTTTTCATATAAGATCTCATATTGATTGAAAAAGGAAATTAAGGGTCGTTTACCCAAATGCTTACCTGGTAACCGCTTACCGATAAACTCGACACACTAACTTACTTTACCGGGTAAGATTGTGATCCTCACAATGGTATCAATATACAACAATTTACCCGGTAAGCTCTTACCCGGGTAAGAGTTGTCACTCTTACTTACCGGGTAAAACTCTCTATTCTTATCATCGCTCTTACCGGGTAAGATTCTTTGCTCTTGCCATATTAATCGGATAAGGTAAATGCCCCGGTAAGTGCTTACCGGGTAAGTATTTTGTAAACGTCCCCTAAGATTGCCTTATGATGAAATAGAAACCTCATTTATAAACAAAACAAACAATATTATAATTGTCCTAGAATATTAACAACATGCGTTATAGTTAAATAATTTTGCTAATGGAATGGATGCATGCATGACTTTTTTTTCCTCTTACTTCTAAAATTAAAAAAACGACATCATATTTGCATTCAAATATTCAGTAAGTTCGTATAAGGAACGATAGTTGGGATAATAAGAGTTAAGGTGAAAAATGTAGTTCATATTAAGTAATTAATGACCAAAAACCTAAAAGTTAATAATCGATTTCATATCCGAAAATTTGTACCGACTTAACGTCGTGGGCAACTGAATCACGACGGTAATACAATTTCTTACAAGTATTTCCGCAATTGTATAATTTGATGCGTAGCTAACTTTTGAAAAGGATATAACAAAAGTTTAAAATGATGTATAGAATATAAACACAACTATGATAAAATGTTCATTTTCCTTGTTTATCTTTATTCTATTACAAAGAAAATTGACACAATCAGTTCGTTACATGTTGACATAAGTTATATGAGAGACAAATATTATTATAATTTACATCGCAATCATGACAAACTAATAATTGGTTTCTTTATTAAGAATTTTGTTTTCCTTTTAAAAGTACTTGATCATTAATTATGAATTAAAGGGACAATATATCATGAATGATACAAAACATTGCTAATGATGGTTTTGGTTTTCTGAAAATATAATACTACTGTTTTGATAAGTTTGGTTTGTAAATTGTAGTATGTTTTTATTTAGTAATTGATTATATTATATTGACAACTTTGTTTTTATTCTATAAAATATTCTTTATTTTCTATTTTGTTTTATAAGGCTGTCTAAAATAACCAACGATATAGAAATGGATTGTTTATGAAAACCACCAATCTATTAGAAGTTTTTTATATATTCTTCCATAATGGTACGTAAATTGATCGAAACCATGAAAAAATCACAAAAAAATGAACTGATAATCTTTTATGGAGGTATCCATTTTCCATAAACACGACATTCCACTTTTTATAACGATTAACAATAAAAACATCAAATGATATACCTTGATTATGTAATTAGTGTCAAGTTATATTATTTGCATTAATCTCAGGGGAGGAACACAAGCTTTTCAACCGTAGGGGCCGGACTGAGGGATAGACCTAAAGAAGGGCAACCGATGGCACGTGCCACCGTATTATCTCTCCGCCGAAAGGTTAAAAGTTTTATGTTTATGAAAGGTGCAACCGTATCGTTTTAAAAGGTACCACCGTATGATATTCAAAAGTTGAAGAAGGTGCAACCGTACCTTGTAATCAACCAAAAAACCAAAAAAAAAAAAGAACTCTTGAAATCAACCCAAAAAACCAAAAAAGTCCTTTGAAATCTATAAAAAAACTTAAAAATATCTCAAAATCTAGCAAAAAGCTATAAAAATCCATAGAAACGGTGGAATTAGGCTAAAAACACATCGGTTGATGAATTAAATGCAATTCTATCAAAAAACATAAACTCCACTTGACCGCTTCTATAAAAGTAGATTTCTTTTGCAACCTAAACTCTACTTGAAAGTTTAAATACCATCTACTTCTAATCTTCTATGTCTATCAAACAACCTAAATTCAATGGTAACTCAAATACCCAATCAAACAAATTAAAACCCAATCAAAGTAAAACAATTTCAAACAAATTTAAGCAATTAAACGGTTAAACCTAATCAAATAATTTTAAACAAAATCAAGCAATGACATTTTAAAAATTGAATAAAATGAAAAAGAACCTGTGATTTAGGGGTTGCTCTTCCTACGATATTTTGGAGGATTTTGCCCCTGATTTAGTTGTTGCTCTTTCTCTTCCATTGAAAAACACCTGTGACCAAGTCCCATGTCCCACTCACCGAGAGACTGAGAGAGGCAGAGGCTAAGGTTTAACCCCTAGATTCCACGGTTTGCTGAGTCTCGTTTGCTGTTGATCTGAGTCTCGTTTGCTGCTTCTGCTAATCTGCTTGCCACTGATTTCACCGTTTAACCCTTGGATTTCACTTTCACCACCGATTTCAGTTGCTAGTCGCCACTGACTTCATCACGAGAGTCAGAGTGAGACGCGCTGCTTGCTAGTTGCTACCGAGTACCGACCAAGTGCTATCGTTTCATCAGGTTTGAGTTTGGGCTTGACTTAAATTAAAAAAGAAGAAGAAGGAAACGCGTGGTTGAGATACGAAAGAAGGTGCAGAGCCAATTGTTGTGATGCGAGGATGAGATTCACACAAAACCAAAACTTTCTAACATCACCCTTTCTTATTTCTTGTTGCCAATGTAAAACCCTAACCTGAAGAGTAGACTGGACTTTGAAGAGTGAGGGTCCCAAATATTTTTTTTATTTTTTTATGCTTCAAAAAATTTGGCTGCTAATTGGAACATAAAAAGCCTAGGACAGTGCCCCTGATAGCCCTCAAGGTGTTCAACCCCTGATTAATCTAAAGAGTTCTTTATTTGGTTTTCCATTAAGGGGGTGTTTACTTGTGGCTTAATTATCTTAATGACAAAAGTGGCTTATTCGCGCAGATGTTTGTGGTGTTTACTTGTGGCTTAATGGCATATTCGCACAGACGAATACGACTTATTCGCTTAGTAGGGAAAGTAGTTGTTGTCCCCATTAAGCCAATCTTTGGACAAATATACCCCTCTAGGGAGCGCTCCTTTAAGAAAAAGAAAAAAAATCCCCTCTTTTCTCAAGCACGCTCCTTCCTCATTCTCTCTTCAAACCCTAGTTGATTCTCGTCTGATTACAAGAATGTGCTTATGGTGTCGTCCACTTGCAATCCCTCTTGTCGTCGTCAGCCGCTGGTCGTCATCCACAGCGCTTCTCGATTCCGTTTTTGATTTGGTTCCAGATTTCCGTTTTCCATTTGGTTTCGTTTCTGAAGAAATGCTCGATTTGGTTTTCGATTTGGTTCCAGATCTGCAGATCAACAATCTGTGTACTTTTTTTTGTGTGGATATTGCGTCTTTTGTCAATTTAGGGTTTGAATAAGGGGTTTTTCAACAATTCTATGTTTCTTTCTTTTGTGGGATCGGATCGATTTAAGGTTGGTGTTGATGATATCAATGGAGGTCTTGATTTTTATTCTTTTGGGTGTGGTATGTATCTGAGATGAGAATCTAGGGCTTTAAAATGGGTATTTCTTTTCCTTTTTCATTTTGGGTATATGAAATTCTTCCCAAAGTACCCTTTTCCTAATCATACTATTTCCCTTTTCATTTTGAATTCATTTCCATGGATTTTCGAACATGTTTACCAAATGTTAAAAAATGTTCAAAGAAGATAAACAACAGTAAACAACATCACATTTTTGTTTGAGGGGTAGATCGGTCATTTTTATCATTCAAACCGCTGATTCAGTTAAAAAAGTAAACAACACCACATTTTTACCAGACAGACAAATTTATCCGGACATGACTTAACGGAAAATTTAGTAAACATCCCTTAAGTCCTGTATAGATAAAGTTGTTTGTGTGGATTCATCTGTCTGTATAGATTGGAAATATTTTTATTTGGGAGGATTTTTCATAAATGGAAGGAACATGTTTTTTAATTGAGAGGGGCATGTTTGGAAATACTTAGCTTCCCACATAAAGCTTCTTCTAGAAACCTAATGAAAAAATCATTTTTTTTATTTCATTAAACTACTACCAAAAGTCATGTATAGACTGAATAAGCTATAAGTTTCATTAAGCTTTTTAAGCTACTAATAAACAGACCCTAAGCCAGAATAAACCAAAGTAACTTAATGTCTATGTGTTTAGCATTGAAAACATAAAAATGTAGAACCCAATAAAGTAATTTGAATTTTTTATGGTTTCAAAACTTAAAACATCATATAAGGAAAACAATAGGCATTGGGTGGAGGAGGAAACAAAATGGTGGCGACCATAATGGTGGTGGGGGATGTTTAAAAATATTTGTACCATACAAGTCAATTTTTTTTTTGAACGGCATCAACACATATGTTCCCGGGGTATTCGGGCTCCCACTTAAGGGTGCCACCCGATTAATCCCCGGTGACCATGGGTCGGCCCAATTAAGGGAACACGGTCCCATGATCGGATATTGCCACATGCTTGCCACGGGGTTTGAACCCTGGTAGTCAGGGATACCATCCACTGACCCCCCAAGAATGTTACCTTGCCACTGGGCTAAACATGTTTTGATATCCGATCAATACACATATTATAGAAGTCAACTAATTATGTAATGATTCGGATCAGTTATTGTTAATTAATAGACTAATTTAATGTTTCTGAGAATAAATGGAATTTCTGAAAGTTGAAGATGAAACTCGAGATCATCTAGTTTAAAATGATATTTGGTTCATGGAATCGAAAGTGGTTGGAATGAAATTTTTCTAAGAGCAAACTCAATTCTCCTATTTTGTTCATTCTTCTTTTTTAGACATAAGAATCTTTAAAATCCATTGAATTCAACCAACTTCTTGATTTATCATTCGTTGGATTGAGGAAAGATTTTAACTAAATTCCCTTCTAATCTATTATGAAAAGGCAAAAACACCCTTCTTGGGAACATGGGAAATCAATATATTTATATATGGGTCTTCATTTGAGATCCTTCTAATCCGTGAGATCTATTTTAATTCACAAATAATACTCCTTCCATCCCATAATAAGTGTCCACATATGACTTGACACATAGTTTTAGACATGTATAATTATTACACATTTTTGTTATCAAATGATATTTTTACTCTTATTTAATTTCTCTCTCTTCATAACATTTATATGTTTGTGCATTAAGTAGGGGTAAAGATGAGAATTTAGTTATCTACTTTTTGAAAGTGGACATTTATTTTGGGACAAATATAAACAGAAATATGGACATTTACTTTGGGACGGAGGGAATATTTATTTACGGGTTATTATAGAAACATTGTGCTTTTAGTAATTTTGACTAAATAATTTAATTAAGGGACATTGTGGGATTTTGTAATTCTCTCTCTCCTTTCGATCCTATATTCTCTCCTCTCTTATCTCTTATATCTTCCCTCATCTCTGTTCTTGATGTGTTTTTAATGTATACTGCAAGTATACGGGTTATGTAGCATACGGGTCGATCACAGAGAGGTGGCGTCTAAACACTAATAACTTAATAATCATGACATAACTATGCGAACCAGATAATTGATTTGAATATTAAACTAAATGCACATGAAATAAATAAGGTTAACGAAAAATGATACAATATGAAGCAATTAAAAGCAAACTAAGCAAAATAAATGTAACACCCTAAAAATTTAAACGAATAAAAATTCGAAATTTCGGCAATATAACGTCTAAAATACGAAGGTCCAATATACCCTGTAAACATAAAATTTATAACAAGGACAAACCCCAAGTTTCATGACAACTAAAACCCAATGAAGTCGGGATAGTTTGTACCAATTGTAGCTGCAAGAATAAGAGACATCACAGTACAACAACCTACTTAATCTAGAATGAATTACGACTAGATTAAATTTGGGTGTTGCTAATCCACCAAAAATCTCTCTTCACACGAATCCCCAAAAGACCGGCACTTCGAGATCTCCTATGTGCCTGGTTGACAAGCCCGACAACCCAAATTCCACCGCGGGTGGGATCTGTGAGAAAACAACAACCACAACAAGTGTTAGGACGAAACCTAGTGAGATCCCATAAAATATATAATTCACAAACAAGGATAACATAAAATAAGACTTGTGTTACCAAACTCCATTGCCATCGCCATATTAATCCCACTTGCAACAATGTTCTCGACCTGAGCAAAAACACACAAGAGATAACCCTTGAATCACGGGGGAGACCCGTTCCCATCAGGGTGACATGTACACGGGAGTGGATTCACCCATGATGTTAATGGATTACACCTCATGTCTCGGTCCTAGTTCCCATGCCATCAAGACATCATAACCTCAAACCATAACATTGCCTTTATTGCCTACTCCGTCGAGTTACACCTCAAGCTCTTACGGGACATTATTGTCTATCCATATCTAGAAGAGTTACACCTCAAGGGCCCATGCCCCTTATTGCCTACTCGCTAGTAAACCATCAAGACCAACAACAATAGGTCAAATAAACATACGCCTACTTCCTCATGCACAAGGAAATAGGGAACCACATTCTTATCAGGTGATCACATACTGATTAAAATTACACAACCACACATATATGTTTCACTAGTCAACTTATTGATACCATAACCATTAACAAGGAACTTTCCATTTTAAGACATTACTCATCACACCATTGTAGCTTTTACTAATAACACATTTCTCAAGCAATTATCCTTTTTACAAGTTATTGAACAAGTAACAATAATTTATATGTTCTAAATGACCAAATCCATGAAACCCTAGATTTTAGGTCAAGTTCTCAATAAATAGTTTATATATATATATATATGTAGGTGGTTATTATAAGCATTGTCAGGATCGAATTCTCAACAAGAATTATGAACACTCAGAAACAATATTAAAGAAGTTGCGGAAAAATACTTTAATATTCAATAAACAGAAAAACAGTATGAATCACAACTTGCAAACTTTACTTAATGATTCAAGTTACAAGCTTTTCACTCACAACCTCAATCTTGAAGAACAGACTCTTTCAAGACGAATTCTACTTCTCTAGAATTAGGAATGATGCCTTGAGGTTGATTCTCTCTAGAACAAAAACTCAGAATTATTCTCAAAAAATTACTTAGCTATTCTAAACAAATCTATACATATATTGAAGAATAAAAGATAATTACTAAACATAAAAAGATCTTCAAAATAATCTTCATAATTATCTTCAAGCTTTCCATGTTTATCTCCAGACGCGATCTCTTCAACATTATCTTCAAATTATCTCAGAAGCAGCATTAATGACTTGGTCACATCTTCAGTTCCCAACAATCTCCCCCTAACTTGACTTTTAGAAAGAGAAGTCAAGTTCTTCAGATGCTTCCAAAACTTTCATTGATTCAATCCAAGGTTAGGATCCAGTCCCATACTCTGATTGATAGTTCTCTGAATTAGATACTTTGCCATTTCTGAATTTGGTGCACAACCTAGCTTCTTCTTTAACATGGCATGAAGCTTCAGACTTGTGTGATTGTAGACCCTATCCACCAAGTAATACTCCATGTGAAAAGTATCCAAGGCAAATTCATAGACTCCACTTCTTTCATACAAAGTCCATCCTCTAACAACTTTAAACACATCTTTGATTATATGCTTTACTGCTTCTGGATTGAATAACATACACAAATACTCCATAACCAGCTTCACAATTGGTAACCCTGGAGCTTTCAACTGATCTGCATGTAACTTCATACCAACTTCAAACATCTCTTCTAAATCAGATCTTGAACATTCTCTGACAATTTTAGTCCATGTTGAAAACACATAATACTTCTCATCCTTTCTTTTCAGCCTGATATACTCCTTACCATCAACCTTCATAGTATCCCAGTAGATAACAGTAGACAAAGAGTCGTTATGATCTTTTAGGCGGGGAAAAGGTATTTATAGCTTGTGGATTATAAGCAGTATTAACCCTAAAAATTTAGTGAAAGCAGTATTAACAGTGAGCAGTATTAACTGAAAGCAGTATTAACTGAAAGCAGTATTAACCACTAGCAGTATTAACTAACTAGCAGTATTAACTGAAAGCAGTAGTAACCACTAGCAGTATTAACTAACTAGCAGTATTAACTACTTAGCAGTATTAACTGTGCACTGGCAGTGTTAAAAATGCACTGGCAGTATTAAAATGCACTGGCAGTATTAATCATACTTACACTTTTAAGGTTGTGATGAACTGAGTACTGCTATACATTTCCTGAGAAAGAAGATTAGTAACACCAAGCATAAACTATATACAGGTATTGAACCACTTTTTAAGTAGGATCTTATTCAGAGTTGATCATTCCCACACTTGTTACCAAGAAAGTGAATCTACCCACATCAAAGGCTTTGGTGAATAGATCAGCAAACTGGTTATCAGTATGAACTTTTACAACTTGAATAAGCTTCTTTTCATTGCAGTGTCTTATAAAGTGATACCTGATCTCAATGTGCTTTGTCTTTGAGTGCTTGACAGGATTATTAATAATGCTAATAGCACTGCTATTATCAATAAAGATTGGAGTGTGTAGAAAGGTTACCCCATAGTCCAGCATTTGATTCTGAATCCATAAGACTTGAGAACAGCAACTTGTAGCTGCTATGTACTCTGCTTCTGTTGTAGATGTGGACACTGTGGTTTATTTCTTGCACTGCCATGATACTAGTCTTGCACCAAAAAACTGGCATCCTCCAGAAGTAGATTTCCTGTCCAAGTTTGCTCTACCTAGGTCACTGTCTGAGTATGCAAGTAGGTCAAATGATGAGTCATGAGGATACCAAAGTCCCAATCTAGGTTGCCCTTTGAGATATCTGAATATCCTCTTAACAGCTTGATAGTGTGATTGCTTTGGCCTAACTTGAAATCTTGCACACACACAGACTGGAAACATTATATCTGGCCTAGAGGCTGTAAGATACATGAGAGAGCCAATCATGGATCTATAGTGATGAACATCCATATCCTCCCCCTCAAGATCTGCTGTTATCTGCTTGTGTGTCTCCATAGGTGTGCTGGAAGGCTTTGAGTCTGAGAAACCAAACTTGGTTAGAATGTCCTGCACATACTTGGACTGACAGATAAATATACCATCTGACTTCTGTTGGACTTGGAGTCCAAGGAAGAAAGTAAGTTCTCCCATGGAACTCATTTTGAACCTTTGATGCATTAGTTCCTCAAACTCCTTGCACATATTGTCTCTTGTGGATCCAAAGATGATATCATCCACATAGATTTGGACCAACAAGATGTCCTTCTTCTTTCTCTTGATGAACAGAGTCTTATCAATGACTCCTCTTTCAAAGCCATTTTCCAAGAGATAGGATGACAGAGTGTCATACCATGCTCTTGGTGCTTGATGTAGTCCATAAAGTGCTTTCTTCAGTTTGTATACTCTGTCTGGATAGCTTGGGTTTTCAAACCCTGGTGGTTGACAGACATATACTTCTTCCTCAATTGAGCCATATAAAAATGCACTTTTTACATCCATTTGATAGACTTTGAACTTCATATAAGAAGCATAGGCCAGGAACAATCTAATTGCTTCTATCCTAGCCACTGGTGCAAATACTTCTTCATAATCTATTCCTTCTTCTTGTGTATACCCTTGTGCCACCAACCTTGCTTTGTTCTTTATTACTATTCCTCTCTCATCTCTCTTATTCCTGAAGACCCATTTTGTGCCTATTGCTCTTTGACCTTTAGGAAGGTCTACCAGATCCCAAACATCTTGCAGCTTGAATTGTAGCAGCTCTTCTTGCATGGCTTCTATCCAACTGGAATCTTTCATAGCATCATAAGCCTTCTTAGGCTCAAGCTGGGATAGAAAGCAAGAAAGCACTGTATGTTGTTGGTCTTGCATATCTTGCAGCCTGCTTTGATTTCTAGTCATGATAGGAGAAGAGATATCTCCTATTACCAGCTGAGGAGGATGATTCTTTTGTGTTCTTGTTTGATGACTAGGTTCTTCATTGAGTCCTACCTCTAGATTGGAGTCATTCAACTCAACTGAGGTGATTTCAGCAGCTACTTCTAGTTCTTTATTTTCTTGACTCTCCTCATCTCTTCTTTTTTCTTCACTCTGATTTGGTTCAGTAGATGGCTCCTTTTCACAATCTTCAACAGGATCCACTGTAGGTATGGGAAAAATCACAGACTGAGGTATGATGTTGTGTGATTGTGTAATTCCTGAATCTGAGCTTCCTGATCCTGCATTATTATCACTACTGAAACCCAAAGAGTTAGTTAGTGAATCAATGTCAAACAACCACTAAGGACCTGAACCAATTGGATTAGGTGTGTTCTCAGTGCATTTGACATTGTCACTTTCCTCAATTATTCTAGAAGAAGTATTAAAAACTCTGTAGGCCTTACTCTGAGATGAACACCCAACAAGAAATCCATCATCTGCCTTGCTATCAAACTTTCCTAAGTGAGATTTGGTATTGAGAATAGTACAAGTACACCCAAACGGTTTAAAAATCCAATAAAGGGTTTTCTATTGTTTAAAAGCTCATATGGGGTCTTGTTCTTTGACTTGACCACTAGAACTCTATTTTGGACATAACAGGCAGTATTAACTGCTTCAGCCCAGAAAGTAATTGGCAGTTTTGAATCAGCCAACAGAGATCTAGCAACCTCTATTAGTGTCCTATTCCTCCTCTCAGCAACTCCATTCTGTTGAGGAGTCCTAGGGGCACTATATTGTCTCTCAATACCTTTTTCTTCACAAAAGGTGTTTAGATCAAGATTTTTAAATTCAGTTCCATTGTATGATCTAATGACTTTTACTTTTTGATTTGTTTGGTTTTCAATTCTTAGGATAAATGATTTGATCAGTCCACTTGTCTCATCCTTAGTCCTTAGAAAATATACCCAAGTAAATCTAGAGTAATCATCAACAATAACTAAGCAGTATGATTTCTTGCCTATACTCATAACATTTGTAGGACCAAACAGATCCATATGTAATAACTGGAGACAAGAAGAAATTGTATTTAACTCTTTGGACTTATGTGAAGTTTTGTGATGTTTGCCTTTAAGACAAGCAACACAATGATCATCACATGAAAAGACTTCTGATGGTAAACCTCTTACAAGGTTGTTTTTAACAAGTTTGTTCATTGTCTTGAAGTTCATGTGACACATCCTTCTGTGCCAAAGAGAGGATTCATCCACAGAAGCTTTTGAAACAAGACAGTTCAGGGATGAATCACTTGAAACATTGTCCATATCAAGACAATAAACATTTTCCTTTCTTGGAGTTCTAAGTAGTATCATGCTTTCATCAACTACCTTGAATCCTGGAGCAAGGATCATACATTCTGTATTGGTAAATAATATACTATGTTGTTTGTCACAAACCTGTGATACACTTAACAGGTTGTACTTTAACTGATCAACATAGTAGACATCCTAAAATGTCATCTTACCTTTTGTAACATTACCTTTTCCACTTATTTTTCCACCTGCAAGATTGTCTCCAAATGTAACATGTCCTCCATTGATATTCTTGAAATCCTGAAGGCATGACATGTTGCCTGTCATGTGCCTAGAGCAACCACTATCAACATGCCAGATGCTTTTCCCCTTAAGTTGTTGGTTGCCCTGCACATAAGATAAATCAGTTAGTATTGATTAGGAACCCAAGCCAAAGTGGTCTTGGGTACCCCTTTCTCATCAAAATATTTACATTCCTTCTTGACAAGATTTTTAAACTTTGACTCCTCATTGCTGGAGTACTTTGTCACAATAATGGGTTTGGATGCACATTTGCTAGAAGCAGTACTGGTTTTAGAAGTACTAACTGCATTAGCAGCACTTGCATGCTTAGCAGTACTAACCTTGTTAGAAGTAGTAACTGTGTCAGCAGCAGTAACTGTGTTAGCAGTAGTAACCTTTGAAGAAGTACTATCAGTGTTAGAAGCATTAATATTCTCAGCAGTACTAACACTGGTAGCAGCAGTATTGCTTCTGGCAGCACTATCCCTGTCAGCAGTACTATTTGATGTAGCAGTACTAACAGTTTTAGTGCTTCTAGGCACCCACATTTTAATACTCTCTTTTAAAACCTTTTTCTTCATGTGGCCTTTGGTTTCAACAGATTTCTTAGCCACATGTTTCTTTCCAGCCTTCCTATAACCAACAGGTTTTTGCACAAATCTTTGAAAGTTCATCTTTTGGTTAATAGGGTTAAAGAAACAGTGCTTAGCCAAATGATTCAACTTGCCACATATGAAACAAGGTTTTGGTCTGATTATTTTACTCAGATCAACTCCTTGTTTCTAAGCCCATTGATTATTCCAGTTTCTTTGATTACCTCTCTTTGTACCAGAATTTAGGCTCTCAGTTTTATTGCAAGCACACTGTTTACAAGGGCCAGGATTCACAACAGTGGTCTGTTTGTAATGGACCTTGTTGGCCTTTCCTTTGATCTTTTCTATCTCTTTAGACTTGACCCAGATCCTTCCACCACCCTCATTGGTAACAATGTTGTTTTCTAAGGGTATCTCTTTACTTATAGCATTGTTCCTATTCTCACTGGCTTCTTTCTCAGTCATATCCTCAACAACCACCTCATCCAAAGGATCTATCTTAAAGGCTTCCTCAGACAAGTCCTTTTTCTCCTTGGTCTCTAACAAGTCTGATGTAGGAGGGATGTAGTTGTTGTTGTAAGGAGGGGGTGTGTTTTTGTATCCAACACCAGGCTTCATCTTATCATGAATCTGAGCCTTTAGAAGAGAATCCATTGCTTTTGAAGCATATGAAAACTTTTCTACATCAAGCTTAACCTTAGCTAGTTCTTCTTTCAACTTCTCATTCTTTTCTTTGGACTTAGACAGTTTGATCTCTAACTCATTCTTTTCCCACTTCCAGTAGTTTGTGTCATAAGAGTGTTGAAGTTCATTGGCTTGGAAGCCTTTGATTTATTCTTCAAATCTCTCAACTATCAACACATAATCTCTTCTGTCCTTTTCTAATATTTTGAGGTCATCACACATGTTTTGGTTGTGATCCCTGTACCTTTTGACAGTGTCTATGCAAGATTGAGTACAAAGATTAGAAATTACCTCAGAGGGGAGATCAGACACCTCTGCCATAAGAGCTTGATTCTGAATGGCTTCCTCAGCTTGGTCACTCCAGTCAAACCCCATTCCTTGTTGAGAAACAAGGGCTTGAGCAGAGTTCTTGTTTTGATTGTAGCCTCCATTCTGAGCTTGTTGGTGGTTGTTATTTGTCACACCACTTCTACACTCTCTAGCAAAGTGTCCCTTCATGTGGCACTTATAGCATTCCACCTTTGTCTTGTCAAAACCAGCTCCATCTTCTCTTCTTTGAGAGAAGTTGTTCCTCCCAGCTCTTTTAATAAACTTCTTCACCCTCATAGATAATATGGCCATCTGCCATTTAATGTCCATCTCCTCCAGATCATCAGGGTGAAGTTGTTCCAGATCATCATTAATCAAGGAGTTGTTGCTGTGACTGGACAAAAAGGCTTCAAAGACAGTTTCAGTGCCTTTTTCTGAATTCACTCCACTAGCAGCACTAACTGCTTCAGGGTTGGCAGTAGTATCAGTGGATGCTGATAGAAGTGCAGCATTATGAATATACCCAGTAGGCTTCTTCTTAGCTTCTACCTCAGATTCAAAAACTCTTAGATCATTATACAGATCATCTAGTTCCTTCTCTTCCAGATTGTCACTCTGTCTATATGAGACAGTGTACATAGTCCATTCATCCCCAAGAGATCTGAGGAACTTCCTGTTGATATCATCTTGCTCCATCTTCACTCCAACAGTAGCCAGTTCACCAATAAGCTTGTTGAACCTGTCAAAAGTTTGAGTCATAGACTCATTCTTTGAAGAAGTGAAGTTCTCATACTGCTGTTTCAGAACATCCCTTTGATTTCTTTTGGTGCTCTTAGTTCCAGCAAATCTTTTCTCTAGAGCATTCCAAAGAATCTGAGCATCAGTGCAGTTGCAGAATTGATGCTGATATTCATTGGGGATGGCCAAGAGCAGAGTGCTCAAAGCCTTCATCTCTGTCTGTCTGATCTTCCTCTCACCATCTGTCTTTGGTGGAGGTCTTTTCCCATCTGGTCCAATCTGACCTTCAGTAGAGGGGCCATTCTCAATGACATCCCACATTGAGTAGTCAGTGAGGAGAATGTATTGCCTGATTCTGATCTTCTACATGTCAAACTCATTGGGTTTGAACATTGGAACCTTAGAGACAAGAGTACTGTTTGATTCTGCAAAGTTTTCCATGATGAATGAATGAATGTTTCTGAGAGAACCGGCTCTGATACCACTTGTCAGGATCGAATTCTCAACAAGAATTATGAACACTCAGAAACAATATTAAAGAAGTTGCGGAAAAACACTTTAATATTCAATAAACAGAAAAACAGTATGAATCACAACTTGCAAACTTTACTTAATGATTCAAGTTACAAGCTTTTCACTCACAACCTCAATCTTGAAGAACAGACTCTTTCAAGACGAATTCTACTTCTCTAGAATTAGGAACGATGCCTTGAGGTTGACTCTTTCTAGAACAAAAACTCAGAATTATTCTCAAAAAATTACTTAGCTATTCTAAACAAATCTATACATATATTGAAGAATAAAATATAATTACTAAACATAAAAAGATCTTCAAAATAATCTTCATAATTATCTTCAAGCTTTCCATGTTTATCTCCAGACGCGATCTCTTCAACATTATCTTCAAATTATCTCAGAAGCAGCATTAATGACTTGGTCACATCTTCAGTTCCCAACAAGCATTAAACATGAACAAGAGTATTTAAAAGTAAGAACTCACCAAATAGGGTTTGTAAAGTGAAATCCCTAAAAATGGAGATGGAGTCTTGAGGTTGAAGATGAAGGAAAGAAGATGGTAGGTCCTTGAGCCCTAGCCTTCCAAGCCTTAAATGATGCTCCCAAACTTGAAGAAATGAGGGGAAGTGAGTAATGAATGAGTCTAGGTCAGAATAAATGAAGAGGGAGGAGAAAAGAGTGTTTTTAGAGAAAGGATTTGGAGCTTTTGAGACTTGGGGCCGATTTCCCTTATTTTAAATCAGCCAGAGGTCACGCGCGGATGCCCGCGTGACTTGACCTGCGCGGAGAGTCACACCAAGGTCTGGAGTCGTGAGATGGCAATGCCCCGAGCGGATGGTGGCGCGGTTCAATCCGCGCGGTGAGCCGCACGGAACACTGTGGTTCCCCTTTTTCCCATTTCTCTGGCTCAAACGAATAACCCTAAAATAAGACAGGTTTTAAGGCAAGCTTAAGCACAAACACTAAACAGCAAGCGAAGCATAAATTTAAGGAAATACTTGTTTACTCAAAAATCGGGGTGTTACAATAAATGACAATTACAACTAAAGGGGCACTGGGTAACGTCAACCTCGGATTTTAATGTAACACCCCGAATTTTGGACCTCTTGTATTTGGGTGAAATCTTGTGGAATGTAATTACGATCATCCCAATCTGATCTTACTTTGTTAAAGGTTCGATTTTGGTTAAGTGTAGCATTTCCGAGAAGTCGGGCAGGGGCCTGGGGGCGAGCGACGACTGTGCCCCGCCGTGGCATAGTCGTGAGCCATCAACCACTCTCGGTACGAGTGGCGCGATAGTGATCGACGATAGTTCCGAGTCACAATCGCGATGGCAAGGTCGCGAGCCAGGGGACACCCACGGTACAATCACTGTGCCCGTGGCACTGTCGCCCTGGCAAGGTCGTGCGAAAGAGGCAGACGATATTTTTCTTAAAATGTGATTTTTGTGGGTTGAGTCCATTAATTGTGAAGTTCCAGCCTTGAGGTCGACCACACACACTTAAGGTGCGATTTTCACACACTCTCTCCCTTTTCTCTCTTCATTTAATGGTTGGTGGTTGAAACATTAATGTATGGTGATTATTAGGGTTATAAGGTTTTAGGAGCATTTACCCCTCCAAGATTCTAAGGATCCAAGTCTCATTTCCATCCACTTCTCCTTTCTAGGGGTTTCCTTCATTCTAGGGTTTTATAATACAACCCCACTTGGTGAGTCTTCTAAACCTTATCTATCTTACTTGTATTATTATTTGCTCCTATGAATGTTACAAGGCGTTCAAGTAAACTAAAGCTAGGGTTTTGTGTATTTAACATGTATGTGGGATTTGACATTTTGAGAACCATTTAACGTGTTTAGGACTTTTCTATGTAAGAAATAATGGGATAAAAAAATATTATGGTAAATGATCGTTCTTAAATTATGAGAAATGTAGACAACTATTCTTATCAGCAGTTAGAATTATTATACTAGTTATGGTCGCTATGTTGTCACACAAGTGGTGGGGTAGAGTTATATGCATGAAATGAGCTTCATTACGTCTTTGGAAATGAAATATGTGTTTGCATGAAAGATGTCATCTATAATTGATTATGGTCTAAACGTGGAATTTATGTCTAATTTCTTGTGCACGAGGAATTAGATGGTTCTTTTATCAAGTTCAATTGTTGGCCGTTGGGCCTTTAGCGAGTAGGCAATAGGTGACGCAAGTCTCCGAGTTATAACTCGTCTACTTTGGGTAGGCACCCATGTCCGTAAGTCCTTGAGGTGTAACTCGACGGAGTAAGCGCTAGAGGCATAAGCGGTCCGAGGATTGAGATGTCTTGCATGGCATGGGAACTAGGACCAGGATGTGTGGTGAAATCCAATAAACATCGCGGGTGACCCCATTCATGTGTTCTCATCACCCAAGATGGCACGGGTCTCCCCCGTTATTTGGGAGTTATCTCTTATGTTATGTACAGGAAATGATTGTTTATCCCAAATGGGATGTTGGCATGAGTCTAATCTAAGGGCGTACTGGTAACACTTAATTACTTCGCTAGCACTTCCTTGATAAAATGTGAACTCCTATTTATATCTCTAAGACTTTAAGCTAACACTTGTGTATGTGTTCATTGACTCACAGGTTCAGTTAGCGGTGTGCCTAGGGCACCTTGATCCGCCAAGAGCACACCTAGGAGCACCCATGGTTCGGGCGCTTTGGGATTTTTGAGAGAAGAGCGTTTTGGAGACATAGCAACACCCACATTTAATCTAGTTTGTCATGTTGTTCTAGATTAATTAGGTTGTTGTGTATTATGTTTCATTTTGCCGCTACTATTGTTGTTACAAACTAACCCATGTCGTGGGGTTTTAGTTGTTTATAATTACAGGTCCTAAATCCTTACTTTTAGCCGTCTTGTTGTCGAAATTTCAAGTTTTATTTTTATCCCAATTTTTAGGGTGTTACATTTAGTAATTGTGGGAATTCGTTAAACAAAACTACTTCAACCATCTTTCAAGGTGGAAAAGCTTTTCTAGATCAAGACACATATTTAACTTTTGCAATATATGTCCGTTGGAAAGAAACATTAAGGTTTAAAACCAATAATTTTCCCAATCAGCATCCCTAACTATTTGCATGTTAGAGCCCAACCAATCTCATGGCCCAATTGGTTTATTTATTATTAGGGTTATAGTGTAGATCATCCATATTTTTCTATAAAAGGAGTAAATTATGTTTTCCATCCCTGTGGTTTATTAAAAATTGCAAATTTCGTTCTATGGTTTTAAAATTTCGGTTTTGGTGCCTATGGTTTGCAATTCATTTTTATTTTCGTCCCTTAGGCCAAAACACTACTTTTTAGTATGAAGGACTAAAATAGAAATGAATTGTAAACCATAGGGATGAAAAAAGCAATAAACTGTAAATCATAAAGATGAAAAAGGTAATGAATTGTAAACCTTAGGGATGAGAATCGTAATTTCAAAACCATAAGGACTGAAATAGAAATTTTCAACAAACCACAGGGGCTAAAAACGTAATTTACTCGATTAAAAGAAATCAACCACATTCATGAAAGAAGCATAGACGGCAGCAGCTAGGCTGCTATATATTTCAAATTTAAGTGTTTCAAATCTAAAAGTTCAAATTTATACCTTTTAAATCGATTTTGATGGATTAATCTATGTGTAGTATGGGTTGAAGGTGATTTTGATGGATTAATCTATAAGGTTGATTTAGGTGTTGTCCAAATTTTGTAAAAATCGTAATAAATCACTCGTAGATCGGTTTGAGGTGTGTAATATGTCTTTGGAACCATTGAGATTCCCTTAACAAACTTTATGTTTTGAGCAAGAGTTGATTCAGAGTGTAAGTATGTCAAAAATCGGGTTTTTTAGGACAACACTGTTTCATGACGGGATTAAGTAAACCGTTTTCAAATATTCGTATAAATTGGTTTTAAATCTGTTTGGGTGATTCTTTATGAGTTGGAAAGTTTAAAAGGTTGTCTAGATATTTTATTTAGAGTTCTTTCATTGATTTGTTAATTACTTATAGTTGATCTAGGTAGCAAGACATTTGCGCAAGTTGGATAACAAAAACTAGGTTTAACATAACCTAGCCAGGTGAGTTCAAGTTGCTTTGTGAAAACGTTGTATATGCCAAAAATCTTCGGTCTAAAATATTAAAATGTCTTACTTAGTGTTTATCAAATGTGTTGCTTATTTGATGATATTTACATTTTGGATACATTCGATTTTCTAAATATTGTAAAATGACCACCTTTGGCGTTTTTGGACATTATGATAAAGAAATCATATTAATATGTTCTTTTGATAATTTATTGTATAAATGGAGGTCATTTGACGTAAATGCACTTTTAATGTTTTTGGTTTTATAAACGGTATGCAAAATGTATATTATTGAATTATAAACATTTTGGAATTATAAATGATATAATTTCTTTTGGAAAACGATTTGTCCCAACTCATTATAGGTTTTTAAGTTAATCATACTTTGGGGCATTTAATTGCATAAACGTTGGTCAAATACATTTTATTGTTCACGATGACTTTTATTTTACAATAAATGGTGTTTTTGAGCTATTGGCTCTTGGGGGACATTTATACGGTTTAATTTTGCTCTATATCGGGCCTTGGAGTTATATGCAGTTATGTCATATTTATTTGACATGGTACATGCTTTGAGTGCGTTGTCATTCATTTGAGGTCATGTAAATTTAGCTGTAATGCAATTGATCCATAGACATATGAGTCAATCTTTATTGTTTTAAATGAGACGGTTGTTCCCATGTTGTGGCCAGGAATAAGCATCGGGTCATCAAGGGCACTATGGCGTGGGCTCTAGTAGTCGAACATCTGCCATTGACTATTAGGTGTAATTTCTGAGTCAATTTTTTATATTGAAGCTAGAAATAGGCATTGGGTCATCGGAGGAAACTTGGTATGGTCTTATGGGAGTCGGATACTAGCCATTGGCCACATGGTGTAATTTCTAGTGAATAAGTGTACCTAGAATCATCGGGGGCCTCGTGTATGAATTGCGAATAACTTATCCCATTGGGGCCATTGATCCTCAGGATGAGCTCTATAACGTGTAACAGTGACCTACTTTTGTATTCCGCCACTAACCATGAAAATCGGGTCTCCCCCGTCACCGAAAGGAGTTGCTGGGTATTGAGTTTTATCCATATTTTCAGTGACGTTTTGAGTATGGAGTGTTCTCCATAAGTTATGATTTTGAGTATTGAGTCTTACTTATATTTTGATATTCTGGGTAATAAAGTTATATCCGAATTTCAATATTTGAGCATTAAACATTATCCACGTTTTAGGTGAGTATTGGTTTTCGAGTTCATATTTGGATTAACGTTTTATATTGGATTTGCATCATGAAAATGGTGGTTTGGGGAAAATGTTGCATTCATATTTTATACTTTTCATTTTAAAAATTGGGATTTAAATAACATTATTTCAGTTTACCATTTTATATAAATGATGAAAACTCTAGAATTCAGTAGGTGTTAAGCCTAATCCTTTTTATTTGTCGGCATATGCATCAAGTGGTACTAGTGTCGATATGAAGAAATGAGTGCTAGTTATAGGCACAAGAAGTAATTAGCAAACTGGGGCTTCTGCAGTTGGAGATAACGACCGTTGTTGGAGTTTAGTAACACCCGCCATTAATTTAGACTATATGTAAGGTCTGAGTTATTTAATGTTGATGTTAAATCTTATATTGCTATTATAGGTAATAAGTGTTGACTTTTAGAAAGGAATTATTCATTTGTTTGATGTATTATCAAAAATTTAAAATTAGTCACTATTTTCATATTTGAGAGTGTTGCACGTTTAGAGAGAGAGACGAGTTCAGGGGAAAACACTAAAAAAATGAAAAACCAGATGAAAAAAATATATTAGTATGAAGTAATTTATTTCGCTCGACTTTTTATTATATTTCGGGTTTTCCCGAATAAAAATAGGGGGTGATATATTTTTAATTTAAAAAATACTGTTGTAAATGTCCATGTAACCAAATCCGTTGAATCAACCAATCCAATGGTTGATGAAGATGGTTTTCCATTCAACCTCACTATATATACATATATGTGTGTGTGTGCACACACATTTGTGTACATAGATAATTTTTTTTGAAAGAGAATATATCAAGTAAACTTAAACTTAAAATATAATAATTAATCTATACTATATTATAAAGCACGGATAAAAAACTCTTAAATACAAATTACTAGGCATAAGGTACCATCATTTTATGCAAAATTTTAAAAATCTCTTAATTTACAAGTATCAAAACACAAGATACATATTACTAGTTTACTACTGCAGACTTCAAACACCCACCAATTTGGTATGTGCAGGACCTTCCTTTTATACAGACATTTCCATTATCACTATTAATTAATATATTTTATTACTATAAATTTGTTTTAATTATTAAATATATAAGCGATTATTAGATGTCATTAAAATATATAAGATAATCATTGAATTCTAACAAAATACTTATTTTTTTTATATAAAAAACATTATATTATTAAGACTAAATTAAACAAATTTATAAAAAGAACATTATCACTTTCTCAAAATCATCCAAAATCGTACTGTAAATCGACAAAAAAACAAAAAAATAAAATGAAACATTAAAATCATGATGTATCTCGCCGCATTGCGCGAGTACGCTTCTAGTATACATTAAAGTATAACTAGTTGTGTACCCGCACAATGCAGCAGGATGCACTTAATTTTGAAATCGACAACTCAAACTATCAATCCTGCCTTTTGTTTTGTTATTCTCTATTTCTTTCGATTTTATTTTCATGATTTCTAGTGATATTGAAATGATAATTGACTGATATAAAAATTCAAGGATGATTTGTTTGAATAATTGGTGATTAGGACGAAAAATGCAGAATTACAAAGTCTCCCAAAGCATAATAGTTGTTCTTAGCCTTAAAAAGTCACTTGTGCATTAGTTGTTTGTACATAATGCAATATTTAATGAACAAATAGAACCCAACACTTACGTTTAAAAAAGACGCATTTTACAATTTCATCTATAATCGTACAAATCCGTCTATGCATCCAAAATAATTATAAGTTGTCTAATTAACATTTACATTATTCAAATACAAGGAAAAGATGTACATAACTCCCAAACTAAATAGGATGTACATAAAACCCTCTCTTAGCCTCATCACCCATTTACCCATCACAATCCTTAGGCCCCTTCGAATCTGCAAAAATAACTAACTTTATAAATGCAATTTTTGTCGAGACATATGCAATGCTATAAGATGAAATAGAATAGCATGTCCTAAAGCTTTACCTATAAACTTTGTTATAATAACACCATTAATTAGACTAATACCATAGTTTTTGCATTCGTCCTTTAACCACGAAATAAATACCGAGCCCAAATGTGCTGAGAGATGTATTCCAAAGCGCATAAAACAAAAGAATAAAGATACTCAACCACAAGACTATACACCTGAACCGAACCTTCAAGTTGGATAAACAAGTGTCAATGCAATTGGTCAAACAATGATGTTATCACAAAGTAACAAAACGTGACACTTATTTTTTAAAGTAACAATATAAAACACTTATAGTTCATATAATAAATTACAACTTACAACATACAAGAAACCTATAAGGTAAACAGTAAAACAATGATATTATCGCAAAGTAACAAAATCAGAATCATATGTCAAAATGATGAACATAAAAATTGCAAAACAACTAAATAAATATCAAAGGAATCGAAGAAGATAAGAGCACAAAGGAGCAACTATACTCCAGGAGAAAGAAAGCAAGGACATCAAGTTATATACTTGTGTTGCATCACAACATTGAATACAAACCAGTAAACACTTACCCACAAGCTTACCCGGTAAACACTTGTCGGCTCATTTACCAGTAAACCGTTTACTAAATGCTTACCCGATAAACACTTACCGGGTCATTTACCTTTTCAGGTGAACTTGGCAAGGGCCGAAAATCTTACCCAAAAGAAGTAACACATGAATGATTGGAAACGATGAACACTATAGATAAATCTAACAACATATGAATATGTAAATCTCCATTTTGGAAAATATGTTGGAGATACAAAATGATATGTTCAAAATGATGACATGTATCTAACCTAATGCTTCTTGTTGCATTCAACTTGGACCTCAACTTTGAGCTATGAGAATTGTAGTTGTTCAAATTGCAGTCCTAATATTTATCAAGTACAACATGATTGTCCAAATAGCAGTCCCAACATTTGTGTATTGATGTTATCCAAATAGCAGTATTAAGGTAGGAATATTTAGAGGTAAAACATTGCATAAGACCAAGTACATTTAGTTTGCAACCAATCTGAAATCTAGTGTGAATGAAGAAAAACTTTCTGTACACTGATATTGATCACACTGTAACACCCTCAATTTTGGAAAGAGCAATTAAATTAAAATTTCAATTATACATAAATATGGATAAAATCTATCCTTACTAATCATCACCTCAATTAGAATTCTAGATTTAACTTCAACAGATAATAGGTCAAGTCTTGCATAAAGACTAATCAAAGGCGGGTGTTACTAAAATCCAATAACAGTTGCTATCTCCAAAGTGCGGAAGGCTTCACCGAGCTACTCTCTCCCGTGCAGGACTAGCACTCATCTCACCACGAAGTCTCTAGCAACAAATCCCAACCAAACCTGATACACATGCCGACAAATAAAAAGGTTAGGCTAACGCCTAGTGAGTTCAAGAGTTTTCAACATGAAACAAATATATTTGTTAAAGGTAAGAATGCAGTTTAAATCATTATCTTTCAAAATGATTTACTATAAATATTAAACGACTCATTTTCCAATAACACGCACCTTTAAAAACAAGCAACCGAACATGAACATTCTTTCGTAAAACAACTTCAGCCCCAAATTCACCCAAAACGTGAATAGTAGTTAAACTCCCAATTTATAAAATTGCAGATAAAACTTTATTTCTCGAAACACCCAAACCCGGGAGGGCATAATTCTCGACCCATAAATCACGAATAAAATTCGTATATACAAAACGTCACCGAAAACATGGATAATAAATTAATACCATTTAATAACCAAATAACACATTCCGGTGACGGTGGAGACCCGATTCCGTGGTATGTGGCGGAACACAAAGTTAAGCCACCTAGTCACGTTGTTGAACTACACCTCAGATCGTAATTGTATTGCCTGCTCTACCGAGCTACACCTCCATTCAGACTTTATTTCAAGTCCCCAAAACACTGTATCCTCTATTGCCTGATCCACCGAGCGACACCTCAAAGATGCATGATCTTATTGCCTGTTCGATCTCTAGTGGAGTTTCATCCTCAGGGTACTCATTCGACCCATAGTGCCTACTCCCTAGCATTCAAGATAGGAGTCACAACTCCTTACTTGATAACTCCTGATGTCTAACCCTCGTGCACAAGAATTAAATACTCAATCACAAACCTCATGGTCCCGAAGTACAACGCATAAAGGTTCCTCTTCGCCAAACAACCGAGACGACATTAATGCCAACACGACATCATTTCCCAAAGTGAGAATCCCAAGAGTCCTCACCATTAATTACGACTGACTTACATGCCTATGGATCCAATGCATTACAGTCTAAGATACATGAATCCAAATGAATGACACACGCACTCAAACATGTATTCTCCAAAATAAAGCGCAATAAACATAACACTCACCCAAAGCTCATCTTTAATCTATTAAACCGAACAAATGTCCCCAAGACTCGGTGATTACAAAAAACGAGCCTTAAGCCCAACCGACAAATGACCATATGCTAAAATCCACAAAATGCAATAAAATGCAACCGACCATAACTATGCAACCACATACTCCAAAAATGTATGAATACAATCCAATATTATTTAGATTTGAACAAATCATTTTCTAAACAAGTTTATAACCACATAGGTTTACAATGTCCGAAAAATTAATGTAACACCCTGATTTCGAAAAGGTATCCTTTCAAGTTAATACAGAAATCGGTATTTTAAGGGAAAAATAAGATATGGGATTTTGGACTTGAATCCTAGATTTTATAGTCTTGACGGATGAAGGATTCAATTACGAGTCCAACGGTTCTTTCCGGAGCGAAATCGGAGCTATAACGAAGAAGTTACGACCAAAACAGTGAACGAGAAGAAAACCAGGGGAAGCGGGCGACTTATGCCGCGACTTAAGGTCGCGAGGTAAGTCGCGAAACCCCTGGTCGAGCTTAAAACCCGATTTTCAGCCACCAAACTTCATTTCTTCATATCTTCTTCATCACAACTCCGATTTTGGTGATTCAAGTTGCCATGGTTTCGTTTTTTAGAGCTCTTCAAGGATTTAGCAAGAGATTAGATGTCTATTGGAAGATCCAAGGGTATTTTGTGGTGGTAAGTTCCTCATCTCTCTCAATGTTAAGCTAGGGTTTGATGATTTCATCCTCTTCCCTTTCATCCTTCCTCTTGGGAGTGATTTTGTTGACTTGTGTGGTGAAGGTGACCTTGTAGATGTGTTGGATCTAAGATCTAGGGAGATTTCTTGGAGATTTCAAGCCTTCATCAATGGTGGTTCAAGTTTTGGGGGTAAAACCTAGATTTAGCCTAAATCTAGCAAGTTGAGTTCAAGTTGCTTTGTGAAAACTATGTACATGCCAAAATGAGTATTTTGAAGTAAAAATATATTTTACTTGGTATTTGTCAAAGTGTGAGTATTTTAATAAGTTTTCATATTTGGTAAATTTGGGCTGTTTAGTTCTATGAAATGCTCATATTTGGGTTTAGAATATTTCAACAATGTAAATAGCATGTTTTACATATTCTTGGTGATTTGTACAAATAATGTCTATTTTATGATTTATGCATCTTCGGTGATTTTTGTACAAGTGAAGTCTAATTTATGACGTACGACATTTTGGGGTATTTGAGTTCATTAACTATTTGGAAAATCATTGGTCCCAATACGTGATGAGTTTTGAGTTAATCACACCTTTGAGGTATGTGTCTTCATAAATACCGTTTAAAGACATTCCATTATTTGGGGGACCGTTATTTGTTGGTCAAATGGATTTTGAGCATTTTAACTCGGTTTGACTTAAAAGAGTCTCGAGGACATTTGTTCGATTTTAATGGCTTAATGTAGAGCCCCATCTACGTTTTACATCTTAATGCATCTTATTGCATATTAATGATAATTACAGACTCGAGTGTTTTAGTCATTCATGTGTAGTCATATAATGTTTAGACTGTGTTGCATTGGATCCATAGGCACGTAAGTCAATCTTATTTGATGGTCAAGTGGGTGGTACGGGGTTGGACTCCGGGACTCATGTCTTATGACCTTGTCCTTTCAAGTGTACACTAGGAGCGCTGAGTCCGGTTGTGCTATTGTGACAATGGGTGGTCTTGATGGGCGTTTGGGGCCTTCGCCACGTCGGGGCAATGCCATGGTTGTATCCCCCTACCGAGCCTTTGGTGACATTATTGATAATATTCGCTAAGGTCAGCTGTCTCATTTGGTGTAGCTTAAAGGAAGTCGTAGGGACACTTGGGCTTGTGTGTCGTGAAGTGTCATACGATTAACGTTGTATGAGTGGCATACTTTTGTGTTCCTCCACTCTCAACGGATGCGGGTATCCCCCGCTGTCGGCCCGTAGCATTTTGGATATTTTATTGTCCTTACTTAATTGTTTGGATTTCATTCCATTTTATGGTCGCGTGAGTATTAAGTTTCAGTTCCATACTTTCGATGACGTATCATACCTATATGGTTTGTTTTCCATTATTTATGGGTCGAGTATTATACCCCGCCCGGGTTCTGGGTGTTTTGGGATATGAAGTGTCATTCACGCTTTACCAATTTGGGTGTCGAATTATAATCCTGTTTTGGGTGAGTTATGGACTGCATCGTTTTATGAAAGAATGTTTTGGCGTTGAGACGTCCATCTATAAAATGCATATTATTGGAGAATGAGTTGTTCTCTTATTTTAAAGTAAATCATTTTAAAGGATCATGATTATAAGTTACAATGTTTCCGTTTTACGTTTTCCAGTATAATCATAATATAAAACTCTTGAACTCAATAGGCGTTAGCCTAACCTTTTTATTTTTCGACATGTGCATCGGGTTCCATTTCGGGATTAGTCCTAGCGACACTGAGAAGTGTTGAGTGCTAGATGTGTGCTTGAAGAGGTGATTAGCTTGATGAAGTCTTCCGCACTTTCATTGGAGATAACGATTGTTATTGGGTTATAGTAACACTCGACTTTAGTTAGTCTTTATGTAAGACTTTAATTATTTGTTGATAGTTCAACCTAGAAATTGTATTTCAATTATGAACTATTAGTAAGAGATTTTATTACCCTTTAAGGTATTTTTGAAAGTTTTTAATTAGTCACTATTTCCCTCATATTGGTGTAATTGGAGACAGATTACGTGTAGAGACAGTTGGGATTGACGGTAATCAACTTTTATAGTTATTAGTTCATCACTAATGTAAACTCATCTTTCTCCAATAGATTATTGTAATCCTTACGTTAATTAATCAAATAAAGTTAAATACTTCCTCTATCCCAAAATAAATGTCCACGATTGAAATGACGCACAATTTTAAACATGCAAAATGATTACACTTTTATGTTAACCACATGACATCTTTACCCCTTATTTAATGTCTCTCTCTTCACCATTCTTAAATATTTGTGCATTAATTAAGGGTAAATTTGAGAATTTAATTTTTACTTTTGAATGTAGACACTTATTTTGAGACAAATATGAATAAAAACTTGGACAATTGGAGGGAGTAATAATTATCTCATGTAGGGATTAGCAAACCGGATCGTTTTCCCGAACAGAACCGGTACCGAACCGGTACCATATATTCGGTCCGGTATTCAGTTCCAACTATTGTGAAAATTCGGGATTTCGGTATTCGGTACCGAGAATTTCCCGAAAATGCCGAAACCGAACCGGGAATTTTAAAGCTTATTTGATTATGCAATTTTTTCCTAATATTATAAAGCTTATCTTTTTCTAATCAAATTAAATCATCTTCAAAACAACCCAAACTTTCTCCATAAGTACCTATTTTTCTCCAAAAATTTTACCATCGTCAAAAAATCGGCCCTACATTCACATCAAAAAACCGACGGATTCAACGGATTCAGGATTCGGGATTATGTTAGTAACTTAGTATTAATTTTATTTGTTTCTTGATTGTTGTTGATATTAACTATCTTTGTTTCTTTTTGTATATATAGAGATTGAAGAGGCGATCAACCAACAAAACGGAAAAGGAAAAGAATAAAAAAATATCGAAAATTGTTGAACTTTTGCTTGGTTTTGAACTTTTGATTGTTAAATTTTTGATTGTTTGGGATTGATTTTGAAACACATTTGAATCATTATGAATATATTTTGGCTTGCGATTGATTTTGATATATATTTGACACATTTTTTAATTTTCGGTCCTAAGTGGTACTAGTACCGATTTTCCCGTCCCGGTACCGAACCGGTATTCGGTACCGGTTTTTAGTCCCAATTTTTTTCGGTACCAACCGGTTCGGTACCGGTACGGCCCCGATCTCATTCTTAATCTCATGAATACAATTTTTCAGATTCAGAGAACATTTAAGGGTGTGTTTGGTTTGCGGTTTGCCGGAATGGATTGGAATTGGAGGGATTTGGATTTCAAATCCATTCCAATCCCATGTTTGGTTTGCAGGATTGTCCGGATTTGAAATCCCAGGATTTCTTTGAAATCGCTCCAACATAGGATTTTGAAATCCCAAGGGGATGGCTAGAATTTCAAGGAATTTCGTAGGATTTTATATAATAAGGTTTAAAAATATGTTAAAAACACTTGCTTTCTAATAATCAATTAAATAAAATGTAATTTAATTTAATTATTTTTATATTTTTTAATGATTTTTTTTATAAATAATAGAATTCAAATTCATTCCAATCTTACAAACTAAACACACAAAAGGATTCCAAATCTAAATCCCTATATGAAATCCAATCTATTCCATTTCATTTCTACAAACGAAACGAGGCTAATTATTTTACAAAATCCTTAAGGTCAACATAACAATCATTCGTCCAACTTAATCACCATTAGTGAATACATGATCTTCAAATAATTAACTAGTTGTGATTTCTGAATCTAAATAACTGATTAATTCAAAACAGAAATTTAATCACTTAATGAAGTAATTAATTAATTACTTGACCCAAATAACTAACTCAATTAAAAATCCAGATTTAAATTGAATGGCCCTTTCATAATCCATGATGCTGAAGGCCCATATCGTAAAATGGAAAAGCAGCCCAACAGCTATTCAGCCAAAAACCAACAGCCAGCCGGACCGGTCTAAACCGCACCAGCGACGACCCAACTCGCTGGACACGCCACCTCTGCCCTATATGGCTATATCCAACCGGTCTAAACCGCACCAGCGACGACCCAACTCGCTGGACATGCCACCTCTGCCCTACATCCATACCTGGCACGCGACTTAAATCGTGACCTAGTTTCTCCCAACAACCCCTACTTTACATTTCTGCTTCATTGTCACGAAAATTAACTCGCTTTTAAGTGCAATTTTCTTTGTTTTTCTTGCAATAAACTCTGAGAACCATACAACACTGGCATTTGGCATTTATAACCACAATTTTATAATTAAGTAAACAACTTGGATTTTAGGTTTTCCTAACCTAGTTTGTTTCTCGGTCGAATAATCCTCATTTCTTAATTGTTTCTCGCAAATCAAAACGGGTTTTCTTCGAGACTCAAACTAAAACCTCACATTCAATCTTAATCTTAGATAGCAGCCAAACATGGCCCCAACCATGGGGGAAGCTACTTATGGCACAGGGTGGGATTGGGCTCACGCCTCACCCTCAAATTTTTATATAAAAAAAGCTCATTTTAAATATGTTTTTACAAATACAGAAATTAGAAATACTCCTCTTAATGGATGTTATTAAGTATTTTACTATATATTATGGATTATATGTCAAGGTTTTTGTTATTTATTAATGGGTTTTGTGTTAAGCATTTTCTAAATTATTATGGATTATATGTAAAGGTTTTTGCTATCTATTATTGAGTGTTATGTTAAGAATAAACTAAATTAATATGGATCATATGTCAAAGGTTTTTTTGCAATCTATTAACGTTTTTATGTCTACAATTTGCTATTATGTAAAGGGAAAATTACATCAAAATGGAACAAACTTTAACATGATTCCTATTTTAGGGAACCAACTCTTAAAGTTTTCATTTAAGGGCTTTATATAAACTTTTTATATATTTAAGGGTCTCGTTAACCGGTTTAATAGGTAACCGGTTACCTTAATATGATGTGTCTAATTTATTAACTAAAAAAATATTACGTGGATTTTAAAAGACCACCTCATCAGTAATTAAAGAAAATACAAATACAAAAGTATTATAAACTCAAATCTGAAACATTTTCTTGCACGGCGACCCACCGGCACCGGCCTCCTCCACGGTCCTCCCCTTCTTTCTTTCCGATCTCCGGTAAATGTCGAGTTGCCGATACACCTCTCCGGCTCACCGTATGAACACGCACCAATATCATCCTTCCACAACCTCTATCTATGGCTTACACTGTTAAACATGAACATAACACTGCAATTCAACCTCTCAAACCTTCGAGCTTCCTCCATCACCATCGCAGTCGTTTCATCGTTTGAAACCACCACCTTCTTGCTAACTTTTAAATTTTTGTTGATGGTGGTGATAGCGGTGGGTGTGGTCTGTTGGATATCTGATTCAAAGGATCGACAAATTATACCCAAATATAATAACAAGACAATAAAGCTTAACTCACAGTTGGGGAATTTTCTGTGTTTATCATTCACTACTGAAAACTGGAGATTACATCGAAATTAAAAACGCAAAGGAAAAAACCATTACTTAAATACTTAAAAAAACAAACTAGCTAAAACGTGGTGGAAAAATGGAAACATGCTCCATGTTCTCCAGGTTATTTGCCAACTATCCAGAATACTCGGTCAACCATTGACCAATTAGAATTACGGTCAATAATCTCCCCCCTAATTCTAATCGCTTCCCTCCAGATTTTTCAAACCAAGCAAGCTCCTCATCTCCACATGCTTGACCCGATGCAACGCTTTAGTCAACGCATCTGCACGTTGTTCTTCACCGCTAACATGCTCCACATTAATCATTTTCTTCTCAACGCATTCCCTTATGAAGTGATACTTCGTGTCGATATGCTTGCTTCGACCATGAAATACCGGATTTTTCATCAATGCTATGGCCGATTTGTTGTCAACATACAGCTTAACACAAGATGCTTCCCAACCGGTTAAGTCCGACAACAAATTTCTCAACCACACAGCTTGGCACGCTGCCGCTGTTGCAGCCATAAATTCTGCTTCACATGAGGATAGAGCGATTGTGTTTTGCTTCTGCGATGTCCAAGTGATCAGATTGTTTGAGAGGTAAAATATTGTACCGGTGGTACCCCTCCCATCATCCAGATCCATCCCGTGACTACTGTCACTGTATCCAATCAGCTGTCCATCGTCTCCCTTCTCATACAGTAACCCAAAAGTCAGCGTTCCTTTTACATATCGAAGTATGTGCTTCACCGCCTTCAAATGGCTTTCCTTTGGTGCATTCATGTATCGGCTAAGGACTCTAATCGGATAAGCGAGGTCCAGTCTAGTGTGGATCAAGTACCTCAACCACCCGATGAGTCGGCGGTATTCAGTAGCATTCACCGACGTCCCATTTTCATCCTTCGACAAGCTGAACTTTGATTCCATTGGAGTTTTTGACGAGTTGCAGTCTATCATCCCTGCCAACTGTAGGATCTTCTTTGCGTATCCACTCTGGCTCAACTCGATTCCCTTCCAATGTTGTCGTACCTCTATCCCCAAATAATACGACAAGCTTCCCAAATCACTCATTTCAAAGACTTGTTGCATCTGTTTTTTGAACTTGATCACCTGATCATTACTTAAACCTGTCACGATCAAATCGTCCACGTATACACGAACTATGAGAATAGCCCTGTGGTTGTGGAGCTTGTATACTGCTTGCTCATGAGAACACCTTTGAAAACCTAAATCCTTGAGTGATTTGTCTAGCTTTTCATTCCAAGCTCGTGGTGCTTGGCGTAAACCATATAAGGCCTTGTGCAAACGATAGACCATATGCTTCTTTCCTTTAACCATAAATCCATCAGGTTGTGATACATAAACCTCTTCACGTAACTCCCCGTTCAAGAATGCTGATTTCACATCAAGATGATGAACACGCCATTCATTCATCGCTGCTAGTGCCAATATCAGTCGTATACTCTCCATCCTTCCTACGGGGGCGAAGACCTCATCAAAATCCACACCTTTCTGCTGGACATAGCCCTTGGCTACAAGTCGGGCTTTGTGCTTAACCACGTTCCCATCAGCATCTCTTTTAACCTTGAAGACCCACTTCAATCCAATCGGTTTTTGACCTGGGGGTAAATTCGTTAGTTTCCAGGTGCGATTCTTTTCAATCGATTCAATTTCCTTCCTCATAGATTCCTTCCAAGAATTATCATTTTTTGCTTCTTCATAGGTCACTGGTTCATCTCCAACCAGCAGCAATTCATCAGCTTCTATGGGTTCTGTTTGAGCATAAATTTCACTCAATCGTCTAAACCCTCAAACAGGAGTATCGTCATAGGTTGAGGGGCTCACGTAATCGTTATCTCCAGAGGCTCCGATCGATGTACTTCCTGTGAAAGGGGTTGTTTCACCATGCGCCATCGGTGAGCTGATTAGAGAGGGACAGTCTCCCAGATTAGTTTGGAGAATTGGATCTCCGCTGGTTTCGTTGAGAATAGGTTGTTCATGAGTTTCTCCATTAGGTGATGTGCTATCTTGTACGCTGAACCACCATGGGCTTGCTGTGGACTGATTTTCTTGAGTCACAGCCCAACTCCACTTAGCTTTCTCATCGAATACCACATCACGGGCCACATGTAATCTGCTTTGCTTAGGGTCATACAACCGATAAGCTTTGCTGCCTGGTTCCACACCCAGATGAACCAACGGTATGCTCCTGTCACTGAGCTTTGTGATCTGATTAGCTGATCTCTTCGCATAGGCAACGCAACCGAAAACCCGCAAGTGTTCGAGTGTCGGTTTCGAACCCTTCAGTCCTTCATGCGGTGTCATTCCTTTCACTCCTTTTGTCGGGAGTCGATTTAGAATGTACACGGCGTGTCTAACAGCCTCACCCCAAAATTTATCAGGTACCCCGGTTGTTTTCAAAAGAGATCTCGTGGCTTCAAGTATGGTCCTATTACGTCGTTCCGCCACACCATTTTGTTGGGGTGAATATGGTGCTGTAAGTTGTCTCTTAATTCCTTCATGTTCACAAAAACAACCAAACTCTTTGGAGGTGAACTCCCCCCCACGGTCAATACGCAACCCTTTCACCTTATGTGGAATTTCCATCTCAACTTGACGTTTAAATTTCTGAAAATTAATGAATGCTTCATCCTTGGTTTTCAGCATGTAAACCCACATGTATCGGCTATAGTCGTCTATAATTAACAAGAAATAACGGTTACCTGCCACGGTTGACGGGGAAATAGGACCACAGAGATCGGCGTGTACTAACTCGAGGGGTCGTTTTGCACGCCATTGTGCTTCTTTCGGGAAGGGTTGTCTGGTTTGTTTCGCTACCAGGCAGCCCTCACAGATTTGGGTAGGATGGGAAATTCTTGGAACACCTCTTACCATCTCCTTTTGCACCATAGACTCGATGACCCGAAAGTTCACATGAGCTAATCTAGCGTGCCACTTCCACGCCTCTTCGTCAAGGCTTCCCATCAAACACACTGGTTGCGATATTCGAAGAATTATCGTGTACAATCGGTTTCTGGATCGTTCCACCTTCATGACCAACCGTCCGCCCTCATCATGAATTCTCAAAAATTTGTGCAGCATTTCAACTTTGTACTCGATCTCGGTCAGTTACCCAAGACTCAATATATTACTATGCAAGGCTGGGATGTAGTATACCTCCGAAACAAGCTGTTGTTCGCCATTTTTACATTCCAGCAGAACTAAACCTTTTCCTGCGATCTCCACCTTCGAGCCATCACCAAAACGCACTGTCCCGGTGATATTCTCATCAAGTTCTGTGAAAAAGTCTCTCGTTTCAGTCATATGGTTGCTTGCTCCGTTGTCAAGGTACCATACATCCTCCCCGTTTTCATTCTTTGCCTCGTTTTTTTTGGAAAAACTTTTCCTTCATTCAGCAACACTAAGGACTCACTTTCCTCACCACAAACAGTCAGCATCAACGCCGGTTCTTCTTCTTGCAATTGGGTCAGATTTGCCTCATCTCCATTATCCTTTGGGGCCTTGCACTCAGATGCATAGTGCACATATATGTTGCAGTTAAAGTACTTAATGTGCCTTTTATCCCTTGGTTTGTTGTTGCCATTACCTGCTTCTCGTTGTCCTTGGTAGCCACCCCGACCACCTCTCCCTCGGCCTCGACCACGACCACCACTTCGGCCACCTCTATCGTTAGATCCTCGACCCCGTCCCCTAGAAGTATACACACCTCCTGAGCCCTTTTGAAGTGATTGGCCCTCCGTTTTAGTAAGCAACAAACTAGTTTCCCCACTAGAATTTTCGCTGCGTAACTTCAACCTGTCTTCGTAAGCCTTTAAACGACCAATCGCTTCCTCGAAGGGCATGGAATCGATGTCGGAATATTGCTCAATAGAGGCTACAAGTTGCAGGTACCTGTCGGGGACCAAATCCAACAGCTTCCTCACTAGTACCTCATCCTCGATTGTTGCCCCGAGGCTGTTGTATTTCGACACCATCCCACTCAATTTTCCGGTGAAGTCATCAATGGTCTCCCCATCCTTCATCCGAAGTGCCTCAAAATCACCTTTGAGTGTTTGCAATCTCGCCTTCTGAACCCTTTCTGCCTCGAGATATCGCGTCTTCGAAGAGTCCCATATCTCCTGTGCCGTCTTCTTCTTGGCTACTTGTAAAAGAATGTCCTCCGGCAATGCTTGAAAGATGAAAGCCCTCGCTGACTTGTTCTTCTTCTCGTCCACCACCACACCGGTCGATGGCTCAATGGATTCCCATAACCCCTGGGCATCCATGACTGCTTCCATCCTGATTGCCCACGTTGTATAGTTTGAAGACGAGAGCATCGGACATTGGAACGGCACGCCGCCACCTTCTTTTCCTTGAGTGACGATAGACATGTTTTCAAGTCGAAGATATTTGGGCATAAGCGGAAGCTCTGATACCAAGTGTTGGATATCTGATTCAAAGGATCGACAAATTATACCCAAATATAATAACAAGACAAGAAAGCTTAACTCACAGTTGGGGAATTTTCTGTGTTTATCATTCACTACTGAAAACTTGAGATTACATCGAAATTAAAAACGCAAAGGAAAAAACCATTACTTAAATACTTAAAAAAACAAACTAGCTAAAACATGGTGGGAAAACGGAAACATGCTCCATGTTCTCCAGGTTATTTGCCAACTATCCAGAATACTCGGTCAACCATTGACCAATTAGAATTACGGTCAATATGGTCGTCGTTACAACGGGGCATGTGTGAAGCGAGGGAACGAATTGCAGGGACGGGAAATAGGAGGTGGTGGTTGCAGTCTGGTTCGATGGGTTTGGTCGTGATGGTGGCGGCTGTCAATATTTTGATTTCTTCTCCCGGTTTTATTCACCGATCTGGTTCGAATGGTTTCCTTCATTTGCTTTTCGGTGAGAGGCGGAGGAAGTTCTTGAAGGGAGCGAGGGGTAGACAATCCGGTTGCCTGAAGGCGACGACTGTTCTTAAAGAAGATGAAATCAGGTCATAAAATGTGTGATCAGAACTTGGAAGGACGATGGGAGTTGGTCTGAGTTTTTTGTTTTTGTTTTTTCATTTTTCATAAATTTGTTTTATATATTTGTACCAAAGCTATAATTACTTGTACATTCATAGTTATTTTAGTTTTATTTTAAATATGACGTGGAATTTAGTTGGTATTACTTGAACCATGTCATCAGGTAATCAGGCAATTGAGATCCTTAAATATACGAAAAGTTTGCATCAAACCCTTAAATGATTATTTTAAAAGTTGATTCCCCAAAATAGGAATTAGGTTAAAGTTTGTTCCATTTTGATGCAATTTTCCCTTATGTAAAAGCTCTTATTAAACTATTAATTGCGTTTGTGTCAATAATTTGTGTTTATGTCAAGGGTTTTACCAAACTACTATTGGTTTTATTTTTATTGTTACTTAAAAATTTGAGTTTTTCGTTAAAAATTGATTGATTACGTTTAAAAATAGTTACTTAGATGTGTTTATAAACCTTATAAAATTTATTGGTCATTGTTTATCATGAAGTTATCATAGCTAGATTGTCCAGTTTAGTTATGATTGTGAATATTCATTGCACATTTCCTTACTTAATTATGTCTTCTAAGCAAACATATTGATACAGGGAGAATTCGGGAGTTAATAAGAATTTTCTAAAGTAATTGGAAAAGAGGAAAACGGGAACGAACAGAAAAACGAGCTCGAGAAAACGCCAGATATAGAAAGGGTTACAATAGAGATCGAAAAACAAGTCGAGAATCGCAAACAGAAACGAATACGAGTGTCAAGCGACTTAAGCCGCATGACACCCGCATAACAGTGTCTCAGGCGACTTATTAAGCGACTTACCTCCAAATGAAAACCGCGTTAGTCACTGTCCATCACGTGACCTCGACAGCTCTCATCAAACATGCAATTCTTTTTTGATTCACGTGACTTTCCATGATACATCCCAATTCCTTTCCTTTTGGATTACCATCCACCATAGATTAAATTCCATAGTTTAGTAATTCTTTTTTGCTTTATTATAGGATTAGTTTTAGTTAATTCGTAATTATCTTATTTATCTTTTTTCTAGTCTAAGTTATAAATAGGATAGTTAGGTTTCATTGTTAATCAATCAAGTTCAATTATTCAATAAAGTTTATATTTTAGAGAGTATTCTCTTGAGTTTTCGAGTTTTACGCGTCGTAATTCTTAAACGTTAAAAGGGTTTAGACGCTTGTCGATCCTTCCGCAAACCTACGTTGCGTCAGTTGGTATCAGAGCAGGATTCGCCTGTCTTTTCACTAACAATTGCAGTTCGACAGCCGACTACCAAAGCGGGTTAAGTAGAGATGAATGTGGCCTTATCCACATCACTTACTAATCTGACAACGGCTGTTAACAGGCTTCAACCCAACATCGTCAACGACAATCGTCGGAGAAGAGACAGGTTTGAAGGACCGGATATGGCGCCATGCAATGGCAACCGTAACCGGGTCGATCTCTCGAGTTCTGAATCCGAAAAGGAGGAGGAAGAAGAAAAAATCCATATCGTACTTCAACGAATACTTCTTTCGTCAAAAGAAGAAAGCCAACACGAAGATCTTTTTCGATCGCATTGCTCCGTTCATAAAAAGGTATGTAACCTCATCATTGATAACGGGAGTTGCGAAAATCTAGTATCCCAAAAATTGGTCGATTACTTTAATCTACCCACTCAACCCCATGAATGTCCTTATTCTCTTGGGTGGATCAAGAACGGGTTTCAAGTTAAAGTTACAAAAACTTGTCGAGTACCCATCTCAATTGGCAAATACTATCGAGAAGAGGTACTATGTGATGTCCTTGATATGGATGCTTGCCACATTCTATTGGGCCGACGGTGGCAATTCGACAATCATGCCACTTACAAGCGCCGATACGACCTCGTACTATTCCATTGTGGTGACCAAAAGATCGTCGTGACTCCAGTTGATAGCTTCGATGTAGGCACCAACAAGAAGAGCAACATCAACAACCATACTATCACTTCGGTTACTTCTCTGGCCAGACAACCACCCATTCCGGATGAGCCATCGAAACAAGACGACGAAGTCTTGCCGAACAAAGTTGAAGATGAAGTCGTGACCGAGTCACAACAAGAAATTGTTATCGAGGCCAAAGTGTCGGAACTAGATCTCGGACCAGTCACCGAAGACACCGAAAGCAAGATAGTGGAAGACATTCTCGAGCCAACGAAAGCGTTGTCACAAGAAGTCAAGAACGGTGTTTCCGAAGGTGACACTGCAATTATTACCGCATCCAAAGCTCCGGTTCAAACCGAAACAAATCCTGGTAAAGTTAATTTAATCTCTTACCCTTTCGAGTTTGATAAAATATCCCTCGTATGGAGACGATCACGACAACTTCAGTTGGGATTTGAAGACCGATCAAATTTGTTGAATTTTGGAGGCCAAGTTGTGAATCAATACGTTTTGAAGAAACGAATGTTCTACGAGTCGGAGGAAGACGTTTTTCAAGTGAACTCGAGGACGAGTTCTTTTCAAGTGAGGGTGACTGATACAGGGAGAATTCGGGAGTTAATAAGAATTTTCGAAAGTAATTGGAAAAGAGGAAAACGGGAACGAACAGAAAAACGAGCTCGAAAGATGCTCGGAATTTGGCATCGGAAAAAGAGGCAAAGAGAAAACGCCAGATATAGAAAGGGTTACAATAGAGATCGAAAAACAAGTCAAGAATCGCAAACAGAAACGAATACGAGTGCCAAGCGACTTAAGCCGCATGACACCCGCATAACAGTGTCTCACGCGACTTATTAAGCGACTTACCTCTAAATGAAAACCGCGTTAGTCACTGTCCATCACGTGACCTCGACAGCTCTCATCAAACATGCAATTCTTTTTTGATTCACGTGACTTTCCATGATACATCCCAATTCCTTTCTTTTTGGATTACCATCCACCATAGATTAAATTCCATAGTTTAGTAATTCTTTTTTGCTTTATTATAGGATTAGTTTTAGTTAATTCGTAATTATCTTATTTATCTTTTTTCTAGTTTAAGTTATAAATAGGATAGTTAGGTTTCATTGTTAATCAATCAAGTTCAATTATTCAATAAAGTTTATATTTTAGAGAGTATTCTTTTGAGTTTTCGAGTTTTACGCGTCATAATTCTCAACCGTTAAAAGGGTTTAGACGCTTGTCGATCCTTCCTCTAACCTACGCTGCGTCACATATATAGACCGCTTTTTAGTAGCTAGCTTGAATCTCACGACCTTTTTAGGTTATAAGATTATGTTTCTTTTGTATTAAACTGTGGTTGCTTATGTTGTGAGTGTTTGGATTGTGGTGTAATTGCTTTTGCATAGTGTTTATAATCTTTATCAACAAACTGTGGTTGCTTATGTTGTGAGTGTTTGGATTGTGGTGTAATTGCTTTTGCGTAGTGTTTATAATCTTTATCAACATATTATTGGAAGCTTGTGTATTTTCTTCTTCATTACTGCTTTTATGTTTGATCTAGTCTCATAGATATATGCATATAGCTTTTGGGTCTTATTCTATTCATGGTTAGTGCATTGTAGAGAGAATGAAATTAAGTTGAACATATTGAACCATTTTTTTCTTATTTTGCTAGTTGATTTTTGTCCATTTTAAAATTTTGGAAATATTATAATTTTGAATTTTCACATAAGGGGTTAACAAAATAACAAGATATGATCACTCATGGAAAATCTTGGTTCGCCTCTGTCCCAACAAAACAGAGAGGTTTCACCCACTTCCCTTTTCAAAAGTCTTAGAGATGATCTAATTGCCCTCCAACTTTTTAATTAACCCTTTTTGATCATCGATTTGTCTTTTCCTTTCCGATTTAACGCAACTAAAAAAACTGTTACCCATATATAGTGTAAGTGTAAATATTTTTTTTATCGGTGTTAACTTTGTTAAATGAAGTAAATAGCTTTGGAAATAATTTAGACCTTAATATGAGTTCAAAAATTGATAAGGATTAATGTTTGTCATATAACATTTCTTTGTATGCCATTTATTTTGAGAATGCATGCAAGGGGCCTATATTATATTATGTAGTGCATCGTTGACTCACACAATGTTAGTGGAATATTTAACAAGACTATCGTGATCGGCATACAATTAAATGTAAGAGAAGGATAAGGAAAAACCTTAAATATATATTATGAAAATAAAATAAACATTTAAAAACTTTATAAGATGGTAAATTTCAAAATAAATAAAAACAAACATTTAATACAATTAACCAAAGATGGTGAATTTCAAAATATCCCCACATAATTAATAAATCAGTAATCCAAATATTCAACTTAATATTAAAAATAAACCAAAAAGAATTATAAATACACAAACATTATTCAATTGTCCCTATGCAAAAGTAAAATCAAAAAAAATATTCACCACAAAAGGAAACAAAATTATTACATGTAAAAAAAACAAACAAACAAACCATTAATCATTATATTTATCAATTACCATTAATTAATTAATAAAAAACGAACGGTTTAAATGTACCCACCACCTTCTTCACGGTTTTCCCCATCTTCTGAACCCGGTCCATCACCGTCGTGTAAGCCACCGTTCCATCATTTCCGGCCAGAACTCTGTACTTATCTTTCCTCGTAAAATTCGTGCATTCAAACCCTAATGTAGCCGCCAAGATTCTTTGAACATAATTCGCAACATCGTGTGGACTTTTCCCCGACGAACATGTAGCCTCCGCCGGTAACTGGTTCAAGAACGTAACCTCATAAACCGGTCTAGGGTTCATAAAGAAAAATATCGGATCTAACCCTTTCCATCCCCTCGCCGTCGTTGCATGGAAAAACCCCACCCTGTAGTTCATCGCCACCGGCACGATCCGGTCCGTTAACTCGGCGAAAAGTGCACTGAACCGGAGCAAAAACGGTTCTCTACAAGTTGTACCTTCTGGGCAAACCACCAGATCACCTTGAGATAGTTCTTTTTTAATCCTCTCGGCGTCGACGTGGCGGATCCGGGTCAAACGGACGGTGGGTATCGGAGATAGGATCTCGGATAATCTTGATATGGAGTAGGTAACGGCGGGGATGCTGCGTTGGAGGACGGTGGATAAGACGACTGGGTCCATTAAGGTGCGATGGGTGCAGACGAATAGGACGCCGGCGTTGGACCCTGACGGTGGTGGTGGTGGGACTCCTTTGACTACGACTTTGCTGCCGAATATGCAGGCCATGTAAGGAATGGCCCACATTGGTAATACAACGCCGATGGTTATACGGATGATTGCGAGGATGACACCGAGTGGGATCCAGAGGAGGATGAGAAGGGCGGTGGAAGGAGTCGGTTTCTTGACGAGTCTGCCGTCGTGAAAGATCACCGGCACCGGCCGGATATCTTGGTGGGGTTTGTGGTTCTGGTTTTTGAGTGTATATGGTGCATTTACTTGTTCCTGCAAGGAAATAAATCTTTCATGCATTAATGCTTTTTTTTTCATTTTTCTTATAAACGTTTTAACAATTCTTTTGCTAAAATGGTTCAATTTTAATTGATATGATTAGACATGTTTAGTTTTTAATTGAAAGTCATCTACGTTTTCACTGTAACAAGATCGGTTTTATAATACGTTATTTCTGAATTCTTGATATACTATAGGACTTTAGTTTAATAAGACTTAATAATTGTTTATCCTATGGAAAAAATTTTACAATAAGTTGATAAGATGGTTTTAGACGTTCTAACAAATGTTTAGAACAAATTTAATACAAACATGCAACCTAGGACTGGCTTTTTCATGACATTATTTAAAAAATATATATATGTTTTATAAAAATAAGTGTTTTCTAAAAAATATGTTTACATAACAATTCTAAAAATGTTCTATAAAAAACCAAGGTTCTAAATGACGTGAGGTGTGGCGTGGCGGCGAGGTCAAGTCTCAAGTCTTACGTGTTATGGCGAGGCTATGACGTTTTCCAAGGTGTGACTTAAGGCGACAAATATGTATATAATTTATGAGGAAGGATCATGCGAGAAGTAAAACATTTTGCGAAAAGGCGAGAAGTGTGATATCATATATGATTACACGGCCTGTGGGTGTGCTTAATCATATATGATTAAACGTCTATGTATTGCCAATATAACATGTGTTTAATCATATATGATTAAGCATGTGTATCATATATGATCAAACACTTCTCGCCTTCTCGCAAAATGTTTACCTTCTCGTTTGAACTTGCCCCTATAATTTATATGTATATATGTGTAACGCCATAACGCGCCATGGCATGCCATGGCCCGCCATAATGAGCTCGACGCCTTATCTCGACGCCAAGGGGTAAAACGTGGCGGCAAGGCTACGCCACGACGCCATGGTGTGCCAAGGCGCGTTTTTTAGAACTTTGTAAAAAACTAACATGACATTTTATTTGTCTAAAAAAATTTGTTAAGATGTCTGAATACGTCATAGCATCATTTTGTAACACCGCGACCTCTATATATATAGGACACACAATTGTTAGATTTTATAAAGTAAAGTTTTACCAAAGTCTATTAGTAAAACATTTAGACATATTATGTAAATCAAATTTTAGATTTTTATAAGAAACAATTAATATATCATATCAAAATGTTCAACATAATGGCATATATATACATGCATGCATACATGCAAGTATGCAACAAGAGACCCGCTTGACAAATCTTAATCATATTGCTTACCTTGCATAGAGACAAGAATGAAGAACCAGAATGGCATCTTCCGAGCCCTAGCCTTGGTTGCTGACCATCAAACATGGCTGCAACTCGATCACAAACCGATGAACCAAACCCACCATCCTGAACCAAACCTGTGGCGAACCCAAACCGGCTCACCACAAGCTCGGTCCCAATAACCTCATCAGCACGCAAATGCTCCTTCACGAACCGCTCAACCATCAACCTAGGCATTTGGGTCACAACCACTCTTCGATCACCCAAATTAAACACCCTCCAAGCCTCCAAATCAATATCATCGAAGTAAAACTTGGACAAAACTGCCCTTGCTACCGATTCAATCTCTGAGATGGGAACTCCTGCGGTGGCAAGAAAGATGGCCAACTTCAAGCCAACTTCCGGCTTCCCACACCAATCGAGTAGCTTGATAATCGGCCAAAATAGCAACAACAATGTGAACCGGATTAAGCCGGAGGCTTCGAAGGCTACTAGCATGAAATAGGAGAAAGGATCTTGATTCTTCAAAAGGGTTCCTTCGAGTTCTGAGACCACAGACTCCATGATCGTTAATTTTTTTTTTTTTTGTGTTTTGCAGTTAAGTTTTGATCGAAATTTAGTGTTTGAATAAAGATGAAGATGAAGATGAATTCAACACTTGGTGATGGCTTTATGGATGGAGGTTGAAGGTAGATTGACTATTGTGTGTTGGAAGAATGAGGCCGTTTATCAGTTTATACCTACCTTCAATAGGAGCAAATTTGCACTAATTTATATTTGGTTTTTCTTCTTTTAGCTTTTTTTTATTAATTTTATTTTGTATTTATGTATATATATTCGATAAAATAAAATAAAATAATAATACGCTAGTGAATATGTGGGTTACTTAACTCCAACAACTTCAATTTGATGAAATATAATCCTCCTTCATGGTCAAAAAAAAAAATAGGGGGTTACTTTTTAAACATTTTATTAAATTAAAAATTATTTAATTGTCATTACAAATTCACATATTCATATGGGTATTTCTTTGTTTTATTTTTATTAAAAAATGTAACCAAACATTTTACTTATAATATATGTTAAATCAAGCATATGTTTTAAAATTAAAATTACAGATTTGTAGGTTTAAAAAAAGTATTATAAACAACGGTTTTGATTTGATCAACGAATTTTCAACAATATTTGATTAAAATAAATATTGATAATCTTTAATAAAAAAAAAGTATATTGGTGGGGTCCACTAGGGTATGCCTTGTATATTCGGTATAATGTTTTAAATTTTTTGTGTGCAAGAAGATGTAGGTTACTTACCAAGAAAGAATATGTAACAGCTACAAAGTTTAGTATAAGAAGTATTTAAATTAAATATGATTTAAGGTGACCTCCACGTTTGTGCATCACATCTTCAATTTTTTCCACAAATTTCCTAGTCTTGATATTGTGGTGTATGGCTAGTTTGGTACACTATACATACCAATTTTTTATATTTTATGTAAATACTCATTTTATATTATATATATATATATATAGAGAGAGAGAGAGAGAGAGAGAGATAGTGTGTGTGTGTGTTTATGTACAAACCATGTACTTACAAAATATTGTCCTCACAATAGAACATTGTTATATTAAAAAGTATATACCGGTATGAATCCTTAAGGGTGCGTTTGGTTTGCAGACTGGGTGGGATAGGACGGGACAAAAATTCACTGTTCCATGTTTGACGCGACATGGGACAGTGACAAAGACGGGACATGGTGGGACAAGATGGGACAAAAAGGGGTATTTTCTTGTTCCACCAAAATAGGTGGAACAACATGGGACATAAATGAGACAGAAACTAAAAATCACTGATTTACCGCCATTTGATATATAATCCTAATATGGTATTAGTCTTAAGGGTCACCACTACCCATCGTCGCTACTACCACCATTGGCGGCCACTAGTAGCCACCGCCAACCATCGTCGGCCACCTCTACCTATTTCTCCACCATAACAACCTCCTCCACCACTTCCACAACCATCGGTCACCGGTAGCTACCACCAACCATCGTCGACCACTTCCACCTCTTCCTTCACTACAACAACAACTTCCTCCACCACCTCCACAACCACCGCCCATCGCCACCTCCACCAATCACCACCACCCATTGTCGCCGCCGTCATCGATGCTCATCGCCAACCACCATCGCTGGTTGCCACCACTGTCGCTCGCCGCCAACCATCATTGGTAACCTTTGTCTCTTCCTCCACTACAATAATTTTTATTACCACTGTGTACTGCCACCACCACTACATCTATTACTATCTTTCACCTTCTTCACAACTATCGTCTTTCACCGGCCACCCATCGTCTTTTATCTTTACTCGTTACTGCAACTATGCATCCGCCAATTCATTAAGATCTTCCAAATTGAATAAACTATTATATGTTTTTTATATGAATCGGATTTTTTCGAACTACCATCAATTATTTCAGATTCTTCATTCAAATTTTCTATTATTGTTTTTGTATGTATTTATATGTATGAAAATTGTGTAAGAAAAATTAATAATGTTTTTTAATTAAATTATTTAAAGATATACTTTATTTGTGTTATTTATAACTATTATATGACATATAAAATTATCAAATAACTTTTCGGGAAACTTGTCCAGTCCTGTCCTATCCAGTCCTAGTCGTACCAAACACAAGACAACCATTTATCTTGTCCAGTCCTGTCCTGTCCGTCCTCCCTGTCCTAGCCTCTTGTCCTGTCCTGTCCAGTCCTGTCCTGTCCAGTCCCGTCCAATCTTGTCTGCGTACCAAACGCTACCTAAAAGTGAATATGAAATGAAACTACAAGAAAATGTACTTCGACGGGTTTGGGAAATTCGTCGGTAAAAGTAACTTTTGCCGGCGTGTTTGATTAAAGTTGTCGGTAAAAGTTTAATCTTTTACCAACGAAAACTTTTGTCGGCAAAAATGAACTTTTTTTTTTTTTTTTTTTTTTTTTGGAGAGGGTATCCCAGACCACATTGGGCCCAGACTAATCCCTGGCAATATGGGCCGAAGCCCGACTGCTAAAAATGAACTTTTACCGGCGGGTTTGGGAAATTCGTCGGTAAAAGTAACTTTTGTCGGCGTGTTTGATTAAAGTTGTCGGTAAAAGTTTAATCTTTTACCAACGAAAACTTTTGTCGGCAAAAATGAACTTTTACCGGCGGGTTTGGGAAATTCGTCGGTAAAAGTAACTTTTGCCGGCGTATTTGATTAAAGTCGCCGGTAAAAGTTTTAACCTTTACCAACGAAAAATTTTGTCGGCAAAAATGAACTTTTACCGGCAGATTTTATCTAAGGCATCGTTAAAAGTATCTTTACCGACAAATTTCTCAAACTCGCCGGCAAAAGTATTTTTAACATTTTAATTATTTTTTAATGAAATTTTTACCGGCAAACTTCACTAATTCGTCGACAAAAGTATTTTAATGTTATTAATATATTTTTCACGTACATTTTTACCGACCGACTTCCATATGTCACCGAAAAGACGTTTTAATTTCATCAATAACATTTTGTATTTAAACTTATGCCGGTAAACTTTTCAAACCCTGCCAACGAAAGTATTTTACTTGTTTAATTATTGTTTTAACGATAACTTTACCATCGACCTTCACTAACTCGTCGGCAAAGTATCCTACGTTTATTAATACTTGTTTTACCGACATTTTTGTCGGCGAATGTCCCAACTTCGCCGACAAGTGCGTTTTGAATTTTATCATTACAACACAATATAATCGGATACGATCCATTACAACCTAATACGGTCATTATAACCGGATAGAACCCACTATAACCTAATATGTCACAGTACGACCCATTACAACCAACAACCAAATACGACACCTTACCGTTTAATAAGACCCATTACAACATAATAAAGCCCAATATGTCGCATTGTCGCTATAAGAGTCATACAACCCAATAGAACCCAATCCGATCGGCATTACCTAGTACGACCCATTCTAACCCAATACGTCACTATACGACCCATTATAACCCAATACGTCACTATACAACCCATTATAACCCAATAAAACTTAATACGACCATCATGACTCAATATGATCCATTATAACCCAACGTATCTCAATACATCACTATACGACTTATTATAACTAAATGTTACCTAGTACGACCAATATAACCGAATAGAACCTAATAAGACAAACATGGCTCAATACGACCCATTATAACCCAATTCGCCAGTATACAACCCATTACAATCCAAAAAAAAACATATACAACCAAATATAACCCATTATCACCCAATAGGCGAATATGATCCAGTATAACCCTACAAAACCTAATAGAACCTAATACGACAACATGACTCAATACAACCCATTATAACCCAATGTAATCCGATACGTCAGAATACAACTCAGTATAGGCCAAAAAACCATATACAACCCCATATAACCTAAAATGACCCATTATCAATTTATCACTCCAATATGAGATAATGCCATAATGGTATCTTTACTACTTCTCAAGTTTCTCACCAAAATTCATTTTCCACGTGTTTCCAAGTCTCTCTCTCTCTCTCTATATATATATATATATATATACACACACACACACACACACATATAAAGGGCAGAGTTCCGGTGAGAAGTAAGTTAATGGTGAGAAGCATGAGAAGTGGTTATCGACCGTTGGATGAAAAATGACCACACATTAGGATGAGATGCACCGAGATGCACTAAATCAATTCCCTTCTAAGCCGCAATTTATTGGAGGGATTGAGAGATGAAAAGAGATCAATGGTTTAGATCCACTTCTCACGCTTCTCACCATTAACTCAACTTCTCACACGATCCTTCGCCTATATATATATATATATATATATATATATGTAAATGACGGCCAAAACCCAATCGGAGAAGGCTAATACCATATTGATCCCGGTCCCATCGGGCTGGTCAAACATTGGATCCTAGGCCTAACGCGGTTTTTAAAAAAAATTTAAAATTTATGTTTTACACAAACATGTTATATATAATATATATATTTGTAATTATAAATTTTAAAATAAACTTTAAATAATATGTTTAGGAAGACTCTGCACATACCAAATTGGTGGATGTTAGAAGTCTGCAGTAGTAATATGTATCTTGTGCTTTGATATTTGTAAATTAAGAGATTTTTAAAAGCTTGCATAAAATAATGGTACCTCTTGCCTAATAATTTGTATTTAAGAGTTTTTTTTATCAATGTTTTATAATACTAGAAGCGAGATACATCACGATTTTAATGTTTATTTTTATTTTTTGTTTTTTATTGATTTACAGTACGATTTTGGATGCTTTTTATTGAGTGATAATGGTTTTTTTAAATATAAATTTGTTTAATTTAGGCTTAACAATATAATGTTTTTTATATAAAAAAAATTAAGTAGTTTGTTAAAATTCATTAATTATCTTATATATTTTAAATTTTTTATATTTAAATTGAGATGTTTATCCTGTTTTGATTATGTTTATCAGAATTCAAATTTCAAAATTTTAGGATTTGGGGATTAGAGATAAAGATTTTGGGGGATAAGAATGAAATTTATTAATTAGGGTTAAAAGCATTTAAAAGTAGTACATATTGCTTCATTAATTGTTTTTTAATTGAGTGATAATGGTTTTTTATATATAAATTTGTTTAATTTAGGCTTAACAATATAATGTTTTTTATATAAAAAAAATTAAGTAGTTTGTTGAAATTCATTAATTATCTTATATATTTTAAATTTTTTATATTTAAATTGAGATGTTTATCCTGTTTTGATTATGTTTATCAGAATTCAAATTTCATAATTTTAGGGTTCGGGGATTAGAGATAAGAATTTTGGGGGATAAGGATGAAATATATTAATTAGGGTTAAAAGCTTTACAGGTAGTACATTACGTTTTAGTAGTTATTTTTAAGAGATTTTAAGTAGATAACTTTAAATGATAGTACATAAAACTTAGTGAGTTGTAATTAAGAGTTTTTATGCCATCTTTATAATATAGTATAGATAGCATAGATAAATATAATAACATAACAAAATAATGTATCATTATCTTTATAAACAGATCATAACTAAAAGTAAAATAAATTACATCTTTATAATAAAATATAAGTTGTACCAAAGCATTATGAAATTGTAAATTAAGTAATTGGCTTTAATTAGTTGTATTTTGTGCTTAAAATGTTGTAATTAAGAGTTTTTTATGTCTCTTTTATAATATAGATAGATATAGATAATTAAGAGTTTGATCTAAATGATTATATGCGCAGCAAGATACATCACGATTTTAATGTTTATTTTTATTTTTTATTTTTTAAATTTGTTTAATTTAGGCTTAACAATATAATGTTTTTTTTATATAAAAAAAATTTAAGTAGTTTGTTAAAATTCATTAATTATCTGATATATTTTATATTTTTTATATTTAAATTGAGATGTTTATTCTATTTTGATTATGTTTATCAGAATTCAAAGAATTTTGGGGGATAAGGATGAAATTTATTAATTAGAGTTAAAAGCATTTAAAAGTAGTACATATTGCTTCATTAATTGTTTTTTAAGAGATTTTAAGTAGATTAACATTAAATAATAGTACATAATGCTTAATACATCACGATTTTAATGTTTATTTTTATTTTTTGTTTTTTATTGATTTACAGCACGATTTTGGATGATTTTTATTGAGTGATAATGGTTTTTTATGTATAAATTTGTTTAATTTAGGCTTAACAATATAATGTTTTTTATATAAAAAAAATTAAGTAGTTTGTTAAAATTCATTAATTATCTTATATATTTTAAATTTTTTATATTTAAATTGAGATGTTTATCCTGTTTATTAATTATCTTATATATTTTAATTTTTTTATATTTAAATTGAGATGTTTATCCTGTTTTGATTATGTTTATCAGAATTCAAATTTCATAATTTTAGGGTTTGAGGATTAGAGATAAGGATTTTGGGGGATAAGGATGAAATATATTAATTAGGGTTAAAAACTTTACAGGTAGTACATTAGGCTTTATTAGTTATTTTTAAGAGATTTTAAGTAGATAGTTTTAAATGATAGTACATAAAGCTTAGTGAGTTGTAATTAAGAGTTTTTTTATGTCATCTTTATAATATAGTATAGATATAGATAGATATAGATATAGAATAGATATAGATATTGAAAATTAATATTATAATTTATAAGATCATAAATATCAGCTAACGGATGCCAACTAAACTCCATATTTACATACAAGATTTCTTTTTCTATTTTAAAAACACATAGATTGTTTATAAAATAATAAATAATAATAAAAAAATTTCCAAAACTATAATTTCCCGCCTTGCCCACTCTTTTTGTTTTCCTTTTCCCGGTTTTTGTTCCCCAAAAAGTGATTCAAAGAAAACCAACCATTGATTCCTTATTTCTTCATTTTCATCACCATCTCTCCTCTTTTTCTTGGGGAGCTTCGATTTCATAACCCTAAATCACAGTTGCAACAACGATAAAAAGAGGCGTTTTCGATCGAAAGTGATACACGTCGGAGGGTTTTGAGAGAGTTATGAGTAGTACTCAGGACGCTTTGTTGGAGTCCCGATTGGGGCTTTTTTCAGCAAGCAAACTTATCAAACAAAATTTAGAAGCTGATGGTGCTGATTCTGTTTGCGTCTTGCAAACTTTCTGCTGCAACAGAGTGCAGCTTCGTCCCTCTTGCTGATGCCGCTGTGGTCGGTTTTTCCATATGGTTCGGTTTTGTTTCGATGCTTTTTCGTTCTGGTTTTTCTCCTGTGTAATTTCTTTTTACATTTGGTTGGCCTCAATAATATTTTTCTTTGCTGCTGTTCAAAAAAGGAAAAAAAAACTTAGACTTTGGGAAGGGTTTCTGTTATCTATTTTACACAGAAGCAAAGGATTCTATTGCAAGGGAGATTGGGTCGATCAAACTGTGAAAAAGAAATATTGACCAGGAGTTACAAAGGTAGAAACCTTTCATACTTTTATGGTTTTTTTCTTTGTTCTCATAGCTGAAAGTTGCCCCTTCATTATGACATGTCATCTTGAATTCATGATTTTTAGTTTGGATATAGTACTTAGATATTAGGCTTGAAGAATATTTGAGTTTCTCAATTATTATTTAGTTTTTATTGATGTTTTGGGTACGTGTTGTAGTAGATGATTGTTCCTTTTTAACACTTTGGTAAGACTTTTTTTTTAATTGTTTCTCATATAGGAAAACTTTAGTAGGGCTTGTTTGAATGTTCGTTGAATGAGTTGATGTTAGTTTAATTCATTTGCTTTAAATTGTTTATAGATATCCACTTATGGTTTCAGTGGTTATTTATATTTGGTGATCCTTGAGTTTTTAGTTTGATTGTTACTAAATTTTATGTGTTTAGTAGGTTAATGCAATCCCAAAATCCAATTTTTTGAAGTTATGCCATTTGTATCATGTAGTTTTCATTTTTAGTTAGTTGTCTTGGGTTTAAATTGATCAAATTGAGTAATGTATTTAAGTGAGACACTTAATAGTGCATTTGATTTAACACAAACAATGACTCGATGTCTAACTTTCTTTAATACATATTAGTCACAGTGGTCATTTTCTTTCATACAAGAGATACATATAAAACAAGATGGAAGTGGTAACTATGAGACATAAAATAAAATTATGCCATTTTCACTAGATTTTCACTTATCTCATCTATGTTAGTATGGTTTACTTGACATATGCTTCACAGAAAGTTTTCTGCAAGGCCAGGGAGACATTGGAACAAACTATGAAGAAGCTCTTTCCAATTTAGGTTCAACTACAATTCATTTCCTATCTCTATATTTAGCCATTCCCTCTGCGTTTTGTTTTTCACCATGTTTTATGCTACGAGGCATTGGTAGTTTAATTATTTATATTTGTGGAGAACTATAAACCAAAGAACTTTATATGAAATTCAATGGAATAGTAAGAATTTGGATGTACCTTTGTATGATTGATACAAAGTTGAAGCTAGCTAAAATCTATATCCTTGAGTAGTTAGCAACTTCTTGCGGCTTTGTTTATATTTATCTTTTTATCTATTCGGTATTGTGATGCTAGGTCAAGAATCAGTTAGGGGAACATTGGAAACCAAGGGTGGATACTTGTCCACGTGAGTGAAAGTTGAAAGCAACAACCATTTCTTGGACCTTCAATAAGCTTTTGCCAAAGGTACTAGTGTTGCTTCTAATAGTTTGTGTTGGTACAAGTTTTTTTAAAATTTATATTGTATGTATATTTGTAATATTTAGTCCCTTAGATGGCTTCAATTCATGATGTAAATTAGGTTGAACTTGACAAAATCATAACGGAAAACGATTTTTTGATGAAACAGGCACAAGAGATGCAAACTAATGTTCCAATAGATTCAAGGCATCATACCTGGGTTGAGTGTGACACAACATTTGTGGTCTCTTGCCAGACCTTCGTCTCCGAAGATTTTCTTCAGTAACGTCACTACTAGTAGTCATCTCTTGCTGGACCTTTGTCTCCGAAGATTATCTTCAATAATGTCACTACTAGTAGTCAATTATCCAAACCGGTCAATGAGGGGAAGATGATGTACAAAATCTTAAATAGTTACATTTTATCTTTATTTTGCTAAATGTATCTAAAAGATATTTTGGTTTGCTTTATGTTTAAAAGATATCTATTTAATTTTTTTGTTATTAGTTAGTCAGTTTATGTCTTAGACTTGTTTTATTAATTAAAATTACTATAGCATACAAAAGTGTAAATAAATCGATAGAAGTTTACCTTGTTTATATTCGTTGACAAATGTTTGCCCAATGTTTCGTCAGAAGGTTGACCATAAGAGTCAAATCAATCTTTTGTCGACTATTTTTTACATCAGTAAAGAGGTTGACATTAAAATAAAATAAAACTATTACCGGCGAATATTTGGGTCGGTAAATATTTGACCAAAAATTGTCTAATGAAACTTTTTCCCGACAGAAATAATTACGTCGGCAAAAGTATTTAGTCGTCGGGAAAAGAATTTTACATGATTATTTGAGAGATATTTTTGCCGACGACTATCTTTCGCCAGCAAAGGTATCTTTGTCGGCGGTCCATGTTGTTAGCTGGCAAAAACCCTTATAGCGGCCAACTTTTCATGACAACTTTTGCCGACGGAAAAGTTCGACGGCAAAGGGTTTTGAGCTTTTACTGACGACTTTTGAGACTTTTGCCGGCGACAATTTCCTCCGAAAAAAGTAGTTATTTTTGTAGTATAGAATTAGGGGCAACATATTTATGAAATGAATAGGATCAAACACAAAAGACTCGTAAAAGAATCGATGATCGATCTATTAAGGGTATTTTCATGACACTAAATTAATTAAAAGGAGTATAATATTTAAATGCATGTAATTGAAGAGAATATATGTAATGTCATATAACCCAAAGTAAGAGTCTGACTCATTAATTACTACATTAATTTGAAACCATAATGAAATAATTGGTAACCTAAAACGTTGAGATTATAAAAAAAACTAACAAATCTAATTTTCTACCATGTCATACGAATTGTTTTGAGCTCCCAACTTAATTATGTTCCCGACAACCTCGATCATTAAGGTGGCGTTTGTTTTTTAAGAGGTCAGAACTCTGAAGTCTTATTTTATGTCTGATTAATAAGAGGTGGTTTTTGTTTCCAAGGGTCACCACTTCTAGTTTTAGATGTATTTAAGAGTTAAGAGAGTCTGAAATTTGGAAAAAAAAAACAAACGGTCTGAATGAAAAAATGTATGGCCGATTTAGACTAAAGATGTATTAAGAGGTTTTTTGAAAAAAAACAAACAACCCTTAAGCTTTCTTAACATCCTCCTTGTTCATTAAGGATGTGAGGTTTGCCTATGATGTTATAAACACTCGTCATGTTTGATGAGGTTTGTCCCATCATCTCAATGATACAAGGATTGATTATGATGTCATATGTATATATTATGTAACACTCTAATTATAGACCAAACAATAATCTGATCAATAACCTCCAAATCAACTTTAAAAAAAAGTTGGTATAGCCACAATTTTAAGCTTAATATAAAGATCTAAAGAGGTGACAAATTAATCTAATTTATTGTCCATATGAGTCGGAGTGTTAAAAGATATTTATAAATAAATTATATGGAAAGTGTGATAGAATAGATCTAAATGAAACCGTTTTATTAAAAAGGTGTTACATTTTGGTAGCTTAATGTGTAAATGTTATATATTTGAATAGTATTATGTTATTGGTCATAAAATAACCAGTAACGTGTGCAGGTATCATATGATGTATGACGATTGAAACCTGTCATTATGTTCAAAACAGGTAGGAAATTACAAACTTTTGTAAATGTAGGTGAGAAAAAATTGTAGCACATGTATACATACATATATATATATATACATATATACATACATATATATATATACATATATAAATATATATACTAGATTCGACCCCGTTTATTATACGCGGTAATTTAAAAAAATTAAATCATGTCAAAAAACTTATCTTACATATATGAATGATCATTGAAAGTACGATGCTACTTTTTCAAGCTTTTTTCTCTTCAGAGTTGTTTTCTATTTGCATCTGTTTACAAAATGTTTTTGTTTTAGGCAGTTTTCACAAAAGAAGTTTTGCAAAAAATTAATAAAAAATATGAATAAATATTAAGAATTTATAAAACAAAATTTATAATAGAACGTAAATGAAATTATAGAAAAGCGCATAGTTAAAATATTAATAAAATAAGAATCACGTATCATAAATCACCAAATATTTTTTTATATACAACATTTTTTGTTCTATTGCTAATTATACATTCTTCATCTATAATTAATATTTTTAAAATTAAAATATCATAATGTCAAGAAAATAAAATTAAAAATTAAAAAATGTTATTTTATAAAATTCATGATAAAAATCAAAATTCTTGTATAAAAATTTAAGGATGAGGTTTTTATAAAAAATTATTGAAGTAAAAATTGATATGAAATAGCCAAAAAAAATTAAGACAATTTAGTGATTATTTGTATCAAATCTCATACTAATCACGACACATTAATTCGTATATATTTATGATATTTAATAATATAATTAAATCTAAAAATATTCAATATTGGACTCATTTCGAATGTATTGACGAAGCAATTACAATGGTATAATATGTAAAAAATAACAATGTTTTTTTAATGCATTTTAGTTCATATACATTATTTATGTTTATATGATAAGAGTCTAAAATAAAAAAGTAAGGGATTAAAATTAAACTACATACCTAATTATAAGGGTAATAAATGTAAGGTATAAATTAAAAAAATTGAATTAAAGAAAGATTTAAGGAGGAATGAATGTGGATGTGCTAAATGAACTTATAATGTAAAATGCGTCTAAATACATGTTTAGGCGGGAAAATGAAAAAATGAGCTCACCAGAAGGCGACACGTGTCATTCTAGTTACTTATTTATTATATGTATAGATATATATATATATATGCGAAAGATCGTGTGAGAAGTTGAGTTAACGGTAAGAAATGTGGGAAGTGGATCTGAATCGTTGATCTCTTTTAGTCTCAAACTCTCCCATGAATTACGGTTTAGAAGGGAATTGATCTAGTACATCTTATCTCGGTGCATCTCATTTTTTTTATATATAAACCTTTATATGCGCACACACACATACTTTGAATTTGTAAGTAAACAATAATGAAGTAAAAATGCATAAGATGGTCGAACGATAATTAATGTGATTTATAGCAATCTAATTTATAATTAATGTTTCTCTTTTGATGACATATACAATTTTTAGGTAGTTTCAAACGAGAACAGTAACAAAATAAGAGAATAAGAAAACAGTCAAATCACATACAAAACAAAATCACATGTGATTTTATACTAACGGTTAGCGGAAGAGTGTGCGGGTGACGTGGCTCGTGACCTCTGATTGCGACTAAAGTCGCGTGAATCACATGTGATTTTACATAAACCAAAATACACATTTTCCCAAAATCTTTAATTCTCAAATTACCATTGGCCTTCGGCCCAAAACTCAAAAGATTTTGGGAAAATGTGTATTTTGGTTTATGTAACCATAATGGCTCTCGTGTTTTAGCCAAACGTCTATTAAGCCTCTTGGGGCTTGATTTGTACTCGATGGAGTCTTTGGAACACTTGTTCAGTTTTGGCAGCTCGTTGAGGAGTCTTGGACGTGTGGTGTACTTAGTTGCATCTTATGTGAGAGTTACATGTGTAGAATGTGTTTGTTCATTCGTTTGAGTCATGTAACGTTTAGACTGTAATGCATTGGATCCATAGGCATATGAGTCGTTATGTTCATCATGGAGTTTTGAGGTCCATGTTTGAGTCTAGTGAGTGGTCCCCAAGTCATGTTGTTATATAAGCTTGTGGTGGTGCTCTTGGAGAGACGTATACGGAGCTAAGTCTTGCGGTGGTGCCCATGGTGAGCCGGATACGGGGACTTGTGACTTTGTGGTGAGACTCATCTAGAGGTCGAGTAGACGCTAGGTCATTTGGGTATCTTACGGTTGTAGCTCAGAGGAGCCGGATACGGGGATCCATGGTCTATGCGAAACTCGAGAACGTTGATAAGTGGCTTAACTTTGTGTGCCCGCCACATTCGATGGAATCGGGTCTCCCCCGTCACCGAAAGGTGTTATTTTGGGTATTCCCTTACCCATGTCTTCGGTGTTAAAACGTACAATTTTATTTACACAAATAGTCTTTTGACGAAATACCGTGTGGGTGGGTTTTGGGGAAATTTGGGTGTCGATTAATTATTTAAAATGGGTGTTTGAGAATTTGAAGTAACTTGATTAGCAAATAAAGCCTCTTTATAATCAGTATTTCTAAAATGGTGTTATTTAGAGTAAAACGTTCACTTTAAATGTTTTATGATTTATATGATGAAAACTGCTTTAACTCACTAGGCGTTAAGCCTAACACTTTTTCTTTTTGACATGTATATCAGGTCTTAGATGGATTTGTGTGGCGAGTGGAGCTTGGTAGAAGTTCCGGTAGGATGGCTTTAGTGACGTCATCCGGTTGGTGAAGATAGAAGCTTTGGTGGTTTTAGTAACACCCGACTAATGTTGTTCCTAGTTTGTGGGACTAGATAGTTCCGTTAGAACTCCGATACATTATTATGGTGTTTCTTTCTTGTAACTTTAGATGTTTAATATTTCAAAGCTTTGTATTTAAGAGTTTTTGGAAGTTTTAATTTGTCTGCTATTTTCGAATTTTAGGGGTGTTACCGTGTACCCGCGCAATGCGTTGGGATAAATCTCAATACCAAAGTCGAGAACTCGAAAAGACAATCCTATGTTTCGTTTTATTTTTCGTTCCTCTTGATGCTAATTCCAAACATGCCAGAAAAATGTATAAAGGATGTACCTAATACAAAAAAATATATACAACATGCAAGAAAATTGGTGTATTGCAACAACTTAGTTATTAACAAACATGAATGATTGTATAAAGTAAAAGTGTTGTCTGTAATAATTGAAAGAAATATGTATTAAAAATTCCTCTAGTTCAGATAAATGGACATGCGGCAACGATGATGGTTAAAGAATGTCTTTCAAAACTCAACATGGAAGTTCATCAAACATACACTAAAAGGCATCAAACAAGAACTTAGTAGACAATAGACAACATAACGATTATGGAAGACACAGAGCCAAAAGTTCAAACTGGATATCCCTTAATTCTTTTTTGGCGACATGCTTGCAAAGGAGAGTCAAAGTGTTTGTGATCAAGTTCAAACTTCTCAGGAGCATCACTGTCGTACCATAACTTCTCAGACTTAGACAACTTTCACAGGACTTTCGATGTCAAAAATTAGACCATTTGAGTTTGTCCAACCATAGATAATAAAATGATCTTATAGGAAAGTTTGCAATAGGGATTGAAAATTAATAGCAAAACTCTTTTAAAATTTGGGTTATAAAGCAACATAGATCATGATTTAAATCAAACAAAAACCGTGATTGTTGCTTCAGTACCTCCAAATAAAACTTGCAGCAAACAAAAAAAGAAAACTGAAATAATTTGGTTGTAGACAACATAGAACTAACCATTTAAAAGTTGTTCTTCACAAAAATGGAGTTTCTCTCTTAATGTGTCAAGGTTCTCATGTTGAAGGACCCTCGACTGCGTTGATCATATGCCTTACAAAAAAACATAGTTGGAAAATAAACCGACTTTGAGATTTCATATCATGAAGATTTTGTGGATTTGAATTTGGGTTAAACCTGGGAAATCCTCAGAGACTGAGAGCATGAAAGTGTTAGAGAAATGATGACGAGTGAAATGAGGAACAAGAAATGCTAATACCTTTAGGGGTTTCCCATTCAACCTTTGATCTTTAAAGAAGATTTTTTTTGAGCTTCATTACTGTCATTTTCCACTTACTTGCCATCCAAAACTTCAAGTGCCAGGATGCCAAAGAGGAAGTCCTTCTCAACTTGGCTTGTAGCAACATGACATTTGAACAAAAACCAAACAACGTATCAAACATCGATTTGAATTGAATATTTCTTATCCATTTGAATCAGTCACTAATGTAACTCGTCAAACATCCAAAAACACTAAAAATCTAAGGACATTACCTCCACACAACAAGATCCACGATCCTTGTATTTGGTTTTAGAGACTCCAATGCAATATGCAATATGAAGGGAAGACAAAACGGGAGAAGAAAATACATATTAGTCGCAAGAAACATAATCTTACCCGGTCATTGCATCCACTGATATCAGTTGCAAAAGCCACTTGCTTGTACATGTTCGTTTTTATTCGATGTAACCAACAAACATTTAAGGTAAGGAAGTGAAAATGTTTAGAATAAACAAACAAATAAAACTTCAAGAAATAATGAATCCAACAAGTCATAAATATTATAAAAACCTAGAGTAGGGTAGACCTTAGGATAAACATAAATCAGAACCGTGTATTAAGAAAGGTGAATCACAAACCTTAGTTTGAAATGATCTCATCATCTTCTCGACAATATCACATTCTGAATCAACTATACAATATGTAATCACTTACTAGGGAAGAAAATTCAAACCCAGATTAAAGATTTCAAACCTAATGGATCTTACATACATAAATCGTTCCCGTCATCTCTCATAAGCAAGAGTCTAGGGAAGAAAATTCAAACCCAGATTAAAGATTTCCCTTTGCAGTTTGAATGTCATCGTTCAAGGGGATTGGGATGAGCATTTTGAATGTCCTCGTTTAAGGGGAGGAGAGAGAAGCGGGAATGGTGGTGATAGAGATGATATCAAAATTTGAATAAGATGGAAGAAAAAGGCCACAGTTTTTTTCCTGGAAGTGATGGGTTAAAAACATGGGGCTCAATGAACTCGATGGGAATATGCATGAAAAAGGAACACTTTGCTGCAGAAAGAGAAAGAAAACTCATTAGGAACCAAATATGTTGGTGGTGACAGGGGGTTAAAAAACAATCTTTAATTACTTGTACATTTTGCATAAAAAACTATAATTAAGAGTTTTTCAGTTTTTGTGCTTTAAAAATTAGTAAGGCCCCTGAAGAGAATTATTAAAGAAGGACGTTCCTATAGTTTCATTTTTATAACGGATATGGCCCCTCCTACTAACTCCTTTTCATTTTTATAATATATTTGGTCTCTTCCTCAACTTTCATTATTATGAGAGTAAACTTCACTTTTGGTCCCTTAAAGTTTGTCAATTGTAACGGTTATTGTCCCTAAACTTCGAAATCTCGGATTTGGTCCCTCCTCCGAACACATGTTAATTTTTTCCGCCAAAAAAAATGAGGGATATTTTGGTCAAATTTACTCTTTTGTTGATTTTTTTCATTTAAAGAAAATAGGTAATAACATGATGAAGATACATAAGCCTAAACAAAAACGCACGATCCTAACATGATGAAAATGATGAAGATAGAGAACCTAAATAAAAAAACCACACTCAGATCTGCATCTAGTTCAAAATCAAACTTAAATATAAATCCTAAATCAAACTAAAAGAATCCACATCCATATCTGCATCTAGTTCGTGACCCAAGCATCCAGATCTGCATCTAGCTCTTATTTCATATCGAATATGGCCTTGACGGGAATAGGGGTGTGCTAGGAGCAGGGAGTTGAGACAACATTTCGTGCAATCCTGGACCAAAACGCCGACAACCCTAGGCGACTAGATCAAACGCCGACAAACCTGGACCAAACGTTGATAACCCTGGATAGAGAACCAGATCAACAAGGGTTGTAGCTAAAGCTACAAATGATGGTTGACAAATTCAGATTTGTTTTCGTGAGAAAATGGGCTTAACTAAAGAACCATTAATGTTTTTGAGAGAAAATGTGATTTTAGATTATTTCAGCAGTGGTTGTAGCTAAAGGATCAGATCTGTTTTTGCTCATATCGAAATTTGTTGGTTTTGGTTTAGGGTTCTTTTTTATTACAAGGTTTTATTAGTGTTTTAAGGAGGATGAAGATTTAACCATAAAAAGTAAGAAAAATGTATAAATAACTAAACTACTCCTTATTTAATTGGAGTTAACAAAAAAATTAACAACCATTAGAAGGAGGGACCAAAACCATTGTGAATGACAAACGTGAGGGATCAAATCTGAGTTTTCGAAGTTTATGGACGATATCCGTTAAAATTGACAAACGTTAGGGACCAAAAGTGAAGTTTACTCTTTTTATGATTTGGTCCCTCATTATAATCAATAAAAACTTTGTGGCCCAAACATATATAATCTAAATATAATGAGCAAAATAATTAAATAAAATCTAAAGCTTAGATTTTGCCATGAAATATTTTAGCTCAAATAAAATGTAATTTTGATAAATTTATGTTTTAATTAGTTGAATATTAAAAAAGTTTTAAAACTAAGTACCTAAAAATATATTAGATGATAAAAATAAAGTATTAAGTTTAAGTACTTTACTAAAACTAATTAACATACATAAAAAATATTATAGTTAAATTAGATTTAAAAATATAATTTAAGTAATTTACTTAAATTAATTAATATAATTTTATGAAATGGTTATAATTAAATTATAATTAATAAGTATATAAATATATTATAGTTTAGCGCTAATCGGTTGAAAATAGTTAATATTATTAAGTGTTATTATGATGTGTTAAATTATAACACTATTTATCATAATAACATTAATAAGGTGTCATTTGTTTTTTAAGATGTCTGAAGTATGAAGTCTTATTTCACTTCTGATTAATAAGAGGTGATGCTGAAGTCTGAAATCTGAATCAATAAAACTGTTTGTTTTTGTAATGTCTGGAGGCGTCTTGAAAGAAATGAGAGCATATGAAATGAGGCGGCAATAAGAGGTTTTAAGAAGTTAGGTCATCACTTCTTATTTCAAATATATTTAAGAGTTAAGAGGTTATGGACACTGAAAAAAAAACAATTTGAATATAAAAAGGCTGACAGATTTAGACTTAAGATCCATTAAAAGGTTTTAAAAAAACCACCTCTAATTTTCAACCAATTAGTGCTAAATTATAATATTTTTATATATTTATTAATTATAATTAAACTATAACAATTTTTAGTGTATATTAGTTACTCTAAGTAAACTAGTTAAATTTATATTTTTATCTCTAATTTAACTACACTATTTTTTTTATATTAATTAGTTTTAGTAAAATAGTTAAACTTAATACTTTTATATCTCATTATCTAACTTATTGTTTGGTATATAGTTTTAACAGTGTTTTAATTTTCAACTAATTAAAATAATATCAAATTTTATTTGAGTTAAAGATTTCATGGAATTAATGTTTATGAAAAGTTCAAATATTTCATGGTAAAATCTAAAATTCAAATTTTATTTAATTATTTTGCTCATTTATTTAATTAAAAAGAGGGATCAAATCCTAAAATAAAAGTTGAGGAAGAGACCAAATCTCTCTCTCTCTCTCTCTCTCTCTCTCTCTATATATATATATATATATATATATATATATTAAAGGAGATACCACACCTCCTTACGTGGCCTCTCCTTAAGCCATCAATCTGCTTTTTTCTTTTTTCTCTTTTCTCCTTTTTCTACTTTTCCTCAATTTTTTCCTTCTATCCGTCTTCTCCACTTCCATGTAACTGATTACGGTTTTACAGAGCAAAGGTTTTTTCCTCTATTTTTTCCTCCTCTCTCTTGACTTCAATGTATAAGGAACCCGTGTTAGTGATGGAGCGACTGTTGAGAGATCAACAAGCAACTGCAATGTTAGGGTTTAAGGTATGTGAGATGATATTAACGTTGATTGCTTTTTCTATGTTGGCTTCTGATATAACTCCACGATGGAATCATTATCTGCTCCTTCAGGACTAGGGTTTCTTTTTCATTTTCCAAATCTATCAACAGGAAGGTCTTCGTCTCTAATAGGTAGGTGGTGTTGATTTGGGCACCGGATCATAGAATTTTACTGCCTCGATCATGGTATCAGGTCTGTATCTCTTTCTATCCCCCAAATCTTCAAGCACTATCTCTCACCATCTCCATACCTCAGTTGTTCTTAGTTCATAGGTGTTTGGGATTGCTTATTTAAAACAACGTATGCTTATTTTGAAAAGTGATCATCAACTTATGCGGTGCAAAACCGGAGTTTTTTAAAAAGTGTTTGGATTAGCTTATTGTGGTACCAAAACGTAATAAGCTAATAAGTTGTTATTTAAAGGTGTTTGGGATTGCTTATACATATAAGATAACCAAAAAAGTCATAAGCACTTTTCAAATAAGTTGATAAGTTAAAACCAAATGACTTATCAGAAACTCCTTTTCAACAGTTTGGCACCACTATAAGCTCTTTTAATTTTTCTTCATCAAAATACTAGAAAGTGCTTATCTCCGGTGCCAAACCGCAACAAGCTAAAAAGCACTTCAAATAAGCAATCCCAAACACCCCTATAATAAGAGGCTTTACGATTTAGGGGTTTAGTCAGAAAAGGAAAACAACGGCTTGAAGATTGAATCTAGGTATAATTTCCAAATGAATTTTATGTGTATATAATACATATTTTGAGTTTCTTCAAAACATTGCTCGTATTGGTAATTTTCATGGAGAGTTGCATTTGTAAACCATGAAAATTAACTTATTGAAGATTCTTACTATACATCTCTTTATGCATTTATGTAGGTTTACTTTATCTACAGATGAAAATAGATTGGAAGTAGTTGGACCAGAAACTATGAAGCTAAAGAAATTTGATTTGGAGTAGATGCCCGAGCTTTAATGCTTAGAGATGTTGAAGAGTTTGTCGATGATGTTAGAGTAACAATGGGGTCAAAGGTACTTTCCCTTTGATCTTGAATACACCTTTTGGCATGCACAATTGGGTATGATTTTAGTTTTGATTGCAATGTCCAATGACAAAAAGAATGGGATTATAATTACGGGCTATTGGGGTGATGAAGAAAAAGTTTAAAAGCTAAAACTTATTAATTTATTTTTGAAGATATTTAATTTTAGAAATCGAAGTGTATCGACATTCGACACAAGGTTCATCAAATTGACCCAACATTTTATCTCCCTCCTTAATGTTATTCAACCCCAAAGGCCTTTGAGAATTGAACCAGAAACTGATATAGGAAGGCATTTAATTTATTTGAAAAACATCTATGACAACATAGAATTTTTCATGATATTCATATGCATCATAACAATTGCACCAAGTTATGCCCTATCAAAACTTTCGATATCTTTACCTCCCTTCTCACATCTTCAATTGTTATTATTGTCGTCATCTACATATGCATATTAAAATACTGATAAGATTCTTTCATATTGCAAACAAGTATAAACTAAATAGGTCATCTTAATTGGAATTTTTAAATGCTACAATTTATTTTGGGTAACCATGGTTTACGGCCAGCTTGCATGAACAAACTAATCTCTGGGTAACTACAAATGGACTGGAGTTATTGCAGGTGAACCACAACGACTTTGATAACGCCTAGATTCGAACCTGAGAGGAGATTTCCATGCCTTAATTGGTGTACGACAACCCATACAATTAACGATGCCTGCAATTTTGATAGACGGTTGGATCTAAAAGAGTTCCAATAAAAGTTGATCATATGAAAGAACTTAAAACAATATTTATTGATTTCAACTATCGGGGATAATTAGTTCAATTCCACATAGAAGAAATTGAATCAAGAAATCTTGAAAATCAATAAGTGAGATTAGAAAAACCATAGTTTGTTGTTCATGATCAGGATGGATCCACATTGGTTCATCGAATTCATTTTTGAAGATCTTTAGTTTTAGAGCTTATCAAATTGGCCCAACAATTCACCTCCCTCCTCAACGTTATTCAACCCCAATGCCCTATGAAAATTGAACCAGACACTAACATAGGAAGGCATGTTAATTGTCTTAGAAAACATCCATCAAACTAAGGGGTCGTTTACCCAAACGCTTACCCGGTAAGTGCTTACCGGTTAAAAACGCTATTACTTACCTTAACGGGTAAGATTTTTTCCATTAAAATGGCATTGTATGCAAAAATTTACCTGGTAAACTTTAACAGGGTGAGAGCCATCGTCTTACTTACTGGGTAAGACTCTCGATCATTACTTTACTCTTACCGGGTAAGATTATTGGTTATTGTCATATTCATTTGTTAAGATAATATAACTTGGTAAGTGGTTAGTCGGGTAAGTGTTTGGTAAACGACCCCTAAGTAAAATGTGTCGGAGCATCTGTTAAGCTCATGCAAAATCTGATTTTTCAATGGTAACTTGGCGTGCTCTTGCAGGTAGTTCAGTGTATGTCTAATTCTTAGCCTTATATTAAGTTGTAAGTTTTTGGCTCTAATTTTTTTGGTGCTTGCAGATGGGGATTCACCTTCGGTGTAAATGTACCAAAGAGTGCCGATAACTCTCATTTTTTAGAGTTATTTGTTACTATTTTTTATAGGTTTTATTCATCTTTTTACCCATTTTGCTTCTATCTCCTTCATTTGGTCCACATTGTTTTCAATATGTGATAATTTAACCAATTTGTTCAATTTTGTGAGAATTGGTGTTGCAGATCGATTTGTGGGCACTTGTGTGCCCACTGTGGGCATCCGAGAGTTTGGGCCAGCTGAAATTATGGGTTGAATTTTTGGGCTGAAGACACAAACTTGTTGGGATGATCTTGGCATACATTGAAGACTCAATCAAGACCATTGAATGCTCAAGCCTCCCATCTATAAATACAAGACTTTTGGAGAGCATTTAATCATCCCATCACCATCTCATCTACCACTTCCATCAATAATCATTCACCATTCTCTCCTTATTCAAGTCAAGAATACTTGAATGGAAGTATTTTGACTTAAAGTATAGGATTTAATTCATATATTTATTTCTTGCTTTTACTTTCTGTCTTTTACATTCTGTCTTTTATTTATTGTATTTAATTTCCGTACTTTTATTTCTAATAATTAAATCCCGTACTTTTCATTTACATTTGTAGTTACGTTTATTAATGCAAGTAGTTAACGAGTATTTCCTCTATTACATTATGTCTTTTATTATTGTCATGAGCTAAGCACCCTCTTGGGTGCGGGTGTAAGCCAACTTGGGTCTAGTAGGCAACACTTGGTGTGCCATCGTTACTAACTCTTGACCTTGGTCACTTGAGTCGGGACTTCAACTCAACGCAGATAAGTCGATCACTTTGATGTGTTAATATTAAATCTTGACCTCGAGAGGGGCGGATTCGAAATACGACTTAAGTGATGCACAAAGATTTGAGGGAGTCTTTGATAACCACGTAGAGATACGGGTTTTGTACGATTTACTAAGGTTTAAACGCCGGTTGAGATTTATATCACAAAGAGATTTGGGTATAAATATCCATATTGGTAGAACTTGATTATTTTTATCAACTTAGTAAAATCGAAAAGATCAAGAGTCGGTAAAAATGGACACTTTATGAACAATTTGTAGGACCGGTCTATAAAAATCCACTTTCAAGAGATCGGGCTTTTTATAGACATTCCATACTACAAAGAGTCCAACCATCTTGTTACTATGTTTTTTCCAAGAAAAGCTTACATCTGTACCCAACTTTTAATTATAAAATTCATTTCGCATTTTCCATTAATTCACCATCCAAAAGAATATTTTTCCCATACTCGAAACTTGTGCAAGAAGTTCATAAAAATCAGCAACTCTCAGTAGTTCAGTCCCTGTGAGAACGATACTCGGTACTTTTCCCGTTATATTACTTGAAGCGATTCTAGTGAAGGTATATACTTATGCTCTCACTGGGTAATATTGCGCCCCCGTTGTCCAGTACACAATAAATTGCTACCAAGTTTTTGGTGCCGCTGCCGGGGACTAACACGATTTTACTTCCTGAGATACTGATTTTTGTTCGAGTTTGTGTCACTTGTTTCACTTTCAAAACATTTATCGTGTTGTATGCCACTGCTACAACATGGTGAACTTTTACCTCTCGATCTTGAAATTGAAAAAAACTTTAAAAAGAAGAAGAAGAGGTAGAGGAAATCAGCAAAATCCAGTTTTAAATCAAACCATGGCGGAAGCTAAGCTAACCCTCCACCACCTCTGCCTTTGGAAACAACGATTAAAATTGTTGATGATAAAGAAAGGGGAATACGGGACTATGCAACACCCGAATTTGATCAACTCAAGTTGGGTATTCTTAAGCCCAACATTACTGCGTAAAATTTTGAACCGAAACTGGTAATGTTTCAAATGATCCAAGCAATGGGTCAATTTGGAGCATTACCTTCGGAAGATCCACACTTTCATTTAAAATCATTTTTAGAAATGACAAATCATTTTCTCATTCCCGGAGTTTTCCCAGAAGCCTTACGGTTGACACTCTTCTCTTATACATTGAGACACAGTGCCAAAGTCTGGCTAAATTCTCAGCCACCTCATTCAATTGATACTTGGACGAGTTTAGCTGAAAATTTTTTGAAAAAAATATTTTCCTTCCACCAGAAACGTGAAATTCAGAAATGAAATTTTAATGTTTAAACAAGAGGAAGATGAAGCAGTATCGGATTCTTGGGAGAGATTCAAAGATTTAATTCGAAAATGTCCTCATCACTTAATCCCTCACTGCATCGAATTAGAAACATTTTATAATGGTCTTTCTAATGCTGCTAAAATCATCCTCGATGCCACGGCTGGTGGAGCTTTTACTGTTAAAATATACAATGAGGGGTATGATATTTTGAAAAAAGTTGCCAATAATAACACTGATTGGTCGAACCCTCATGCTGTAATTCCTAAAACTGCATCAGGAGTTCGTGAGGTTGATGCCATCACCGCTTTAAATGCACAAATTGTAGCTTTGACTAATTTCGTTAAAAACAATTTGAACACTAATGGAGAAAAAAGTCATGTGCAGACAATAAATCAATCTTTAATTGAAACGTGTACTTTTTGTGGTGAAAATAATCCTTTCGAGTGTTGTCCCGGTAACCCCGTTTCGGTGAACTATGTTGGAAATCATTATAGAAATAGTCCGTTTTTCCAAACATACAATCCGAATTGGAGAAACCATCTGAACTTCTCTTGGTCTGGAAATCAAGGACTTCAACCCCCCGGGGCAAGTCAAGTCTAAAACCGACCACCAAATCCCCCGGGATTTCATCAAGACCCACCTCAGAATTATCAGCATGGACAGTATTCACAATCCCAGAATTACCAACATGTACAAACTTCACAATCACATGCTCCTAGACAACAGAATGCATCGGACGGTAATGGTGCAATCGAATAGTTGCTTAAAGGTTTTATAAACCAAACCAATGCAACTTTGAGGGGTTTTGAAACCCAACTTAGACAGTTTGTTGTCGAACTTAAGAATAGACCACAAGAGACTTTGCCTAGTGACACGAAAAACCCCAAAGGCATTCACAAGGAACACATCAAGGCCATAAGTATTAGAGAGATTGAAAACATAAGTGGGTCTAGAAAAGTCGAGAAAACCTCTCCCGTACCAGTAGTATAAAATGAATCACATTTTTTTGATGCCTCGAACTTTCCAGGCTTGTTCCCATTCTCTAGTGAAGCACCAAAACCAGAATTCGTGGCCCAAACAGCATGCCCACTTATTCCAAGTTGTCCAGCATAAACTGTACCCACTCCAGAACCACTCATCTCATGCACTCCCAACAAGAGCAAATATGTCCCGAATTTGAGAGACTTGCCTTTCCCTAAGAGATTAAAAACCAAAACTGTTGATGAACAATTCAAAAAGTTTTTGGACGTTTTCAAACAACTTCACATTAACATTCCATTGGTAGAGGCTCTCGAGCAAATCCCAAATTATGTTAAATTTTTAAAAGATATTCTCAACAAGAAACGAAGGCTGGGAGAATTTGAAACTGTCACCTTGACCAAAGAATGTAGGGCACTTCTTACTTGCAAAATCCCTCCGAAACTAAAAGACTCGGGGAGTTTTACCATCCCGTGTACTATTGGGGGACAAGAAGTAGGACATGATCTATGTGATTTGGGAGCAAGCATAAACCTCATGCCTTTTTTGGTTTTTAAGAAGTTAGGGATTGGTGAAGTTAGACCCACCACAGTCACCTTACAACTTGCAGATAGGTCTTTGGCCTACCGAATGGTAAAATTGAATATATTTTGGTGAAAGTCGATAAATTCATTTTTCTGGCTGATTTTCTAGTGCTGGACTATGAGGCAGATAAGGATATCCCCATCAATTTAGGAAGAACATTTTTGGCAACTGGTAGAACCCTGATAGATGTGCAGAAGGGTGAGTTGACTATGAGAGTAAATGATCAACAAATCATTTTCAATGTTTTCAAATCCCTTAAGTTTAATGGTGAGATTGAAGATTGCTCCTACCTAAATGCCTTAGGTGATTATTTTGAGTTAAGTTTGATTGATTGCATAGGGGAAGATATTTCGGAAGAGGATTTGATAGAGGTTATAGATGCATTTGAGCAATTGGACTTTAATGATAGACCAACCCAGGTTCCTTCTATAGTCAAGGCTCCCGATCTAGAGTTAAAACCACTTCCTAATCACCTTGAATATGCTTATCTTATGGAAGAGGAAAAATTGCGTGTAATTATTTCTTCCAATTTAAGTTGTGAACAGGAAGTGAAATTGATTGAGTTGTTGAAAAACCACAAGAAGGCCATAGGTTGGACAATAGTTGACATCAAGGGAATTAGTCCGTCCCTTTGCCAACATAAGATAATTTTGGAAGAAAATAGAGCTGGCAAGGTGCAACCACAAAGGAGACTTAACCCGATCATGAAAGAAGTAGTTAAGAAAAAAAAATTAAAGTGGTTAGATGCGGGTATTATTTACCCCATTTCAAGCAGTGGTTGGGTGAGTCTGGTACCATGTATACCAAAGAAAGGTGGTACCATGGTAATCACCAATGAGAAAAATGAGTTTCTCCCGACAAGGACCGTCACCGGGTGGAGAATTTGCATGGATTATAGATAATTGAATCTAGCTACAAAACAGGACCATTTTCCTTTACCATTTATAAACCAAATGCTAGATAGATTGGCCGGAAAGGAATTTTATTGCTTTCTGGATGGTTATTCAAGGTATAATCAAATTCACATTGCACCCGAAGATTAAGAGAAGACTACATTCATGTGTCCCTTCGGAACTTTTGTTTTTCGCCGAATGCCATTTGGTCTTTGCAATGCACCCGCAACGTTTCAACGTTGTATGATGTCTATTTTCTCAGACATGATTGAAGATTCCATGGAAGTATTTATGGACGATTTTTCAGTTATCAGTACATCATTTGATAATTGTCTTGAAAATTTGAAAAAGAGTTTGGAAAGATGTGAAACACGCGATTTAATTTTAAATTGGTAAAAGTGCCATTTTATGGTACAAGAAGGAATCGTGTTAGGTCACATGGTTTCTAAAAAAGGTTTAGAAGTGGATAGAGCAAAGCTTGAGTTAATAATGCAATTACCTGAACCAAGTTCGGTTAAAGGCATTAGAAGCTTTTTGGGGCATGCGGGGTTTTACAGACGTTTTATAAAAGATTTTTCAAAAATTGCAAAACCCCTTTGTAATTTTTTGCATGCCGACTAAGTTTTCGACTTTACTCCAGAATGTACCAAAGCTTTTGAAACAATCAAGGTCGCCCTTGTTTTAGCACCCATTGTGATAGCCCCAGATTGGACCATGTCTTTTGAGGTAATGTGTGACGCTAGCGATTGGGCTGTGGGTGCTGTTTTGGGACAAAGGCGGAACAAAATTTTCCACCCCATTTACTAAGCAAGTAAAACTCTTATCAAAGCTCAAATAAATTACACCACAACTAAGAAAGAATTACTTGTCGTAGTATTTGCATTTGGCCGTTTTTGATCTTATTTGATTGTCACAAAAGTCATTGTCCACACAGATCACTCCGCTATCAAATATCTCTTTAACAAAATCGATGCAAGGCCACGGCTTATTTGGTGGGTCCTTCTTTTACAAAAATTTGACCTAGAGATAGTTGATAGAAAGGGTGTAGACAATCAAGTTGCAGATCATCTTTCTAGGATTGAAAATCATGTATCAAGTGGTGGAGATCATGAGATAAAAAAAGTTTTCCTGGATGAACAAATCCTTGCCATCCAACATCATTTTGAGAATAATGTCCCATGGTATGCGGATATCGCGAACTATCTTGCTAGCGGAATCAAGCCATACCATATGCATGGACAACAATTTAAAATTTTCATCCACGATTGTAAACATTATTGTTGGGACGATCCATTTTTGAATAAATTAGGTGCAGACAAAATTTTAAGAAAATGCGTCCCAAATTTTGAGATGAAAGGCATTTTGAGTGATTGTCATGCTTCGCCATACGGAGGCCATTTTGGTGGTCAACGTACGGCGGTAAAAATTCTTCAGAGTGGTTTCTTTTGGCCTACATTATTTAAAGATGCATTTGAGTTCGTCAAAGGTTGTGATCAATGCCAAAGGACGGGGAATTTGTCCCAACATAATGAGATGCCCTTAAACAATATTTTAGAAGTTGAATTTTTTGACGTTTGGGGCATTGATTTTACGGGACCATTTCCTATGTCCTTCAATAATCAATATATCTTGGTTGCAGTTGATTACGTATCAAAATGGGTAGAAGCCATTGCGTGTCCTAGAAACGATGCTAAAACTGTGATTAACTTTCTAAAAATATTTTTGTACGATTTGGCACTCCCCGAGCTTTAATTAGTGATGAAGGGACACATTTCGTAAACAAAATGTTAAGCACAGTTCTTAGCAAATATAATATTCAACACCGAGTGTCTACGGCATACCATCTGCAAACAAATGGTCTTTCCGAACTTTCGAATCGGGAAATAAAATCAATTTTGGAAAAAGTTGTCAAACCCGATAGAAATGATTGGTCACTCAAGTTGGATGACGCACTCTGGGCTTACAGAACAGTTGGATATGTCACCGCACAGATTGGTTTTTGGGAAGGCATGTCATTTACCTTTGGAACTGGAAAACAAAGCTTTTTGGGCAATAAAGGAATTGAATTTGTGTGAGGATGCTGCAGGGAAAAAGAGGAAACTTAAGTTAAGTGAATTAGAGGAGTTGAGACACCATGCTTACGAAAACGCCAAGATTTATAAAGAAAAAACAAAAATATGGCATGATCGTAGGATAAATAACAGAACCTTTGAAAAAGGTCAACAAGTGCTTCTCTTTATTTCACGACTGAAATTATTCCCAGGAAAACTTAAATCACGTTCGTCAGGACCCTTTACCATCACGGATGTTGGTAAAATGGACACAGTTGATTTACTGAACCCGTAGGATAACAACATTTTTAGGGTAAATGGGCACCGGGTGAAGCACTACGTTCCTGATGGAGTGCCCAACCCAACCACCCAGGAACCTTAAGCAAGTATGGTGAGCGTTTTCTGTAAATATTGTACAGTTAGTTTTTTTTATTTTTAGCAGTGATTTTGCCCACTGTGGACATGTTGTGCCCACTGCGCGCATGCGTGTTGGGTATTTTTATAAAAAGGCTTGTTTCTTTTTACAAAAGTGGAAGTCTTTAAGGTTTAAATCTAATTTAATAAGGGTTGGAGTCCAACTGGTTTCTATGATGGCTCATCATTGGCTAGAGCAACACTTGGCATAATTTGGGTGGAGGGAAGGACATGGCTTCACCCCAACCATACAAAGTTAATACAAAGACAAAAACCCTCTTTTTGAAATGACACTCCCTTTTTCATTTGTCAAAGGTTAAAAAAAAGAAAAAAATATAATTTTGAAAAAAGGGAGAAACCGGTTTTTACTTTGGGAGGGAGTGGTTTTGGAAGACTAAACAAAAAGGTGGGTTTTTCTATTTCCAAAAATCAAAAGACTTTTCATCTTCTTTCTTCTTCTTCAATGGCTAGACCAAAAATACTCACAAGACACCCAAACCCCATTCCATCTCGCCGGAGCAGACGTCTGCATCGGGAGGCCGACGTCATCGCCGCCGCTGATACCCTCACCGCTATCGCCGCCAGCGAGCCTTTCATCGCCACCACTCACGGTGCTATTCCATCGCCACCACACGCCGCCGGATCATCCACCATCGCCGACGACGTCGCCGTTGGTTCATCGGCGGTAAGTGCCGACGATCAATCATCCTCTCAGGGCAACTTCATTCTGACTTTCGCCGAGTCTCATCAGGTACTAACAAGAATCACCCGACCCTCTTTTACTTCTCCATCACTCACCAAAACCCTATAAACTAACCCTACCACTATACTCCACCCTTCGCCGGAAAACCAACCACCGCCAGAAAACCCTAACCTCTCTCTCTCCACCCTACCCACTACCACTAAACCCCTCCCCACCCATCGACCTCTCTCCATTACCCTCAACTTCCCAACCCCACACCCACTCCAACGCCGACACCACCAACCACCAACCCCCACCCCACTCAACGGTGCCAGTGACTTTAACAACCCTCATTTCATGGAACAGCCTAACCTCTCCTCCCAAAACCCCAACACTCCCTCTCAAGACCCAAACCCCCTACCCATCACCCCTTCCACCTAAATGAAAGAGGAAGTGTAGAGGAGGATCTCATCTTTGACTTTGAATATGAAACTAGCCCTGAGCATACTGATTTGTTGCCCCATATCACTCCCTCACACTCATCATCATCCTCATATGAGGAATCTAGCACAGAGGGGGAGGATGAAGCTCTCCACAGTGGGCACGACGAAAAATAGCAGCAAGAGGAGCAAGTTCCCACTGTGGACACCGGAACGAAGGATAAGGATGACGATGATTATGTGCCAAGTGATGAACATTCAGACCCGGATGAGATGGTGCCTAAACGTCAAAGTACAAGGCAAGCAATGCGGGCTAGAGCCGAAGCTGAGGCCGAGAGGAAAGGCATACGAAAAATGGTCACACAGTCCACTCGACAGGTCAAGCAAAAGTCAACCGAGCCATATGACCAGGCTGTAGCCGCGAGGTATGATCTTCTGAAAATGAACAACTTTGTTTATGAGCGAGGCCTCGAACCCGCGTTGGTCGAGGCATATGTCCCTATCAAGCACCACTTGCTTGCTCTAAATTGGGAAACCATGGTTCCCTTGACATGTGAGGCAAACATGACTTGGGTTCGCGAGTTCTTCGCGGCTGTTGGTATACACCGCAAGACCCCGGTAATCGTTCATGGTAAATCTGTTGATTGGTTTGGGGAGAACATCAACCGGACTTTAGGATTCGATACCCCTTTTATTTGTAAGTTCAGGCAACTTGCTTTGGGTTCAAAATCTGTTCCCAAAGAAGAGGTTGCGGCTGTTCTGTGTACACCAGGTTGTGGTTGGACGGTCTAACCACTGGAAACCGGTCATTTTGACCGGTGGCGTCAACCCCAAAGCAGTCTTGTGGTTCCATTTTCTCCGCCACAACTTGATCCCCTCTATACACGATGGTTCGATTCTGTGATCCCAATTTACTAGCATATATCCAAACAACACAGATTATCAAACAATCACTTGTATTAAAGTCACAAGATTACAACGAAATCACAAGTCTAAGTGTCACAGATCTCACAATGTATCTATACGAACTCTCTGTGTTCTCTCTATGTGTGCTTGACTTGTGTATCTGAATAAGCGTGTCTACAAATCTAACAAAGAACAAAACTATTTATACTAAGTCAACTTTAGTTGACTTTACAACCAAACCCTTGAACTATACAACAATTACAATAAAGACCCTCACTTTTAATCTTGAATACAATATTAGTCTAACAATCTCCCCTTTTGGATTCAAGATTAAAAACTTTTTGACAATAATCTTCAGGTTTTCTTATCTTCACACATATCTTCAGCTTTGAATCTTTTTCAGCTTTTACATCTTAAAAACTTTGACATTTTCAGCAAACTCTGAAACTCTTGAAATCTTTGACATCTTTATTACAATCTTCATTCTCTTTAGCACAACAAACTTTGCTATAATCTTCTTAGCCATTCAAATATTCAAACTTTGACTAACTTCAAAACTTTCAAACTTTGTCTTCACCTTTCATTACATATTTTGAAATCTGACTTTGAAAATCATCTTTCCCCTTTTCTTGATACAAACTTTAATCATCATCTGAACTTGAACTCTGATTTATCTCCCCCTTTTTAATGATTTGTGAGAATCAAAATCATTAAAACTCTTCAAGTTTAGATCTGTCTTTGGAACATCTCCCCCAAATGAACAAGTAAGCACAGTCTTCATGATCTCTCCATTTGACAATAAATGAACAATCTCCCTCAGATAGGAAAATTTTGCAATCTCTCCCAATGAATGATAAGAGAGAATCGTTCATCTGATCTGAATGAGCCGTCAATTCATGAATGTATTTATCTGAATCTTTTCAAATTCAAACAAATTAGAATGGTAACCCTGAATCAACTAATGAATACAATATTAGTCTAACTTTTAATAAAGAGTTGTGTTGGCTGCTTTTCTGTATTATGAAAGAGCTCCCAATCGATGTTGGCCCCATTATTCACACCGCAATTAAGGCCTCCTCGGCTCGTGTCAAAAGTGCACTTATCCTTTCAGGGTTGATTACGAAGTTGATGAAGGCTGCCGGAGTACCAATATATGGTAAGGACAAAACTGTCAAGGTGCAATCTCTCCTAGGTACGGATACGATGGAATGACGTGTTCGGGATATTGCTGCCAAAACTAACCCCGTGCAGGTACATTATCCATCGCGAACCGAGACACCACCACCGCCTGCCACTACCACAGCCGCGGGTTCATCCCATGTGGACCCTTCGGCCAATGCGAAGAAATCATGGTCGAATTACGGATATGGGAACGAGATATGGCTAACACTTTTGGCGAGTCAGATTTAAGAAATGAACCTCAAACTGGATGCCTTTCTGACCAAGCTGACAGAGGTGGATACACGTACGACGGCGGTTGACACGAGTTTGGCAAAATTGAGGCACAACTCCTTGGTGATGTGGGCCTACCAACGTGATTAGAATCGCGGCCTACGAGAATTTCTTCGGGCCCAGAATATCATGCTTGTTGCACGGATGTCGCATTTCCCATCTGGTATCCTTCCACCACAAGTTCGATGCCCAGTACCTCCCGCTGCTGTTGTTGTTGACCCACCAAACGAGCCCGCCGAACCTGATGAAGTACCCGCTATGACCACCAGTCTTCCCATAGTGACCACTGATGGATCTGGTGCACCGACTACTGGCCCGAGTGACCAGTCTTCCCCTCAAGGTTGATTATGATGGGTTTTTAATTATTGCTTATTGCAAACTATGTATTTTGTAAACATTTCTTTTGGGTAACTTTGTGCTTAACTAGACTAATCCCGTCTTTTTGTAACTTTCATACGGGTTAACTCATGTTTATAGGTCCAACAATACTATATCAAGTTTTTAGAATAACAACACATAAAGATTACCAACCTGTATTGATTATAAGAAATGGTTACAAGGTTGATCTGATTCAAGCTATAGATGTGTGTTCTCTGTTTTCTCTCTATTACACCCTTAAGTGTGTGTTTTTGTGTGTTTTAATAATATCTGATTATTGAAAGATACTAGAGATACACCTAATATCTAACATAGTGTGTTTTAGACACTTCCTAATCAACTTGCAACAACAAGTTGTAATATAAAACTATTATAACTAAATAATATCTAACAAATAGATATTATATCTAACTAATAACTAACTAAATAAGTAATATCTAATAAACTAGAAACTAACTAAGTTAAACTAATATCTAACAAACTAGATATTAATTTAACTAGTACAATAATAAACAAATACATTGACATTTATTACAAACGACATAGACTTTAATATCGAGAGTCGACGTTTCGGCTTTAGCTTCAGATTGCGATCTTCAGTTTGGATGATCTTGAATCCAATGAGACTGTGTCTTAACAATCTCCCCCTTTGGATCAAGATCATTACGAAAATGATTTTAGCAATTCAGTCTTCTTGTTCAGCTCAGAAGATACAATCTCTTTCTCTAGCTCTTTAATCAGCATGTCTTCAGAATAGTTGCTTTTGAAGATTTCAATCTTTGACGTGATTCTTGAAACATGTGATCTTTGCCATTTCTTGTGTAGTCATTCTCCCCCTTTTTGATGTTAAGTGCAATGACTTCATCAAAATTATGTGTAAGAAATGTCTATCTTGCGGTTAGAGCCCCTGATCCGTCAATTCAAAAGCTATTCATCCAGATCTTTTCAAATCCAGACAAAATAGTCGTGTAACACCTGAATCAACTAATGAATCAGTTGACATGCCTGTCAGTAACACTAAGTCACTGTGTGTAACGAATAGACATTGGAAAGGAGTTGTTTGATGTTGACTCCCCCAGGGATTCCATTTAATCATCGAAACACCACAAAGGATATTTCTATAAACGTTATGACAAAGAAACTAATTTCTTGTGTGTTCGTGCTTGTGTTAGAAAGAATGAAGCACTGGATGATTGCTTATTTGGCTCAAAATTGTGTAAACCACTGAGACAACAGTAAGTTAAACATAGACTCAATGTGCATGATTGAAGTGCGAAGGTGGGACAGAGTTCCTTCTTTTCAATATCCAGATTTTCCGAATGAAAATCAGATAGCAAATGTGCTGCATCCCCTTTGAAAATGTGAAACACTTTCTTGTTGAGAAGAAAATGAGTAGATAGTGAGGTTTGATCAAGAGTTGGCATGGGTTAGTTTCCTGTTTCAATAACGTTCACCAAAGAATTGTGAAACACTAGTAATGTGGCTACCCGGCGCATAAAAAGTTGGTGCAGAGTTGTGATATTCTTTTAACTCTGTTCTCACACGCTCTTTCTTTTAAACGTTTTGCTTTCTCTAATCACACTCATTTCTTTTCGCTTTGCACACTCAAACACTAAGGATTTAACTTCATGGGTAGAAATCACTGGTTAATGCGATTCCATAGAAGTTGTGTTAATTCCTAGCACAATGATTCCTTGTTTTCCTATGATGCACGTGATGCTCAGATTGGTTTAACTATTTCAGTTAAAGCACAAAGTTGATCTTGAAAACATTTAAAGTCACACTTCTAATTCATGAATTCGTTTTGAGAATCGGGAAGTGGTTTGAACATTTAGAACAATGTTTTCTATGATTGAAAGTTGTCCTTCTTTCAACCATATATGAGATGAAGATAAAGGATTGTACCTTTACGTGCGATCTTACATCTCATGAAGCTAAGCTTAAAGTCATAATCATATGAACTTGTAAGCATCTCTCAAAAATTCTGCAAAAGTCTTATGTCAAGTCAAAGTAAAATTTATTCACTTGAATTGAAAAGACAAAAAGCAGTAAAACTTTTTAAAGTACGAGTTCTGATCAGAAATAATCAGAAGTCATATCCTTACTCCTTGACTTAAAGAGCTCCCCCTAAAATCTTGCATTACACAAAAAATTTGACATTAAAAGGTACATGCACAAATTTTATGAGCTCCCCCTCGAAGTAATATTGACCACTTGTCAATTTCTTCTCATTCTTCCCCTTGGATTATGAACATTATATAGAAGTGCAGATATCAATCAAAGTTAAGAATGAAGAAATGATGAAAAATTATACAATTTAGAAAACTTTTATAGGTAAATACTGATTAGATTTTAAGATTTAGCATACCAAGCTTAGAGATAAGAAAGTTGAACCTCTTTTCGTCTAATGGTTTGGTGAACAAATCGGCAAGTTGATAATCAGTTTTTACAAAGAAAAGTTCAATTGTTCCTTTTTCAACATGATCTTTAATAAAATGATCCCTGACGTCTATGTGCTTGGTTTTGGTGTGTTGAACAGAATTCGCTGATATTGCGATGGCGCTCTTTGAGTCACAGTATATTGGGATCTTGTTGAAGTGGAAACCGTAGTCGCGTAATTGAGTTCTCATCCATAAGACCTGAGAACAGCAGCTAGCAGCAGCTACATATTCTGCTTCGGCCGTGGAAGTTGAAACACAAAGTTGCTTCTTCGATGCCCAACTTACGAGTTTGTCACCGAGGAACTGTACGTGTCCTGACGTGCTCTTCCTGTCTAACATACAACTTGCATGATATGCATCTGTGTAGGCTATTAGTTCAAAACTAGTATCTTTAGGATACCACAGACCAATATCTGCAGTGCCCTTTAGATACCTAAATATGCGCTTCACAGCAGACATATGGATTTCTTTAGAATTGGCCTGATATCGTGCACATAAGCATGTTGAAAACATTATATATGGTCTACTAGAAGTAAGATACATTAAAGAACCTATCATCCCTCGATAAGTCCTAACATCAACAGCCTTTCCCGAAGGATCGGTGCCAATCTTAGTACCTGGTGCCATTGGGGTACCAATCGGTTTTGAATTTTCCATTTGGAACTTCCGAAGAATATCCCTAATGTATTTTGATTGATTGATAAAAATACCCGATGAAAATTGTTTTACTTGTAAACCGAGAAAGAAATTCATCTCTCCCATCAAGTTCATCTGAAATCTAGACACCATAAGATTTGCAAAATGCTTACAGTACTTAGTATTTGTAGAACCAAAGATAATATCATCTACATAAATTTGAATTAAAATGATATCTCCTTTTTTCCTTTTTGATAAACAAAGTGGTATCTACCGTTCCTTTTGAAAACCCAGACTTGACTAGAAAAGTGGAAAGGACATCATACCAGGCTCGAGGTGCTTGTTTCAGACCGTAGAGTGCTTTGTCGAGAATGTAAACGTGATTCGGCTTCTCTTGATTAACAAAACCCTCTGGATGAGAGACGTATACTTCCTCCTTCAGAATTCCATTCAGGAATGCTGTCTTCACGTCCATTTGAAAGACCGTGAAGTTCTTGTGGGCTGCGTAGGCTAGAAACATTCTGATTGCCTCTAATCGTGCCACAGGAGCATATGTTTCGTCATAGTCTATTCCTTCCTCTTGTCTGTATCCTTTGGCTACTAGTCTTGCCTTGTTTCGGATAACGGTACCATCTTCGTCTTTCTTTATCTTGAAAACCCATTTCGTACCTATAATGGTTTTACCTTTAGGCTTTGGTACGAGTCTCCAGACTTGAAGTGCATCGAATTGATTCAGCTCTTCTTGCATTGAGACCACCCATTCTTGATCAGCAAGTGCCTCTGATACTCTTGTTGGCTCGAACTTGCTCAGAAAGGAGTCATGGATGCACATGTTCATTGATGCTGACCTAGTTTGCACCGGTTTTGATGGATCACCAATGATATGGCTTAGAGGGTGCTCTTTGGTCCATTTATGTTCATGAGGTAGTGGATTAGATGATTGTATGTCGGTTGTATCATCTACAAATCCACTTGTACCTTCTTCTGATTGTTCAGGAGGATTGATGGTTTCAGTTGAAGTGGCAGGTTCAGAAGGCTCAGCAAGTACAGCTTGATCTGGCTGTAGATTGATCTGAATAGTATCTCCTACTGTTTCTGCTACTTCTGTCTCTTTCTCATGTGTCACTTCTTCAACTGTTGGAGTCGTCATTTGAATTGGAATCTCTTGTTGAATCGGGGTGTTGGATTCAATAGAGTCATCTGAACTGGTTAGATGAGTAGTCGTTAAGTCTTCCATCCTGTCAACCACAACAGATTTCTTTACATTAGTTCCAAGAAATTCATCATAAAACAATTCAAATAATAAATCTAAATTAGATAAATGGTTAGTAGAAGTTGATGCTTCATCTGATTTATTATGTTGAGACGTAGGTCCTGGAATGAGTTGCCCAGAAGCTAGTATTCCTGTTATAACGGGTTCTGAACGTTGTTGTTCGGAAGCCATATCTTCATCAAACGAGACGTTGATGCTTTCAATCACCGTCTTTGACTTCTTTAGATAAACACGGAATGCAGTTGATGTCGAGGAATAGCCAATGAAGATTCCTTCATCCGCCTTAGCACTGAACTTATTTAGACTTTCCCTATCGTTTAGAACAAAACACTTACACCCAAATATATGGAAGTATTTGATTGTCGGTGTTCGGTTGTTGATTAACGCATAAGGAGTCTTCTTGAATCTTTGATGTACCATGGAGCGATTCTGTGTGTAGCACGCGGTCGAAACAGCTTCTGCCCACAAAAATAGAGGTAAGTCTGATTGACTTAGCATAGTACGAGCAGCCTCGACTAGCGTCCGATTTCTTCTTTCGACCACTCCATTTTGTTGAGGCGTACGAGCAGCAGAGTATTGATGTGAAATCCCGACAGATTCGAGATATTCTTCAACTTTGTTGTTCTTGAACTCTGTGCCGTTGTCTGTTCGTAGAAACTTGACCGGTTTCTGCAGATTCACCTAGGTCGTCTTTAGGAATGTGATGAGAATATCTGGTGTCTCATCCTTTAAACGTAGAAATTTTACCCATGTGTATCGCGAGTAATCGTCCACGATCACGAGTATGTACTTCTTTCCGCCTAGACTCTGAGTTCGCATCGGACCGCATAAGTCCATATGCAATAACTCTAAAGAAGCGCTTGTACTTGGTTCATGCTTTGGTTTATGAGGCGCCCTCTTCATTTTGCCCTTTTCACAAGCTGCACAAAGATGTTCTCTTTCATATTTGAGCTCTGGAAGTCCTTTGACGAGCTTTCGACTGACCAGATTGTTGATGTACCTAAAGTTTAGGTGAGAGAGCCTTCGATGCCATAACCAGCTTTGTTGCATTGATGCTTTCGTCAGTAGACAAACTTTCTTGTCAGTCTGGACATTTGATAAATTGATTGTCTAGAGGTCTGATTCTCGAGTACCGACCAGGAGTTCTTCGCCTTCTTCATTGCGAACTGAACATCTCTTGGCTTTGAAGTTGACCTCTAAGTCTTTGTCACAGAACTGGCCTATACTGAACAAGTTGTGTCGTAAGCCTTCTACATATCTCACCTTCTTGATCGTGACATTGTCATTGTGTACATCACCATATCCCATGATTGATGAAAACTGGTCGTTGCCGAATCTGATTGTTCCGCAATATTTCTCTTTAAAATTGGACAGTATCTCTTTTTGTCCTGTCATGTGCTTGGAACATCCGCTGTCCAAGAACCATGTATGACTAGTCTGCATAAGAGAAATTACAAATTTAGATATTATTGAACACAACATTGGAATATTCACTTTGATTATCGAAGTGCGGGTCTTGAACTGATTTGTTCAAAAGCCTATTTTGACTTTGATGTTCGGGTTTTGAACTGCATTATCCAAAAACCTATTTTGACATTGAAGAACGAGTCCTGATCTGTACATAATCAGAAGTCGATTTCTCTTTAAGCTTTGTGTGCCTGCAACACAGATTTAGCCTTAGGTACCCACTGGAATTTGAGTCCTTCTGTGTTAGCACAAGATTTTGGTACCCATTTCAAATTGGGTCCTCTTTTCTTTTGAAATGCATTTGAAGGATTAGTATGAGATGAATGCACATGGTAATTTCCAAACCAATCTCCAGAATCTTGACAAGAGATAGAAACATGTTTATCATAAATAGAAGACTTTATAGCAGATAAAGATAACTGAAATAATTGCTTCATTGTATATTGTTTACGAGAAACAACAAGTTTTGAGTTCAAAAGAGCAACATCAGCAATTAAGACATCTTTACTAAGCGAAGTCTTACTACAATTAACACTACTAAACGATAAAACGGTCTTGTCAAGCTTCCGTTTGGGTTGCCATTGAGAATTTACTTCTGGCCTTTGCTTGCTCAGATCTGAAACATGTGAAACTGGTGAGTTAGACCTTGGAGCAACAAGCGAATGCTTCTTCTTAGAATTACCAGTAATGTGCGGTTGCTGTGAATGCTGAGATATATTCTTACCTTTAGCATTTTTAGCTTTCACAGAGACTGAGTTATCAACTTTCGTTGATTTTGCACTATTAACAGGCATACTGGTTTTTCTCAAAGTTTTCTTAACAAAAGATGAATGGTTAGGAAGTTTTGCATTAAAGTCAAATTATTCAGAACAATCATCTAAACCACCATTAGAGTTCAGAAAATCAAATCCTTTACTTGATGAACCAAACATATCCTTAGAGTTTGAAGCCTTAGAAATAACAGAATTTGAAAACACAGTTGAAAAAACTTTTTGCTCAATATTCATCAAAAGTGTTTCATCTGATAAAGAATTCTCGAGTTTAGAAATTTTACTTTCTAAAACGAGAGGAGGGACATATAGTTTACCTAGAATAGGCTTCGCCTCCATTTCCTTTTCAGTATAACTTTGAAAGAAATCACTTGAAAGTGTTTTCTTCTTTTGATATATTGGATTTTCATCATAACTATTATTCAATTTCGCATAATAAAATGGAAGATGAATTTTAGATGATTTCAAACGTTTTTCAGTTTCGTTGGCTTCATCCTTTTTAGATAGTTTAGTCCAGAAAGTTTTAAACTCAGGGATTCTGCGAGCTAATTGCATAGAAAGATGATCATAAAGTCCTGGCACTTCAGACATCCCTTTTTGTAGACAGTGAGGATTCTTATAACCAATTCCCCATCTCTCTATTTCCTCTTTGGGTTTGCTCAGAAAAATAGTCTGTTCAGTTTGACCCATTTTGTATAACTTCTCTTCGAAACTTTTTAATTTTCCAAGTAAAGAAAAGTTTTCTTTGGTACAAGAAGCATGCAAATTTTTAAGCTCATATAAATCAATCCCACCTTTTAGCAGTTGAGACTTGAGTTCAGAATTCTCTTTAAGAATTATTGTCTTTTCTTTTGCGTTGGTGTCATTATCTTTATGTAAAATCTCAATCAATACTTTCTTCTCAGCAAGTTCATTGCTAAGTTTCTGTATCAATTGGTTTTTGTCAGTTATGACACCATTTTCTTGCTCAAGATTAGATTCTAACTCTTTTTGTTTTAAACTTATGGCATGCATTTTATTCATGAAATCTGAATCTGATAAATTACATACCTCCTCGTCTTCATTATTTGAATCAGCTTCAGCATCTGATTCTATTTGGCCCATCAAACACATGTTGACGGCTTCATCTTTTTCTTCATCCTCTTCTTCATCATCTGAGTGATCAAGCCAGTATTCATCTTCAGCCATCAGATCTTTGTCAGCCTCCTGTTGCTTTGCAAGAAGCATCTTGTTCTTGTAATAATCGGAGTTCCTGACTTTTGGCCTTCGGCAGTCTCTGGCATAGTGACCTGTTTTGCCACAGTTGTAGCACGTTGGTGGTTCTGGCGGACTAGATCCTTCAGCTTTGAACTTTCTTTCTTCCGGTTTTCTCTCCTCTATCCTCTTTCCTTCAGCCTGATACCTTCTATCTTTAGGTTTCCTCTCTTCTGTTCTCTTCCCTTCAAATCTTTTTCCTTCATATATGCTTCCTTCAACCCTTTCCTTGTGGATGTAGTTGTTTGGACCAGAAGAATATCTTTGACTATTTGAACTTGGCTTTGTGTAGAACCTTTTCTGAAAAGCACTTGTCAGCATAAGCATTGCTTGCTTCAGTTGGTCATTTTCATCCGTGTCAGAGTTTGCATAAGCTTCATCTTCTTCTGATTCATATACAATCTCCTTGTTCTTCTTCTTCCTGACTACAAGAGCGACTGTGTCTTCAACTATCTTTCCTTTCTGTCTCTTATCTTCTAGAATTTCATCCACCTCTTCTTCATTTTGTCTGAGGGTTTCATACACCTCATGAAGTGGAATCTCATTCAGATCTTTTATCTGCTTCATCTGCCTAGAAAATCTTTTCCATTCCGGTTGAAGAATACTCAAGAATTTGACGTTCAGCTCAATTTGAGATTTGTGGACTTTGTTCTTGCTAAGTTCGTTCAGCAAAGTCACAAACCTGTCATAGGTTTCTTCTAAAGTTTCTCCCACCCTGCCTCTAAATTCTTCATAATTATTTAGGCAGTTGGAGATTTTAAGCTGATTCCCAACGTTCGAACCCAACATCATCTTTTCAAGCTGATCCCACATTTCTTTGCCGGAGGCCTTGTAGCTGTCAATCTTTACATATATTTCATTTGGAATTCCTTGTAAAATGTATGACTTAGCTAATCTGTCGCCTTTGGCTCTTCTGAGGTTATCATCTCCTAGCTCATGAAACTTAAGTTCAACTTCAGTAGGCACATTTCCAACTACACGAGTCGTCATGACTGGTTTCATAACCCCTTCTTCTATAGATCTCCTGATGAAATCACCCAGCTCATGTCTGTCAATGAAGTTCAGAAAACGATCCTTCCACTGTTCGTATTCTTCTTTAAAGAGAACTGGTGGCTTGGTGTCAGTTCCTATAGCAAGGGCTTCTCTAGATGTCATTTTGAAGAAAATTCTAAGTCTGGATTGGAGCAGAGAGGTTTGCGTGTCTAGCACAGTGCGCAAAGTGAGGTTTGCGTTTCACGTGGGAAACGCAAAGTTAAGGTTTGCGGTTCAAGTGGGAAGCGCAAAGTAAACTTGATCCTTTCGTGAAGAGATGAACACGAGAACTGAGGTTTGCGTTTCCTACTTGTGAGAAGTGAGGTTGAGGTTTGCGTTTGCTTGAGATCCGAGAAGTAAGCTTTGCGATTCACTTGAGGAGCGCAAAGTGAAGCTTTGCGTTTCACTTGAGGAGCGCAAAGTGAAGCTTTGCGTTTGATGTGGGACGCGCAAAGTTGAACTTTGCGTATGTTCGTCTTGTGGTTTGCACTTGTTCGTCCTGGACTTTGAAAATTTGTCTAAAAACTTGTTCCTGAAACGATTAGCAATACCAAACTCTACCCTTATGTCTAGAAACACTTCTAGAACTGAATGTGAGCACTCGATCTCAATAAAACACACTTTTTGAAGAAAAAATTGATAACACAGTGACTTTTTGTTCTCGACTATTTTCTCACTAAAATCACAAAATGGAACTCGATTAAAGCTCTATACTGAAATTAATCACACACAAATCGATCTAGCATGCTAATCGATCACAACCTGATCTATTTTAACACCTAAAATACTCTAACACTCGAAATCAAATTTTCAAATAGAACACAGAGACGTTTTTGCAAAAGAACTTGATTTTGATCTTAATCAGGCTCTGATACCAATTGTGGGTCCAACAATACTATATCAAGTTCTTAGAATAACAACACATAAAGATTACCAACCTGTATTGATTATAAGAAATGGTTACAAGGTTGATTTGATTCAAGTTATAGATGTGTGTTCTCTGTTTTCTCTCTATTACACCCTTAAGTGTGTGTTTTTGTGTGTTTTAATAATATCTGATTATTGAGAGATACTAGAGATACACCTAATATCTAACATAGTGTGTTTTACACACTTCCTAATCAACTTGCAACAACAAGTTTTAATATAAAACTATTATAACTAAATAATATCTAACAAATAGATATTATATCTAACTAATAACTAACTAAATAACTAATATCTAATAAACTAGAAACTAACTAAGTTAAACTAATATCTAACAAACTAGATATTAATTTAACTAGTACAATAATAAACAAATACATTGACATTTATTACAAACGACATAGACTTTAATATCGAGAGTCGACGTTTCGGCTTTAGCTTCAGATTGCGATCTTCAGTTTGGATGATCTTGAATCCAATGAGACTGTGTCTTAACAATGCTTTAGCTATGATGTTGATATTACTGTCTTTCCTCTAGTTCCTTTGTCCATTTTTCAGGTGCATTTTCCATTGATGCGTTGGTTGGTAATGACCTAAGATGATGTAGGCCATTTTTGTTGCGGCTTAAACACATCCCTTTCGACACCAAACCTTTTACCATCGCCCCTACCATTTATATGCCAATGAGGACATTGTCCTATTCTAAGTTTAGGGGGGACGTTGTGTGATTGGTACGTAATTTATTTTAGACCGTACGAGTAAAAACTATATAAAAAAAGGGAAAGAAAATAAAATATATATATAAAAAAAAGTATTCGGAAAATTGGAAGATGGTCGTTGAACCAACATTCATTAAACCGATCATAAATCCAACATATGTGGGTTTCAAAAATTCCAAAACTACACAAATTGGATTCAACATTGAGAAATCCACAATTTTTTTTAGAATAGTTCAAGTTTGGGGGAAGAAAGGGTTATTTTCATTTTTGGCCACAAACACAAACCCAAATCAAAGCCCTATTGATTAGTTCGGAACCAACCGTTTCAACAATGGAGAAAGGCACCATGCTCAAGCTAGAAGAATTATCAACATCGTCTGGGTAGTACTTTCAAGTTTTCCCCCTCTTCATATCATTCTTTTTCGTTTTTATTTTGTCACTTGAGGACAAGTAACACCTCAAGTTTGGGGGGATGATAACTGTTAGTATAAACGATATGTATTTTAATAATACATATAAAATTACAACAAATGTAAAAGTAAATACAATCAACGAATGATTAATACAAATTGAATACAATGAAATCGACTGAAGATAAATGTATACGAATAACTGAAGATGAACTGAAACGGCGCTGAGACTCGTGTGTAACACGATTCCCTTAAACAGATTCGCCGTCTGTTCCCAGGGTACAACAGCATAAGCAGTGTGTACTACCGGATATAACCAGTTGCCTGAAAATGCCGGAGAGAAAACGTATGCGAGAGAAATTCAGAGAATAGTGCGTTGTTCGATATTCGGTGTGTCGAGGAATGAACCCAGACTCCACATTTTATACTCACGATTGAAACCGACGAAATCAATATGTAATTAATCATAAATTAATAGTAATTATCTGATAATAAAACATATTAATTTTTAACATCAATGAGTATCGAAAGGAGTTACAAACGGATTCTACAACAGTGCACGTCGCGACTTACCACGTGGGTAAACTCGCGTGATGCACTGTTTCTCGTCCTCAAGACAGTGCATGTCACGGCTTACGGCGCGGGTAAGCCCGCGTAATTCTCTGTTTTTGTCGACACTCCAATGCATGTCGCGAGTTGCCACGCGGGTAAACCCGCGGCATAACTCGCCCAATGCACTGGATTAAAACAAAAAAAATCGCAAAAACCAAGATGTGCGAGCACAAGATTTCGGAGCGGCATTCGTGTCCGCAGGTCGCGCCCACGCACAAGTTCGCTGATTTTAGCCTACGAAAGTCTCAATCGGCACCCCCTGTGCGCGGGTAGGTAATGGAGTAAAACCAAACAAAGGACTTGTAAGTCCCTCATACTTTCATGGTTATAAACCACAAAAGTTTTGTTCCTCCTTCCTATGTGGGACAACTTCCTACACCACTTGGTTTCCACCAAATTCATTCCAATCACCCAACTTTGAGCATCGATATCTCATTCACACATATTCCGTTTTGGACACATAATATATCGTTTCGAAGATCTCATATAGGAGAATACAAACCCACTAAGAGTTAGATATATACAATACATATACTGCACTTCAATACTCTGATCAACAGATAATATCCTGCCTTGCTATGTTTGGGATGGTATTTAATTCCTCGAAACAAGTATAAAAGTTTTCGCAATTTTTCATATAGTGAATATCAAATAAGTCTTGTTGTTTCAAGCTTATCACCAAAGAGCATCAGGATTTGCGGTAGAACTAATTGATCAAGCAAAATACCTTTTTATAAAAGAAAATTAGATGTTCCAAAGATGGTATTTAGGTAAATGAAGCATCTAAGGGGTAGCAACACCGGTTCAAAGAAGTCCCACTACTAAACTCCCGTATGCTAAGGAAGAGCAGAAGTTAAAATGCTTCATTGGAAATTCACAATAGGACTTCTCTCAATGGCCTTTAATGAGTATAAGGTACTGATATGTTTTCATAAGGTGAATTTGGGAACTGGATAGATGCTACCTTGTTGTATGATGAATGCAATTATTTTCTAATTCTTATGGATTTATAGCAAAATTTATTCATCTTCGATGGGTTCTTAGGTTTTTTGCTTGTGATTGTTTGAAATGTATTTTTGGTCTGTGTTTATTGTTTTGTATATCTTGGTTTTGGTGTATGATGAAGCCAATAAATTAGTGGAATACAAGTTCACGTGAATATCAGAAATCTATGCATTAGTAAAAAAAATTGCATTGTAGCAAGTAAAAGACTAGATAGGAATATTTGCTTTGTTTACTTTGTTACTTTGTTGCTGATACCACATGTGAAGCCTATATATCCACTTATGTTTAATTGTTTTTGGATTTATACCATCAATGGATGGGATTGTACTAATTACCATATTTTGATAATCTAGCAGGTGGTGCTTGTCAAGAATTGGTCTCGACTACACATGACTCTACTAGGGTCTTTTTTTCAATTGATGGATGTTGGTAATCTAGCTGATGTTGAATTGCTTGAAGTCATTTGAGATGTAAACTGGAAGTGTTGGTTTTTTTGTTGCTAGAGTAGCATGGTAATCACAAGTTAATATGAACATCCATCTTAAATTTAATGGTCACATTAAATTTATTATGCATGTTCAAATTTGGGTTACAAATTGTTTTGAGGTAGTTGTTCAATTCAAGAATTTGCTTGAGGTTTGTAGTTAGAAATCAATGAACAGTTTTCCATAGTTGTTTAAATTGGGTCCTGAGGGTAATATTGTATATTTTGTATTGGACCAATGTCAGATGGATCTATAATAAAGGTTCACGGTGATGTGCATGGCTCGAGAGTGGAGATTGTATAGCTGGTATGCAACTATGCATGAAGTTGTGGTAACTAACTGAACACTCGACACAATTAAGGTTGCATAACAAGAAAATGGAATTTCAAAAGTATCCTCAACGGTGACTCCATCAATCTTAGCCCACCGATTACATATCAACATTTCACTCGTAAAACTTCTTAAAATAACTGCACCCACAAGTCAAAAGTGTACTTTATAAACTTAATTGTGGATTTGAACTTGAACAATTTGTGTGTGTGAGCAAAGTTGTTCAACCCTTTTACCAATTAAGCTACATGTTTGAAAGCTTTTCATTTTTCATCTACCATGAAAATTTCACACCTTGTAACTAATAGTTCAAAAGTGGTTTTCCGGAAACACTAACTAGTTAAGATTCACCACCACATTTTAGGGTAAGATTGTTGATTCTTGTCATGCATCTTATCAATTAAGGTTATCTGTACTGATCATATTCACTGGGTAAGGTAAGTGAACCGATAAGTACTTCTTCATTTAACGTTTGGTAAGCAACCACTTAATTATTAAGTCATGAACATGTACACATTTATCCTGCCAAATAGAAGAGGTTTTATTATGTTATTATATTAACATTTTTAACCAAATTCGTAATTTTGAAATTTGAACCGAATGATCTTTGGCCCGCCTCTCTCCCTCTCTCTCACCAAACCAAATTGTCAGCAAAACAATGAAAGACACACATATAATACACATCAATGGGCGTCGTAATAATCTATTACTACCTTATTATGCATTTAAAGAGAACTCTTAAAGACAAGTGACAATGCATAAAGGTACTACCATTTTATGCAGAAAAGTCAAAAAACTATGAATTACAAGGTACAAGCCCTTAGTACACCCACAACCACCACCTAATTGGGTTACTTCAGACCTATATTTCATGAAGTCAGAGTTTCTCCTTGCCTGTTCGAGACCCCACTGCAAAAATTCTCCAGCTTGGGTTCGAATTTCAAATTCAAAATTTTAAACCCGTTCACTACCACAATCAGATACTTGTTGAAGAAAGTTTCAGATTTGGTTCTTTCATTGGGGGTTCCACTACGTTTCTGCGTTTCAACTTCACATGAGCCGAAATTCAAGTTTTCATTCTTCTTTCCCTCTTTTATGTTTTCTAATAGTAAGAACTACTACTTTTTTGTATAATGGAGTTCTAGAGATTGCACTAGAAGTACTAGATTTATTTATTCTTTATCTTGATCATTGTATGGAAAATGTGGCCCAATATCAGGTGCAAAGCAAGTGTTTGATGAAATGCTCATTCAATAATTCTTTATCTTGCTCTTTGCCTTGTAGGTGTATTTGAAGAGTCTAGGGTTTATGGAAAATGTGTCCTACTTTTAGACGCACACCAGGGGTTCGAGGAAATGCTTCTACAAGTAGGTTATGATTTGTGGCGATGATCATGGACTCATTCAAAGAAGCTTGTGGTGTCTAAACTTGATCTACCAAAGGATTTTGTATGTTGGATTCATATGCATTAATGGGCTTCTCAAGAATGAGAAAATTCTTGAGTCTTGGCTTACTAGAACTGCAAACAAGAAGCTGCAAACAGGTTTGTAACTCAATCCTGTGGCCTCTTACTCCAAACATGTTTCTTTATTTTGCTCTCTTATGACTCAATATGTGGTTTTTTTCTCTTTTTTGTTGAACTACTGATCTAGATTTAATTTAGTGGTAACTTGGCCTCGATTATTAGTTGTACATTTCATCTTTAAATGTTTGATTTTTCATTTGTTTTCGAGTAGTATCGTAAGATCTGAATGATCTATTTTTGTTAAACATTGGCTTGAGGTGAATAGTCTAATCTCTTCTTGAGCTTAGCTCTATAGAACCCTACTGTTTATATAAAAGCCCTACCACAAGTTTTAGTTGTCATTTATTGTTATTTTTTTGGTTATTATCGTTTTTTAAAATTTAGAAATCATTAGTTTTTTTAGTGAATGAACATGATAAGGGCCTAGAATCTTTCGGTAAGAGCGATAACAAGGATGGAGAGTCTTACCTAGTAAGTGAGAGTCACGACTCTTACCCGGTAAGCACTTACCTGATAAATTATTGCATAGGGGACCATTTTGGTGGACTACAATCATACCCGATAAAGTAAGGGCCGTTTACCAAACGCTTACTCGGGTAAGTGGTTACCAGCAAAATTCAACACTATCACTTACCGGGTAAGATTTTAGTCCATCAAAACGGTATCGAATGCAAAAATTTACCCGGTAAGCGATAATCATGGTAAGAGTTGTCGCCCTCACTTATCGAGTAAGACTCTCGGTCCTTGCTTTCGCTTTTACCGGGTAAGATTTTTGGTCCTTACCATATACATCCGGTAAGGTAACGTGACTTGGTAAACGGTCCCTAAGTTAGAACGTTTAATATTACGAGTAAACGTTTACCGGGTAAGTAAAGTAGCCACATTGTCAATATTAGAACTTTCAATCTTATCACATGTCAGGTACAATTTCGCATTTCGAAGTTAAGAAGCAAGTGTTTGTTAGGTTCATTGCACAAAGCTTACTGTATGCCATGCAAGTACTTTACCAAGTACCTGCCCAAATTCAAGTTTCTTAATGAAAATTTGTTTCAAGTATTTTGTAGTACCTAATTCAAGCAACTACAAGGAGATTTTTTTTGAAAGGCAAGCTTTTTATAACACCAAGACAACTGCAAATACAACAAAAAGTTTGGCCGAGAGGCACCTAACTCGGAAAAAACGAACATAAACGTGCCTAACACAGCTTGCCGGAGGCAAACCAAACCAAAACATCCAACGAACACGACTCACCCCACACTTAGACAAGAAGACGGGACCCACGATGCCAAAGACTTCAAATGTAAGTAGTAGCAAAACAACATCGGGGGACCTCTTTTCACTTCACCGAACTGCTGCCGAGCGATCAACACCCGAGCAGCTACCAAGCCGTAAGCATCGCCTTGCTGCAGGCTCTGTCCAATGACCGAAAAGCTACCGAACGAGGGTCGATCACCACCCAACTGCAAGGAGATTGACTCCTAGATGGACACAAGTTAATACATTCTACGGATGAACATTATTTACAAATCATTGGATTTCTTTGTTCAGTCAAGAATTTCAAATTTTGTAATGAGTTTTGAGTTTATGGGTTTAGAAGCTTAATACTTATGCAATAATTTTTACAATATATCTTGCTAATACACCATATTAACCTTCTACTTTATGTATCGGTTGACTTGCAAATTAACCACGCAAACTCATGAAATAAAATTGAAAGTGAAACATGATTCGGGACTTAAACTAATGTTTCGGAATTGTGATTCACCCGTGCTGCATCGCGCGGGTAAACCACTAGTATATATATATATATATATATATATATATATATATATATATATATATAATGATACTGGTGTCAAATTAAAAATAATAAAATGCTCGTTTTTTAAAATTTATTGTAATTAATATATTTTTTAGTGGATGAACATGATAAGGGTCTAGAATCTTTTGGTAAGAGCGATAACAAGGATGACGAGTCTTACCTGGTAAGTGAGAGTCACGACTCTTACCCGGTAAGCATTTACCTGATAAATTATTGTAATTAATATATTTTTTATTTAAAAAGAACATGATTTTTAATTTTAATTTAAATTATATAATCTCAATAAGAGATAGGAAGATAAGAGATCTACTTTTATGTCTTTTTAAGAGATATGTTTATATGTGCATGATACCATATATACAAAATGTTACCTCCCAACTCTCACTATTGATTAATTTTAATTGTGGTTAAGATTAGTTCTTATAATCCTCAACCTTATTGTGATTCTCATTTGATTTGTCCCCTATATATATATATATATATATTATTAATACAAATTATAAATTATAACTCATAATATAACATATTATTTTATCTAATATTTAGATATGTCTATATATTATTATTCATATAAGTTTAATTTTATTTATATGAATATGTATATAAATTATAAAATGTAGAGTATATACATGTATAAATTATAATTTTATATTTTTTACAATAAAATACGTTTTGTATTATTCTTCTTGATTGTAGGACAAATCCTATTCAGGCTGGTCCCATATAATTTACGTACCAAACAATTCGTATAAAACCCTATAGGTATTGGGCCCTAGCCCAACTACAAACATACCATGGATGAATTACCTTTTAGCCCATATAAAAATATATCTTCTTAACGAATTAACAAAATTCATTTAAAATGCTTTTCTGAAAATTTAGATATTTTAAAATAATCATTAAAAAACTGATAATTAATATAAGATTCAAAATATCAAAACTAATATCCCAAATTTTAAGGGGTTGGTTGTTTTTTTTTAAGATCCTAAGTCTGAATCATTCAAATCTTTTTATACACCACCTCTTATTAATCATAAGTAAAATAAGATTTCAGACTTTAGACCTCTTAAAAAATAAAAGACACCTAATTGTTGAGTTAACATTATATCGTCACATTTATTTTCTAAATTAATATATTTTAGAAACTAACTCATACTAAACCGAAAATTAATATTTTTAACTAGTTTTCAACGTAATTATATAAAAAAAAATATAAATACTTAACCAAATATCACAAATTAGGTTTGCTTATTGAAAGGTTGGAAGAAGTTGGTATTAGAATTTTTAGAAAATTAAAATAAAAACTTAATAATAATAATAAGAATGGATAAGTTAAATTATTATTAACTAATACTAAAAGATCCTTTAAAACAAAACCCTAGGTTCCACTGTAAGAACAAATCCCACAAGAAAATCCGATCTGTGCCGTCAGCTACCTTAATCCAACGGTCCAAATCATCCCACTGCTCGTGCTTATCACTCCCTTCATTTAGCTCCCTTTCACTCTTCTCTTACTACAAACCCTCTCAATCCATTCTTCCGACCCTCAAAATGCCGAAAACTAATTGCTGGATATCGATCGATTACGCAGATTTTTCATTTTGAATCCACCGATCTTTAAATCTTAATTTTCCGAGTAAATTTACGCACCCAGTTGAAATTGAAGACGAAAGATGCAGTCTTTATTGTTCAATTTGGTGAAACAAGTTGTTTATTATACTAGATTATCATGAAATTAAGTTAATTCCGAGCTCAAAAACGTTGTAAAGATCGTATTTTTCTTAGATTTGGTGAAAAAAAGTTTTGATTTTTTTATTTAACGCAAATGTTGCGATGATCACTGATAGTTATTCGAAGATGATGTCCGATATTGGAATGCGATCGATGGTTTCAAACAACGAGGAGTTAGGGTTGTTGATGAGGGAGAAACGGAGGCAAGAAGTTGCTGGTAACACTAACATAACGAGCAGCAGTGATCGAGAAATGGAGCTTAATATGTATCGTAGTGGTTCAGCTCCGCCGACGGTGGAAGGATCGTTGAATGCGGTTGCAGGATTGTTTGACGGCGGTGGTAACGGTCTGTCGGCGGACTTCGGCGGCATTTCGGAGGAGGAGTTGAGGTCTGATCCGGCCTACCTTTCGTATTACTATGCCAATGTGAATCTGAACCCACGGCTTCCGCCGCCGCTGTTGTCGAAGGAGGATTGGCGGTTTTCTCAGCGACTGCACGGCGGCGGTGGAAATGGCGGTTCTGCTATTGGGGATAGGAGGAACATGAATAGAGACGATGATAATAATACTAGGTCACTGTTTGCGAGTCAACTGGGGTTTACTGGAAACAAAGGAGAGAATACTGGACTCACTGAGTCGAGGAAGGCTCAGGGCGGTGGCAGCACGGCGGAGTGGGGCGGCAATGGGCTTATCGGGCTGCCAGGGTTGGGGCTAGGGAGTAGGCAGAAAAGTATTGCAGAGATCATTCAGGTGGATTTTTTTTTCATCTTTGAAAACTATTTCAATTTGGTTTAAAAGTTGTCATTCTTGAATCTTGATTGCTTGTTATGATTATTTAGCTTGCTGTAAGTTTCATTAGAAGCTCATTATCAGACTGATCACAGTGAATATTTGCATTTTCTTGAGCATATTAGTATTATCTATTGCGTTTCATTACTTAGTATCTTTGAGTTTGAAGATGTGGTTCCTAGTGTCATCCATGATTTCGTCAAGTAAGCTTTATAAATCTTGATAAAGTTGCATATTGCATTCATCTTCTTGTTTGTTTGAATTTTTGAATTTGCGTTCCTTACGAATGTTATTGACTGTTGAATGCAGGATGATATAAGTCAGGCTGCATCTGGTTCTAGGCACCCATCTCGCCCAGCCAGCCGTAACACGTTTGACAACAATGTTGATCTTTCTGAGTCTCATTTTGCACATACTTATGCTTCGGCTCTGGGTGCATCTATGTCTAGAAGTACCACACCTGACCCTCAGCTCATGGCTAGATCAGCCAGTCCTCGAATTCCCGCTGTTGGGAGAGGGAGGATTACTTCTCTGGATAAGAGAACTGTGAGCGGTATTAACGGACCTTCAGATCTAGTAACCGGTTTTTCCGGAATGACACTTTCTGCTAACGATATGGTGGATGAAGAGAACCATTTGCAGGCCCGAATTGACAACACTTCTCAATTGGGGAAAGGATCGTATCCCTATATGGGCAAAGGTGATCTTGGGAACCCATCTTTGTTAGCTGATGCACAAGGGTCGCCGGTGAATTCGTACATGAAGGTGCCCACCAACGGTGCCGGAGGTTCTCCTTCTCAATACCAGAATCTTGATAGTCCAAGTTCATCTTTTTATGGTGGTTATATAATGAATCCCGCTTCACCAACCATGATGGCAAACCAGCTTGGCGGTGTAAATTTGCCGCCTTTATTTGACAATGCTGCTATTGCGGCGGCAATGGGTGTCTCCGCCATGGACTCTAGAGCAATGGGTGGTGGGTTTGCTTTAGGACCTAATATGTTAACCGCAGAGCTGCAAAATCTTGGTAGAGTTGGAAATCACAGCCCAACTGGTCTTCAGGTGCCACTTATGGACCCGTTGTATCTTCAAAACTTACGATCAAGTGAATACGCTGCAGCTCTGAACGATGCAACAATCGATAGGGAATTACTGGCGCTTCAGAAAGCTTATCTGGCTGGTTTGCTATCTCCTCAGAAGTCTCCTTATGGTCTTAACCATGGTTACTATGGAAACTCTGCATATGGCCTTGGGATGTCGTATCCCGGAAGCCCATTGGGAAGTCCTCTTCTGCCCAACTCTGCTATTGGATCCGGAAGTCCTGTTAGACATGGTGAACGGAGCTTGCGGTTTCCTTCTGGGATTCGTAACTTAGTTGGAGGTGAAAGCTTTGCATCCTCTTTGCTAGATGAGTTCAAGAGCAATAAAACCAAGTGTTTTGAGCTCTCGGAAATTGCAGGCCATGTTGTTGAATTCAGGTTCATATTGCTGCCAAACTTTGTTGCCCTTCGATTTTTTTAACACGAGCCATGAGCTTTTATAGCCATCATACTTTGCATTAGCTTCTATAACGACCATTGTAGTTGCAAGAATCACAAAAGAACATTGTGTGGGTAAGTGGCTTTTGGGACAATTATAACCTGATTTAATGCATTTAGCTCAACTTTTATAGAGGAAAGTTCAAATGAGAATGATAAATATTTTGTGAAAACCTTGAAACCAACTCTTTTCTGTTTTATTCATGATGAATAAACCTTGAATAATCATGAATATCATTCATCATTAATATCCTGCATTTTTGCTAATCACGATTTTATGCATTTTCATTATCAATAGTTTTCATCATGTCATGGCATTCATCATGAATAGTTGGTTCCTGTGTTCTCAATTTTGAACATGTCACAAATTTTATATGCATTAACACTAGTTAAAAAAAAATGGTGCAAAAAAGTTTACTTTTCCAAGTACAATGGTTGTTTGAAAGCTAGTGCCAGACGCTCTTTAATTTAATAACTTACTAATAAGTATACCTGAAATGTTCTGTGGACAGTGCGGATCAATATGGAAGTCGTTTCATTCAACAGAAGCTTGAAACCGCTACAACAGAAGATAAAGACATGGTGTTCCATGAAATCATGCCTCAAGCTCTTTCACTTATGACTGATGTATTCGGTAATTATGTGATCCAAAAGGTAGCCAATGCAAATTTGTTCCATGGTTATCACGCATATTGGATAAATCATTTCTTACATTTTTTTTTCAATCTGTGTAGTTTTTTGAACACGGAAATGCTACTCAAATAAGAGAACTGGCTGACCAGCTCACGGGGCATGTTCTGACACTTAGTCTTCAGATGTATGGTTGCCGGGTTATTCAAAAGGTAAAATTCAGCAGTTTTGAAGTCACGAGGTTAAACCTTTTCTATTTTATTATGTTAATAAATGTTCTCCGGTTTTCATGATGGCCACAGATGTGCATCCGAATATATTATTTTTTCTATTTCTCTTTTTAATCGGCCTTGATCGCTAAATGATTAGCTTATCACAAATGCTATAATGGTTTTGTTGTCTCTGCATTTTCTATGCACCCTCCATCCCCAAATAAATGTCGACAATGAAAAAGGCATACAATTTTAGAAATGTGTATTATTTATTACACTTATTAATTAACTAAATGACAATTTTACTCTTAATAATAGAGGGAGTAATGAATATATCCTTCTCATAATTAAAGGTAGAATTGGAAAGTAAGCACTTAGTAGGGAAAAAACTAAAATAGAAATGTGGACACTTATTTTGGGATGTGGGGAGTAATTTTTTTTTGGATTGTCTATGGTGTTGCTTTTTATTTGATCAAATACTTTTGACTTGCGGTCATCTAGGCTATTGAGGTTGTTAACCTTGACCAACAAACAAAAATGGTTGCGGAGCTTGATGGTCATGTTATGCGTTGTGTACGTGATCAAAATGGGAATCACGTTATCCAGAAGTGTATCGAATGTGTGCCAGAAGATGCTATTCATTTTATCATCTCGACATTTTATGACCAAGTCGTGACATTATCAACTCATCCATATGGTTGTCGTGTTATACAGGTGAAAATGAAAAAGATAGTATTTTTAATATTTGGCTGATTGATTAATAAAGTTTGATTCTAATTTCTTGAAGTTTTTCGTGTAAATAGAGAGTCTTGGAGCATTGCTACAACCCTAAAACGCAAAGCATAGTGATGGATGAAATCTTGAAATCCATTTGCATGCTGGCGCAAGATCAATATGGAAATTATGTTGTTCAGGTATGATGTCGAGATCAATATAATATATGATTGGCGGAGCTTCATAAATGATCATCCCGTGTTAATCTTTGACCAAATTCATAGATGAATGCTATGCATTTGATTTTGCCATTTTTATCGCTAAGATTTATAGAAACATAAGGTACTTCATGGTGGTTACTAATATGTGTGTACAAGGTTAAAATCTTTGTCTGTCTCCCATGAAAATGCTATATCCTACCGCTGCGTATAGTTGAAGTAAAATGTTTGACTATTGACTGGAATTCTTCTCTCTAAGATTTATAGAAACATAGGGAGTGTATCTTTCGATATCAGATAGACACGGACCATCAAACCTATATATACATAGGAAGCTCTCCTCTCTATGAGGGCTCGTCTAAAGAGAATCAAAGGGGTTTCACATATGCTAACAATTTTAGTTCTTTTTGATTTCTTGACAGCATGTATTGGAACATGGAAAGCCACACGAGCGTACATCTATTATAGAGCAATTAACCGGGCAGATAGTTCAGATGAGCCAACAAAAGTTTGCCTCCAATGTTGTTGAAAAGTGTCTGACTTTTGGTACCCCGGAGGAACGCCAGATCCTGGTGACCGAGATGCTAGGCACCACCGATGAAAATGAACCCCTTCAGGTTGTTCTGCTAATTGAGATCAGAAAAATGGTGCATTTGAACCACTTGAAATTCGTATAACGGTTATTTTATATCCTTATTGTGGTTCATTTTGTCATTTCAGGTGATGATGAAAGATCAGTTTGCTAATTACGTTGTGCAGAAAGTTCTGGAGACATGTGATGATCAGCAACTCGAGCTGATTCTTAATCGTATTAAGGTTCATCTGAATGCTCTAAAGAAATATACTTATGGAAAGCATATCGTTGCCCGTGTTGAGAAACTTGTTGCTGCTGGAGGTATGCCTTCAATTTTGATCTTTAGCTTTTCATTGATTGTAGTTCGACTTTTGAGGGTCGAAGGAGTTATTTTCGAATTTAAATGATCTATAGAAATTCTTCTAATTGTAGATTAAAGGTGATTACTTTATTGAACTATAACAAGATATCATGGTAGTCAAATAATTTGAAACTAAAAAAACGAGAAACAAGAAAACATAGCCAAGCTAAGAAAAGCCACGCATGACGCACCCCTAGTTTAACACAGGGAGTAAAGATAGAAACTTTTCGTTCAAGTTTACTTCTTTTTTCCAATCCCAGTTCGTTTTAGTTAGTATTGGATGGGTTGTTCATGATGGATCGCTATGCTGCAACAAATTATGAGATCAATACTAGCGGTTTTTGGATGTTGAACCCTTACCGGTCAACTTCAAGATTGACATAGCTATTAAAAGGAACAGTATATAATATAGAAGTGGTTCAAATATAGAAGATTTATCGTGTCTATGGCACTTTGTGATCTCGGAATGGAGGTTAGGGGCCACTTTTTCAGGATGAAGATTAGGGTTTTATAAGCCAAGTTGAGCTTGAGGGGATGTGTACTACCTGTTGACTGCCTCTTTCCGGGTAAGAGGTGCTTACTTGGTAAGAAGGGATGCTGTTGCCAACAGATTCTCAACCCACAAATATGTTGACCGAGATGCTGACCCGGTAAGGAAGGGGTTGCTTTCTGATTCGGTCAGTGCTTACGAGGACACTTGGTAAACAACTATTTTCAGTCAGCGCTTACCCAGACCTAACCTCTTATCCAAACCGCACTCTTTCGCAGTTAAGCTTACCTAATTTGTGTTGGTAAACGGTCTGTGAGATTATGAAAAGATTGGTAGCCTTGGGTTCAGGCTGGGTTGATAGCTCCCCAAGCTTGACTCGACGTAAAAGCATGGCTTGTATAAGCTTGGGTGTTATGGGCTCATACAGGCTCATATGTGCACATGTGTTTTAAGTGGCTTGATGTTTTACTCCCTCCGTCCCAAAGTAAGTCTCCACTTTTTTTTTTTTTTTTTTATCTAAGTTTGTTCCAAAACAATGTCCACTTTAAAAGGTAAGTAGTTATAAGTTACTAAATTTCCAATTTTACCCCTGATTATTCCACATGAATATTTAAGAGTTGATGAGATGGAGAGAGAGTGAGAGGTGTGCCGCTATCATTAAGGGTAAAGTTGTCATTGAGTTGATTAAAAAGTGTAGTAATTACATATTTCTTAAACTATGTGTTTTTTTTATATTTATCATGGACATTTATTTTGAGATGGAGCGAGTAGTATTTTGTCTCAACACTTGTCTTGGCTGGTTTTAACCTTTTCTCTTGCATATGTATTTAATTGTTACTATCCTTGTTGCTTTTTTTAGTAATTGTCATCCTATATCTCAGTCTCACCAGTGTCTTCTCATAATCCTCGAAACTTGAAAAAAAAACCTTTTCGACAAATTCTCGGTCTCTCTTGTTTGTCCAAAATCTTTTTGCAAGCCGGTTCTTCATGGCAACAACCTCTCTATACCCCCTTGGGGCAAAGGAAAGGCCTGCTGCATACATCCTATCCCTAAAACCCTAATTTCGAGTTGGATATACTAGGTAGAGTCGGTTTGGTTTATTGCCAACGTTTCATTTTGATTTTCTGACCGATTATTATGATCTCTTTCCAGAAAGGAGGATCGGGACACTGGCGGGATACGCTGCCGCGGCCGCCGCTGCTGCTACTGCTACCAATTAGGTAACGGCATCGAGAGAGTTGTACAGCTAACCGAGTATGAGTGGTTTGTGTTTCTTGGGTTCGTTTTAACATCATATCCAGCTGAGTTTCTTTTCAAATAAAAAACGGTTTGTAGCCATGAAAACTTGTACATTGTTAGTTTTATATATATAATATATATATATATATATATACCTAGGACTCGAGTCTTTAGCCGAGGCTCAGAGGGTGAAACACACCCGAGGCCGCCCCCGTTGCAGAACCAAGTTAGTGTTTATGTTGTGAGTGTACAAATATAGAGCCGGGTGCAGCAGAGCCTTATGGTGTATTTAGGTGTTGCCGGAATTTATTTCTTTGTGCATGGATTTTATTATGATTCCGTTTATTTAGTGAAAACTTTGTTTTGACTTTATTTGAGATCATTTGTTGCAAATTTATTAATCTTTGTTCTCTTTCTGTTCTGGGATATGATATATATATATATATATATTGATGTGTTCTAATTAAACTGAAAGGTGGTGTTTGCTCTGCTCCGGTTAGTATTGTGGTGGTGACCACCGTGCGTCAACTTACGTGGAAAGGACATTGGCACTGAACATCACTTTCATTTTTTTTTGAGTGACGTCAGCTAGTCTTGAGTCTTGACAAAATAAGATTTTCACTGCAAATGTTTATATAAAAACCTCATTTTTCCACACTATTGAATAATTATACCAATTTGTTTATTTATTTACTTACAAAATGTAAAATTGTAGTTATCAATTTATATGTTTCAAATTAATTTTAATTTATATGTTTATAAATTATAATAACTTGACAAATTAACCGAGTGAGATTTTAGTCCATCAAAACGATATCGTATGCAACAATATTTTCGATAATCTCTAACCATGGTAAGAGTCTTTGTCATCACTTACCGGGTAAGACTCGTACCAAGAAGCTTAACCGGCAAGTGAAATGACTCTTACCTAGTAAGCGCTTACTAGGCATAAAATGCTTACCAACAATCCATTTTCATGACCAAGAATGTTATACAATAAGATAAATGGAGGTGAATTTTTTGTCGTTAAGCGCTTACCCGGTAAGAATTTGGTAAACGGCTCCTTAGTCATTGCCTTAGCTCTTAACCCTTAAGATTCTTGGTTCTTGACATATTCATCTGGTCAGGTAATTTGACTTGGTAAATACTTACCCGGGTAACCGTTTGGTAAACGATCTCTAACCCAACCAAACCCATACAATTTCGTCGAGTTGTACTTTTGTTTGAATTGAGAGTTTTCAAACCCAAACATTGGATGGGTTTCAAATGTTTTCAACCTGACCGACCCTTGTGCATCCAAAACAAAATTCACTGATCAAGTTACAAGCCACAAATTATTTATTATTATTCATTTAACCATGAATTCCGCTACCCTTGTAAACATCTCGACTAATTTCATGAGCCTGACGATAATAACAAAGAAAAAAAAATATCTAATAAGATAACAAGCAGAAAAATCTTCAGTGGCACTTGAAGGATACTCGGGAACGACGACAAACTAGATATTAACGAACCAAACGAACACAAACGAAGGCTTGTTCGTATTTGTTCGTTTAACTTAACCAAACATACGAACGAACATGAACAGTAAATGAACGAAATTTTTTGTGTTCATGTTCGTTCGTTAAGGGTGCGTTTGGTACATTGGGGTGTAAATGAGACGAGACAACTCGCGAGCTACTCGAGATCGACTCGGTCAAAACTCGGTCAACATTCGACTCGAACTCGAGCTCGAATATAATAACGAGTCGAGTCGAGTATAATGATACTCGAGCTCGACTCGTATCATTTACACCGAAAAGATAGAACAGGACGGAACATGACAGAACAGTTGTTCAGCGTTTAGTAAAACAAAATTGGACAGAAAAGAACAGATAACATGACCAATTTACCCCTAATAAGTTGTTTATATATTATATATATTTTGATTAATTATGTAATTTATTAAATTATAACGAAATAAATATCTTTTATAACAAAATACAACATTAGAAAGTTCTCTTCAAGATAGATTAAAGTGACATCAAAATAAAAATTTTATATATTTTACAATTTTTATTTTTTAATATTCTCTATAGTTTTTTTGCTATTAATATTTAATAATTTAAACAAATTAATTAAAACGTAGTAACTATATAAAAAATAATATTTGAGGACAATAAAGTGAAAACTTAAATAAAATAAAATAAATAAAATTTAAAGAATGAATAAAATATAAAAAAGAAGACGTATTTAATGTTTTAGAAAAGAATTAGATTTTATTTTGAGGTTATATTGGTAAAACATAAATATGTTTCACTTTTATTCCACTCTGTTTCTGTCTGTTTCACCTAACAATCCTAACAAACGTGGGACAGTGATCTCTGTTCTGTTCAGTGTATCAAACGTACCCTAAGAAAATGTTCATGTTCATTTTCTTTTATTTTTGTTCTTTAAGATGCTAAACAAATGTAAACGAACGAACATAAACGAACGAACATAAATGCACAAAAAACAACCACCATTAATCCATTGCTCATCATTTCGTTTAAAAAAAAATAACGTAACAAAATAAAAAAACGGAGTAAACTTAGAAGGAATAAAAAAAGAATTCTTAAAATTTAATTTAATTAATGATTTTACGTATTAATATCATAATATATAAATATATATATATATATATATATATATATATATAAACAAACGTAAACCAACATAAATCAAAACTATTGTTCATATCAGTTCAGTTAACTAAACGATAAAAATAGGTTTGTGTCCGTTCATTTATTAAATAAATGGACATAAACGAACATCCGACCGAACGGTTCACCAATGGTTCGGTTTACTTACGGCCGTGGACAATAGTAGTGGCGGAGCCACATACAATTCAATGGGGTCTTTTGACCCCAGTCAAAAATTAAAAAAAGCTAGATTTAACTTAGAAAAAAGATTTACCCTTAACAAATGATTTAGTTTTATACTTGAAGAACCCATTCGATTTTTACAAGACCCAATGTTTGTAACACCCCGATTTTCGAAAGGTATCATTTCAAGTTTATACCGAAACCGATATATTAAGGGAAAATAAGATATTTTATTTTGGGCTTGAATCCTTGATTTTATAGTCTTAAGAGATGAATGATTCAATTACGAGTCCAACGGTTCTTTCCGGAACGAAAACGGAGCTATAATGAAGAAGTTATGGCCAAAACAGTTTCGGTACGTGCTAGGCTATAATGCTCGGCGATTGTGACACTGTCACAATCGCCTGTCATGGTCGCCAGAGCCCAAAAACTCTCGGTACAATCTCAGCGATTGTGCCCGGCGATTATGACATTGTCACTATAGTCTGGCACAATCGCCTGGAGGTTTCAGGGTGTTAAAGTCGCGATTTTCAGCCTCAAACTTCATTTCTTCATATCTTTCTCATCGTAGCTCCGATTTGGGTGATTCAAGTTGCTACGGTTTCGTTGTTGAGAGATTTTCAAGGATATGGAAATATATTGGAAGTCTATTGAAGTATACTAGTGTATTTGGTGGTGGTAAGCTTCTCATCTCTCCCTATTCATCTTCTTCCCCAAAGTTTTCTAGGGTTTCATCCACCCTTTGTTCTCCCTTTCATAGATTGAATGTTTGTAATCATTTTGGTGAAGTAGAAGTGTTTTGGTTGGTAAATTCAAGCTTGGATTAAGGTAATCTCCTATTCTCTTAATTTATGGAAGTTAGGATTTCGGTATCAATAGAGGTATTCATGTAGAAGGTTGGGGAAACGATTCTTTGTGGTTGATTATGTATATTTATGGTTGGAACCTTGTGAATCTAGGTTTTGGAAGATTTGGTTTGAAGAATCAAGTTCCTCAAGTTCTAAGTGGATAAAATCTAGATTTAGCTTAAATCTAGCAATGTGAGTTTACTAAACTTTTGTTAAAACTGGATACACATCATATTTGCTTATTTGTTGATATTATCACATAACTGCTCAAAATGGTCATCTTTACGGGTTTATGTATTTGATGGTATTTTCATGAGATTATGTGGAATATGGGTATATGGGGTATCATTCCATGATTTACTCGATGTTGGGTAATTAATTGGGGATTGTAATTATGTGTGCCCACAATGGATATTTGACATGAATATGGAATATATGTTGGTATATCATGGTGATTTTTCATTTGGAATATAATTGTGGTGATATTGTATCTACAACGTGGTTATGTAGATAATGTAAGTCTTATGATGGACTTTTGCTTTTGGGGATTTATGAACCGGATCGAACCGCCGGGTTTTTGAGAAAACCGGTTAAACCGGTATGATTGAACCGACAAAAACCCGGGTTGACCCGGTTAAAAAAATAATTTTTTTATATTTGTGTTTTTTATGTTTTTAGATTTATATAAAACTTGTTGTTATGTGTTTTTTTTAATGTTTTTGGATTGATGTAAACCTTTTGTTATGTGTATTTTTAATGTTTTAACTTGTGGACATCAAATTCTTGGTTTTATATATATACATATATAGAGGGATGATCATGGGAGAAGTTAAACATTTTGCGAGAAGACGAGAAGTGTTTAATCATATATGATTACACGGCTTGTAAGTGTGTTTAATCATGTATGATTAAGCGTTTATGTATTGCCAATATAACATGTGTTTAATCATATATGATTAAACATTTCTCGCCTTTTCGCAAAATTTTTAGCTACTCGTTTGAACCCACCCCTATATATATATATATATATATATATGCAAGAAAATGAAAAATACGTAAAATTTTTGAAACCGGGTCAACCACCCAGTTGAACCGTGACCCGGTCATCACACCGGGTCAACCAAAAAACCGGTTTTTAAAGCATTGACAAGACCCCACATATTTGATTTTTTTCTACCAAAACCAAAAGGAATAAGTTCATCTCAAAATCCATTTCTAGATTAGGCATCCCAATATCTAGTTTTTATGTATCGTCTTATCAAATACATCTCAATATCTTGTTATTTTAGCTTTAATATAAAATGGTTTATGATATATTAATTGTTTTATATGCTCAAAGCTTCAAACCAATTATCTAGATATAAAATATATAAAATTATGGTATAATTTGCTATTGGGTTTAACCGTTATAACAAAATAATAACTGAAATTAAACCGTTTTACCCGAAAACCAAATAACCCGAAACCAGTTAGGTTCAGGTGGATTATTTTCGGTTTTCGAAAATTTTCAAACACTCCTAAGTCTAATCCCAGTCACTTGAGTTTCTAGATCCACCACTGGACAGTAGCCTAATAATGTTTATATACACATCCATTATCGCCACCCTACGTGCTTTCTGGTTCAAGATCCCACTCACCAACTCTTCACTTTCTGTATAATCATCAATCTCCACCATGCACCCTCACACGGCGGAGCTAGAATCTCCGGCAACGACGCCTCCCTCTCTAAGTACCTAACCACCTGCCTCATCACTCGAACACAATAACCCCACCTTCAAAACCACCATAACTTCACCCTCATCAAACACCCCTTTCAACCTTCATTTCTCCCACACCCAATCCACCAAAAACAACTCCTCCCACAAACCACCTCTAACAACAGAGCCCCAAAAGCATACACATCGTGGTCGCCTTCCCGGCCGGTTCGAGTCAACTCAGGTAACCCAATGTCCCCACCACTTTAGTTGTGCAAGGGTTCGAACCATGTTCATATAACTTGGCCAAACCGAAATCGCCTAACCGACCATTGAACTCCGAATCTAACAACACATTTCCGGCTTCTATGAACCACAGTTTGCTCTCATCCTTCATGTAAATACAATAATCCATTAGATACATCGTTTATGATCTTAAACCTTTGTTCCCAAGACAAAATCATTTTGGGGTTGTCGTAAATATACTTATCTAAGCTGCCATTGGCATTGAAATCATAGACAAGAAATAACTCGCATCTTTTTCTACACCAACCCAACAACTGAACCAAATTCCGGTGACGGAGATGGTCGAAATTTCCGATATAAATTCCGTCAACCCTTGTTTTGATTCCTGTGAAATCCGCTTCACTGCGATTTGGGTATTCGAATCGGGTAATATCCCTTTATAGACTTTACCGGATCCACCAAATCCGAGTAATTCCTTTTCGTGAAACCCATTTGTGGCTTCTTTCAACTCCTTGTAAGAATACTTATGTGGGCCGACTTCAAGCTCCCAATCTTCAACGACATCCATGTTCTTGAGTTTCTTGATAACATAAGCAGAAACGGAAATCACAGTGATGAAAAAGATTATAAGAATATAGAGACATAAACCCAAATTCTGAAATCTTTTTTGTTCTTTTTGAATGGTGGAAGTGAAGGGAGGTGATTGAGATCAAATGACTCTGCTTTTCCGGTCATGTTAAAGCTCCATCCGAAGATATAATGAGAGCTAGCAAGAAGACCTGTTGATGCAGAAAACCCAACATACATAAAATCTTGAAAAACCGGCGACAAATCCACCGGAAAAGAGATGATCGGCGTACTTTGTTTCTTGGAAAACAAGGAAAGAGTGATATTCAATTCGGGTTTCGCAGCATCATAATCAATCCAAGCTTGAATCTTTTCGCCACTTTGTAAGCAAAGATCTTGCTTCCTTGAATCCCCATCAACAAAAAACCCAGCTCCGGTGGACTTCACCGACGTCATGCGGTTAATGTTGACACCAACATGATTATCTTCAATATCTGAGAATTCAAAATCTTGAACGCTATCAAACTCCACGAAAAACAGATGGTTAGAGGTATTGCCATTGTTGGTGACGTTAACGAGTCCGAGGTACTGACTGGGTTGGCTCCGGCGAGGTCTTTGTTCGGAGATATTGTAAAAGCTAAACCATGGCCGCCGAGTTTTCTGTACTTCGGCCCGACGGAGAAGACAAATGAGGTGGAGAAGGAGAGAGGGGTTTTGGTGATGGGGTTTTTGAAACGAATTGGATGAGGGTAAAATCCGTGGCCGATTAAGCGAGAGGTGACGTTGGTGAGCTTGAGAATACCTTCGCCGGTGATGTCTGCAACTCCGGTTAATGTTATGTTGGTGGAATTGAGAGGTTTGAAGCCATTGTAGATGAAGGAGTGTGAGAAAGACGATGGAATTGATAGGGATAGAAGCAGAAGCAGAAGCAGGCATGGGATCGGTGGGAACATTGTATGTCGGTCATGAGAGTAGAGAAAGGAGTGAGGATGATGATGATCAGGTGGTCAATTGTTTGTTACACGTGTCTCATTATATCAATGAGTTATGTGATGGAATTGGGGGTTTCTCGATCACATTTGATTTTGGATCGTTTGGTAAAATTATTTTCTTGAAAATGATGTGAAGATGTTTGAAAATATGAAAATTGTGTTTTTGTTAAGGTTGAAACATAAGTGTCATTAATAACATCATTTTTAATCTTGTGGGTTAGTTTAATCGGTATTAAAACTTGGGGATTTGGGAATCTTCTTTAAGGTCATCAGTTTGTATAAGATGGTCTCGATATCCATGACTAAAAAAAACTACAACAACGTTGTCTATATTTATAAACCTTTTCTATTTGTAGATCTTGATAATGTTTTTTTTTAAGTAAATTGAAAGATCGTACACGCTTGTTGCTAGTTGCAAAGTCAACCATGATTTCACTCACCATCACATTAAACTTGATTTTTTTTGCTTACTATTAGAGATATTGAAATATCAATATGAGATATTGAAATATCAATGTACATTTTGTTTTCGTTTATGGTTCCATGTAATTAATGTCGGTTACCTAAGATCATGTCATGCGATTAGTGTAACCGATGTAATACCTTGTATATAAATATTATCTCATAATTCAATAGATGACACGGTGAAAACACTTTTATGGTATCAGAGCTACCATCCTCATTCTTCATCTTTCTTTGATTTTTCACTCTTTTCATGTCATTATGGTTAACACCGATGACAACACCGATAAAACCAACGCCAACGATACTCTATCACCTACCTACCACCCCCCTTTCCTCCAAGATAAAATCCTTCATCCCTATCCTGTTGGAAGTTGAAAAAGTTCAGTATACTTCATGGGTTGAACTTTTCAAAATCCATGCTAGAGCCTATCTTGTCTTTGACCATATTGTGCCACCTAAAGAAGATTCCATGGACTCTGTTCTATGGCGTCGTTTAGACGCGGTGGTACTCCAATGGATTTACGGTACAATCTCTAATGATCTTCTTCTCACCATTCTAGAACCGGATTCCACCGCTCAAAATGCGTGGAATCGATTGAAAGACATCTTTCAAGATAATAAAAGTTATTGTGCCGTCTATCTTGAGCAACAATTCTCTCGCACTCGCCAAGAAGATTTCCCATCCGTTTCGGCTTATTGTCAAGCTCTTAAAACGCTTGCCAACCAACTATCCAACGTTGGTTCTCCGGTGTCTGAACAAAGTCTCGTACTACAATTGGTTGCAGGACTAACAGAGAATTATGATGGTGTTGCTACCATCATTCAACAAGCCGATCCCTTACCTCCGTCTTATAGGGCACGGAGCATGATCGCACTTGAAGAGGCACACAAGATGAAACAAACGGAGGCTTTGGCCGGAACTCCTACCACCCTTGTCTCCAACACCACCTCGAATCCTCCTTCCCCACTACAAGAACACTCGTTCACTTCGGTCACTTCTTCCGGTTCTCTTCACAAGTCTTTTAGGGGATGAGGCCGCTCGGGCCATGGGGGTCGCGGAAACTACGAGGGACATGGAAGAGGGAGTCCTCCCCCATGGCACAACAATGGACCTCTACATTGGAGTAAACCATAATGGACACATTGGCAACCTCCTCCTTGCTCGTATCCGACAACCGGATGGACTCCCCACTCACCTCATGCTCAACTCCCAAACTTAGGTTGTGGTATTTTAGGTGCCCGTCCACTATAAGCACACCACACATCGGCTACTCCATCTTACACTCCTACCGATATTGATACAACTTTCCACACCATGTCGTTACAACCTCCCGACGACCATTGGTACATGGATTCTAGGTCAACGTCTCATATGGCGTCCAACCAAGGTAAGTTCTCTCATATTTTTAATTTGTACAACCCTCGTCATATTATAGTGGGTAATGGTAATTCTATTCCTATCACCGTGTATGGCAACTCCAAATTATCTTCACCTTATCCTCCTTTTTCACTAAATAATGTTCTTCTCGTTCCTAATATCATTAAAAATCTAGTTTCGGTTCGTCAGTTTACAAAGGAAATTTATTTCATTCTAGCATGATTTGGGTTCTTATTTTAATCAAGTTTTGTTATTTTTACTTAAGAAATAGAACCAATATCAATCATCACTTTGATGACTATTTGACATCGTTTTGATCAAGAATTTGTCATTAAAAACGCTTAAACACAATAGGATTAAAACTATATTGTGAAAACAAATTAAAAGTGATGATTATATATCAAGATTGAGGATTTTTGCTTTAAAACTTTTTGCACTTGTTTTGAGTTTAAGAACACTTCAAAACCCTTTTGATTTCTTGCCAAATCCTCTTGTTGCTTATGAATTTCATAGATTTTCTTCTGAGTTTATTTTGATGATAATCAAAATAGAGTTAATTAACTTTTTGCTCAAAATAAAGAGTTTCTCCTGTCTCAATTTCTCTAGGGTAAAAGACGTGGATGTAAGTGTTTCCCACTCTTGATATGTTTGATGATGCGAATTGTTGGGTCTGAAAGATGTCAAGGATGGATACTACTGTTGAATGTGTTAATGCTGCTAGAAGAACTTAGTTAATACTTCTGAAGTTAATGCTGCTAGAAGAACTTAGTTAATACTTCTGAAGTTAATACTTCTGAGGTTAATGCTGCCAGTTGAAGTTAATGCTGCTGGAACAAAGTTAGTGCTGCTCTTCATGGTTAGTACTGCTGGAGTTACTACTGCTAAGAGATTAATACTGCTCAGAGTATTAATGCTGCTTATGATTAATACTGCTTATAAGATGGAGATCTGTATGGAAAGGATGACAGCTGGATAAACTGAAGATATTCATGGAAGCTTAGAGATAATGATGGAAGATATTCTGGAGATATTGTATAAATTGTAATTATCTTTTATCTTCAGTATATATATTGTATTGTTTAGAATAGTGAGATAACTTTTTGATATAATTATTCATTCTATGTTTTAGTTCTAGAGATAAAATCAACCTCAAGGCATAGTTCCTAATTCTAGAGAAGTAGAATTCGTCTTGAAAGAGTCTGTTCTTCAAGATTGAGGTTGAGTGTGTAATCTTGTGATTTTAATCACTCAATACAAGTTTACAAGTTGTTAATCATACTTACTGTTTGTTTACTGTTTTATTGAATATCAAAGTGTTATTCCGCAACTTCTTTGATATTGTTTCTGAGTATTCATAATTCTTGTTGAGAATTCGATCCTGACACGAATCCAAATCAGGGACATCAATTAAGTCCTCCTATGCCTTAGCCTAATACGTGGAAGGTCTATTCTAGGAGGCCCATAAAGAGAACTAGTTAGTTAGCTTTATAATGAGGAGGATTGTCATGTGGAGAGGCATGCAGAAAATAACTAATCTGTTAGGCTCTGGGCAACAACTTAGAGGAGGGAAATCTTCCCTGGGATCCTTTGGGATTTGGCTCTTATATTGTCTTATTCATCTTTCTTCCAAGTTGTATTCAATACTATCCATTTTAATCCACATTTCCTTACTAATCAATTAATTACGTAACATTGGTTTGACATGCCGGATCCGATGGAGACACGCTTGCTAACCCGAGTAGAAAATCGTGAAGAACGAATTCAGGAGTTACTCACAGATGTGTTGGAGATCAATGATGCGCTGAAAACTCTAGAAGAAGATCAAGCTGAGCAGAAGGAGTTAGAACATATGTGATGTCTTGGGTGAAATCTCAGTAGGGCAAGGGTCCTGAAATTGGTGGTACATCTGGATCAGGTCCTACTATACCGCCCAACAGCTTGATGGGATCATGACCGAATACTCCACCAGATCCTCCACCAATTCCTTCGATCAACGTGAACACGAGCCGAATGGGGGAGAATCAGTATTGTGCAACGAAGAAGATCAAGTTACCTGAATTTTTTGGCTTCGATCCTTGTGGATGGATTGCAAAGCTGAAATCTATTTTGAAATTCATGGAACTTCTCCAGAGTTGCGTACACGTCTGGATCAATTGAGTATGTCTGGTGTGGCACAACATTGGTTTTCGGTGGTGAAAGACATTTATGTGAATCTGATTTGGGAGAAATTGACTCAGGAACTGTTGCAACGATTTAGTGGATTGGAGATCCAAAACCCTTGCGAGCAACTATCAACGATTAAGCAGTTAAACTCCATTCACGATTACACTTTTGATTTCAAATATCTTTTATTGTTGGTTCCTCGATTACCGAAATCTCAGGCGTTGGGATATTTTTTGGCGGGTCTTCAACCGGAGGTTAAACGGTGGGTGCGCCTCCACCGTCCTCAAACTCATCTCGATGCCATGTATTTGGAAAAAGATGTCAAAGAGGTGCTTCATCCGTCTGAGCATCAGACTCTGTCCTGAAGGTACCATTACCAGGCCCAACCTATGGTTTCCCATAATAATTCATTTGGGCCTCCTATTGGTCAAGTAGGCCAGAATAGTTTTAAGGCCAAACCCTAATACTGGAAATGATCGTCGACCATCAACTAGGATCAAACCTTATCGATCGGTTTCTAATTCGACGACTGGGGGATCTGTGAGAAACAAAGGTAGCCAAAATTCGACTTCGCGGAATCGTGGGTTTTGAACGTTGTCCCGTAGCGAGTAAGAAGATCGTAGGAATAAGGGGTTGTGTTTCAAATGTGGTCAACAATTTGGACCATCGCACAAGTGTCCAGAAGCAATCTACGAGTTATGTTGTTAGCCAACGATGAAGACTCAGAGTTCGACGAAAATCTGTGAGCGATCGATCTGGTTAATGGAGAGGAAATGGTGAATGAACCGAAGGTGGATTATGGTGAATGCTCAGTTATTGAGTTCATGGGGGCAGGGGTTGTTTCTAAATCGGGGCTGAATACGGTCAAATTGGAAGGGTATCTACGGGGTATCCCTATTGTGGTGTTGATTGATAGCGGGGCTTGTAACACCGAGAAAAAAATCCAGGTAAGTATTTATTGTTTGCATTTTGATTTTGTAAAAGGATTGTAGTTTTGGAACCTACCTCGAGACTTTGAATTGTTAGGGTGAGCAATCGGATCAGGGAATCGGAGAAAACGACACCGGTCAGCCTCTGCGCGACCTTGCCGACGACTGTGATAGAAATGTCACAGCCGCGTGTCACTGCCCCGTGGAGGAAAGGAACTACGGTACATGTGGCGCGGCCTTGCCCGTGATAGTGACACAAGTCATAATCGCCAGGAATGTACCGTAAGCGGGGTACTTGCAGCGATTGTGCCCCACGACAATGCCTTGGGCACTATCGTCGGGCATTGTCGCCCACGGGGTCTGAGGGTTTAAAAAACGGGTTTCATCCCATTTGAGCTCATTTTCTAATTATCAAACTTTAGAAGAAACGTTTTTAGAGCTTCCTTGGTGTTTTCACTTCCAAAAAACCCCTCTCCTCATTTAATACCAACCTAGGGTTTGTGAAGAACATTTATTGAAGATCAAGAAGCTAAGGAGAGCATTAAGTGTGGTTGCTAGCAACATTTAAGTCTCCATTTCTCACTACTCCAAACTAGGGTTTACCAAGTTTTCTAGGGTTTTTTTATAAAACCTAGATAGTGAGTTTTCTAACCATTTTAAAATGAGACACATGTTTTTATATGCTTTCTACCATCATTTCATGTTTCCTTTCATTATATTAATCATTTGACAAAGAAGACATAAATTTGCTATATTGGGAAATGTTGGGATCTTTGTTGCCAATCTTTTATTGGAATATTGATGAGATTATTTTGTGGTAAATGTTGGAATTAATTCATGAGATTCATGGTTGATGGATATTATATGATTTAGGTTTTTGACCTAAATTGAGGTTTGAAGCTATATGGAAACTTTTTAATGTATTTTTCTTGGAGTAAAATGTATATAATGTGGATTGAATATTGGATGAATCACGAGTAGGCACTAGGAGGATGTAGTCTTGGGCGCCACTATAATGGTATGTGCCTAGATCTCCGCCATTTGTAATAATGCCTTGGAGGTAGTCTTCAAATGTGTCGGGCCTTCGGGATGTTGCACATGTGAGTGAACATCAAGGTACATCGACTCTTGAGGTGAAACTCGTTGGTGTTTTGGGTCTCCCACGTTGATTCCTCTATGGACCTTTATGATTATTAACCTTCTAAATTGATTATGTATGCTATTGTTCAAACTCACTAGGCTCATTTGGCCTAACACTTGTTTGGTGTTGATGTGTATCTTAGGTTCTAACGGCGTGACCACCAAGAAGGTTTAGCGGGCCTTTAGATGTGTGCTTGAGAGCACTTTTAGGACGCCAATTATAGAAGATGATTATTTTGGGACTAGATGACAACTAATTGTAATCTCATTTCCTGTTAGGAGTTAGACTAAGAGGTTGTTAACCCTCATTACTTTATTATTACAAACTTGTAATTATACAGGCGTATATTGTTCCCCTTTTGGGAAGCTCATGCTTTGGAATTTTTTTTATATACCACATTTCCATTTTTAGAAATTTTTGTTGTACCAATTTTTGGGGTGTTACAAGTTGGTATCAGAGCTTTAGTTTAAGTGAAGTAGGTGTTAACACTAGTATACCTAGACTTAAACTGTAGATGTCTATAATTTCACTGTCCACGTGGGTAGGACATTATTAGGTGGAGAGAATATTAGGACTGCGGAAATGCATTGATTGAAAATTGTGATGACGACGACAAGGATTCTTGTGTTAAATACGTTCACAATCTCACTTGGCCATTGTTGTTCTGAATTTATAATTACGTGAACATACTTGAAATTGTTATTATGGTGGTTGATCATTGTAGTAATACGTATTGAACCACTAATCTTTTAAAAAATTAACCGGTATGATCTTTATCATGTGTGACAGTTCACAATGGTAAGCACAAGGAGTTGGGTTGTGGCTCTCGATGATGGTAATGAGGCATGTGTAACCGCTCCGAAAGCTTCCAGACGAGCTATCTTAACGGACAATCAAACTGCCCCGCTGATTCCCACAATTCTAAGGGGAGTTGTTGATGTGGTTCCCCAAGTGAACTTGGAGACCGAGAACCCGGTTGTTCAAGAAGTGGACCTTTAATCGGTCATGATAGCTAGCATCATGCAAATGATGAACTCCACGATGGACAAACGCGACGAGCGATTCATGAAAATGTTGGAGGATCGGGATGCAAGCAACTGAAGACATAAGACAGTAGCAGAAAACTCCCCTTAACAGGTAATGCTATTGGGACTGAAGAGTAAGCGATAAGGACTGAGAGGAGCAAGGAAGGGGGTTGTTCATAAAAGACCTTCCTATATAGCAAACCCCTAGAATTTTTCGGAACAACAAATCTAGTGGCTTGTATGAACTGGATAAGAGAAGTGGAGATGGCTTTTGAATCGAGTGAATGTGACAACTCTTAGAGGGTCAAGTTCGCATCTCAGTTATTCAGGGGGGAAACCTTGAGCTGGTGGCTCACCCGAACGACTCTCACTTCGGAGGTTCTGGCCAAGCTCATTTGGCCAACCTTCAAGAAAAAGGTAATGGATAAATACTGCAATGAAAGAGCTCTTGACAAGATCGAATAAGACTTTAGAAATCTGAAGAAAGGGAATCTGACTGTTGCCGAGTACTCAAGGAAATTCGTGGAGAAGCTCAGTCTAGTTGAGCATTTGGCTGTTGATGAGAAATCAAAGATAAACGCCTATATGAGGGGATTGCCTGCGGACATGAAGACAGGTGTGAGGAATGTCTGGGTGTCTACGTTTCAAGAGGTCATCGAGGAGTCCCAACTAGTGGAGGACGACCTCATTCAGAGTAAGGAAGAAAGAAGTCAACCAAACGAGAACGAAAGTGGGAAGGGCCAACCGGGCCCGCACGACCTTCCAAACCCTTTACCGGGGGGAGGAATATGGAACCTCAACTTGAGGCTAGGTGGTGCCTCAAGTGTAGGAGTAAGCATTTCGAGCCTAGTAATCCGAGACCTTTCTCCAACACTACCGAATGCTTCAAGTGCGGAAGAAAGAATCATGTGAGCCGAGACTGCCCCTCTTGGGGGCCGATTTGTTTTGAGTGTCGGGAACCGAGGCACATAAAGAGGGAGTGTCCTAAGCTAATGGGAGGTCACCGAGGAGTTTCGAGCGGGTCCGTGTCGAAGAAGGAGATTCCACCGAAGGCGCCAAGCCGGACCTTCCAAATGACAGCGGAAGAAGCAAGGGTGACGACGGATGTTGTGTCGGGTACGTTCCTAGTTAACTCTCTACCTGCCCTATTTTGTTTGATTCCAGTGTGAACCGTTCGTTTGTATCTACCACTTTTTGCAAGAACTTCACTACTCCTATTAGCTTGTTGCCCGATGCACTAGTAGTATAGGTAGCCAATGGGGATCACATGTTAGTCCGGGAGCATTTCGATGGGTGTACCAAAGATTTAGATAGGGGAGTCCTTTGTCGTGGACTTACTACCGGAGACTATTGGGGGATTCGATGTGGTTATAGAAATGGATTGGTTAGCTGAGCACGACGCCAATATCTTTTGTTCCAAGAAAATGGTTAGAGTACCCTTAGCCAAGGGAGGAGAAGTGATAATCTATGGGGAAAAAATCGGAAGACCACCGCGATCATCTCCCTACTAAAAGCGCGCAAGAGCCTAGCTAAAGGGTGTCCTTCATACTTGGCTTACGTCATCGATGCAAAATCCGAAAAGAAGAAGTTAGAAGATGTGAAGGTGGTACGTGACTACCCGGATGTCTTTCCGGAAGACCTACCTGGATTACCGCCCGAACGCCAGGTATAGTTCCATATCGACCTCACTCCGAGGGCCGCCCCGATCGCCCGTGCTCTCTATCGCCTAGCCCCGATGGAGATGCAAGAAATGATGACCCAACTGTAAGAGATTCTCGAGAAAGGATTCATACGATCGAGCTCGTCACCATGGGGAACTCTGGTTCTGTTCATGAATAAGAAGGATGGATCGATGAGGAAGTGTATTGATTACCAGGAGCTAAACAAGGTTACCATGTAGAACAAGTATCTACTTCCTCGGATCGACGACCTCTTTAATCAATTGCAAGAAGTGGGATGTTTCTCTAAAATAGACTTGTGGTCCGGTTATCATCAAGTGCGGGTGAAAGAAAGCGACATTCTGAAGACGAATTTTCGGACAAGATACGGTCACTATGAGTTTCTAGTTATACCATTCGGGTTGACTAACGCACCGACCGTATTTATGGACTTGATGAATCGAGTGTGTCGACCCTTATTAAATAAGTCTATGATAGTATTCATCGACGCCATCCTGATCTACTCGCGAGACGAGGCCGAGCATAGTCAACATTTGAGGGAGGTATTAGAGATTCTCCGGAAAGAGAAATTATTCGCAAAATTTTCGAAGTGTGAATTTTGGTTACAAAAGGTTCAATTCTTGGGCCATGTGGTATCAAATGATGGGGTGAAGGTAGATCCGACGAAGATTGAATCAATAATGAATTAGGAGCCACCGACGAGTCCGACAGAAATAAGAAGCTTTTTGGGTTTGGCCGGTTACTACCGGCGGTTTATTCAAGACTTTTCAAAGATCGCCTCTCCACTCACATCGTTAACAAGGAAGAATGTTAAGTTCTTATGGACCAAGACACAAGAACAAGCTTTCAGAACCCTTCAAAAGAAGCTATGCGAGGCGCCAATTCTATCCTTACTCGAAGGATCGGACGACTTTGTGGTTTATAGCGATGCCTCCAAATTAGGTCTTGGGTGTGTTTTGATGCAAAAGGGGAAGGGTGATAGTATACGTGTCGTGACAACTCAAAGATCACGAGAAGAACTACCCTACACACGACTTGGAAATAGCAGCGGTGGTATTTTCATTGAAGTTGTGGCGACACTACCTCTACAGGACGAAATACACACTCATCACCGATAATAAGAGTTTGAAGTACATATTTGAACAAAAGGACCTCAACTTACAGCAAAGGAGATGGTTGGAGTTACTTAAGGACTACAATTGTGAATTACTTTATCACCCCGGTAAAGCCAATGTGATGGCGGATTCATTGAGCCGAAAGAATTATGGAGGTGAAGTCCCTTGCTAGGATTGACGTGATATCAAGCCTATTAGAGAACATCAAAGCAAGTTAAGTTAAAGCATTTCAAGAAGGAAACCTCAAGGCCGAGATCATGGTGAAACAACGGGAGATATTAACGGACGATATTCGCGACCTTAAATTATTCCAAGGAAGGATTTGGATACCGAAAGTAAGAGGAATCTGAGAGTTGCTTTTAGCGGAAGCTCACAAATCCAAGTACTCTATACATCCCGGTAGCACCAAAATGTATAGGGATCTGAAGTTGAATTATTGGTTTCCGGTTATGAAGCTCGATGTGGCCAACTAAGTCGAAAGATGTGTCACTTGCATTCAAGTCAAGGCAGAGCACCAAAGACCCTATGGGAGTTTGCAACCATTGGCCATTCCAGAATGGAAGTGGGAGCATATCACGATGAACTTCGTCACCAAGCTACCAAGAACCTTGAGAGGTCATGATACTAATTAGGTGGTGGTGGACCGACTCACGGAGAGTGCACACTTTTTGTCAATGCGAGAGACGTTACCACTGGACAAATTAGCCAAGCTCTATATTGATGACGTGGTATCGCATCATGGTATCCTGTTATCTATAGTTTCAGATCAGGATAGCTGGTTCACTTCCAAGTTTTGGGACGGTCTACAATAGGAGTTAGGCACGAGAGTCAAATTGAGCACGACCTATCATCCTCAGATAGACGGTCAGAGTGAGAGGGTGATCTAGACTCTTGAAGATATGCTCCGGTCGTGTGTTATAGATTTCGGGGGAAATTAGGACTCGCATCTACCCTTAATGGAGTTTGCCTACAACAACAGCTACCACTCTAGCATTGGGATGGCACCGTTCGAAGCATTATACGGACGGAAATGTAGAACACCGATGTGTTGGCTCGAAGCGGGAGAAAAACAATTCACGGGACCGGAGATCGTGCAAGAAATGAAGGACAAAGTGAAAGGTATTCGGGAACATTTGAAGGCGGCCCAAGACCGACAGAAGAGCAATGCGGACAAAAAGAGGAGACCGGTCGAGTTCCAAGTAGGTGAGCGGGTTATGTTGAAGGTATCACCGTGGAAGGGGATCATCCGCCTCGGAAAGCGCGTGAAGCTTAGCCCTTGTTTCCTTGGACCATTCACAATATTGGAGAAAGTCGGCCTACAAGCTTACAAATTGGATTTATCACCAGAGATGGACGGGATCCACCCTACCTTTCATGTATATTACCTTCGCAAGTGCCTAGTCGAAGAAGAGAGCATCATTCCATTGACGGAGATACGGGTAGACAATGAAAATCGATGTGTGGAAGAGCTGGAAGCCATATTGGAGTCGAAGACGAAGAAGCTTCGACATAAAGAGGTGACAATGATCAATGTCCAATGGACGAACCATCGTGGTGCAAACGTGACGTAGGAGTCGGAAGAGGACATGAAGAAGAGATACCCCTATTTATTCTAAGTTGACAAGATTTCGAGGACGAAATCCTCTTTCAGGTGGGGAGGATTGTAACACCGAGAAAAAATCCAGGTAAGTATTTATTGTTCATATTTTGATTTTGTAAAAGGCTTGTAGTTTTGGAACCTACCTCGAGACTTTGAACTGTTAGGTTGAGCAATCGGACCAGGGATTCGGAGAAAACGGCACCGGTCAGCCTCTGCGCGACCTTGCTGGCGACTGTGACAGAAATGTCACGGCCACGTGTCACTGTCACGTGGAGTAAATGAGCTATGGTACATGTGGTTCGACCTTGCCCGCGATAGTGACACAAGTCACAATCGCCTGGCACTATCGCTAGCAATGTACCGTGAGCGGGGGACTTGTCACGATTGTGCCCCGCGATAATGCCTTGGGCACTATCGTCGGGCATTGTCGCCCGCGGGGTCTGAGGGTTTAAAAAACGAGTTTCATCTCATTTGAGCTCATTTTATGATTATCGAACTTTAGAAGAAACGTTTTTGAGAGCTTCCTTGGTGTTTTCACTTCCAAAAAACCCCTCTCCTCATTTAATACCAACCTAGGGTTTGTGAAGAGCATTTATTGAAGATCAAGAAGCTAAGGAGAGCATTAAGTGTGGTTGCTAGCAACATTCAAGTCTCCATTTCTCACTACTCCAAACTAAGGTTTACCAAGTTTTTTAGGGTTTTTCTATAAAACCTAGATAGTGAGTTTTCTAACCATTTTAAAATGAGATACATGTCTTTATATGCTTTCTACCATCATTTCATGTTTCCTTTCATTATATTAATCATTTGACAAAGAAGACATAAATTTGCTATATTGGGAAATGTTGGGATCTTTGTTGCTAATCTTTTATTGGAATATTGATGAGATTATTTTGTGGTAAATATTGGAATATATTCATGTGATATTCATGGTTGATGGATATTATATGTGGAATTTACATGATTTAGGGTTTTGACCTAAATTGAGGTTTGGAGCTATATGGAAACTTTTATATGTATTTTGCTTGGAGTAAAATGTATATAATGTGGATTAAATATTGGATGAATCACGAGTAGGCACTAGGAGGATATAGTCTTGGGCACCACTATAATGGTATGTGCCTAGATCCCCGCCATTTGGAATAATGCATTGGAGGTAGTCTTCAAATGTGTCAGACATTCAGAATGTTGCTCATATGAGTGAATATCAAGGTACATCAACTCTTAAGGTGAAACTCATTGGTGTTTTGGGTCTCTCCCATTGATTCCTCTATGGACCTTAATGATTATTAACCCCTTTATTGATTATGTATGCTATTGGTCAAACTCACTAGGCTCCTTTGGCCTAACACTTGTTTGGTGTTGATGTGTATCTCAGGTTCTAACGGCGTGACCGCCAAGAAGGTTTAACGGGCCTTTAGATGTGAGCTTGGGAGCACTTTTGGGACGCCAATTGTATAAGATGATTATTTTTGGACTAGATGACAACCAATTGTAATCTCATTTTCTGTTAGGAATTAGATTAAGAGGTTGTTATCCCTCATTGCTTTATTATTACAAACTTATAATTATACATGCGTATACTGTTCCCCTTTTGGGAAGCTCATGCTTTGGCATTTTTTTATATACCATATTTCCATTTTTGGAAATTTTTTTGTCCCAATTTTTGGGGTGTTACAGGGATACACACAATTTCGTTTCTAGGAAATTGGCAAGGCATTGATCTTCCAATTTCATTTTTCTCAGGTTTGCAGATCAAGTTAGGCGATGGGCACAAAGTATTTGTGTCCCAGAAGTGTATGGAGGTGCCGATAACGTTGGGAACGTATGGGTTTGTCATAGATGCGTTGATTTTCGAAATAGGAAACTTGGATATGGTGCCGGGAATAGAGTGGCTACATACTCTCGGAGATGTGGTGCACAATTGGGAATCCCGTTCGAGATTCCAATATAAGGATCGTGAGGTCAGTTTACAGGGAATCTCTTCCCCATTTTCAGCCCAATCTTCACTTCAAAGTTGGCTCTCAAACACCGAGGGGGAGTTGTTATTACCGAAGGTAATATATGAGCAACAATCTCAACAATTACGAAAGTTGTTTGCTGAATTTGCACCGGTTTTGGTGAAATTACGGGTTTACCTCCGGTTCGCAGTAAAGACCATTCCATTAATCTGTTACCCAACCACATACCGATTTGTGTTCGTCCTTATCGTTATCCTCATGCCCACAAATCGGAAATTAAACGATAGGTTCAAGAATTATTGTAATTGGGGGTTACTCGCTCAAGTAACAAGGCTTACTCTAGCTCGGTGATTTTGGTTCGGAAGAAGGACCAAACGTGGAGAATGTGTGTGGACTATCGAGCTTTGAACAAAGCTACCGTACCCGATAAATACCCTATTCCGTTAGTAGAAGAACTAATTAATGAATTGACTGGTATGTTTTTTTTTTCTCGAAGTTGGATCTCAAATCGGGCTATAATCAGATTCAAATGACTCCCGAGAGTGTGGAGAAAACTGCCTTTCGTATGCATGATGGTCATTACGAATACCTCGTAATTCCATTTGGTCTAACGAACGCTCCGCTACTTTCCAAGCTATTACGAATGACATTTTTCGGGCCTATTTACATAAATGCGTAGTGGTTTTCTTTGACGGCATTTTGGTGTATAGTCCAACTTGGGAGCAACATAGTAGTGATATTTCTTCGGCTTTGCGGGTCTTTTTAGCTAATCAGTTTTTAGTCAATAGAAAATATTGTTCCTTTGGTCAATCCTCGGTTGAGTATTTGGGCCACATTATTAACGGGAAAGGAGTGTCGATGGACCCAAAAAGGTCCAAGCGTGGTTGATTGGCCGATTGTGAAATAAGTTAAAGGAAGTTCTTCCGCAATTATGGATCTATTGCTAAACCATTAACCGAACTTACCAAGAAAAGTAACTTTCATTGGGATGATTCCACACAACCCTCTTTTGATCTTCTCAAAAAAGCTATCACATCGACTCCCTTTTTGGCTTTACCAAACTTTTCCATTTTGTTCGTAGTAGAGTGTGATGCTTTGGGAAGAGGCATTGGGGCTATTTTGATGCAAGAACAATGGCTTATTGCGTTTTTAGCAAGGTGTTGGATGATCAGAATTTGGCTAAGTCCGCGTATGAGCGGGAAATAATGGCGTTAGCTCTTGCGGTGCAACACTGGTGGAGCTATTTGTTGGGAACAACGTTTGTGGTATACACAGACCATAAAAGCCTCAAACATCTTTTACATCAGTGCATTACAACTCCTGACCAGCAGATTGGGTGTCCAAACTCCTTGGTTACCACTTCGAAACTTGTTACAAGGCGGGTCGAGAAAATAAGGCCGAATACGCTCTTTTGAGATGCAATGATGATGGGGAATTGACTTCGATGGTGTATCATCCAATTTGGGTTCAAGAAGCTTAATTACTTGAGGAGCCCAAGTCTAACCCACAAATTTAACATCTTGTGCAAGGCTGTCAATTAGATCCTCAATCTTATTCGGGCTATTCTATACAAAATGGGGTGTTGTATCATAAAAATCGTTTGGTTATACCAAAGAACTCGAAGTGGATTCCTCAATTGTTAAAGGAGTTCCACATGTCGGCCACGGGGAGACATTCGTGTTTTTACCGAACTTATCACCGAATTGCCGCTAATCTGTACTGGCCAGGGATGAGCTCTATGGTTCAGAGTTTTGTGTAGTCTTGTGAAGTATGTCAGTGTTGTAAAATCAATTTCCTTAACTCCCACAGGCTTATTGCAACCTCTCGACATTCCCGAAGCGGTATGGGAGCATCTATCGATGGACTTTATTACCGGATTACCAAAATCAAAAGGGTTTGATGTTGTGTTGGTGGTCGTGGACCGACTATCTAAATATATTCATTTTGTTCTCTTAAAACATCCGTATATGGCCCGAAATATTGCAGATATTTTCGTTCATGAGATTATTCGTCTCCATGGTATCCCCAAGTCGATTGTTAGCATCGAGATCCTCTCTTCATGAGCCATTTTTGGTAAGAGATGTTTCGATTACAAAGCACTCAATTGCATATGAATTCATCTTATCACCTGGAATCGGATGGTCAAACAAAGGTGATAAATAGGTGTTTGGAAGCCTACTTACGTTGTTTTGCCATTGACCTACCTCGAGCATGGTCGATGTGCGTTCCGTGGCCGTAGTTTTGGTATAACTCAGTTCTACGGGTTTGTCTCCTTTCGAAGTAGTATATGGTAGAAAACCTCCAAATATTTCTCAATTCATTTCCGGGGAAGTTCGTGTTGAGGTAGTGGGGCAAGAATTAAAAGATCGAGATACACTTGTTGAATGCGCAAAATCAGACGAAGGTTCAGGCTGATCAAAAATGGCGTGATATGGTTTTCCAAGTTGGCGAACAAGTCTATGTTAAGCTTCGACCGTACCGTTAATTATCGGTAGCACAACGAATTAACCAAAAATTGGCAGCTCAGTTCTTTGGTCCTTTCGAAATTGTGGAACGTATAGGACTGGTGGCGTACCGTTTACAACCACCCCTTTCTTCTAAGGTACATCCGTTTTTCACGTTTCGCTGTTCAAAAAAGTGGTGTACTAACGTGGAAAAGATGCTGCCGGCTAAATTTGATTTAGATATGGCCGATCGATTGTTTCCCAAGTCCATTCGTGCTACTCTATTTTTTAATCGTCAAGGGGACACGATTCGGCAATGGTTAATTCAGTGGAAGGGTCGTTCGTTGGAAGAAGCGACTTGGGAAGATGCTTTAACCATTGAGAGTCAATTTCCTGAAGCTAGTCTTGAGGACAAGACCAATTTTGATGGAGGGCAAGTGATGCGAATCCAGATCAGGGACATCAATTAAGTCATCCTATGCCTAAGCCTAATACGTGGAAGGTCTATTCTAGGAGGCCCAAGGCCCATAAAGAGAACTAGTTAGTTAGCTTTATAATAAGGAGGATTGTCATGTGGAGAGGCATTCAGAAAATAACTAATCTGTTAGGATCTGGGCAACAACTTAGAGGAGGGAAATCTTCCCTGGGATCCTTTAGGATTTGGCTCTTGTATTGTCTTCTTCATTTTCCTTCCAAGTTGTATTCAATACTTTCTATTTTAACCAAAATTTCCTTACGTAATCAATTGATTACGTAACATTTGATTTGGTCAAACATCACAATGACGCCATAACTCTCACCCATTTTGACATATTAGCTCCTTATCGGATACTCTTTACAAACGGGTCCCAATTTAGGGGATTACATTATAGAGTGAAAAGAGTCTAATGGTTGTTTAGTTGCTTTTCTGTTAAACCCTATATGACTATAATTTAAAATAGCTTTTTGTTTAGTTGTTGTGTTGAATAAACAGTCAAAATGGCAAACATGATTATTTTACCCTTTAGTCTATATTAAACAGTAATTAAAATAACTAATTGACAAACAAAATATAAATTAGATAAAATCAATATCCACCCGATATTTATGTTATTAAAAATTGAAATAAGTTTACAAAATATGGATGATGTGAATTTATTTGAATTTAATTTTTTTAATATTAATATATTGAATATTGCTAATTATAAAATTATTAGTATTTTTAATTAATTCAAATTTAATTAAAATAATATAATTACAGTTGTTAAAAAAAACCATGTAAACGAATAAAGAAAAGGGTTTGAGTGATAAGAAATATATGTAAAAGAAGGAAGAGGGATGACGTATATGAATATTGAAAGCTTACTAGATACAACACACTTCATTTGGTTTAACGAATAAGCTATCATTTGCGTCATTAAGGTATAACCGAATAACCCTGTATAGCTTATGAATAAGCCATACATCCCATTCAATCTTACTGAACCGTCCCTTAGGTCTATTTGGTTGGTTTTCCATTAAGTCATGTATGGATAAAGATGTCTTTGCGGATTAATTTGTCTTGTATAGATTGGAAGTTTTTTGTTTGAGAGAGTTTTTTCACAAATAGAATGTGCGTGTTTTTTTTAGTTGGGAGGTGCAGGTTTGTAAAAAAATTGGCTTTATGCATAAAGCTCCCCCTAGACCCTAAACCCTATAAGCTTACTAAATAAGCCACTACCAAACAGTCATGTATAGTCGACCGAATAAGTTGTGAGTCCTATTAAGCTCATTAAGCTACTAACAAACAGACCCTTAGGAGGCGTTTGGTTCAGGTGAGGGAATGAAAATGAAAATGACAAATTTTCATCCCCCCCTCCTCCCGCCAGGTTAACCTGGAATGAAAATTTGGGCTTATGGGGGAATGAACTCATCATATTATTTATAACCAAACAGTCTCTTTTATTTTTATTCCCATCAATTATTACTTAATACCTTGGATCAAACACTCCCTTATGGGTTGTTCGGTTGTGACTTAATGGGTTGTATAAGCTGTATAGCTTATTCAGCAAGCCATACATGACTGCTAGGTTGCAGCTTAATGCTTCAGCTAAGTGCTTTCTCGGTCAGCCAAAATAGATGTCCTTCACATTCAACCATCATTATTCCACAAATACCTCGTCATATTAAACACTAACCCCCGTAAGAAAATCGTCTCAAGGCTCACATATGCAAATCTCTTCCGGTGCCTCTAAACAACAAAATTGTTGCCCTGCTGCCATCACACATTGTAACTCTTCATCTTTTTCCTGAGGTAGTCCCTGCTCCCTAATACATTCCTTGATTCTCCCTATTTTGCTTTTTCTAGTAAATAGGAACTCTTTTTCCAACAACAACTTCTTTGGAAACCATTGAATCTCTCAACCCCCCCTCTCCAATTCCAGATCTACCTTTTTTTCTTTCGATTTCATTATAAATGAGGCAGTGGTATTTGGATGTGATTGAAAATGGATTATGTTCCTTTATGTAATTTATGCATTTCTTCTTTCTCTGGTTCTTGAACCTCAAACTATCCTCTCAGCATTTAGGTTGGTTGTTGTACTCCTAAAAATGGATTTGGGTGTGATTTAAAAGCATGCTTCTATTTTTATGTGTTTGATGAAATGATGAAGAAAAAATGTGGGTTGTATTTGGGGTTCATTTGATTAAGCATTCGGTTTCATTTATCGTTGAAATTTCATCTATTCATTATTTTTATCAAACAATTATTTTATTAAGACAAAAATATATACTGAAGGGTAAAATGGTCATTTCTGACATTCAGACTGTTTATTCAGCACAACAACCGAACAACTTATCTGTTATAGTACATACAACTTTATCAAACGGACAACTTTATCCATACATGTCTTAATGAAAAACGAACCGAACAACCCCTTCGATTCGTTTTTATTAAGCCCTGTATGGATAAAGTTGTCTATATTGGTAAAGTTATCTGTATGATAACAAATAAGTTGTTGTTCAGTTGTTGTGCTGAATAAACAGTCTGAATATTAGAAATTACCATTTTACCCCCAATATGTATTTTTGTTTGAATAAAATAACTATATGATAAAATTGTTGAATAAATGACTTTTAATTATAAAAAATATTAATTTAAATCTTTTTTAAATACAATAATACAATTTAAACATTTATTTTCTTTTAAAAATATAATTTATATTTTATTAACATAATATGTATGATATCTTTAATATTTTATTAACATAACATTGATATGCTTTCTCTTTATTCCCATTCATTTCCCTGCCGCCTCTTAACCCCTCCCATTATGTCTCTCTCTCTCTCTCTCCCTCTCTCTCTCTCACGAAAGGGTTCTTCTCAACCGGGTGAAGATTAGTTGGCAATGGAAATAAAGAGAACAAGAGCAAAACAGAAGGCTTAGAACATGAGATCTGCATCAAAGAGCTTTAAAACCCTAAATCGAAAAAAAATCTGATGCATCAAAGAACAAGAGCAAAATAGAGGGTTTACATTAAAAAAATCTGATGTTTCTTCTTTTGGACATAAATGGGTTTAGAGCATTGTATTGGTGGCTGTTTGGTTCATTTTGATATAATATGATTAATGCAGTTCAAAATAAAAAAAAGAAATGGGTTTAGAGCAGCCGTGCAGGGGTGGAAGGGAGAAAGAAGGCAGATGCAGCCGTGTAGGGGAGGGATGGAAGAGGGAAGAAGAAGGATAGTTTGGGAAATTTTATGGGATTTAATGGCTGAGTTGTAACACCCTAAAACTTAGAGTAATTTAAAATTTTGAAAATTCGGCAATATGACGTTTGTATTTGGAGTAAACCACCCGAAATGGGTAAATATAGAATAACGTTTACAAAACATGCGGATGAATATAAAAAATTGACAACAAACTAATCTAAACCATTTACATCCAGATTACATTGGTTGTCAACCCAATTTCTCAAAATATTAAATTGTTTGAATGCCATGACTCCCAAATAACTATCATCTCAAAAATGTCTCTAAATCCATGCTCATCACTCAACCCTTCAGTGCCCCGCCACTAAGGGAACCTGTTATACATGTTATTAAAGAAAAAGTGTTAGGCTTAAAGCCTAGTGAGAACATACAGTTTATATATAACAATTTAGAAATAATTTAAAATTGCAACAAGGGGAAATCTTTTCCAAAAAGTGGAATTTACAATTGAAGTAATTTATCACATAAAGACCTTACGGTCCAAAATACATATTATGATGACGGGGGAGACCCGATTTCCCAAGGATTGTGGCGGAACACAAAAGTAGGCCACTTTCCAAGTTATTGAGCTCACCATACTAGGATCAAGGCCACGAGCTCGTCGACTCGTACTCAGATGTGTGGAGGGCACCCAATGATCCTAATCATGCTCATTCGCTAGGATTTACATTTACGACCCACGGCTAGTATCCGGTCCCACATAACCGTACCAAGTTGCCACCCTAGGGTCCAATGTCTCAACTAGCTACAAACGAGATTTTAACCCAAAGTAATTAAGTCAACTCTATACCTATGGATCCATTAATATTAGTCTAGACTTGTCACAATTTCATTTGTGACCAACTATAATCAAACATATAGTTCATGTGAACAATCCCAAAATATTTTGTTTACTTTCTCAATAATAGATTTTTCCAACTTTTACCATCGTAACAATAATCACCATTGTAGTCATTCAACCACCCATATGATTTCATTTTTCCCATCAACACTTTTATTCAAAAATCCCATGGTATATGAAAACCATAAATAGAGCTAGAAGCATTTATGTAGATATTTAACCATAGATATGTAGAACATATCACATTTATAGCTCAAACATAAGATTCACAATCATATTTTCAAAATAGTGAGAAAACCCTAAAAATCTCCAAAAATGCAAAGTTAGGTCAAAATAGATTTCAACAAAGAAATATAAATAAGGAGATGATTAGAAGTCTAAAAGTGTTAGTTTGACATGTATAAAGTTTTAGAAAATAAAGATGAACTCACATTGTGGGTTTTGGGTAAACCCTAGAACCTCAACTTGGAAGGAGAATAAAGATGGAGATGATGAGGTGATGATTTCCTTGAACTCTAGACTTCACAACCCTAGAATCACCATTAATGAACTAGATCATTAAATGAGAGAGTAAATGAGGAGAGGAAGGTGGTTGAGAGGAGCTTACCTTCAAAGAAAAGAAAAAAACGAGCTGCCAAACCAGAGAAAAGAGTGCAAATGACCTAAAATTTCGGTGTTGTGCATTAAAACCGTGGGGAGGTCGACGACTATGCCCATGCGACAATGACAGTGTCAAAGTCACTGGGCAATGTCGCTCCAGACACACCCTTTCTGTTTGTATGGTGCGATTGTGACACGACGACAGTGACCGTGTCACAGTCGCCCGTCAAGGTCGCCCAACACCTCTCGGGTCCCGAAACTTGTCGTTTTTTGCACGGAAGGCACCCGGTTCACCTTGAGCTTCAAGTAAAGACTTTTCTAAGCGATAAGATCTAGATATGAACATTAAAGGAATATTCAAGGCTCTTACCGAAAATCCAGGTGTTACATGAGTGCATATGACATAGTTTTTGTAGCCGAGGGAATAAGCTCCTACCGAACAGCTAGATATGGCTGCTCGAATAAACCATATATCTTATACAACTCATTAAGCTATTACCGAACAGGCCCTTAGTCTTATATGAGACAGAAAGAAGCAAATAAGTTCAATCTCAAGTCCAACAGTTTTATCTTGAAGTTCGAATGGTTCAATTGTGTCCTACTAGCAAGTTATATATTTGTCATTAATTTTAACTATTTTCTCATAGGTTTCAAGACATGGGAAAATTTAAAGAGAAATTCGTTATGATACCAAATAATACCTAATTTAAGGTAAATTTTTTTTACATTATGATGGACAATACCAGTTATAACGAAGGTCACCACCATGGTTTAAGTTCAACCTGTTGAAATTTTAGCAATTAGAAAATTCATTAATAATAACAATCAGTTTTTATAAATAAATATTATTACTTTATTTATAAAGATTCGAACTTTATTAAGAAAACAGTTTTAGATTGTCGAAAAAAATAAACAGTTATTCCTATAAACGTTTCTATCCTTCGCGATAGAATCGTTAGAAGAAGGAGTAGAGAATAGATTGTCCACTCTACTGGACGAAAACTAAAAATAGTGCAGAAACGTAAATACCAACTTGATTTCTGCAGACGAAGAAGAAGAAAAAACTGCATGGTATAAACATGTCCTTTAAGGTTTATACGACACTCCAAAAGGCTGTAGAGTCACACGTCAATAACCCCAGGATTTGATGCAGCGTTTTAAGTGTACCAACAACTAGGAACACAAAACTCAAAGCAAAAGAGATGTAGAACGAGAGAGGCAGTAGAAGCAGAGAGAGCAGAGCCGTTTTTAGGATTTTCAGTGTGTTCATAAACAGAGAGTTAATCCAGTTTTTATACTGGAGAATTAACCCTAAAACCCTAACTAAAACTCCTAAAATTAAGCCACGTTTTTATTGAAAAAACTTGGAGATTAAGTCTCCAACTAACTATTAACCACATTTTTAATTTAGAGAAAAATTTAAAATTCGAAAATTATCAAACTGAAAATAATTAACTCTTGATAATTATCAGAAATTCAATCTATAATAAATTCTGATAATTATCACTAAGTTATTCACATTTATCAATAATTTCTCCAAAAAATTAACTCGTAGCTCGGGGCGAGGCTCCTCAGCTCTGATGCGAGCGTGCGAAGTGCAAAGTGCGCGTCTCATCGCGAGTACCACGCCCTCGGCCTCGGCTACGACCCACGGCCTACGCGTGCGCACGCGTGCATTGCATTTCACTGAGACCCCCACCATTTGCTCTCTATAACATTCAAGACCCACTATCAAGAATGGACTTATAAAGTCCTTCCTAGTTTGTTTTTCCTCCTATGTGGGATGGAAGAATAACTTCCAACCTCTACATAACTTTCCAACAATCCCCCACCAGGTTGGAAAGTTGTTCTGACATTCATAAGAAATAGTGTTACAGAGGTGTCACTAAGATTAAACACTGTTTGATATAAGTATGCAAGAAGATATCAATTCAATGGTATCCTTAGGATTTAAACCCTGAATAGAAATATCACCTCGACTTACTTACACTTACTGTTGGGAACTGAAGATTTAATCAAGTATGATTACTGCTGCCAGTACAACATGGTTACTACTGTTGAGACAAGATACTACTGCTGAGCCAAATTAATACTGCTTGAAGAAATTAATACTGCTAAGCATAGTTAGTACTGCTGAAAATTAATACTGCTCAGAGTGTTAATGCTGCTATGATTTAATACTGCTTATGTGATAATCAAGATATGCGCAGATCAAGGATTGAAGATAATCATGGAAGGTTTGAAGATAATTATAGAAGAATATACTGAAGATCTTTTAAGTTTTGTAATTATCTTTTATTTTCAGTATATGTATAGATGTATTCAGAATAATTATAGACGAGAATTCTGAGTTTTTTGTTTAGAGAGAGAATTAACCTCAAGGTTTACAACCCTAGTTCTAGAGAAGTAGAATTCGTCTTGGTGAGCCTATTCATCAAGATTGAGGTTTTGTGTGAAAGCTTGTAACTTTAATAATTCAATAAAGTTTACAAGTTGTGATTTATATTTTACTGTTACATTGATAGTTTGAATATTAAAGTGTTTTTCCGCAACTTCTTTAATATTCTTTATGAGTTTTATTATTCTTGTTAAGAATCAGATCCTGACAAGTGGTATCAGAGCCTAGTATTCTCAGAAACCTTCATTCATCATGGACAACACAGTTGAATCAACCAGTACTCTTGTTTCAAAGGTTACCATGCTCAAACCTAATGAGTTTGACATGTGGAAAATTAGGATCAAGCAGTACATCCTCCTTACAGACTTTTCTATGTGGGACATTGTTGAGAATGGTCCCTCTGCTAAAGGTAAAATTGGACAAGATGGAAGAAGGCCACCTCCAAAAACTGATGCTGAGAAGAAAGTGAGACAATTGGAGATGAAAGCCTTAAGCACCCTGCTCTTGGCCATCCCTAATGAGTATCAACATCAATTTCATCACTGCACTGATGCTCAGATTCTATGGAATGCTTTAGAGAAGAGATTTGTTGGCACCAAGAGCACTAAGAGGAATCAAAGGGATATTCTCAAGCAGCAATATGAGAATTTTATATCTTCAAAGAATGAGTCTATGACTCAAACTTTTGATAGATTCAATAAGTTAATTGGTGAGTTGGCTCTTGTTGGAGTTCAGATGGAAAAAGATGATGTCAACCGAAAGTTCCTCAGATCTCTTGGAGATGAATGGACCATGTACACTGTCTCATTCAGACAGAATGACATGCTGGAAGAAAAGGAACTGGATGATCTGTACAATGATCTGAGAGTGTTTGAATCTGAAGTGGAAGCAAAGAAGAAGCCTATTGGATATGTTCATAATGCTGCACTCCTATCAGCATCAACTGATTCTACTGCTAACCCTGAATCAGTTAATGCTGCCAGTGGAGTAAATCAAGAAAAAGGCAATGAATCTGTTTTTGAAGCCTTTCTTTCCAGCCATGGTAACTCTTCTTTAATCAATGATGACTTGGAACAGCTTCATCCTGATGATCTTGAAGAGATGGATATTAAATGGCAGTTGGCCATGCTTTCTATGAGGGTGAAGAAGTTCATCAAGAGGACTGGGAGGAATAACTTCTCTCAAAGAAGAGAAGATGGAGCAGGCTTTGATAAGTCAAAGGTGGAGTGCTACAAGTGTCATATGAAGGGACACTTTGCCAGGGAATGCAGAAGTGGAATGTCTCAAAACAACCACCAACAAGCTCAGACTGGAAGCTTCAACCAGAACAGAAACTCTACTCAAGCTCTTGTTTCTCAACAAGGAATGGGGTTTGACTGGAGTGATCAAGCAGAAGAGGCCATTCAAAATCAAGCTCTCATGGCAGAGGTATCTGATCTCCCAACTGAGGTACTTTCTAATCTCTGTACTCAAACTTGCATAGACACTGTTAAAAGGTACAGGGATCAGAACCAGAGTATGAGTGATGACCTTAAGAGGTTAGAAAAGGATAGAAAAGACTATGTGAAAATTGTTGAGAGGTTTGAGGAACAAATTAAAGGTTTCCAAGCCAATGAACTTCAACACACATATGATACAAATTACTGGAAGTGGGAGAAAAATGATTTAGAAATCCAACTGACAAAGTCTAGAGAGGAGAATGAAAAGTTGAGAGGAGAGCTAGCCAAGGTTAAGCTGGATGTGGAAAAGTTTTCTAATGCTTCTAAAGCCATGGATACAATTCTAAAGGTCCAAATCCATGATAAGCTTAAACCAGGAATTGGATACAATACCACACCACCACCATACAACAACAACTACATCCTCCTAAATCAGACTTGCTAGAGACTAAGGATAGGAAGGACTTGCATGAGGGAGCCACTAAGATAGACCCTTTAGATGAAGTAGTTGTTGAGGACAAGACTGAGAAAGAAGCTGGTAAGAGTAAGGATAATACTGTGAGTGGTGAGATTCCCTTAGAAAATAACATTCTTACCAATGAGGGTGGTGGAAGGGATTGGGTCAAATCTAATGGTGTAGAGAAGACTGAGGGAAAGTCTAAAAAGGTCCATTACAAGCAGACTACAGTTGTGAATCCTGTTCCTTGCAAACAATGTGCAAGTAATAAATATGAGCCCCTAAAACATGATAAAAGGAGGGGAAATCAAAGAAATTGGAATAATCAGTGGGCTCAGAAATAAGGAGTTGATCTGAGTAGAATCATCAGACCAAAACCTTGTTTCATATGTGGCAAATTGAACCATCTTGCCAAGCACTGTTATTTTAATCCTATGAACCAAAGGATAAATTTTCAAAGATCTGTGCAAAAACCCTTTGGTTATAGGAAGAATGAAAGGAACCATGTGGCTAAGAAACATGTTAAATCTAAAAGCCACATGAAGAAAAAGACTGTAAACGAAAGTGTCAAGATGTGGGTTCCCAAAAGCACTAAAACTGTTAGTACTGCTACCACAAATAGTGTTGCTGACAAGATAGTGCTGCCAGAAGCAATACTACTTCTATCAATGTTAGTGCTGTTGATAGTATTAGTACTTCTAAAACTAACATTGTTAGTACTTCATCAAATATTAATACTGCTAACTCTGTTAGTACTTCTAACAAGGTTAGTACTGCTAAACCTGTTAGTGCTGCTAACTCTGTTAGTACTTCTAAAATTAGTACTGCTTCTAGTGCTTGTGCTTCTAGACCAATCATCTTGACAAAGTACTCCAGTCAAGAGGATTCTAAATTTAAAAATCTCATCAAAAAGGAGTGTAAGTACTTTGATGAGAAAGGGAGGCCCAAGACCACTTTGGCTTGGGTTCCCAGTCAATACTAATTGATTTATCTTATATGCAGGGCAACCAGCAGCTCAAGGGAAAGAGCATTTGGCATGTTGATAGTGGTTTCTCTAGGCACATGACAGGGAACATGGCTTGCCTCAAGAATTTCAAGAAAATTGATGGAGGGCATGTTGCCTTTGGTAATACTCCAGATGGAGGTAAGATTAGTGGTAAGGGAGATGTAACAAAAGGTAAGATGATCTTTGAAGATGTTTTCTATGTTGAACAATTAAGATACAACCTGCTAAGTGTATCACAGGTTTGTGACAAAAAGCATAGCATATTATTCACTGATTCAGAATGCATTATCCTTGCTCCTGGATTCAAGGTAGTTGATGAAAAGATGATACTACTAAGAACTCCCAGAAAGGATAATGTCTATTGTTTGGATATGGAAAATGTTTCAAATGATTCATCCCTAAACTGTCTTGTTTCAAAAGCCTCTTTGGATGAATCATCACTTTGGCACAGAAGGATGTGTCACATGAACTTTAAAACAATGAATAAACTTGTTAAAAACAACCTTGTAAGAGGTCTGCCTTCAAAAGTCTTTTCATGTGATGATCATTGTGTTGCTTGTCTCAAAGGCAAACAACACAAAACTTCTCATAAGTCCAAAGAGTTGAACACAATTTCCTCTTCTCTTCAGTTGTTGCATATGGATCTGTTTGGTCCTACAAATGTCATGAGTATAGGTAAGAAATCATACTGCTTAGTTATTGTTGATGATTACTCTAGATTTACTTGGGTATATTTTCTAAGGACTAAGGATGAGACAAGTAGACTGATCAAATCCTTTATTCTAAGAATTGAAAACCAAAAAAATCAAAAGGTAAAAGTCATTAGGTCAGATAATGGTTCTGAATTTAAAAATCTTGACCTAAACACCTTTTGTGAGGAAAAAGGAATTGAGAGGCAATACAGTGCTCCTAGGACTCCACAACAAAATGGTGTTGCTGAAAGAAGGAATAGGACACTGATTGAAGCTGCTAGATCTTTGTTAGCTGATTCAAAACTTCCAATTACTTTCTGGGCTGAAGCAGTTAATACTGCTTGCTATGTCCAAAATAGAGTTCTAGTAGTCAAGCCTAAAAACAAGACACCATATGAGCTTTTAAATAAAAGAAAACCATTTATTGGATTTTTCAAACCTTTTGGGTGTCCTTGTACCATTCTCAATACCAAAACTCACTTAGGAAAGTTTGATAGCAAAGCAGATGATGGTTTTCTTGTTGGTTACTCATCTCAGAGTAAGGCATACAGAGTGTTTAATTCTTCTTCTAGAATAATTGAGGAAAGTGACAATGTCAAATGCAATGAGAACACACCAACTCCTATTGGTTCAGGTCCTCAGTGGTTATTTGACATTGATTCACTAACTAACTCTTTGGGTTTCAGTAGTGATAATCATGCAGGATCAGGAAGTAGAGGATCAAGGGATGAACAAGTACAAGATATTATTCCTCAGTCTGTGATTTTTCCCATACCTACAATGGACCCTGTTGAAATCTGTGAAAAGGAGACTGTTACTGAACCAATTCAGAGTGAAGAAGAAAGAAGAGATGAGGAGAATCCAGAGCATGAAGAGCCAGAAGCAGCTGATGAGATTCCCTCAACTGACTTAAATGATTCCAATTTAGATGTGGGAATTAATGAAGAACCTAGTCTTCAGACAAGAACTCAGAAGAATCATCCTCCTGAACTGGTAATAGGAGACATCTCTTCTCCTATGATGACTAGGAATCAAAGCAGACTTCAAGATTTGCAGGATCAACAACATACAGTACTTTCTTGTTTTCTATCTCAGATTGAGCCTAAGAAGGCTTATGATGCAATGAAAGATTCAAGTTGGATAGAAGCCATTCAAGAAGAGTTGCTACAGTTTAAATTGCAAGATGTTTGGGACTTGGTGGACCTTCCAAAAGGTCATAGAGCAATTGGCACCAAGTGGATTTTCAGAAATAAAAAAGATGAGAGAGGAATAGTAATCAGGAACAAAGCAAGGCTAGTGGCACAAGGGTACACTCAGGAAGAAGGCATAGACTATGAGGAAGTTTTTGCTCCAGTGGCACGGGTAGAGGCAATTAGGCTGTTTCTAGCCTATGCCTCATATATGAAGTTCAAGGTATATCAGATGGATGTGAAGAGTGCCTTTCTATATGGAACAATTGATGAGGAAGTATATGTCTGTCAGCCCCCAGGATTTGAGAATCCATCATATCCTGACAGAGTATACAAACTTAAGAAAGCACTCTATGGTCTACATCAAGCCCCAAGAGCATGGTATGATACTCTGTCTACCTATCTCTTGGAAAATGGGTTTGAAAGGGGAATCATTGACAAGACCCTTTTCATTAAAAGAAGTAAGAAGGACATCCTACTTGTTCAGATATATGTGGATGACATCATATTTGGATCCACAAAAGATCAGATGTGTAGAGACTTTGAAGAGTTGATGCACAAGAGCTTCAAAATGAATTCAATGGGTGAACTCACTTTCTTCCTTGGGCTTCAAGTGAAACAGCAGAAAGATGGGATTTTCATAAGTCAATCAAAGTATGTGAAAGACATCCTAGATAAGTATGGTCTATCAGACTCAAAGCCAGCAAGCACACCAATGGAAACACACAAACATATCACTGCTGATCTTGAGGGGGAGGATGTTGATGTCCATCTTTATAGATCAATGATTGGATCTCTCATGTATCTCACAGCCTCAAGACCAGATATCATGTTTCCAGTGTGTGTGTGTGCCAGATTCCAAGTCAAGCCAAAGCAGTCACATCTTTAAGCTGTTAAGAGGATTTTTAGATACTTAAGAGGGCAACCTAGATTAGGTCTTTGGTATCCTTATGAATCTACTTTTGATTTGATTGCATTTTCAGACAGTGACTTGGGTGGTGCTAATATGGATAGAAAGTCTACTTCAGGGGGATGTCAACTTTTGGGTGCAAGACTAGTATCTTGGCAGTGTAAGAAGCAAACCACAGTGTCCTTATCCACAACAGAAGCTGAGTACATTGCTGCTGCAAGTTGCTGTTCTCAGGTTCTATGGATTCAGAATCAAATGCTGGACTATGGGGTAACCTTTCTTCACACTCCAATCTTCATTGACAATAGCAGTGCTATTAGCATTGTTAACAATCCAGTCAAGCACTCCAAAACAAAGCACATTGAAATCAGGTATCACTTTATTAGAGACTGCAATGAAAAGAAGCTTATTCAAGTTGCTAAAGTTCATACTGATAATCAGTTTGCTGATCTATTCACTAAAGCTTTTGATATGGGTAGATTCACTTTCTTGGTCACAAGTGTGGGCATGATCAACTCTGAATGAGCTCATGTTTAATAAGTGTTTGTATACCTGTTATTTGTTTGGTGCTACTAATCATCTTTCTCAGGAAGTTTATTGCCCTGCTCAGACTAACACAAGCTTCAACAGTGTAAGTATAGTTAATGCTGCCAGTGCAAAGTTACTACTGCAGGTTCATTATTACTATTGCTAGTCTGAGTTACTACTTCAGGTATGTGTTAATACTGTTTTCAGTTAATACTACTCTCAGTTAATACTGCTCTCACTTAATACTGCTCTCAGTTAATACTGCTCTTAGTTAATACTGCCAGTGGGTTAGTACTGCTTTAACTGAAAATAGGGTTAATACTGCTTCTGTCCCGAATCATATAAATACCCTCTTTGCCCGCCTAAAAGCTCACAACGACTCTTTGAATACTGTTCATCTTCTCTCTAACTCTTTTCTCTCAAGTAAACAGTGTGTTTCAGTCAAGAATCCTCAAGACCGATGGCATCCATGGCGTTTATTGATGAACACAATGAGATTGCAATGCTTTAAAAGCCGAAGCAGGCTGATGGATTCCATCAAATAGTTGATTTTCTCAAGACCAGTCATATAGCGTATGCTCTTACTGTGTCACCACTAATCTTCATCGAGCACCAGAAGCAATTTTGGGCCAATGCCACCGCTGTTACTGAAAACGGTGTGCAGTTTATCAAGACAAGGGTGTGTGACAAACCCTTGATAGTCACTGAAGAAGTCATTCGCATCAGTCTAAGTCTAGACGATGCCTCAGGTATTACCTCTATCCCTAATGAGGATTTGTTTTCCAATCTCACAAGAATGGGGTATGAAGGCCAACAGGGTGTTTTCAAATTTTACAAAGCTAACTTTTCTCCCCAATGGCGTTTCTTTGTCATAATCTTATGCACTGTATTTCTAGAAAAACTACTGGATGGAGTCAGTTCAGTAGTACCATTGCTTATGCTTTGGTCTGCTTGTCCACTGCCAGAAAGTATAATTTCTCCAAAATGATTTTCAATGACCTTGTGTCAAACTTGGAAAATAAAAAGAGTTTCTATATGTATCCAAGATTTGTCCAGGAAGTTATCACCACTGAATTGACGGATATACCTCAGTTTAATGAGGTATATGTACCTAAAATCCCTAAGGGCAAGGTCTTTTCAAATATGAAAAGATCTGCCAAGGAATCGGAAGGAGTTGACACCCCATTGTTCTCTACAATGATGGTGGTGTCCCACAACCAAGAAGGTATGGCATCAGGGTCAAGGCCCTCACTAGACCATCCCACAGATAGCCAAACCCAACCTTCAACCACTATATCACTTCCTCAGTCCCTTGTTCTTAAGCCAACACCAGTTTTAACCAAAACGTATACTAAGAGAAAGGTACACAAGGCTCCTTCCCTTGTTGTACCTCCTACAAACCCAGAACCTCAAAGCCCTCTAATGGAGCATTCTCCATTAGAGAATATCAATAGGGAAACCACTGGGGTGTCTCCCAACCCCAAGAAGGTGCTCACTCAGGAGATGTATGAGCATGTGGGTGAGAAGGCTGCCACTACTCCTGCTAGCACAGAGGAGGCCAGTGGTAACATAACTAAGACCTTCCCCATGGCAACTTTGGGTGAGAAATCATCCAAAGGTCCCGGGTGCCAAGAAACCAAGGGAATAGGTGGTGCTTCAGCATGGCTGGAGATCCCTATTAAACATTCCAATGATCCCTCAAAAGGGGGTAACACTCCTGGAGAAGGTGAGGATAGATATGACTACCATGAATTGATTTCTGCCATGTCCAAAATGGCAACTGAACTGGATGCTCAAAAGAAGGTTGTCAATGAACTCAAGAAAGTCATCATCAACCAACAAGAAGAGATCAACAGCTTAAAGAAGTTGGTTCAGAAGGTGGTTCAAAAGAAGAAGAAGCAACGATTTGTGCTCAGAAGAAGGAACCGGTGGATGATGCTCCCAAAAAGGGGGAGTCAGAAGCTGAGGTTAACATGGAGAATGCTAATAATAAGGGGGAGAAACAATGGAGTTTTGGGAGCATCTGAAGAACTTGACTTCTCTGTTCTAAAAGTCAAGTTAGGGGGAGATTGTTGGGAACTGAAGCTTTAATCAAGTATGATTACTGCTGCCAGTACAACATGGTTACTACTGCTGAGACAAGATACTACTGCTGAGCCAAATTAATACTACTTGAAGAAATTAATACTGCTAAGCATAGTTAGTACTGCTGAAAATTAATACTACTCAGAGTGTTAATGCTGCTATGATTTAATACTGCTTATGTGATAATCAAGATATGCGCAAATCAAGGATTGAAGATAATCATGGAAGGTTTGAAGATAATTATAGAAGAATATACTGAAGATCTTTTAAGTTTTGTAATTATCTTTTATTTTCAGTATATGTATAGATGTATTCAGAATAATTATAGACGAGAATTCTGAGTTTTTTGTTTAGAGAGAGAATTAACCTCAAGGTTTACAACCCTAGTTCTAGAGAAGTAGAATTCGTCTTGGTGAGCCTGTTCATCAAGATTGAGGTTTTGTGTGAAAGCTTGTAACTTTAATCATTCAATAAAGTTTACAAGTTGTGATTTATATTTTACTGTTACATTGATAGTTTGAATATTAAAGTGTTTTTCCGCAACTTCTTTAATATTGTTTCTGAGTTTTATTATTCTTGTTAAGAATCAGATCCTGACACTTACTATCTCGTAATTTTGCTTTCTCCCTGAGCGTGTATATGGCCATGCGCTAAAATCCTGTTTCATGACCTTTTAGAAGAGAAACCACAACTCTCCATTTGAAGCGGCACCACCTCTCAGTCATATAGGCAAAATTCTATAACATCTTCATTGCTAAGATGCCTCTAAATTTTGTTAAACCATTAATCTCATCCTTGTTCTCGGCAACGGCGTAGTATCATGTACCTTACACGGGTCTATTAGTTGATAGTACCTTCTATCGGTCAAGTGACTTGTTGTTACCCATTAAACTTGAGAGATAGGAACACTAAATTCAAATTGGGTTCCCATCACTAATCGATTCTAGGTGGTTTCAGACCCATGTCTCTGGTAGTTGATCCTGCTAGGTCTCTCGTCAGAGGCTTAGTCAATGGATCTACCAAGTTTCCACATGACTTGACATACACAGTACTAATGGTATCATTTTCGATCAATTCTCGCACATAGTTATGCCGAAGACCTATGTGTCGAGATTTCCCATTATACACAGCATTGTACACTTTTGACAGTATGGCCTCACTGTCACAATACATGGGAATCGAGGGAGTTGGTCGAGGCCACAAATGGATATCTGTCAACAGATCTCGAATCCATTCAACCTCTTTTCCTGCAACTGCTAAGGCAATGAATTCGGCTTCCATAGTTGAATGGGCGATACAAGTTTGTTTCTTGCTTGCCCAGGAAACTGCTCCCCCAGCTAGAGTATAAACCCACCCACTTGTAGATTTAGAGTCACCTGAGTGATCTATCCAACTGGCATCAGAATATCCCTCCAATATTCCTGGATGTGTAGAGTATGTCAATTCTAGATTACTAGTTCTTTTCAGGTAACCTAATACTCTACTAATTGCCTTCCAGTGATCTTGGACCCGGATTGCTAGTATATTGACTCAGTTTACTCACACGAAAGCAATATCCGGTCTAGTGCAATGCATTGCATACATCATGCATCCTATTGCACTGGCATACTCTAGTTGAGCTAGTGCTCTTCCAGAGTTTTTTTATCAAGTTTTACACTTGAATCAAAAGGTGTGTTAAACTCCTTTATATTCAAGTGTTGAAACTTTGTTAGTATCTTCTCAATGTAGTGTGATCGACTTAAAGAGATTTGTGATCCTGACCTTTTACTTTTATTCCAAGAATAGTGTCTACTTCTCCAAAATCTTTCATCTTAAAGATAGAGGAAAGGTAGTTCTTTGTTTCAAGGATACCCTCAAGTTTAGTACCGATGATCAACATATCATCTACATAAAGACAGATTACAACAGTGAATTCTTTTGTGCATTTAGAGTAAATGCATCGACCAACCCCGTTATGTCTGAACCCGAAAGAAGTGATAGTTGTATCAAATCTTTCATGCCACTGTTTAGGCGTTTGTTTCAACCCATATAGAGATTTAACAAGTCTACATACCTTGTTCTCTTGTCCGGGTATCACAAACCCTTCAGGTTGCTCCATATAAACTTCTTCGTTTAGATAGCCATTCAAAAAGGCTGTCTTTACATCCATTTGATGAATGTACAGTCCTTTTATGGCTGAGATTGCTATAAGAGTTCGAATAGAACTAATTCTAGCAACCAGAGCATAGGTGTCGAAGTAATCGACTCCCTCTTTCTGTCTATATCCTTTAGCCACTAATCTTGCCTTAAAAGCCGATATTGATCCATCTGGATGCAACTTCCTTTTGAATACCCACTTGGAACCTATGGGTTTCACTCCCTTGGGCAAATCAGCCAATTCCCAAGTTCCATTCCCTATAATAGAATCCATTTCATCATTTATTGCCTCCTTCCATAGTGGAGCGTCCCTTGAAGACATGGCCTCTTTAAAGGTCGTAGGATCATCTTCGATGTTAATCGATAAAATGACTTCTCTAATCACTTTCTTTTGTGTTCCTTCTACTAGGTAGGAGAATAAATCATCTCCTAGACTTTTCTCTTTTCTTACTTTAGTACTTCTACGTGGTTCTTCAACCTTGTTTGAGGTTTTCGAACTATCATGAGATGTACTAGGAAGATTTGAAACCAAGTTTCTCTCAGAGTTTTCAGCATCTTCTGAAAACTTGTCTTCAAAGAATTCCACATCCCTGGATTCTACTATTACTCCTTATTCTTTATCCAACAACCTATAAGCCTTGCTATTTCTAGCATATCCCACAAATATGCTTTTAATAGCATGAGCTCCCAGTTTGGATCTTTTAGGGTCAGGAGTCCGATAGTAGGCAACACAACCCCAGACTCTAAAGTAGTTCGGATTGGGTTTTCTTCCTTTCCATAGTTCATATGGGCTACTTGGGATCACACGACTAGTGATCTGGTTGTGAATATGACAAGCGGTCAATAGGGCTTCTCCCCACAGGTTGTTTGGCAGACCCGATTGGTTCAACATGCAGTTGACCATCTCAACAAGAGTACGATTCTTTCGTTCCGCCAAACGATTCTGTTGAGGGGTGAACGATGAGGTGCGTTCATGTTTGATACCATTCTCTTCGCAGAAAGGTATCAAATTCTCTATTAAAGTATTCCCCGCCTCTATCTGATCGAAGTATTTTGATTCATTTTTCAATTTGATTTTCCACTTCAGATTTGTAAAGTTTAAAAGTATCAAAAGCTTCGTCTTTTTAATGTAGTAAGTAAACGTATAAAAATCGACTGAAGTCATCACAGAATGTAATGAAATACCGTTTACCACCACGGGTAAGTATTCCATTCAATTCACAGATATCGGAATGAATCAACTCTAAAATAGTAGTATCCCTTTTAACTGATGGAAAAGGCTTCTTTGTGAACTTTGATTTTACACACGTTTCACATTTTCCAAAATCTTTGTTGTCAATATTAATTAATCCTTTATTTTGCATTTTTTTAATATTTTTAACATTTGTATGTGCTAAGCGATTATGCCATAACGATATTGAACAAGCAAAATACTCAAAAGAATTAACTTTATTAAAACCAGAGGGAATTACATCAATAGTAGAAACAAAAACTTCATTAGAAATAACTAACACATCACTAACCCCACTTGGCCCGACCCCATTCTCATCATCACTCAAGTTCAACAATGTCTTTCGTTTGTAGATCACTAACTTTCTTGCCTTGATGTTGAGTCCAAACCCGTGTTCATCGAGTTTATTCCCAGAAACAAGGCACTTATTTATGGAAGGAACGTGGAGTACATTCCTTAAAGTGATGGCTTTCTCGGAAGTGAACTTGAGTAGCACCGTACCCATACCCGCAACATCGGCCTTGCCATTGTTAGCCACAATTACCTGTTTTCCTTCTCGAACAGGACCATATTCAACAAACTTATACCGGGAGTTACCCACGTGAACTGTAGCTCCCGTGTCCAAGTACCAACCTCCTCTATTGGCCGTGATTCTGGTGGCTGCCTCCGAGATCATATCAATCTCCTCCATCTGCAAGTTTGCAACTAGATGTTGGATTCCTTCAACTGAGTTTGCTGTTGGTGGTCCGGATTTTCTTTCTTTGCATTCCTCGGCATAGTGTCCCGTCTCTCCGCAGATGTGACATTTCCCGGTTCTCTTAAGATGTTGCACCGGTTTAGATTGCTGCCCAGATCTCTTAAATATCTTCTTTTGTGGACCCAGATTCCACTTCTTACTAGAGCCTCCAGCCTTTCCCTTCCCTTTGGTGTTGCCAGCCAGCACGCTGTTTGCACCACCTATCACAGACTTGCCTCTTTTTTCCCAATTTCTAGTCTCTTTTTCGATCCTTATGTGTTTGAGCAGGTCATCCAAAAAATAGTCTTCAGATTTGTGCATCATCCTTTTTGAGAAATCTTTCCAAGATGGGGGTAATTTATCAATCACCGCCCCCACTTGGAAAATTTCTGGAAGAGTTATGGAAAGCGCTTTGAGTTTGTTTGTAATCACCTGGAGCTCATGAATCTGCTCCAGGATTGGTTTTTCATCATTCATTTGAAAACGTAAGAATTGAGACACAAGATATCTATTGGTGCCCTCTTCTTATGCCTTATATTTAAACTCAAGCGCGTTCCACAACTCTATTGGATCGTTAATCGGAGAGTACAAGTCATAGAGTCTATCGGATAGGGTGTTTTTAATATGTCCGCAAGCCAAGGATATTTCCTCTTTGTGGATTAGCCTTAACTTGTTAAGCTCGGCTATTCTCGCCCTATCCGGTTCTTTTCCTTTTTCAGGAACCGAATCGTCAGGGATAGGCGGGAGGTTTGGGTCCAACACATGATAAATCTTAATGATCATTAGCATAAACTTAACCTTTTTGGCCCATCGGGTGTAGTTGCACCCGTCGAATCGGTCAAGTTTAACAAACTCTTGATTCATCATTCGAACGTTGGAAGAGTTTCCGAAGTTCATTATAAACCTTAAAGATTGTTGAAATTTTAGAAATTAGAAAATTCAATAATAACAACAAACAGTTTTTATAAATAAAGATCACTACTTTATTTATAAAGATTCGAACTTTATTAAGAAAACAATTTTAGATTGTCGAAAAAAAATAAACAGTTATTCCTATAAACATTTCTATCCTTCGCGATAGAATCGTTAGAAGGAGTAGAGAATAGACTGTCCACTCTACTGGACGAAAACTAAAAACAGTGCAGAAACGTAAATACCAACCTGATTTCCGCAGACGAAGAAGAAGAAGAAAAAAAAATTGCACGGTATAAACCTGTCCTTTAAGGTTTATACGACACTCCAAAAGGCTGTATAGTCACACGTCGATAACCCCATTATTTGATGCAGCGTTTTAAGTGTACCAACAGCTAGGAACACAAAACTCAAAGCAAAAGAGATGTAGAACGAGAGAGGCAGTAGAAGCAGAGAGAGCAGAGCCGTTTTTAGGATTTTCAGTGTGTTCATAAACAGAGAGTTAATCCAGTTTTTATACTGGAGAATTAACCCTAAAACCCTAACTAAAACTTCTAAAATTAAGCCACGTTTTTATTTAAAAAACTTGGAGATTAAGTCTCCAACTAACTATTAACCACGTTTTTAATTTAGAGACAAATTTAAAATTGGAAGATTATCAAACTGAAAAATAATTAACTCTTGATAATTATCAGAAATTCAATTTATAATAAATTCTGATAATTATCACTAAGTTATTCACATCTATACTATATTATAAAATAGACATAAAAAACTCTTAATTACAACATTTGAAGCACAAAATACAACTAATTAAAACCAATTACTTAATTTACAATTTCATAATACATTGGTACAACTTATCCAAGCACAGTATCTCACATCATCATCTATTTGTGGAATGGATACTCGTTTATTAATATAAATATTTGTTTTTTATATTTAATGGACGATTTGATTAATATTATCTACTATTATCAATATTTATTTTTTATATTTATTGGACGATTTGATCAATATTACTATTATCAATATTTATTTTTTACTTTATGATTTGCTCTTAGTATATCTATATCTATATTAGTTATAATCTCATAACTAATATATCTATACTATATTATAAAAACTTGCATTGATCTAATAAATATATTTAAAAAATAAATAAAACAGGTAGTTTATCTCATAGTGTTTATCCTGCATTTAATATGTTTATTTGCAGTTAGTTATACAAATAAAAACATGGGACTTTAATAAATTATAATTATGTTTCATTAACTTGTAATTTTGAATTTTAAATAATATATCTATACTATATTATAAAACATTTAAGCTAAACTATTAAAAACTAACTTTTATGCATTAGGTACCACTTATTAATGCATATTACTTAAAATCCAAAAGTACAAATTGATTAAACATATATACAACTTATAAAAGCTCAATGTTTGAATTCGTGTAACTAACTGCAGATAAGTACTTATTTTTATTTTCTAAAATATCTAAATTTTTTAACTATTGATATAACTAACCGATAAATATAAGAAAATTCGAGATAAAACACCTTATTTTTATTTTTTTATTGAAGTACGTTATCTTTTTAATTTTAAATATAAAATATTTTAAATATAGTTATCATTTAAATTAAACATTTTTTGACCCGTAACAAAATTTTTTATTATTATTTAAAAAAAACCATAATTAAACTAAACTAAAATATATTTTTGTTTTAAATCTAGGTTTCTCAAAATCGTAAAATAAAATAAAAAAAAACTAACAAAAAGTATGAATAATGATCGAGGGTTCGAGTTCTAGATTTCAGAAACCCGCTGCATTGCGAGGGTACATTTCTAGTTTATCAATAATATCTCCAAAAAATTAACTCGTAGCTTGGGGCGAGGCTCCTCAGCGAAGTGCAAAGTGCGCGCGTCTCGTCGCGAGTACCGCGGCCCACGTGCACGCGTTGCACTTCACTGAGACCCCCACCATTTGCTCACTATAACATTCAAGACCCACTATTAAGAATGGACTTATAAAATTTTTCCTAGTTTGTTTTTCCTCCTATGTGGGATGGAAGAATAACTTCCAACCTCCACGTAACTTTCCAACACAACCCGTTTGTGGATTTTACTAATATAAGAATGTTCCCTCAAGTGGTTCCTATTATTTCAAATACACAAGTGCCTAATCTTCTACAAATTGAGGATGTAAAATTAATACAAGTTATCAAAATGATAGATCCGAAATTTATGTTTGAATAAAATAAAAGTTATAAATGATGGTTGAATAAGAATTTGTATTTGCTAATTTGAAGATTCAATAAAAATAGGAACCCTGAAAAAGTATATTGATAATGATGTAAAATTAAAGATTATAAAATTCATTTTTAGTTTTTAATATAATTTGCTTAATCCAAAATTTTGTTATGATTTAAATATTTTGTATTTAAAAATAGATGAATGGAGTACTTTTTATGGATAATGATGTAGTATCTTGTCGTATAAATGAGTCTCAATAATTATTTTAGTTTTAAACATGCTTACTAATTAGTTATCGATTAAATTTATGAAATTTAAAGCATGTAATGAATTTTAGTTATATAATGATTATTTATAAACTTGAAATCTAAAAAATTATACATTAAATAATACATGATATTTAACGAATTCTTATTAATACTTTTAACTAAACACAGTAGAATAAAGAAAATGGATGAGATCAAACGAGAATATACATAGTTCATGAAAACGTGAAAATATAATATGGGTATTGATATAGAGAGAATGATCATGGAAATCGAGGAACAACTCAAACGGGGAAAAGGGGGCAAACAACTTATACCATGACTTTTAAGTTAGTTATAATAGTTCTAACTAACATTAAAGTCGCCCTAGCCGTTGTTTTCAAATTTCCAATAGAGCCTACCGTGACTTTCACGTTAGTTATAGCCATTATAACTAACATGAAACTAGGGCGAACCTATTTTAAGCCATATCAAACGTATTGTTTCCTTTTTCTTTTTAGAGTTTCCTTTTTTTTTATTTCCTTAGTAATTATCCTAATTATGCTATTAGTTTCCATCATTATCTTTTCTAGTTTAGGATTATATTTGAATTTAAGTTTCTATAGTTATCTTTAGTTTTAGATTATAAATAGGGTTTATGTTTTCAGTATTATTAAGTTTTATCAATTAATAAAAGTTTATCTTTTGAGAGTTTTCTCTTAAGGTTTTGAGTTTTACGTTTCGTAGTTCTCGTTATCAAAAGGGTTTAGACGCTTGTCGATCCTTCCGTAAACATACGCCGCATCAGTTGGTATCAGAGCAGGATTCGCCTGTCCTTTTCACTAACCATGGTAGATCAACAACCGTCTACCAAAGCAGATTTAGCTGAGATGACTGCGGCCATTACCACGTCTCTAGGAAATCCGACGACGGTTGTCACCCAAGTCATCGCCCAATTTGACAACGACCACCGCCCGAGAAGGAAGAGACGTATAGATCCAATTATGGCTTCGCCTCGCGACAACCGTAACCGAATCAACCTATCTAGTTCCGAATCCGAAGGGGAGGAGGAAGTAGAACCAAACTACCTAAGAAGAAACGACCACGATTATCGAATGAAAGCGGACATCCTGTTTCTTTTATGGAACCATGGGAGTAGAAGAATTCCTCGATTGACAAATTCAAGTGGATCGATTTTTCGATGTCATGGAGATTCCCGAAAGCAAGCAAATAAAGATGGTTGTTTTCTGTCTCAAAAGCACCGCCACCGTTTGGTGGGACAAACTCATAGTATAAAGACAACGACAACGAAAAGGACCAGTGTGATCATGGAGAATAATGAAACAACTCATGTTAGAACGTTTCCTGCCGGAAGATTATGAATAGATCCTCTACAAGATGTACCTTGAATGCAAACAAGGTATGAGAACCGTCACCGAATATACAACCAACTATCTACGCTTTTCCGAGCGCAATGAGATTGGAAGGACCGAGGGACAACAAGTAACACATTACATTAGTGGTTTAAAAGGCTCGATTCAAGACAAGATTGGACTCCAAACTGTATGGACCATAAATTAAGCCTCAAGTCTAGCCATGAAAGCCGAGATAATTGAGAGATCAACACGCACTTCATCTTCTTTCCAGAACAAGGCCGAGATTGAAGGAGTGACGAGCAATATAGGCAAAGTTCCTCCCCAAACCACAGGAAACAATGGTAGTCGAGATCACAACCCTTTACCAAGGAACGTGGGCAACTCCAACGATAAGACACTCACACAGAAGACACCCAACCCGTATGCGAGACCAACGAGACTCAAGTCCTACCGTTGTGGACAGCCTGACCATAGGTCCAATGAGTGTATAACTCAAAAGACTGTCGGACTAGTGGAAGGAGGAGAAAATGAAGATGATGATTACGAAGGAGCAGAATTCGCTGAAGAGGACCTCTTAGAGAAGACCAACATTATACTCCAACGAGTTTTGCTATCATGGAAAGATGATGGACAACGTATTAACCTTTTCATATCCTACTATTCTGTCCAACAAGTTATGTGATTTAATTGTGAATAATGGTAGTTGTGAGAACTTGGTGTCACAAAAATTGATGGATTACTTAAAACCACCAACACAACCTCTCACCACACCCTATTCTCTTGGTTGGGTAAAAAGAGGTCCACAAGTTCGAGTAACACAAACCTTCAAAGTGCCTATCTCCATTTGAGAACACTATAAGGAAGATATAGGGGTTGTTTGTTTGCCTCTTAATGGTTCCATTAAGAGGCAACCTCTAAATCACTATGGGGTGAATCTTGTTTGGCAAAAAAAAAAGTTTGTCTGTTAATTGTTCCAAAACCCTTTGAATGATTTTGTATCTTGGTCCTCCTTTAACCATTCAGCGCCCTAATTTCATTCTGAACAATTAACAAGCAACCATATTTCAATTTGTACTATATAATAAGATCCTCTTAATCATTCTGACCACTTAATCATTTTGCACCAAACCATTCAGCAACTGTCAAATATCCCCATAATCTATGATGCGCTTAACATTAATACTTGTCACATTCTACTTGGCCGACCTTGGCAATATGATAATGATGTCATGCATAAAGGAAGAGACAATGTTATGTTATTCCGTTGGGGTGAGCATAAGATCACCATGGCACCTGTTTCACACTTTGAGAGAAAGAAACAAAAAGATGGCTAAGGAATTACAAACAACGAAAGAGGCCGTCAAAACGCGACTTGAAGCAACCGGGTTAAAGAATAAGATGGCGGCCGACAAATATCGCAGGAAAAAGCTCTTTAATAAAGGCGATGAAGTGATGGTGTTTCTCCAGAAAGAAAGATTTCGTCGGTACCTATGGCAAGCTCCAACCATGGAAATACGGCCCATTCAAAGTTACAAAGAAGATTAACGATAAGGCCTATGTCGTCTCTTTTCTGGAATCGCTTCACATTTCAAATACCTTCAATGTGGCGAATATTTATGAGTATCGCTCGAATGAGGCAATTCCCCTAGATGAGAACTTGGGGTTGAGTTCTTTCGAAGTGGAGGAGGCTGATATAGAGAGAATGACCATCGAAATCGAGGAACAACTTAAACGAGGAAAAGGGGGCAAAGAACCTCTACCGTGACTTTCAAGTTAGTTATAATAGTTCTAACTATCATGAAAGTCACGCTAGCCACTGTTTTCAAATTTCCAACAGAGCCTATCGTGACTTTCACGTCAGTTATAGCCATTATAACTAACATGAAACTAGCCCGAACCTATTTTAGGCTATATCAAACGTATTGTTTCCTTTTTCTTTTAGAGTTTCCTTTTCTTTTTATTTCCTTAATTAGCAATTATCCTAATTATGTTATTAGTTTAGTTTTCCATCATTATTTTTTCTAGTTTAGGATTAAATTTGAATTTAAGTTTCTATAGTTATCTTTAGTTTTAGATTATAAATATGGTTTACTTGTTTTCAGTATTATTAAGTTTTATCAATTAATAAAAGTTTATCTTTTAAGAGTTTTCTCTTAAACTTTTGAGTTTTACGTTTCGTAATTATCGTTATCAAAACGGTTTAGACGTTTGTTGATATTTCCGCAAACCTACGTTGCGTCAGGTATTAAATTACTCGTTTTTTATAATTTTTTTTTGTTATATTTCAGTTATTTTTTATTTAGAAATTAAAAATAAATACTTTTATTTAAAAAAAAAGTTATAACCACATTTTAATAGCATCCACTAAGGGGTTGTTTGTTTAGCTTTGAATGGTTACATTCAGAGCTTACCTCTTAATCGGTAAGAGGTAGGGAGTGTTTGGCAAAAAAAAATTGTTCTCTTAATGGTGACAATTGCCTCTTAATGGTGACAATTGCCTCTTAGCGATTTTGTGGCTGGGGCTTCCCTCAACCACAAACCCTAACTATTTCCACATACACCCTTCACAAACACAATCGGTCTCTCACCAGTCTTCCCTCCCACACCGATCGATCTCACTGGTGTTCCCACGACGGTCTCTCCCACGGCGGTCGATATCTCACGATGGTCTCTCCCACGTCGACGACCCTCTCTCTCCATCTCTTAGGTATCGACGCCCCCTAACAGCCCCAATTTCTTCCCTCTGTTTATGCTACCGATTTTGTGAAGATTGCTACTGCTCCTTATGCTAATGTTTATGCTCCATGTATGTTGATATTGTTTCCACCATTTATGCTACCCATTTTGTTTCCACCATTTACGCTACTGATATTTTTCAGGATTTTGATTTTGTTTCAACCATAGTTGCTATTGTTTCTTTATTTGTCCAAACCTGAGTTTTGATTATTGATGTTTCTATCTTGACTATTGATTTTGTTTTGATTATAGATTGCTCTCCAGAGCTCTCAAGAGGTTCCTAGGTTCACGATCGATCTGCAGAGGTCTCAAGAGGAACAAACTGATTGAAACCATCAATCTGCAGAGGTCTCAAGGGGAACCAACCGATTGAAACCATCGATGAGTTTGTTTATTCATGTCTCATGGTTCTACAGATTTTATACTCTAAAAATTATAATTCTAATGATTTTATGTCCCATGGTTCTAAAAGTTATGGTTCTTGATTTTATGTAGTTATATTTGTAAAATAATTGTTTTATTCAGATATTTACCAAACAACTATACTTTGTTCAAAACTAAATTATACAGAGGGTTAAAACAGTTACCAAACAACCATATTTCATTCTGCACTCTATCAAACAGTGCCTCTTAAGCATTCTACATCAAACCATTCCGTAACTGTCAAACAATCCATAAATTATTTTATGTTACGAGCAAATACTCCAACCATTTTCATAAATTAAAACCGTTGTAAACCCCACGTATATATTACTATATATATGTGAATAATGAAATAAAATAAAAAGTGTAGCAATGTACGGATTATCTATATCCATATGATTTCTCCCCCACAAACTTGACAATGGCGGTTCTCAACTTCCCCTTGTGTTGCACCAAGCTCCAATGTCTCCCCCTTTCCAAACCTTCTTCTCTCCCAATTCTTCAAATCCCTTCTTCTTCTTCTTCTTCTTCTTCTTCTTCTTCTTCTTCTTCTTCACAGGTACCATTTGATTACGATTAACTTTCACCTCTTAACCTTACTAACATCCATGAAATTATATGAACAGGGAAGGACCCAAGTCAAAATAACTGATGATTCTTCCTTCAATTTTGTGGAATCGGTATCCAAAGTATGCATAACAGCTCTAGTCTCTGCTTCCCTCTTCTTCGCAGCCGATCCTGCTCTTGCATTCAAGGTTATTTCATCTCTTCTGTTAATTGGGGACTTGGTTTTTTTTTTTTTGAAATCGTAATTGGATTTTGGAGCTTTCAAGTATTTGATTCATAATGTTTGTGAAATGATTTAGGGTGGAGGACCCTATGGTTCTGAAGTGACTCGAGGACAGGATCTTACCGGAAAGGATTTTAGCGGCAAGACTCTGATCAAGCAAGATTTCAAAACGGTACCATGATACAGAATTCAAGTTTCAACAATCGAAATGGAACCACATTCATTACTACAATTTTTGAAATTAAAATCTTCAGTTACGATTTCAATGCAATCGAATTGGAGTTCCCCAAACACAAATTGTCAATTTCATGATTTAGCCTTTATTCAAAAGGAATTTTGCTCTAATTGTTTTCTCTTTTTCCCCCCTTCTGATGTAGTCCATTTTGAGACAAACTAATTTTAAGGCTGCAAAGTTACTTGGAGCTAGCTTCTTTGATGCAGATTTAACAGGTCTTTTTTTTGCTTTGTTTTATGTTTCTATATGCCATTTATGATCGATTTTTGGATCCCATTATCAGGATTTGCTCACGTTCTTTGGATCTGGCAAGCCAATTTCGCATTTTGATATCTATTGCAGATCATTGACACATAAAAGTTGATGATTTCAGGTGCTGATCTTTCGGATGCAGATCTTAGAGGCGCAGATTTCTCGTTAGCAAACGTAACAAAGGTGAGAATCCTTCAAACGCTCCGTCTTTCAAAAAGCTTATAACAAGGAATGGATTAACATGATGATTGATTCTTGGGTTTTCAACAGGTGAATTTGACAAATGCTAACTTGGAAGGAGCACTTGTCACGGGGAACACATCTTTCAAAGGATCGATCATAACAGGCGCAGGTACTATTACAACTATGGAGAATGATTTTTTATATATTGAAACTCTTCAATTACATTAAATAACCATTAATAGATGTTCTTCAATTCAATGCCATCTTGAACAACAAGCTTTGATGAAGATAATGGGTTAGTGAATATATATCCGGAAGCTGATTGAATTGGAATTAGACGAATGACTATAACCACCACTTTCTCTAGAACAAAATGACAGTCTATGTCAATATGTATCTTTTAGTATTTCACCATCTTCATCGTTCAGAGAAACATTAGGATCAATTCCCTTCTAAGCCACAATTCATGGGAGGGCATGAGATTAAAAGTGAGTTCATATCCACTTCTCACGCTTCTCACACGATCCTTCGCCTTAGGCCATAATTACATTCAATTATATCATAGTTTTTCTATGACAACTTTGTTGTAACGGGAATGCAGATTTCACGGATGTCCCTCTAAGAGAAGATCAAAAGGAATATCTTTGTAAAGTTGCCGATGGGTAATACGTTCATTTAATTTCTTCGCATATATATATATATATATGTGTGTGTGTGTGTGTGTGTGTTTCTAGAAAAAGATATATAGCTCACTGGTTGGTTCTTGTGCATGATAATTAGGGTGAACCCGGTGACGGGTAATGAAACACGAGAGACGTTGCTTTGCAAGTAGCCCGAGTTACCTGTTTGTGCAGCATGGCTTATGATGTTAATGTCTGTAAGTTGTGTATCATTCTTTTAAAGTTTTCAAAAATAAAATAAAATAAAATAAATATATACACTGATATTCAATCATTATATTCGACTTCTTTAGTTCAAGTTTTGATTTTTGTTCAAAGCGAGAGTTGATCATTGTGTAAGTATTTTTATTTCAAGTAGTAAAGTAAAGTGTGTGTTTATATATGAAAGCATTCCTTCCCATTTTGGGTCCAAAGTTCAAACTATATTGTTATTAGTTTAGCCCCGTTGGCCCATTTTTCAAACTAAAACTTATTAAAAAACTACAATTAGCAAGTCATAAGCTGGCTTTTTAAATAGTAATTTTATACCAAACAAAAGACTTATTGGTTGCATTAAGTCATGTATGGATAAAACTGTCTGTGTGGATTAATCTATCTGTATATATTGGAAAAGTTTTTGTTTGGAAGGGATTTTTCATAGATGGAATGTGTTTTTTTTATTGGGACGCACACGTTTGAAAAAACTTGGCTTTGTACATAAAGCTTACCCTTCAAAGTTTATGGAATCAACCATCTTCTATATTATTAAGCAACTACCAAACAATCATGTGCAGCTGATCGAATAAGTTGTGAGTTTCATTAAGCTTATTAAACTCCTAACAGACGGACCTTAAATAGGGTGGCAACAGGTAGGGTAAGGGTTATCCTGTTTACTCTATCCATTTAAAATAACGGATAACGGGTAAGTATCATTTTAAAAAACTTTTAACCATATTTTATCCTAACCATTAAATTAGAGGGCAACAAAACCGGTAATAGATAAATAGTAAAGTAAATTTCATTTTCAACTACAAATAGTATTATTAAATGTCAAACATTTAAATAAAACATAAATTCATTAATATAGTAATTACCTTATATTTAATTTGTTCTGGTAAACATTTTAATATTACTCTAGATATAATTATAGTACTAGAAGCGTACTCGCACAATGCAGCGAAATACATCACGATTTTAATGTTTCCTTTTATTTTTTGTTTTACGCAATGCAACGATATACATCAGATTTTAATGTTTCCTTTTATTTTTTGTTTTTTTTATCGATTTACAGTACGATTTTAGATGGTTTTAAGAGAATGATAATGGTTTTTTTGATAAATTTGTTTAAATTAGACTTAATAATGTAAGGTTTTTTATATAAAAGAAATTAAGTATTTTGTTAGAATTCAATGATTATCTTATATATTTTAAATTGAAATGTTTATCTTGTTTTGATTATGTTTATCAGTCAGTTATGAATTCAAACATATAGCTTTAGAAATTTGTATTAATGCATCATGACTTGTAATCTTGAATTTTAGGTAATGTGTATCAATAAACAATACTTAATGCATAAAAACTTGTTTTTAAAAGTTTCTTCGATAGTTTAATAATAATGTAAGTTATTTTAGGTTTAATAATATAATGTTTTTTTTATAAAATAAACATTAAATATTCTGTTAGATTTTCTTAATTATATTTTAGATTTTTTATATTTAAAATTTGATTTTCATCATTATTTAGTTATGCGATGAGTGATTTTAGGAGAGTTGAAGTGGTTAGAGTAGAGATAAGGAATGAAAGTTAATAAATAACATTAAATGTAGTACATAAAGCTTTAATGATTATTTTTAAGAGATTTTAAGTAATTAGTATTAAATAACGGTACATTAAGCTTTAACAATTGTTCTTAAGAGTTTTTTTTTTTATTAATGCTTTATAATATAGTATACATAATATTTTAATAACTATATAAAAATTGTAAGACAACACCTTTCATTGTATTTATCTTTCTCGTCCCCGTTTTGTTTTTCATTTAATCATCTTGAACTATTTTACTAGATATATAGGAAAAAAATAAATTAAATTACACATAAATATACGACATATATGATAAATTACAAAGACAAAATATTAATATTTAACTTGATATAATTATGTGTATATATATATATATAGGGGTGAGTTCAAATGAAAAACTTATTTTTTATTGTGTACATGAAGACAAATCTTAACTATTAATCAAAACTTAGAAAACTAATTAATGGTTAAAACATAATAAGATTAATTGAGAAGTGATTAAGAATAAAATTGGAAATTTGAATCAGCGTCTGCCTTGTTTGACTTTTTTTTAATTAAAAAAAATTTACCCTCTTAAAGTTTAAAATAAACTATCTTATAAATTACTAATATTTTGATCAAACAAATTACACAAAAAAAAACCCCGGAATTTCGTGTTTTTCGATATGACATTCATCTCGATATAGATTTTTTGTTGTTTTATTCGTTTTTACGTGAAATTCTATATATGTGTTATATTCATTTTGAATATGTATGCACGTCCCCGGGTGTCCACATTCAGTATGAATAACAAAAATGAACGTTCATTCACTATTCATGATGAATAATACCATATTCAGGATGAATAATACAACATTCAGGATGATTAATACAATGATTCATGATTCGTGTATTATTCATCATGAATCGTATATTATTCACCCTGAATGATACATTATTCATGATGAATAATATATGAATGACCCGTGAAGGTGTAGACACATGGTGCATATGAACTGATATATTCCGCTTTGGTTGAGATACGCAATGACATCTAGACATGCATATATGCACACTCGAAATATGGAAATACATTAAATATTATATTTAATATTTAGATAACTACCATATTAATAACTCTTTGAAATATGGAAATACATTAAATATTATATTTAATATTTAGATAACTACCATATTAATAACTCTTTAATTAAAATATGAAAATACATTAAATATTAAATATTATATTTAATATTTAGATAACTACCATATTAATAACTCCTTGAAATATTGAAATACATTAAATAGGCGTGAGTTATGAAATGCCCATATTACCTTTTGAGGACATAAACTCTAGGATGATTCTGATTGGTTGAAAATTGGTTAGCACGGTTAACACCAATGTCATGGTTAGCAAATGAAGGGGATCCGATATATAAATATATATATATATATATATATATATATATATATATAAAGGAGAAGTTATTTTGTTAACCATACATTTTGTATTAACTTTACTAACCATCTATATATATATATATATTTTGTTAACCATACATATGTATTAACTTTACATGAGTTCATCTTGAGTTTTGGTTTGTAATCCATGTGTAATAATTAAATGGGGGTATGATTGGAATTTTTTATTTAGATATTTCCAAGGTTCTAAATGGCGTGAGGCGTGGCGTGGCGGCGAGGCCAAGCCTCAAGCCTTAGGAGCCACGACGAAGTCATGGCGTTTTCAAGGCGTGACTTATGGCGTCAAATTTCTAATTCATATATAATATTATATAAAAAACGTATGTTTTGTAGTGTTAGTCAATGAGTCAATAGTAATAAGCAAGTTAAATTAGGTTATATATTAAAAACTTGCAAATAAGACATTAAAAATGTAAAGAAAAATCAAATATCTCATTACGATAATTGCGTATTAGGCCATGGCATGCCATGCGCTTAACGTGGCGTGACACACAAGCCTTGGTGCCATGGCGCGCCATGGCGGCTGTGCGGCGAGTTTTTTAGAACATTGGATATTTCTAACCTTCATTTATTTGAGGAGTTACAAATAATTTATGAACTTTGATTTTAGTCATAGTATTAATTTTAAAAAATCTTCATGATTCATGTTTGATGGTGTTCTTAATGAGGATGAAATGAACTTTTAACCACTCATGATGTCATATTTGAGCATTCTTATTGGGATATTATGCACATTACTCTACATATGCCGAAAGACAACATGTTATGGCTGTTATGAAGTCAGAGTATGAGACTTATCAAAAATCAATGGCAGGTTAGTGATCAATTTTATAGCAAAACATTGTATTGTATTACGTCTCATGCCTGACTTTGGTTCTGGCTTTTGTTTGCACTTCTTTGATGCAATCAAATGCTCTTGCTGTGATTCCTTGTTCTTTTCAAGTGGGTCTCGATTTCTCTATCGTTCTTATTAGTTCATTCTCAAATTACCAACCATGAACAACTATGAACCCAAAAATGTGTCATGAACATATATGAAATGGCATTAGTGGAGTGAGATGAAGACATATGAACAATAATTAAAAGAGGTTAAACTTGATTATTGTTGGATGGTTTAATCAGTTCACACACCGGCTATGCAAACATTGGGGTTTTTAAGAAATTGGGTCAATATTGTTCAATTTACCAAACATAAATAATTATGAAACCACTAATGTGCACTTTCACATGAAAGAGTTCACCAGTTAAATGTCCGAAACATGAAAAACTATGAAACCAATCACGTGTCATGCACATATATGAAGAATTATTATTTGTCTGATATGAATACATTTGAACAATAATGATATCTTTGTGTTTAATTAATGCGTGGGTTACAAATTGTAAAAGAAATGAGTTTTCCCCAAATACCCCCATAGACACATGTTCATTATATTAATTACTCAATTTACTATTTTATAATTAATTTTTTTAGGTTTGATTAATCTCCACCGTTAATGATAAGATCAATGGTTATTATTTGGGTTAATAAGGTTAGTACAATAAATTGGGTTAACAAAATAACGCAACTATATATATATATATATATATATATATATATATATATATATATATATAGGAGTTGTTTTATTTGCAACCCTTAAAAATGTTGCAAACCTTGCAACTCACATCTTAACCGTCGGATTCATGATCGACGGTTACAATAGATATGGGGCCCAATATTTTTAATTAAAAAAAACAGAAAAATAAAAATAAAATAACCGTCGATCATGAATCCAACGGTTAAGATGTGGATTGCAACCTTTTTCAGGGTTACAAAATATCCTTCCACTATATATATATATATATATATACTACCTTAATATTGTTTTACACCAAATGTTTTAAAGACAACTTCAAAAGCACATGGTACAACCATTTTATGCCAGAATTTCAAAAAACTCTTAATTACAACTTATTATGCATGATGTACAAGTAAAAACCCTTTTGTTTTTTTTTCTTACTCAGCGGTCTCAGCCCATACTTTGAATGCGACACACTTCCTCTTCTTCTTCTTTCACGTCTCTCAGACCATACTGATCACAGTACAACCCTACTGAAATGAAAAAAAAATCTACCGACTACCTTTAAAGATTTCAGGCATATAAACCCACATAAATTTTCTTAGAGATGCATATTAGTTCTTGTTGAGTAAACAATGTCGCAATACTCCATGATAATTTCTTCTTTAATTTTTTTTATATTTCAGTCGTAAATTTATAAACAAAATCACCCACATAAATTGGGATTCTGAAAACGGTGGTAATTTTAAGATTCCATGGATCCATCAATCATGGTTGCCATCTGTTGATCCATGGAGCACATTGTTCGCGGTCTCTTCGAAGCCCAAGCCTTCCGCCATTTTCTTCTGCTCACACACAACAGTCTTTTTGAGAAACTGCGTTGCGATGATAAATTCAATGGTAATTTTAATTTTTCCCTAATTGATCCCGAAGATTCTCATAAAATCTTCAAACCCTAATTTTTGAGGTTTTGTGAATTGAAAATGCGTCTGGAGGTTGATGAATGTTACTCGAAATTTCTCTTGTTTTTTCTGATTTAGGTGAAGGTATTTGTGATTTTGTATGTGATTTGTGTGATTATTTGGAGAATGTTTATTTCTAATTTGATACGGCTTTTTTTGTTCGTTTGGTAAATTTGGGGATTTGGGAAATCAACAGAGGTGGAGCTCGATTTGTCGATGTTTTTTGGGGGGTTTTGTTTGGATTTTTTTGATGAATTAATGGATCAAATGCTACTTATTGACGTTTAATTTCATTTCCTATATGTGTTATCCAGTCTGTGCACACTCACAAATCACATTCAATATGTGTAGTCAATTTGGTTAAAGTAGGAGTTTATGTAAGTTTTAAAGTGGCACACTACTTATTGACGTTTAATTTCATTTCCTGATGGGCTTGATTTTGTTTTTGTTGTCGCAGCTAAACACCTCACATCTGATCTCATCCTCTGATTTCTTCCTCACTCGCACATTCTCTCCACTCGCAGGGCTGTCTGTAGCGTAAAAGATGATCTCACTGGTCTATTGCTTCTTACCCCTTTCCCCTCATCGCGAAAACGTTGAATTTCTTAAGTTAACAACACGTCGAGGGTCGGAGATTGTTGCGATTTACGTGAGGCATACGATGGCTACTTCTATTGTTTTGTATTCTCATGGAAATGCGGCGGATCTAGGTCAGATGTATGAGTTGTTCATTTAACTCAGTATTCGATTGAGAGTTAATCTCATGGGGTACCTTTTTCTTTCTCGAAATATGCTTTTGATTTCGTTGTTTATTTGTGTGTAATTCCTCTAATTTTGAGGTTTAGAGATGTGTTTCATGAATATGAGAGTGTGAATTACTATTCTATTAAGTTTAATTTTTTTGGGTTACCTTCTTCTTCTTTCGAAACAGATGTGTTATATACTTATATATAAAACTTCTTTGAATTGGTGGACTGAATACTCAAGTCATCTAAGAAGACAAAACAAACGTTGGATTGGATCCGATTAAGTATCCTTCTAAGAATGAGAAAGTATAAACAGATACATTTGGTATAAATGATGACAAGAAAATTGTATAATATTTGTTTAACATGAGTTTATGTCATTGAAGTAGTTTCTAACAATTCATATCTAAATGGGATGCTGATTATTTAACAGAAGATGTTACGCAAAACTTGTGTACATCAGCGGAGTTAAAGTTCTATTTTGAAGGCTTCTTTTTAGGAAAAAGTTAGCAGAGGCCTAACAAGAACTATAATCTAACGCCATGGTTTCTGGTTGTGAGCCAGGATGAGCGTGTGCCACTTTGTCAACCGACGATGTTGACATGAGAGATTCTCATAATATACCTGCTAGAACTCTTAACTGTCAGCCTTGTTGCAAGGGTTTCTTCTGCCCGAAAGGCCTTACTTGCATGAAAAATATTTTTCAAACCTGTTCAAATGTTTGTTTGTGTGTGTATACTAATTTCTTGGTTATTATATTTGTTATAGCCTCCCCATTGGGTTCACACTGTCCAACTGCAACTCTTGATAAAGATAGCGACATACGTAGATTGTAAGTTAGAGTGTGTTCATAAAATCTTATAAACGCATATAGACCTAGAGTTCATGTAATGGAAGCAATACTTTAGTAAAATGCAAGAGAGAGAGAGAGAGAGATACCAATTGTTGGTAATTTGGTAATAAAATAACTTAAAAATTGTTGGATTACAAGAGTTATATGAAATCATCAGCAGTTAAGAGAACTTTGAGGAAATAGGCATGAACATGATAATTTTAGTGTGGAATCAGGTAGCAAGAGTGAGTGAGCCATTATTCTGGTGGTTGGTGGTGGTGGAGGAGAAAGAGGAGGGAGTAGAAAGGATTTGAGGTGTTTATAGAATTCTTTAGATTTTGCTACAATGTAAGCATGGCTTGTATCCTTGATGACCACCATGACTGCAGCAACATTTCAATCAAATATATATCATTCATCACTAATTGTATTTGACTAGAAGGTTTTTAAATTTGAGGATTATATTGAAACCTTGTAAGTTCTTAAACCAATTCTAAGGTAAAAACTTGATCTTTATCACCCCATATTATCGTTGTTGGCTGCAACCAATTTGAATTTGATTTTGATTTTGTAAGACTCTTGCCTAGAATATGATTTTGTGCACGGATATTTTTTATTATAACAAGATTGGAATTTTACAGATTTGCATGGTTCACAAACTTGGTTATGAGAACTGGGATGAGCTGAAGGAAGCATTCCAGACATCACCTTTGTTCAGATTTGACTGGTTTGGTTTGTCAATTATCGAACTACTCAGGAACTTGCAAGGAGGTGTGATACACTCATTCATTTGGTGCAAGAGGAAGACTCGTAAAGAAAAGAAACTTGCTAAGAGCATCTCCAACAAAATTCTCTAAAATGGAGAATTAAAAGTAAAACAGGAGCTAATGTTGATCTGCTGCTGTAGAGCTAAAAGGTTGGTTTTTACTCGTGGTTTCAATTTTAAGAGCGGGAATTTGGGTCGGATCAATGAAAACCCAAGATCCATCACCCTAATTGTGAGTTAGTTTACTAACTGTATAGTCTTTCTTTATTCTGAATTTTGGGATTGATGTCTTGTTTGGTTCTTGAAATTATCTGATGTTTGACTATTCATCATGCCAAAATGGAAAATAAGTGCTTGAAATGACGGGTATTCTAATCTTGTGAATCAAATAGGTCCTTAAGAGATGAAAATATATTGTGTATTAATATTTAGGTTGGAAACCATAGATAGTCATGGCACAAAACTTAGTCAAACAATCATCCAAAATGATGCTATGCATATCAATACATCATAAAGCAAAGGTTGGATGCTTCTTGTAATAATTTTGTGTGACGACTTTATGCTTTTTTTTTATATATGAATTGCGAAATATCTGCAGCTTAAAGATGCTGTCCAATTAGCTTTGAAGAGGATTCCCTAAGCTGAACAAGAAGACATATCACAAGTTTAGAGGTATTTTTTCATAAAAATTGAGTTAAAGTTTATTTTATGATGTTTAATTCGTAGCTTTGTAACTCGTGTAATTAAAATATTTACTTGCTCATGACATTTTTAATTTACAACTTTAAAAAGCTTATTATTAATGAGAATTTATAATTTTCATTCTTCCCAATTATTGTTTCATTAACATAATTAGATTATATTGGATTGGTTTGATCTATTCGAGTGTGAAGTGTCATACAATTTTTGGTCAATCGTTGTGGTTGAAACCATAGCTCTTATTTATTGAAAATGTCTTTAGGTTGTAAAAATTAAGCACAAACCCTATTATCATAATGTCTCAAAGTCTCCTTTACAAAACCGCCAAAGCTTCAAAATCATTTAGGAGGCGTTTGGTTCGCTGGATTCCGCCGGAATCTGATGGAATTGGAATGGTCAATTCCATTGACCAAATTCCATCCTGCTGTTTGGTTACCAATGGAATGGAATTGAATTCCATGAATTCCTTTAATCATGGATTTGGTCATTCCTTCTTAAAATGGATGGAATTGAATTCCATTCCATCATATTTTCTCAAAATGACACAAATACCCTCCTTACCTTTTCTAAAAACCTTACCCGCTTCTAAAAACCCTCTCTCTTTCTCCTCTCTCCTCTCTCCTCTCTCTCCTCTCTTCTCTCTCTCTCTCTCCCTCCTCTCTCTCTTCTCTCTCTCTCTCCTCTCTGTCCTCTCTCTCTTCTCTCTCTCCTCTCTCTCTCTTCTCTTTCCTCTCTCTCTCTCCTCTCCCTCCTCTCTATCTCTCTCCTATCTATATCTCTCTCTCCCCTCTCTTCCCTCTCTCTCACAATCTCTCTCTCCTCTCTCTCCCCCCTCTCTCCCCCCTCTCTCTCTCCCCTCTCTCTCGGCATTTAAAAAAATAAAAATAAAAGAAAGGGTATTTTTATCTTTTTCAGAATTCCATTCCAATTTCTTTGCAAACCAAACAGACAGATTCCAATTCATTTGACTGATTACATTCCATTCCTGCCAACCAAACACTTGGTCAAACCTGATAACATTCCATTCCAATTCCTCCCAAATTCCAATTCCTTAAACAAATTCCATTCCTTCAGAAATCATTCTGCGAACCAAACGCCCCTTTAATTTCATTGCTCCCCCGCCGCATTGCGCGGGTACACAACTAGTATATATATATGATGTTCAAACGAGTGCAATAACTAAATAAGATAATATGAAAACGGTCAAATCACGTGCAAAATCACACACTAAGGGTCAACGCAAAGGTATGCGGGCGACTTTGGCCACGACCTCTGGCGCGACCAAAGTCGTGTGAATCATATGTGATTTTACATGTGAGTTTAGGTAAAATCACATGTGATTCGACTGTTTTCTTATTCTTTTATTTGGTTATTGTTGTTGTTTGAAGTTAATTATATATATATATATATATATATATAACTTGAAAGGGAGGATCATGCAAAACACAAATTAATTTGCGACAAGGCGATAAGGAATGCATGGTACATATCTTATTTAATAAATGAACTAGATAAAACATTATTAAATTAAATTAAATTAAAAATGATATGATTTTCATTTTGTGTATGTCATTAATTGTAACCGTGAAAATAATCCTTTATAAATCGGGATTGAGTTTGTTTTACGAACCGATTTCTAATAATCCTTAATAAAACGATTTCATCACAATAAATCTGTAACAATTTGATTATAAGTTTTATCACATATGATAATTTGTTCGATAATCGTATCAATCATATGTGATAATTGTTGATAGTTTATTAATCATATGTGATTATATATATATATATATTTATATATATATTTACATTTATAGATCTTATTGTGATACAAATATTAGATCACATGTGATAATACGTCACTTATACGTATATTATCATATGTGATAATACATAACTTATATATATAAATTTCGGCTTATCCAACCTCGAAAATATATAAAACAGGCAATTTTTTGTAAAAATCTGATTATATTATAAAAACCGTAGAAGAAGCGGTTCCTTTATGTAACACCCTGAATTTTGGATTATTGGATAGTTCATAATTGCAATTTATCTTTATTTCACTCATTTGAAGTCACCAAGGATCCGTCGTGAATTCGGAATCGGAGAATGTCAAGTTTCAAGGTGAAAAGCACACTCGGCGAGAGTGACTGGCGAGAGTGACTGGCGAGAGTGCCATGGTCACTCACGCGGTGGCATAATCGCGCTTGTTGGGGGAAGAACTCGCGATACAAAATAGGCGAGAGTGCCTGGCGAGAATGCTAGTGGCACTCTCGCGGAGGACCGAATTAGCTCGTGGGCCGAAGGCCACGGTACAAACTCGGCGAGAGTGACCGGCGAGAGTGCCCTGTCACTCTCGCGATGTCACGATCACCGACGGGCTTTAAGCCATTAAATTCCTGATTTCATGAGGGGGCTCATTTATTTCATTTGGGGGTTTTGGAAGGCAGCCGGTTTTCTCTCTTCTAGGTAAAGTTTCTTCACTTCAAAACTCCTTCTCTTGGACATTTAATCCTCTCTATAATCTTGTTTAAGGGTATTAAATGCTAACTAGGGTTCCTCTCATTTGGCAAGATAGCTCCATCTTCTTGAGGTTCACGGTTCTCATCACCTACATTCTCAACACCAACCTTCTAGGGTTTTGTTCATTGAATCTCTAGGTAAGTTTTCTTAACTTATAAACATCCATACTTGCACCATTACTTGCTTATGTGAAATTTATGAAACATGTGCTATTAACCTAAAAACTAGGGTTTTGCTTATCTTTAGTAAATGAGACCTTTGGGGTGGGTGGAAGTGCTTAAACACCTTGTAAAGTTCTTCTATGTATGTTTTATAGTAGGAGGCAATTTATGGTGAAGGACCACTCCTCTACATGTTAAAAACCAAATATAAGTCTTCTTATCAGCAGTTGGGGCCATTTCGTTGTTTGGGGCTAATATGTGGTCAAATGAACATTAGATTTATATGAGGAATGTGTAATGATCATGATATTATTATTTGCCAGAAATATGCTTGCATGAAAGTTGTTAACCATACTTGCTCATGATTCATATGGGGAGTTTTATATCTATTTCCTTGTGCACGAGGAATTAGATGGTTCTTGAATAAAATGCAATTGTTGACCGTTGGGTCTTAGGCGAGTAGGCAATAGGTGATGCGAGTCTCCGAGTTGTAACTCGTCTTCTTTGGATAGACATCCATGTCCATAAGTCCTTGGAGCATAACTCGACGGAGTAAGCGTTAGAGGCATAAACATTCCGAGGATTGTGATGTCCGGCGTGGCATAGGAACTAGGATCGGGATGTGTGGTGAAATCCAATTTATCATCGCGGGTGACCCCACTCATGTGTTCTAGTCACCCAAGATGGAACGGGTCACCCCCGTTTTCAGAAGTTATCCTTGTTAAATTTGTACATGAAAGTAATAATGTCCCGTTTGGGAGGTATTGGCATTGATTTCAATACATGGGTCTTCCGGTAACATTTAATTATTGTCCATGCTTACATTGTAAATTATCTTGGTATGTTACCCGCTAGACTTCGTTCTAACACTTGTGTTCATGTTTGATGGTTCATAGGTTCCGCTAGTGGTGCGAGTAGGGCACCTTGATTCGCCGGGAACGCACCTAGGATCCTCCTTGGACCGGACATTTTTGGGAAACCGAGAGAGAGCGTTTTGAAGTCATAGTGACACCCAAATTTAATCTGGTTTCCATTTATTCTAGATTAAATAGGTTGTCTTGTATATGTCTTATTTAGTCCGCTACTGTATTTGATGAACTACCCCAACTTTATTGGGTTTTTAGTCATCATTGTTGGGTCTAAAAAGTGCTAAGTCCAGTTAGTACTGCTACTTGAAGGAGTTACTACTGCTGAAAGAATTAATACTGCTGAAGACTTTAGTACTGCTATTCAAAGGTATTACTACTGCGTGTAGGATTACTACTGCTAGAGGTATTAATACTGCTTGAAAGTTAATACTGCTAGTAGTTAGTACTGCTTAAAGAATTACTACTGCAAGCATGGTTAGTACTGCTGAGGATGAAGATTAATGCTGCTTATGAAAATAAAGATGGATTGATTGCTTGATGCTAAAGACTAGGAGATTGGAGATAATTATGGACTGGATGCTGAAGATCAATATTATTTTCATATTTATCTTGTAATCTGTTTTGTATATATATATATAGTCTAGAAGTCTTAGCATAGAGATACATTGATACAGATACAGAATACGTTTTTGTTCTAGAGAGAATTAGCCTCAAGATTGTTAGTAATCCTTTCTTTAGAGAAGTATTGAACGTCTGTTGAGCCTGTTCAACAGATTGAGGCTGTGATTGTAATCATTAAGTTAATTCAATATAACTTGTGATTTGATCTATATACTGTTCCATTGATTTATTGTTAAAGTGTTATTCCGCAAACTTCTTTAACAAAGTTTCTGAGTGTTTAATTAAATTCTTGTTTAGAATTTCGATCTTGACAAGTGGTATCAGAGCCAAGGAACTCAGAAAGCTATAATCATCATGGACGGATCACATGACAGTGTTCTTGTTTCAAAGGTTCCCATGCTCAAACCCAATGAGTTTGACATGTGGAAAATCAGAATCAGACAGTATAATCTTCTTACAGATTACTTAATGTGGGATATCATTGAGAATGGTCCCTCTAATGAAGGAGAGATGGGAGCAAATGGAAAAAGACCTCCACCAAAGACTGATGGAGAAAGAAAGATGAGGCATACTGAGATGAAAGCCTTGAGTACTCTGCTCTTGGCAATTCCTAATGAATACCAACATCAGTTTTGCAACTATGCTGATGCCAAAATCCTGTGGAATGCTTTGAAGAAGAGATTTTCAGGTACCAAAAGCACTAAGAGAAATCAGAAAGCTATTCTCAAGCAACAATATGAAAACTTTATGTCTACAAAGAATGAGTCTATGACTCAAACCTTTGATAGGTTCAACAAGTTGATTGGAGAATTGGCCACTGTTGGTGTCAAGATGGACCAGGATGATGTCAACAGAAAGTTTCTAAGATCTCTTGGTGAAGAATGGGTAATGTATACAGTATCATTCAGGCAGAATGATAATCTGGAGGAAAAGGAACTTGATGATCTCTACAATGATCTCAGGGTGTTTGAAGCAGAAGTTGAATCTAAGAAGAAGCCATCTGGATACTCTCACAATGCTGCTCTATTATCATCTACTACTGATTCTTCTGCAAATACAGAATCAGTTAATGCTGCTTATGGCTCAAAACAGGATGGATCCAATGATTCTGTTTTGGAAGCCTTCCTTGCTAGTCATGCAAAATCTTCTCTTATTAATGATGATCTGGAGCAGATCAATGTTGATGATCTTGAAGAGATGGACATCAAGTGGCAAATGGCAATGCTCACCATGAGAGTCAAAAGATTCATTAAAAGAACAGGAAGAAACAACTTTTCCATGAGAAGAGAAGATGGTGCTGGATTTGACAAATCCAAAGTGGAATGCTACAAGTGTCATAAACTGGGGCACTTTGCAAGAGAATGCAGAGGGGGAATATCTCAACAGCATGGGGGCAATAATCAACAATTAAAGTCCACCAACAACTGGAACCCATCTCAAGCACTTGTCTCACAAGATGGAATGGGATTTGATTGGAGTGATCAAGCTGATGAGGCAATCCAGAATCAAGCATTGATGGCTGAGGTTTCAGAGTCTTCAAGCACTGGAATTCCAACAGAGGTAAAATCTAAACTTTGCTCTAAAGCCTGTCTTGAAACTGTTAAGAAGTACAGGGATCACAATCAGAGTATGTGTGATGATCTTAAAAGACTGGAGAAACATAGGAGAGAGTCTAACTTGATCATTGTGAATTTTGAAGAACAAATTAAGGCATATCAGGCCAATGAAGTTCAACATTCATATGATCAAAACTATTGGAAGTAGGAGAAGAAGGAGTTAGAGATTAAGCTAGAGAAGGCTAGAGAAGAATGTGAGAAAGTCAGAAGTGAATTTGAGAAAGCTATGTTAGACATTGAGAAATTTTCCAATGCCTCTAAAGCAATGGACACTTTACTCAAATCTCAAGTTCATGACAAACTAAAGAGAGGTATAGGATATAATAACACCCCTCTACCTTACAACAACAACTATATTCCACCCACTTCAGACCTCTTAGAAAGGCAGGATAAGAATGACTTACCTGAAGGAGCCACAGAAGTAGTTCCTTTAGACACTGTAGTGGTTGAGGCAGAATCTGAAGAAGAGAACAAGGAAGACCAGAAAGAAGTTCCCCTAGAAAACCACATTCTTACAAATGAGAGGGGAGGTAAACCATTTGTCAAGAGTGAGAAAATAGAGAAGTTTAAGACTGGGGAAGAGATTGTTAAGGGTGAGAAAGCTGAGACCTCTAGAAAAGGGAAGGAAAAGGTACAGGGAGATCACTACATGCAAACTACTGTTGTAAATCCCTGTACTTGTCAACAGATCAAGCCCCATCAACATAATAAAATAAGGAGAAATCAGAGAAACAGAAATAACCAGTGGGCTCAAAAACAGGGAATTGATGTAAGCAAAGTCAATAGACCAAAGCCTTGTTTTATTTGTGGCAAGTTGAATCATTTAGCCAAACACTGTTATTTCAATCCTATTAACCAAAGATTTACTTTTCAAAGAAAACATCAAAACTCTGTTGGTTATAGGAAGCAATCAAGAAGTTCAATGACCCACATGGCTGAGAATATGAGAACAGCACTAGTGAAAACTGGTACTGCAAAATCTCATATTCAGAATAAGTTTGTTAAAGCAAAAGAAAATACTCCAAGCAAATCAAGGAGTAACACAAAGAATAAGAAAGCAAACAAATGTGTCTGAATTTGGGTCCCAAAAGAAACTAAACCTGTTAGTACTGCTACCTCAAATAGTACTGCTAACAGAAATAGTGCTTCTGATAGCAATACTACTGCTGACCAAGTTAGTACTGCTAATGAGGTTAGTACTGCTAACAAAGTTAGTGCTGCTGATCAAGTTAATACTACTAACAAGGATAATACTTCTACCAGTGTTAATACTGCCTATCCTATAATTAAGACAAAGTATTCCAGCCATGCGATTCCTGACTCTGATCATCCCATCAACACTAAGCTTAATGAATATGAGTATGTTGATAAGAAAGGGCAACCCAAGACCACTTTGGCTTGGGTTCCCTCAAGAAACTAACGGCTTTATTTTATGTGCAGGGTAACCAACAGTTCAAGGGGAAGATCATTTGGCATGTAGACAGTGGTTTCTCTAGGCACATGACAGGTAACATGTCCTGCCTTCAAAATTTCAAAAGGTTTGATGGAGGACGTGTTGCTTTTGGTGACAATCCAGCAGGAGGTAAGATAAGTGGTAAATGTACTGTATCAAAAGGTAAGATGACTTTTGAGGATGTGTACTATGTTGAGTAATTGAGATACAACCTGTTAAGTGTATCACAGGTCTGTGACAAGAAACATAGTATATTATTTAATGATACTGAATGTATTATCCTTGCTCCAGGATTCAAGGTAGTTGATGAAAATATGATACTACTTAGAACTCCTAGAAAGGACATTGTTTATTGTTTGGACCTAGAGAGTGTTTCATTTGATTCATCACTAAACTGTCTGTTTTCAAAAGTTTCTTTAGATGAATCATCTCTTTGGCACAGAAGGATGTGTCACATGACTTTTAAAACTATGAACAATCTTGTGAAAAACAACCTTGTAAGAGGTTTGCCTCAAAAAGTATTTTCATGTGATGATCATTGTGTTGCATGTCTTAAAGGCAAGCAACACAAAACTTCTCATAAGTCCAAAGAAATAAACACAATTTCTTCACCTCTTCAGTTATTGCATATGGATCTCTTTGGTCCTACAAATGTGATGAGTATTGGTAAGAAATCCTACTGCTTAGTCATTGTTGATGACTTCTCTAGATTCACTTGGGTATATTTTCTAAGGACTAAGGATGAGACAAGTGGACTGATCAAATCCTTTGTTCTTAGGGTTGAAAACCAAACAAATCTAAGAGTTAAAGTCATCAGATCTGATAATGGAACTGAATTTAAAAACAGTGACTTAAATAGCTTTTGTGAGACTAAAGGTATTGAGAGACAATTCAGTGCTCCTAGAACTCCTCAACAGAATGGTGTTGCTGAGAGGAGAAATAGGACATTGATTGAGGCTGCTAGATCTCTGTTGGCAGATTCAAAATTACCAATTACTTTTTGGACAGAAGCAGTTAATACTGCTCGTTATATCCAAAACAGAGTTCTAGTAGTCAAATCCCAAGGAAAAACACCTTATGAACTTTTCAAAAAGAAGAAACCATTTATTGGATTTTTCAAACCTTTTGGGTGTCCTTGTACAATCCTCAATACCAAATCTCATTTAGGCAAGTTTGAAATCAAAGCTGAGGATGGATTCCTTGTTGGATACTCCTCTCAGAGTAAGGCATATAGAGTTTTCAATAGTTCTTCAAGGATTATAGAGGAAAGTGACAATGTCAAATGCAATGAGAACATACCAAATCCAATTGGTGCAGGTCCTGATTGGCTGTTTGACATTGATTCACTAACTAACTCTTTGGGTTTTAGTGATGTACAAATTGCAAGAACAAGTTCAGAAGAGAAACAAGCACAGAAACCAGAGTTTGTGCTGTTTCCTATAGCTACAGTTGATCATGTTGAATTTTGTCAACAAGAACAGAAGAATGATTCAGAAAAAGAGGAGTCTGAACCAGAACAGAATGAAGATGACAAAGGTGATGAAGAGAATAAGGGTGATAAAGAGGATGCTCATCCTTCAGGAAACACAGGTCCTGAGATGCCCATACTGTCAGAAGATGATACTGATGAAGAAAATTCTTCAGTATTTGGTGGAAGCACCCCTGAGAAGAATGACTCTAATCTGGATGCAAATATCAATGAGGAGGTTGCACATCAAACAAGAACTCAGAAGAATCATCCTCCTCAGTTGGTGATTGGTGACATAAATTCTTCTAGGATCACAAGGCATCAAAGTAAGTTAGGAGGGTTGAAAGACTTGCAATCAGGGTTGTTATCTTGTTTTCTATCTCAAATTGAACCCAAGAAGGCCTATGATGCAATGAAAGAACCAAGATGGATAGAAGCAATGCAAGAGGAGCTGCTGCAGTTTGAGCTGCAAAATGTGTGGGATCTAGTTGACCTTCCACAAGGACAAAGAGCAATTGGCACTAAATGGGTTTTCAGGAATAAGAAAGATGAGAGAGGTATTGTAATAAAGAATAAGGCCAGACTTGTGGCACAAGGGTATACACAAGAAGAGGGGATAGATTATGAAGAAGTATTTGCACCAGTAGCCAGAATTGAGGCAATTAGGCTGTTTCTAGCCTATGCTTCTTTCATGCAGTTCAGAGTATTTCAGATGGATGTCAATAGTGCATTTCTATATGGGAAAATTGATGAAGAAGTGTATGTTTGTCAGCCTCCAGGGTTTGAGAATCCTAATTTTCTTGACAAAGTATACAAACTAAAGAAGGCACTCTATGGGCTACATCAAGCACCAAGAGCATGGTATGACACTCTGTCTACCTATGTCTTGGAAAATGGTTTCGAAAGGGGAATCATTGACAAGACTCTGTTCATCAAAAGGAATAAGAAAGACATCCTACTTGTTCAAATCTATGTGGATGATATCATCTTTGGATCCACAAAAGATTATATGTGCAAGGAATTTGAGGAGCTGATGCACAAAAGATTCAAGATGAGCTCCATGGGTGAACTTACATTCTTCCTTGGGCTACAGGTTAAACAGAAGAAAGATGGTATCTTTATAAGTCAATCCAAGTATGTGCAGGATATCCTTACAAAGTTTGGTTTTTCAGATTCAAATCCTGCAAGCACACCCATGGAAACACACAAACAGATCACTGTAAATCTTGAGGGGGAGGATGTGGATGTTCATCATTATAGATCTATGATAGGCTCCCTCATGTATCTAACAGCTTAAAGGCCAGATATTATGTTTGCTGTCTGTGTGTGTGCCAGATTTCAAGTAAGACCTAAGCAATCTCATTTTCAAGCAGTCAAAAGGATCTTCAAATATCTCAAAGGACAACCTAGGTTAGGTCTTTGGTATCCTCATGACTCACCATTTGATCTAATTGCATATTCTGATAGTGATTTGGTTGTGCAAACTTGGATAGAAAGTCTACATCAGGAGGACGTCAGTTTTTGGGTGCAAGACTAGTTTCATGGCAGTGTAAAAAGCAAACCACAGTGTCCACCTTTACAACAGAAGCAGAGTATATAGCTGCTGCAAGTTGCTGCTCACAAGTTCTATGGATTCAGAATCAAATGTTGGACTATGGTGTTACTTTTCTTCACACTCCAATCTTCATTGATAACAACAGTGCTATAAGCATTGTTAACAATCCAGTCAAGCACTCTAAAATGAAGCATATAGAAATCAGGTACCATTTCATTAGAGATTGCAATGAAAAGAAGTTAATTCAGGTTTTGAAAGTACACACAAGTAACCAATTTGCTGATCTATTCACCAAAGCTTTTGATATGGGCAGATTCACATTCTTGGTCACAAGTGTAGGCATGATAAACACTGAATAAGCCTCTTTTGATTTTCTTTATGTACCATTTCTATATAGATTCCTTCATGCTTACTTTCTCATAATATATTGTGCATGGTGCTACTAACTATGTGTGTTTAAGTGTTTCAGATTACCTTGCTGATTAGAAACTTAGTACTTCTGGTTAAGTTAATACTGCTCTCATTCTTAATCCTACTGACAGTTCAAATATGGTTAAGTATGGTTAATACTGCTTGGTGGTTTATACTGCCAGTGCAAAGTTACTACTGCTTACCTTATTTTGCTAGGATCTAATTCTTAACAAGAATAATAACACTCAGAAACAATATTAAAGAAGTTGCGGAAAAACACTTTAATATTCAACTATCAATGGAACAGTAAAACTGAAATCACAACTTGTAAACTTTATTGAATGATTAAAGTTACAAGCTTTCACACAAAACCTCAATCTTGATGAACAGGCTCACCAAGACGAATTCTACTTCTCTAGAATTAGGATTATAGACCTTGAGGTTAATTCTCTCTTAGAACAAAAACTTAGAATGATTGTATTCTGATAAACTATTCTGACTAAGTCTATACATATACTGAAAATGAAAGATAACTACAAAATATAAAAGATCTTCAGTATATTCTTCTATAATTATCTTCAATCTTTGATCTGCACGGATTTCCACAATTATCACATAAGCAGTATTAAGTTGTAGCAGTATTAACCACTCTGAGCAATACTAATCTCCAGCAGCACTAACTCTGCTTAGCAGTAGTAACTTCTTCAAGCAGTATTAACCTTGATTAGCAGTAGTAATCTGTCTCAGCAGTAGTAACCATGATGTACTAGCAGTAGTAATCATACTTAAGCAACTCTTTAGTTCCCAACATATTTCTACTGCCAGACAGTGTTAATACTGCTGGTATGTGTTAATACTGCTAGTCTGTGTTAATGCTGCTGGTATGTGTTACTACTGCTAGTCTGTGTTAATACTGCTAGTCTGTGTTAATGCTGCTGGTATGTGTTACTACTGCTTATATGGGTTAGTACTGCGGGCTTGTTAATGCTGCTAGGGTACTTAGTGCTGCTTCTAACTGAAACCCTCCACCTATAAATACCCTCTCTGACCGCCAAAATCCAAACGGCTCTTTGAATTTCCTACGAGTGTTCTTTCTCTCTCTCTCTCTCTCTCTCTCTCTCGAATTCTTGCTTCCCAGTGCATAAACCCTAGAGTTGATTCGATCCCAAGAACGATGGCAGGATTGGAATTTGTGGATGATCACAATGAACTCGCAATGCTGCAGAAACCCAAACAAGCTGAGGGTTTTGAAGAAATTGTGGATTTCCTGAAAGCATCCCACATTGCCTATGCACTCACAGTCAATCCCACAATCTATGTGGAACATCTGCGTCAATTCTGGACCAATGCCTCCGTTCAGACTGTAAATGGCAAACAGGTCATCCAATCCAGGGTCTGTGATAAATCCATCACAATCTCAGAAGGCTGCCTTCGCACTCATCTACGTCTAGATGATGCCTCAGGTATTACTACTCTTCCTAAGGATGATCTCTTCCAAGAAATTGGTCGAATGGGGTATGAAGGTCCTACTGAGGTCTTTAAGTTCTTCAAGAGTAAATTTTCACCTCAGTGGCGATTTTTTGTTCATACCCTTCAGCATTGTATTTCCCGCAAAACAACTGGATGGAGTGAGTTCAGCAGTACCATAACTTATGCTCTGGTCTGCTTAGCAACCTCCAGAAAGTTTAATTTTTTACAAATGATTTTGAATGATCTGCTGTCAAACCTGGATACCAAAACCAAAACAAAAAGATTTTACATGTATCCAAGGTTTGTACAAGAAGTACTACACAAAGAATTGATGGATTTACCCTCTTTTTAAGAGGTGTATGTACCTAAACCTCCCAAAGGGAAGGTGTTCTCTAACAAGAAAAAGGCCTAGTAAGGACTTTTCTGGACAAGAGGTGTATGTACCTAAACCTCCCCAAGGGGGTAGCAGGTGCTTCTGCTAGGTAGAAGGCCTCTACTAAAAGATCCAAGGATCCTTCAAGGGTGGTAAACACACCCAAAGGAGGTGAGGACATATATAACTATGATGAGTTGATGGAAACAATTGGAAATATCAATCTGGATGTCATCAGTCAGGGTAAGGAGATAAAGGAGATGAAACAGGTGATAATCTCTCAACAAGAGCAGATAGCCAAACTCAAGAAGCTGGTGTTGAAATTAGTGCACAAAAGGAAGAGAACCAAGTTTGTTTTGAAGAAAAGGGGAACTGTACATGATGCTTCATAAAAGGGGGAGAATTCAGAGGCTATGGAATTCCAAGTTGAGGGGGAGTTTAGTGGTGTTGCTGAAAAGAAGGGGGAGAAAGAAACTGATAAAGCAGCAGAAACTGATAAAGCAGCAGAAACAGTTAAAGCAGCAGAAACTGAGAAAGAAACAGAAACTCAGCCAGCAGTAGAAACAAAAGAACCAGCAGCAGAAACTGAAATGTCAATGGAAGAGATAGAGATCGTTGAAACTCTGGTTAAAGCAAAGCATGACACTCCTAAAGCCACTCAAAAGGCTAAGGGAGTGGTGATCAAAGAAGGAGAAACAGAGAAGAAAAAGAAAGAGATAAGCATGTCAGATGCAAAGAAGAAAGGAAAAGAGAAGGTGGTTGAATCTGAGAAACCAGTGAAAAAGCAAAAGCAAATTGACTTGGATGCAGAGTTAGCAAAGAAGTTGCAAGAAGAGCTTGAAAAGGAGAATGAGATTCAAACTGCCAAGGACAGAAAGCTTGCCTTAGATTTGGCAAAAAGGCTAAATGAAGAGTATTAGAAAAGCTTGAAAACTGCTGTGAAGAGGGTTACTATGAAAGCTCCACAGAAAAGACAGCCCTCAAAAACCTTCCTAGCCAATCAAGAAAGAAGAAAGAATAAAGATGATCAACTTCCTGAAAGGATCCATTGGAGTTCCTGAAGGAATGTTTACAAATATGTCCTTCAGCAGAATAGAAGAATTGTACAAGAAGGAGATGGCCAAGCTTCAAGGGGACTTCAGCCAGAGGGTTGAGTTTGAAAGGAAAATGAAAGAAAGACATGATCTGAACATTCAACAACCCTTCCCTGACAGTGAAGAAGGCACTCCTACAAAAGAAAGGGCAGAAGTCAAGAAAGAAGAAACACTAGCCCAGAAGATCAGAGCTGTTAAGAGAATGAAGTCTATTGCTTCAAAGAAACAGGCAAAAAGGCCAAGGATTGAGGAAGTTGAGAAAGAGAAGGAAAGTGAAAGCATGGAAGCCAAATCATCAAAACCCACTGCTGCACCTCATGTAGAGCAACAAAAACAAGCTGAGTAGGTTGAAAATCAAGAGAAGAGTCCAGCACAACCAAGACAACCTGAGCAGTTTGATTGTACATGATAGTGACAGATGAAGAACCTCTGAAGGTTGATCCTATTTCAGTGAATGCTCCTGAAATCATTCATTGGGATACACTCTTAGATAAAAGAACAGAATACTTTAGAATAAAGAGAATGGGTGACAAATATGAAGTATATTCAACTTGGGGAAAGATAATCAGAAGCTGTACCAGAGCTGATCTAGAAGAAATGTACAAAGTTGGGTTGAGCTTACATGGTGAAGTATTGAAAGGAGCTGGGATGAATCTAATAAAGATGGCCATGGAGTATTTATGCATGATGTTTGACCCTGTTAAGGTTGAACATATTATTAAAGATGTGCATCATGAGAATGGTTTTAAAAGTATTGACAACTGGATGCTCTTTGAAAGATCTGGAGTCTATGTCATTACAATTGACAAAACTTCCATGAATACTACTTGGTTGATAAGGTGTATGACCACAGCAAAGTGAAGTTAGAAAGGATGCTGAAAGCAAAGTTAGTATGCCCTAAAGGTTCAGAAATGGCAACAATAGTGATCAGAAGAACCATCAATCAAAGTGTAGGATTGGATCCTAATCTGGGGAACTGAGCAGTTATTTTGAAAGCATCATGAAGACCATATTTTGAAGAACTTAACTTCTTGTTTTGAAAAGTTAAGTTAGGGGGAGATTGTTGGGTCTAAAAAGTGCTAAGTCCAGTTAGTACTGCTACTTGAAGGAGTTACTACTGCTGAAAAAATTAATACTGCTGAAGACTATAGTACTGCTATTCAAAGGTATTACTACTGCGTGTAGGATTACTACTGCTAGAGGTATTAATACTGCTTGAATGTTAATACTGCTAGTAGTTAGTACTGCTTGAAGAATTACTACTGCAAGCATGGTTAGTATTGCTGAGGATGAAGATTAATGCTGCTTATGAAGATAAAGATGGATTGATTGCTTGATGCTAAAGACTAGGAGATTGGAGATAATTATGGACTGGATGCTGAAGATCAATATTATTTTCATATTTATCTTGTAATTTGTTTTGTATATATATATATACATTGATACAGATACATAATACGTTTTTGTTCTAGAGAGAATTAGCCTCAAGATTGTTAGTAATCCTTTCTTTAGAGAAGTATTGAACGTCTGTTGAGCCTGTTCAACAGATTGAGGCTGTGGTTGTAATCATTAAGTTAATTCAATATAACTTGTGATTTGATCTATATACTGTTCCATTGATTTATTGTTAAAGTGTTATTCCCCAAACTTCTTTAACAAATTTTCTGAGTGTTTAATTAAATTCTTGTTTAGAATTTCGATCTTGACAATCATGTTGCAGGTTATTAAATCACTGTATTTTAGCCGTTATATTGTCGAAATTTTAAGTTTTATTTTACTCTAATTTTTAGGGTGTTACAAGTTGGTATCAGAGCTCCAGTTTAAGTGAACTAGGTAGGTAAAATCGATGCCTAGACTTAAGCTGAGACTATTAAACTATAGATGGTGATCTTTGGGTAGAATTTATAAGATGGGACGACCTTAGAGTCAACAGAAACTACGTCGTTGAAATTTGTAAAAGTGGTAGCGAGAATCTTTATGTAGTGTACGTTCATAATTTCAATTAGCTATTGTTATTATGAATGTATTTGTACGTGAATATGCTTGAGTTACTATGATTATGACGATCAATGAACCGTATGAGTATGTTTCTTGTGTAAATCTTGTGTTGCTTATCTTCCTCTTTCTCCCAATTGTGTGGCAGATTCGAAATGGTAAATACTCGGAGTCGACCGCTAAACGAAGGAGAAATGCATGAGGATAGTTCGTCCAACCCAAATCCGGTAGTCTGAGTGGCGACTGTCGTTCCTCCCAACATGCCGCCGATATTCACCAGAGTAGAAGAGCTCATACCCAGAGTGGAGTTGGCATCTACAAACCCGATCATTCAGGAGGCGAACCCTCAAGCCGATATGATGGCTAGTGTAATGCAAATGGTGTCATCGGCCATTGAAAAGCAACAAGAAGTATTTCTGAAAATGTTAGAGGAAAGAGATGCCAATCTTCGAAGGCCGAAAGTGGTTGTGGAGAATGCGATAGCCGGATCAGGTGGTACCGGAGGTGAGAACCGCACGGATGGGTTGGTAACTCTAGAGACAAGGCAAACTGGGAAGGGTTGTCCCTACAAGTCTTTCATGGGGTGCAAGCCGCCTGAATTTGCCGGAGCTGACGATCCGGTAGCCTGTATGAAATGGTTGAGGGAAATCGAACAGGCCTTTAGAGCCTGCGGTTGCGAAGAGAGCCAGAAAGTGAACTTTGTCTCCCAAATGCTTCGGGGAGCGGCTCTATTATGGTGGGATGTCTGCACCGCAACTATGGAGGAGTCGGTTTTGACAAAGATGTCTTGGGCATTATTCAAGAAGAAGGTTTTGGACGAATATTGCAACGAACAAGAAATGGATTTGATCGAAGAAGAATTCCGGGCGTTAACAAAAGGGGATTTGACGGTGAAGGAGTACACCCATCTTTTTATGGAGAAGTTGAACCTTGTGAGGCATGTGGCCCCAACTGAAAAGGAGAAGGTAAAGGCCTATCTGAAGGGTCTACCCGCGGACATGGGGAATAGAGTCCGAAATTCGAAGGCTACAAATCTTCGGGAGTTTATAGAGGAGGCCAATATAATGGAAAGGGTCTATGCAAAGGACAAGGAAGAAAAGTCAAAGGCCGCGGAAAAGAGGAAGGGGGAGAGCTCACCAACCCCGTTCAAGAAACCGAAATATCAACCCAACGCAAGAAGCATTGATAATCGCCGGGAGGCGAATTGGTGTTCCAAGTGTAAACGCAAGCACTTCGGTTCTTGCAACTCCCACTCCAACCCTCGTTCGTGTTACAAGTGTGGCAAGTCAGGTCACACTAGTCAAAGTTTCTATCTCCAAGGGCCGGTATGCTTTGAGTGCTGGGAGGCAGACCATGTCAAGAGAGATTGCCCCAAGCTAAGGGGTGGAGCTAGAAGAGGAAACCCACCAATTCAACCAAAGAAGGAAGCCATTCCTAAGGCTCAAGGTAGGGCCTTCCAGATGACGAGAGAAGAAGCAAAGGACACCACTGATTTGATTCCGGTGCAAATTTATCTTTCGTATCTCTTGCATTTCGCGAAGCTTTAAATGTGCCTACTAGTACCCTTAGCGATGCCTTGGTAGTAGAAATAGTGAATGAGGAGCAAGTGATTTTGCGTGAGGTGTTGGAAAAGTGCCACCTAAATGTCAGTGGAGAACTCTTTAAAGTGGACCTACTCCCCATGGCAATTGGAAGCTTCGACGTGGTGATCGGAATGGACTGGTTGTCACGGCACCAAGCGGAGATCTTATGTTCAAAGAAGCTGATCAGATTACCGACCTTAAGCGGGAGTTTTGTCTTTGTCTACGGGGAGAGACGCAAGGGTGAAGTGGCTCTCATTTCATCCATCAAAGCAAGTAAGTGTCTCATGAAGAATTGTCCGTTATTTCTTGCCTACGTAGTAGATGCCAAATCGGAGAAGAAGAAGATTGAGGATGTGCGGGTCGTTAGTGAGTATCCAGACATTTTTCCTGACGATCTTCCGGGCTTTCCGCCCGACCGCCAGGTGCAGTTTCGAATCGATTTAGTCCCGGGAGCGGCGCCGATTTCCTGTGCACCTTACCGTCTTGCTCCGACCGAAATGCAAGAAATGATGTCGCAAATTCAAGAATTGTTGGAGAAGGGATTTGTGAGACCAAGTTCTTCGCCTTGGGGAGCTCTGGTACTATTCGTCAAGAAGAAGGATGGGTCAATGCGGATGTGCATCGACTATCGGGAGTTGAACAAAGTAACCGTAAAGAACAAGTATCCGCTACCTCGAATAGACGATCTTTTTGACCTATTACAAGGATCCGGATGTTTCTCCAAGATCGATCTCCGTTCGGGCTATCATCAAGTAAAGGTTAGAGGAGAAGACGTTTCCAAGACCGCCTTTAGATCCCGTTATGTGTTGGGAATTCAGTATTTGCACAAGTATGGTTAATGCTGCTAGCACAACATGGTTAGTACTTCTGAGACAGATTAATACTGCTAAACAAGATTAATACTGCTTGATGAAGTTACTACTGCTGAGCATAGTTAGTACTGCTAGTAGTTAGTACTGCTAAGGGTTACTACTGACAACTTCATTAATACTGCTGAACATGGTTAATGCTTCTGAACATGGTTAGTACTGCTTATGAGATGAAGACTTCGTATGGCAATGAAGACAACTGTATTAATTGAAGATATTCATGGAAAGCTTGGAGATAACTATGGAAGATTATACTAAGGATCTTTTATATTTTGTAATTATCTTTTATCTTTAGTATGTGTATAGACTTAGTCAGAATAGTTTAGAATTAATTTTGATTCTGAGTTTTTGTTTTCATAGAGAGAATTAACCTCAAGGTTTATAATCCTAATTCTAGAGAAGTAGAATTCGTATTGGTGAGCCTGTTCATCAATATTGAGGTTGTGTGTGAAATCTTGTAGCTTTAAATCATTTAATAAAGTTTACAATTTGTGATTTCTGATTCACTGTTTCATTGATATTCTGAATATTAAAGTGTTATTCCGCAAACTCCTTTAATATTGTTTCTGAGTGTTTATTCTTGTTAAAAATCAGATCCTGACAAGTGGTATCAGAGCTAGTATTCTCAGAAACCTTCATTCATCATGGAAAACACAGTTGAATCAAACAGTACTCTTGTCTCAAAGGTTCCAATGCTCAGATCTAATGAGTATGACATGTGGAAGATAAGGATCAAGCAATACATTCTCCTCATAGATTACTCTATGTGGGACATCATTGAGAATGGCCCATCTGATGAAGGAAAAATTGGTGCAGATGGAAAAAGAACTCCACCAAAGACAGATGCAGAAAAGAAGATAAGGCAGACAGAGATGAAAGCCTTGAGCGCACTTCTCTTGGCTATTCCCAATGAATATCAACACCAATTCTGCAATTGCACTGATGCACAGATGCTTTGGAATGCTCTAGAGAAAAGATTCTCTGGTACCAAAAGTACCAAGAGAAATCAGAAGGCAATACTAAAGCAATTGTATGAAAACTTTATGTCAACTAAGAATGAGTCCATGACTCAAACTTTTGACAGGTTTAACAAGATGATTGGTGAACTAGCTACTATGGGAGTACAGATTGATCAAGATGATGTAAACAGAAAGTTTTTAAGGTCCCTAGGAGATGAATGGACCATGTATACTGTTTCATTCAGACAGAATGAACAACTGGAAGAAAAAGAACTTGATGATCTGTACAATGACCGTAGAGTATTTGAAGCTGAGGTGGAGGAAAAGAAGAAGCCTTCTGGATATGTTCATAATGCTGCACTCCTATCAGCATCAATTGATTCTACTGCTAACCCTGAATCAGTTAATGCTGCTAATGGAGCAAATCAAGAAAAAGGCACTGAATCTGTTTTTGAAGCCTTTCTGTCCAGCCATGGAAACTCTTCTTTAATCAACGATGACTTGGAACAACTTCATCCTGATGATCTTGAAGAGATGGATATTAAATGGCAGATGGCCATGCTTTCCATGAGGGTAAAGAAGTTCATCAAGAGGACTGGGAGGAATAACTTCTCCCAAAGAAGAGAAGATGGAGCAGGTTTTGACAAGTCAAAGGTAGAATGCTGTAAATGTCATATGAAGGGACACTTTGCCAGGGAATGCAGAAGTGGAGTGTCTCACAATAACCACCAACAAGCTCAGACTGGTAGCTTCAACCAGAACAAAAACTCTGCTCAAGCCCTTGTTTCTCAACAAGGAATGGGGTTTGACTGGTGTAGATCCCAGTGCAGTGCAATCACAAGTAATTAAGAACAATGATGAACAGATTATAGGCCACAACAACTAGTCATATGATTGATATAACTTCAAAGGGTTAAGGTTTACAGAGAGAGTTTCTGATTAGGGTATGTAAACCTAATGACTAGTAAACTGAATAATGAATTTTCTAACCTCTCTAAACTATTCAACCCTAATTATGAGATAAATAAGCCTTTATATACTTAGGCTTTACAAGCAATTGGGCTTATGGGCTTGGGCCCATCTAATTAAAACAACTATTAGTTAATTACATATTGAACCCTTATAAATACTTTATTCCACTTTCAACGCACATGACTTTTAGTCCTAACAATCTCCCCCTAAAGTTGAATAAAGCATTTATCTTCTTGAAAAACTTCAGGCCTTGATCTTCTTTCCCTCTTGAATCTTTGAAGAACTTTGATGTTGCTTGACTTCATGTCTTTCCACGCTCCCCCTTGAATAAAGCTCTTGGTCTTCATAGTATCAACTTTGTAACCAGATTCAATGTACAGTAGCCTCAACTGAATGCACTATCACACAACCTCAATCACATCGAATTAGCACACAAGAAAGATAATGTGAGAGTTACTTGACATTCCACGGTGCTTCTTCAGTTTAAAACAAAGAATCTGTCTTTGAACCGCGAGTTGAATATGCTTTCAGCTTAAGAACTTGTTTCAATCAGCTCGTAGGAGGAATAATGAAGAAACTTGTAGCAGACACCACATGATACGGGAAAGAATCAATGCAAACTTTGAAAACTTCACTGTCTTCAGACAAACAAATTTAGCATAGCATTAAACTCATATCTTCATCTCTTTGATCTTTAGACCGTCTTCAGAAAAACAAACTTTCTTTCTTCAAAACTTTGAAATTGAACTTTGAAAAATTTCTCCCCCTTTTTGATGATTGTGAGCATCATGATCTTCAAAACTCTTCAATTTCAGCACTTTCTTTGATCTCCCCTTTATGAAAATTTGGCATTCTCCGCCCGTTGATCTGATTATCCGTCAATTCATGAAATGTATATATCCGAATATTTTCAAATTCAGACATAATGAACAATGTAATCCTGATTCAACAGATGAAACAATTAGTATGCCTGTAAGTAGCACAGAGCCACTTTGTACAACGGATGTACTTTGGAAAGGAGCTTTTGTGATGATCACTCCCCCAGGGCTTCCATTCAATCATCGAAAAACCACAAAGGAATTTTCTATGAATGTTATGACAAGAAAACGCATTCCTTGTGTGCTCGTGCAAGTGTAGAATGATTTAAGCTACTTAGCTTTCTCAGGCTCAAATTATGTAAACTGTTGAGACAGCAACAGATTTTACACGGACTCAATGTGCATGAAAGAGTTGCGAAGGTGGGGCAACTTTCCTTCTTTTTCAATATCTAAATCTTCCAAGTGAAGAATAGATAGCAGATATGCTGTGTCCCCAAAGAAAATGAAACATTTCTTTGTTAAGAAAGAAACGAGTGGTTGGTGGGGTTAATGCAAGAGTTGGCATGGGCTAGGTGCCTTTTTCAATGATGGTCACCAAAGAATGTGAACCAATCAGAATATGTGGTTACCCGGCTCAGAAAGTGGTTGGTACAGAGTTTTGATATTCTTTTAACTCTGTTCTCACACCCTCTTTCTTTTTGTCATTAAAGCTCACTTCTAACCAAACTCTCTTTTCAATTTTTCCGCTCCACATAATGAGAAAAACTCAACCCGATGAGTTATCTCCCCCACTCTTTGATTTATGACCCCTCACCCCTCAAATCACTCTAGGATAACTTCCGGGGTAGGAAACACTGGTTTACGTGAATCCATGGAAGTTCTGTTTAAGCTCTCACACGATTCCCATGTAATTCCTAAAAAAAAACGATTGCTCAACAGTTTAACTTGAACAATTAAGCACAAAATGTATGATAGCATTGTCAAAAAAAAATATGCTCAGGAGATTTGAGCAATTGAACTTTGAAAATCCGACAATGTATCAATCAGATCAACTAAACTGGTTAGGGTATCAAAGAATTGGATATTTTGTTTATATGAACAAATATAAACAATTTAGCAATGAAAGCACAATATTAAAAATAATGATTTATGCTCAACGATATTGAATATCAAACGGGGGTATTACCATCGAAATATTGTTTCGTTATGAGACATGGTAATAACAAATACAAATGAAGTACTGAACCTGTGTGTGTGAATACGTGACAATATAAAGACAAGATAATACGCAAGTATTGATCTTTAGAAACACACAGTCAGTTAAACATTATATCTCAAAAATGAAAAACATTTAAAATCACACTTCTAAATTCATAAAATCTTTTGAGAATCAGAAGTGGTTTGAACATTTCAGAAACCGTTTTTCATGCTTGAAAGTTGTTCTTCTTTCAAACAATTAGAGATCTAGGATTAGAAGATATTTACCTTTTAAGCTCCCCCTCAAATCATGATATAATGATATAGATCTATTAAGCTCACCCTGGATATTTGCAATGAAATCCAAGTCTGAACGTTGAAGAACAGGTCCTGATCTGTCATGTGATCAGAAGCCAAACTTCGTTGAAGTCCGGGTTCTAAGCTGATTTACTTAGAAGCCATTTTTCTTCTACCCCCCCTTGACAGTAGGTGCCTGCAACACAGAATCAGTTTTCGGTTTTGGTACCCACTGGTATTTGGGTCCTCGAATGTTAGTTGCAGTTCTTGTAGGGGATATAGAATAAGAACCATACCAGAAATGATCACTGGTTTTGTGAATATGATCATGTGTATGACAATAAGAACAGTGGTATTTCTTACCTGATAACCTGAGTAATTGATCTCTCGAGTAGATATGATCAGGTTTACTTTTAGTCGCTTTGTTCTTCTTGGCATTTACCGCATGTACACATGATTCTTTTTCTTTCAGCTCATCTTCAACTGGTTTCTTCTGCCAGACCAGTTCCTCATCTATGTATCTCTTTCTTCTAGAGTGTGTACCTGAACCATCTATATTGCTATCATAGAAAAGGTTAGTTTTACGAATCCGGTCAAAAAATTTAACTGACCTTTGTGTAGAGACAGATTTCTGATTTGAGCTTGATACAGACTTTTCAAGCACTTTAATCGTTGAAGCGAAGTTGTCACTTTCTTGAACAAGCAGGTCAATCTTCTTCGTGAACTCTGACTTCGTTTTCTGCTCTTTTAGTGCCTTCTCAGATAGTTCACACAACTTGGCAGTAAGCCTTTTGATCTCCATCTCAAACAAGCTTCGTTCTTCTTCAAATCCCTTCTCAGCATCATTTCTTTGGCCGGATATTTCTTTGAAGACGCTAACATTCTTTTGTTCAATGGTCTTCTTTTCTGTTGCAAACTTCTCTCGTTCAAGAATGATTACTTTCTGAAAATCAGAAACTTGCTGAGAAAGTTTTATGCACTTCAGCTCAACTTCTTTCTTCTCATCAGCACATTTTCTCGAGAATTCTGAGAACTTCTTTGCGAAAGATTTCTCTTTAGTCTCAAAATCAGATTTGTGTTTAGCAAGCAGTTGCTCCAAATCAGATAAACGCTTTTGAAGATCTGCATTTGCATCTTTCAGTTCAGAAATCTTTTCCTCAGAACTTTTAACAGAAACTGTTTGCTGAGTTTTAGCTTCCAAAATAGAGATCTTTCCTTTTAGCTCAGAGTTCTCAGCTTCCAATTCTCTTCCTGTTAATAAACCCTTTGTCCCTAACACCAACCATTCAGTACAATCCCACCGCTCTTTTCCTGTCATTTTGTTAGAATTTATTTGACCAATAAGTTCATTAAATATGTCACTAATAAATTCACACGAAATACTATGTTTCATATAATTTCGAGCATTATTATTGGCCCTCTCTCTTTGTTCCTTTTCCACAGGAGAAGCTTCTGGCGGAATTTGGGATTGGTTCTCTCCTTCAGTCAATGATAATCTGATATAGGGGCCCACTTCATTTTCATCTACAAAAGACAAAAAATCAGCTTTCCACTCTTCATATTATCTTTTGGACCGCAGCCTTGGTATGTACACCATTTTGATCGTTTGAATAGAATGTATTCGCTCCGGCTTTGAAGAGAGATGAAACTTGAAAGTGCAGGGACCAAAAGTGACAAAATGTGAAACTTGAAAGTTTAGGGTCACAAACGACACGCTGAATCCTTGAAGTACGGGGGCTAAAATAAATACATTGCAAAAAGATCGTGAGACAAAAAAAATTGACCTTTTATACTCTTTTTTTTTTTTTTTTTTTTTTTTTTAATAAAAAAAATACCCGGTCAAACAGGGGTCCGGTCGAAGCAAAGGACCAGAATATGCAAGATACCAGTCGAAGGTAAGACCGGAGTAAGCAGGTATCCGGTCGAATGACAGCACCGGGGATACACTTATCCGGTCGAATGACAAGACAGGGGATACCCGTATCCGGTCGAGTGACAAGACCGGGGATACACGTATCCGGTCTAAGGGGCAAGACGGGAGAAACTCTTATTCGGTCGAAGGGACAAGACCGGAGCACAAGTGTCCGGTCGAATGCTCAGGTCGAAAGACTTTAATTACGATAAACACAGATATAGATAAACACAAATATATCGATTAAGACCGAAGAACACGAAGAATTCGACCGAAGAACCCGAAGAATTTCTGGGATTCGACCGAAATCAAAATCCAGATCCTTCTCCTTCGATCGAAAGAAACAAACAAACTTAACCAAAAATCGATTCAACCGATATCAACAGTAACAAATAATCGACCGAATATAAAATAAACCTAATTATAAACGACCGAACAAGATTTCCAGAAACTTAATCGAACGAACAAAACTTACTGTTTTTCCAAAAAAATCGATCGAATAGATTAAATCTTACTGTTTTTCCCAACAAAATCGATAGAATAAAACCAGAAGCAAACATATATCGATCAAACAGATAACACATAATTTAACCACTAACAATCAATTAATGCATGTAAAGCAATAAACACAAGAAATTGATTTTAGGGTTTTAGACAAACCTTTTTACTGGATCAAACCTTTTTGCCTATCCGCTCTGATACCAATTGTAGATCCCAGTGCAGTGCAATCGCAAGTAATTAAGAACAATGATGAACAGATTATAGGCCACAGCAACTAGTCATATGATTGATATAACTTCAAAGGGTTAAGGTTTACAGAGAGAGTTTCTGATTAGGGTATGTAAACCTAATGACTAGTAAACTGAATAATGAATTTTCTAACCTCTCTAAACTGTTCAACCCTAATTATGAGATAAATAAGCCTTTATATACTTAGGCTTTACAAGCAATTGGGCTTATGGGCTTGGGCCCATCTAATTAAAACAACTATTAGTTAATTACATATTGAACCCTTATAAATACTTTATTCCACTTTGAACGCACAGGACTTTTAGTCCTAACAACTGGAGTGATCAGGCAGAAGAGGCTATTCAAAATCAAGCTCTCATGACAGAGGTATCTGATCTACCAACTGAGGTAAGTTCTAATCTCTGTTCTAAAACTTGCATAAACACTGTTAAAAGGTACAGGGATCACAACCAGAATATGAGTGATGACCTTAAGATGTTAGCAAAAGATATAAAAGACTATGTGAGAATTGTTGAGAGGTTTGAGGAACAAATTAAAGGTTTCCAAGCCAATGAACTTCAACACTCATATGACACAAACTACTGGAAGTGGGAGAAAAAGGATCTAGAACTCCAACTGACAAAGTCTAAAGAGGAGAGTGAAAAGTTGAGAGGGGAGCTAGCCAAGGTTAAGCTAGATGTGGAAAAGTTTTCCAACGCTTCTAAAGCAATGGACTCTTTACTACAAACTCAGTTTCATGACAAACTGAGAAGAGGAATTGGGTACAATACCACACCACCACCATACAACAACAACTACATCCCTTCTACATCAGACTTGCTAGAAACCAAATATAGGAATGACTTGTCTGAGGGAGCCACTGAGATAGATCCCTTAGATGAAGTAGTTGTTGAGGACAAAACTGAGAAAGAAGCTGGTAAGGGTAAGGAGAACGCTGTGAGTGATGAGATTTCTTTAGAGAATCACATTATTACCAATGAGGGTTGTGGAAAGATTTGGGTAAAATCTAAGGACATAGAGAAGACTGAGGGAAAGTCTAGTAAGGTCCATTATAAGCAGACCACAGTTGTGAATCCTGTTCCTTGCAAACAGTGTGCTTGTACTAAATCTGAGCCCCTAAATCATGATAAAAGGAGGGGTAATCAAAGAAATTGGAATAATCAGTGGGCACAAAAACAAGGGGTTGATCTCAGTAAAATCAATAGACCAAAACCTTGTTTTATTTGTGGAAAGATCAATCATATTACTAAATATTGTTATTTCAATCCTATAAACCAAAGGATGAGTTTCAAAGATCTGTGCAAAAACCCTTTGGTTATAGGAAGAATGAAAGGAACCATGTGGCTAAGAAATCTGATAAATCTAAAAGCCACATGAAGAAAAAGATTGTTGAGGAGAGTGTCAAGATGTGGATTCCTAAAAGCACTAAAACTGTCAGTACTGCTACCACAAATAGTACTGCTGACAATGATAGTGCTGCTAGAAGCAATACTACTTCTAAGAAAGTTAGTACTGCTAAACCTATTAGTGCTGCTAACTCTGTTAGTACTTCTAAGGTTAGTACTGCTTCTAATGTTTGTGCTGCTAAGCCAATCATCTTGACAAAGTACTCTAGTAAATAGTGCTCTGAGTTTAAAAATCTCATCAAAAAGGAATGTAAATACTTTGATGAGAAAGGGAGACCCAAGACCACTTTGGCTTGGGTTCCCAATCAATACTAATTGATCTATCTTATGTGTAGGGCAATCAACAGCTCAAGGGTAAGAGCATCTGGCATGTTGATAGTGGTTGCTCTAGGCACATGACAGGGAACATGTCTTGCCTCAAGAATTTCAAGAAAATTGATGGTGGGCATGTTGCCTTTGGTAATACCCCAGATGGAGGTAAGATCAGTGGTAAGGGTGATGTAACTAAAGGTAAAATGACCTTTGAAGATGTATTCTATGTTGAGCAATTAAGGTACAACCTGTTAAGTGTATCACAGGTTTGTGACAAAAAGCATAGTATATTATTTACAAATTCTGAATGCATTATCCTTGCTCCTGGATTCAACGTAGTTGATGAAAAGATGATACTACTAAGAATTCCCAGAAAGGATAATGTCTATTGCTTAGATATGGAAAATGTTTCAACTGATTCATCCCTAAACTGTCTTGTTTCAAAAGCATCTTTGAATGAATCATCACTTTGGCACAGAAGGATTTGTCACATGAACTTTAAAACAATGAATAAACTTGTTAAAAACAACCTTGTAAGAGGTTTACCTTAAAAAGTATTTTCATGTGATGATCATTGTGTAGCCTGTCTCAAAGGCAAACAACACAAAACTTCTCATAAGTCCAAAGAGTTGAACACTATTTCTAATTCTCTTCAGTTTTTGCATATGGATCTGTTTGGTCCTACAAATGTTATGAGTATAGGCAAGAAATCATACTGCTTAGTTATTGTTGATGATTACTCTAGATTTACTTGGGTATATTTTCTAAGGACTAAGGATGAGACAAGTGGACTGATCAAATCCTTTATTCTAAGAATTGAAAACCAAACAAATCAAAAGGTAAAAGTCATTAGGTCAGACAATGGTACTGAATTTAAAAATCATGACCTAAACACCTTTTGTGAGGAAAAAGGAATTGAGAGGCAATACAGTGCTCCTAGGACTCCACAACAAAATGGTGTTGCTGAGAGAAGGAATAGGACACTGATTGAGGCTGCTAGATCTCTGTTAGCTGATTCAAAACTTCCAATTACTTTCTGGGCTGAAGCAGTTAATACTGCTTGTTATGTCCAGAACAGAGTTCTAGTAGTCAAGCCTAAAAACAAGACACCATATGAGATTTTAAATAAAAGAAAACCATTTATTGGATTTTTCAAACCTTTTGGGTGTCCTTGTACCATTCTCAATACCAAAACTCACTTAGGAAAGTTTGATAGCAAGGAAGATGATGGTTTTCTTGTTGGTTACTCATCTCAGAGTAAGGCTTACAGAGTATTTAATTCTTCTTCTAGAATAATTGAGGAAAGTGACAATGTCAAATGCAATGAGAACACACCAAATCCTATTGGTTCAGGTCCTCAGTGGTTGTTTGACATTGATTCACTAACTAACTCTTTGGGTTTCAGTAGTGATGATCATGCAGGTTCAGGAAGTGGAGGATCAGGGGATGTACAAGTACAAGACATTATTCCTCAGTCTGTGATCTTTCCCATACCTACAATGGAACCTGTTGATTTATGTGAAAAAGAGACTATGACTGAACCAATTCAGAGTGAAGAAGAAAGAAGAGATGAGGAGAATCAAGTGCAGGAAGAGCCAGAAGCAGCTGAGGAGATCACCTCAGCTGACTTAAATGAGTCCAATTTAGAAGTGGGAATCAATGAAGAACCTAGTCATCAGACTAGAACTCAAAAGAACCATCCTCCAGAGCTGGTCATAGGAGACAGCTCTTCTCCTAATGATAACAAGGAATCAAAGCAGACTTCAAGAGCTGCAGGATCAGCAACACACAATACTCTCTTGCTTTCTATCTCAGATTGAGCCTAAGAAGGTTTTTGATGCAATGAAAGACTCCAGTTGGATAGAAGCTATGCAAGAAGAGTTACTGCAGTTCAAATTGCAAGAAGTTTGGGACTTGGTAGACCTTCCAAAAGGTCATAGAGCTATTGGCACCAAATGGATTTTCAGGAATAAAAAGGATGAGAGAGGAATTGTGATCAGGAACAAAGCAAGGCTTGTGGCACAAGGGTACACTCAGGAAGAAGGCATAGATTATGAAGAAGTGTTTGCCCCAGTTGCAAGGGTAGAGGCAATTAGGCTATTTCTAGCCTATGCCTCATACATGAAGTTCAAGGTATATCAAATGGATGTGAAGAGTGTCTTTCTATATGGTACAATTGATGAAGAAGTATATGTCTGTCAGCCCCTAGATTTGAAAATCCATCATATCCTGACAGAGTATACAAACTGAAGAAAGCACTTTATGGTCTACATCAAGCCCCAAGAGCATGGTATGATACACTGTCTACCTATCTCTTAGAAAATGTGTTTGAAAGGGGAATAATTGACAAGACCCTCTTCATTAAAAGGAGTAAGAAGGACATCCTACTTGTTCAGATCTATGTGAATGACATCATCTTTGGATCCACACAAGATCAGATGTGTAGAGACTTTGAAAAGTTGATGCACAAGAGCTTTAAAATGAGTTCAATGGGTGAACTTACCTTCTTCCTTGGGCTTCAAGTGAAACAGCAGAAAGATGGGATCTTTATGAGTCAATCAAAGTATGTGAAAGACATCCTGGATAAGTATGGTTTAACAGACTCAAAGCCAGCAAGTACACCTATGGAGACTCATAACAGATCACTGCTGATCTTGAGGGGGAGGATGTTGATGTCCATCTATATAGATCAATGATTGGATCTCTCATGTATCTCACAGCCTCAAGACCAGACATCATGTTTCCAGTGTGTCTGTGTGCCAGATTCCAAGTCAAGCCAAAGCAATCACATCTTCAAGCTGTTAAGAGGATTTTCAAATACTTAAGAGGGCAACCTAGATTAGGTCTTTGGTATCCTTATGAATCCAACTTTGACTTGATTGCATATTCAGACAGTGACTTTGGTGGTGCTAATATGGATAGAATGTCTACTTCAGGTGGATGTCAACTTTTGGGTGCAAAACTAGTATCTTGGCAGTGTAAGAAGCAAACCACAGTGTCCTTATCTACAACAGAAGTTGAGTACATTGCTGCTGCAAGTTGCTGCTCTCAGGTTCTATGGATTCAGAATCAGATGCTGGACTATGGGGTAACCTTTCTTCACACTCCAATCTTCATTGACAATAACAGTGCTATAAGCATTGTTAACAATCCAGTGAAGCAATAAAAAACAAAGCACATTGAGATCAGGTATCACTTTATTAGAGATTGTAATGAAAAGAAGCTTATTCAAGTTGCTAAAGTTCATACTGACAACCAGTTTGCTGATCTATTCACTAAAGCTTTTGATGTGGGTAGATTCACCTTCTTGGTCACAAGTGTGGGCATGATCTACTCTGAATGAGCTCATGTTTAAAAAGTTATTGTATACCTGTTATTTGGTTGTTACTAATCATCTTTCTCAGGAAGTAAATTGCCTTGTTCAGACCAAATCAAGCTTCAATAGTGTAAATGTAGTTAATGCTGCCAGAGTTAGTTAATACTGCTAGTGGTTAATACTGCTCTCAGTTACTACTGCTAGTTAGTTAATACTACTAGTGGTTAATACTCCTCTCAGTTAATACTGCTAGTTCGTTAATACTGCTAGTGGTTAATACTGCTCTAAGTTAATATTGCTAGTTCGTTAATACTGCTAGTGGTTAATACTGCTCTGAGTTAATACTCCTAGTTAGTTAATACTGCTCTGAGTTAATACTGCTTATGTCCCGAATTGTATAAATACCCTTTTTGCCCGCCTAAAAGTTCATAACGACTCTTTGATTACTATTCATCTGCTCTCTAACCCTTTTCTCTCAAGCACCAAGTGTTTCAGTCCAGAATACTCAAGCTCGATGGCAACTATGGCGTTCATTGATGAACATAATGAGATTGCAATGCTACAAAAGCCGAAGCAGGCTGATGGATTTCACCAGATAGTCGATTTTCTCAAGACAAGCCATATTGCGTATGCTCTTACAGTGTCTCCAACAATCTACATAGAGCATCAGAGACAATTCTGGGCAAATGCCACCATTGTTACTGAAAATGGTGTGCAAGTTATCACGACAAGGGTGTGTGACAAACCCTTGTCAGTTTCTGAAGAGGTTATTCGCATCTGTCTACGACTAGACGATGCTGCAGGTATTACCTCTATTCCTAATGAGGACTTGTTCTCCAATCTGTCAAGAATGGGGTATTGAGGCCAATTGGGTGTTTTCAAATTCTCAAAAGCTAAATTTTATACCCAATGGCGTTTTCTTGTTCATACCCTTATGCATTGTATTTCCAAAAAGACTACTGGCTGGAGTGAGTTCAGTAGTACCATTGCTTATGCTTTGGTTTGCTTGGCCACTGCCAGAAACTACAATTTTTCAAAAATGATTTTCAATGACCTTGTGTCAAACTTGGGAAATAAAAAGAGTTTCTATATGTACCCAAGATTTGTCCAGGCAGTTATAACCAATGAATTGACGGATATGCCTCAATTTGATGAGGTATATGTACCTAAAATCCCCAAAGGCAAGGTCTTTTCAAATATGAAGAGATCTCCATTGGACTCGGAAGGAGTTGACACCCCATTGTTCTCTACAATGATGGTGGTGTCCCACAATCCAGAAGGTATGGCTTCAGGGTCAAGGCCCTCATTAGACCATCCCACTGAAAGCCAATCCCAACCTTCAATCACCATATCAATCCCACAGTCCCTTATTCAAAAACCAACTTCTCCAATCACCAATACCTACATCAGGAAAAAGGTAAAGAAGGCTCATTCCCTTCTTGTACCTTCACCCACAGAGCCTTTAAGCCCTCTAATAGAGAATTTTCCATTAGAGAATATCTATAGGGAAACCACAGGGGTGTCTCCCAACCCCAAGGAGGTGCTCACTGAGGAGATGAATGAGCATATGGGTGCAAAGGCTGCCACTACTTCTGCTAGCACAGAGGAGGCCAGTGGTAACATCAATAAGACCTTCCCCATGGCAACTTTGGGTGAGCAATCATCCAAAGGTCCCAGGTGCCAATAAACCAAGGGGGTGGAGGGTACTTCTGCTAGGCAGGAGACTTCCAGTACTAAAAGATCCCATGATCCTTCAAAAGGGGGTAACACTCCTAGAGAAGGTGAGGACAGATATGACTACAATGAATTGATGGAAACAATGGGCAATATCAATCTGGATGTCATCAAATAAGGCAAAGACATAGAAGAAATGAAAATGGTAATTCTGTCTCAACAAGTAAAGATTACCAAATTGAAGAAAATGGTGACAAGATTGGTGCAAAAGAAGAGGAGAAGGCAGTTTCTTTTGAAGAAGAGGAAAAATGCTAATGATGCTTTCAACAAGGGGGAGAATTCAGAGGCTGAAGCAGAAAAGGAAAGTACATATGAGATGAGATTTGAGGTTAAGGGGGAGAAAGCTGCAGAAACAGAAGGACAAGAAGTAGAAACAGACAAGGTTCAAGCAGCAGTAGTAACAGAACAGGTAGCAGCAGTAATAGGGCTATCTGTTGAAGAATTGGAAATAGCAGAAACTTTGGTAAAAGCAAAGAATGACACTCCTAAGGCTACTCAAAAGGCCAAGGGAGTGGTCATCAATGAAGGAGGCCTTGAAAAGAAGAGAAAAGAAAGAAGTGAGGCAGGTTTGAAGGATGCAAAGGGTAAAGCTAAGATGGTTGAATCTGAACAACCTTCAAAGAAGAAGAACCAGGTGGAGTTAGATGAAGAAGTAGCAAAACAACTCCAAGCTGAGATGGAAAAGGAGGAACAACTCCAATCAGAGAAGGACAGAGAGCTTGCACTGGAGATGGCCAGAAAGCTCAATGAATAGTATCAAAAGAGCATAAAAACTGCAGCTGAAGTCAAGAAAATACCAGTCAAAATAATGCCAGTCAAAAAGCAGAAAAGACAACCTTCTAAGACCTTTTTGGCCAATCAGGAAAGAAGAAAAATGATAAATTTCCTGAAAGGTTCAATTGGTGTCAAAGGAGAGATGTTTACTACTATGACATACAGCCAAGTTGAGGAGCTCTATAAAAAGAAAATGGCTAAGCTTCAAGGGGACTCCTCACAAAGGGAAGAGGCTGAAAGAAGGATGAAGGAGAGACATGATCTAAACATTCAACAACCATTCCCTGAGGAAGTCACTCCTACCAAAGAAAAGGCTGAAGACACTAAAGAAGAGAATGTTGGTATGGAAATAAAATCTGCAAAGAGAGTAAAGACCATAGCTTCCAAGAAACAGTCTAAGAAGCCAAGGATTGAAGAAGCTGAAATAGAGACAGAACCTTCAGTTACACCTTCAGCAGAATCTGTGCAGAACCTAGAGCAGTCTAATAAGCAATCTGATGAGCAAGTGGGTCTTTATCTGACTGTAATAGAACCACTTCAGGCTGTTCCCATTTCTGTGAAAGCACCAGAAGTCATCTTTTGGGACATTCTGAGAGACAACAGAAAGGATTACTTTAGGCTTAAAAGAGTTGGTTATGTATTTGAAGTATATTCAATTTGTGGGAAAGTAATCAGAAGTTGCTCCAGAGCTGATCTTGAAGAGATGCATAAAGTGGGAATAAAGCTTTATGAACATGTTTTGAAAGGAACTGAAGAAAGTCTACTCAAGATTGCAATGGAATATCTTTGTATGATGTTTGAACCAGAAAAAGTGGTTTACAGAATCAAGGATCTACATCATGAGTATGGGTTTAAGAAGATTGATAAGTGGATACTCTTTGAAAACCGTGGTGTATACATGATCACAATTGATAACTGTTATCATGAGTACTACCTAGTGGACAAAGTGTATGATCATAGCAAGGAGAAGCTGAATGGGATGCTGAAAGCTAAGCTAGTATGTGCAAAGGAGTCAGAAATGGCCAGAATTGTGGTAAGAAGAACAATTAATCAAAGTCTGGGTCTGGATCCGAATTTGGGCAACTAAGCTGTAGTGTTGAAAGCATCTTGAAGACCATTAATGAAAACTTTACTTCTCTTCTCAAAAGTCAAGTTAGGGGGAGATTGTTGGGAATTCAGAATTTGCACAAGTATGGTTAATGCTGCTAGCACAACATGGTTAGTACTTCTGAGACAGATTAATACTACCAAACAAGATTAATACTGCTTGATGAAGTTACTACTGCTGAGCATAGTTAGTACTGCTAGTAGTTAGTACTGCTAAGGGTTACTACTGACAACTTCATTAATACTGCTGAACATGGTTAATGCTTCTGAACATGGTTAGTACTGCTTATGAGATGAAGACTTCGTATGGCAATGAAGACAGCTGTATTAATTGATGATATTCATGGAAAGCTTGGAGATAACTATGGAATTATCTTTTATATTTTGTAATTATCTTTTATCTTTAGTATATGTATAGACTTAGTCAGAATAGTTTAGAATTAATTTTGATTTTGAGTTTTTGTTTTCATAGAGAGAATTAACCTCAAGGTTTATAATCCTAATTCTAGAGAAGTAGAATTCGTATTGGTGAGCGTGTTCATCAATATTGAGGTTGTGTGTGAAATCTTGTAGCTTTAAATCATTCAATAAAGTTTACAATTTGTGATTAGTGATTCACTGTTTCATTGATATTCTGAATATTAAAGTGTTATTCCGCAAACTCCTTTAATATTGTTTCTGAGTGTTTATTCTTGTTAAGAATCAGATTCTGACATTATGGTCATTACGAGTTCTTAGTTATGCCTTTTGGGCTAACTAACGCACCGGCGGTATTTATGGATTTGATGAACCGAGTTTGCCGACCCTTTTTAGATAAGTCGGTCATAGTGTTCATCGATGATATCTTGGTGTACTCGAAGGATGATGATGAGCACGAGCGACACCTCAGAGAAGTGTTAAAAGTGTTGAGGGTTGAGAAGCTCTATGCCAAATTTTCCAAGTGTGAGTTTTGGCTAAGAGAAGTTCAGTTTTTGGGCCACGTGGTGACAAGTGAAGGAGTAAAGGTGGACCCGTCAAAGATTGAAGCCATGATGAATTGGGAACCACCAAAGAGTCGCACGGAAATTCGGAGCTTCTTGGGTCTAGCCGGTTACTATAGAAGGTTCATCCAAGATTTTTCCAAGATCGCCTCACCACTAACGTCTCTGACAAGGAAGAATGTGAACTTCCTTTGGACCGAGAGTCAAGAGGAGGCCTTTCGGACTCTACAAAGGAAGTTGTGTGAAGCACCAATTTTGTCCCTACCCGAGGGAACGGAAGATTTTGTGGTTTACAGCGACGCATCTAAGATGGGTTTGGGATGTGTCTTGATGCAAAGAGGCAAGGTTATAGCTTATGCGTCAAGGAAATTGATGGAACATGAGAAGAACTACCCAACTCACGACCTGGAGTTGGTGGCGGTAGTATTTGCTTTAAAACTGTGGCGACACTACCTTTACGGCACCAAATGCACCCTCTTCACCGACCATAAGAGTCTGAAGTATGTCTTCGATCAGAAGGAATTGAATATGTGGCAGCGGAGATGGCTCGAGCTACTCAAACATTATGATTGTGAGCTTCAATATCATCCCGAAAAGGCTAATGTGGTCGCGGACGCATTGTGCCGAAAGGAGTATGGGGGTGGAGTTCAAGCTACCTTTGAAAGAGTGGAAGTTGTTTCAAGCTTAATTTATAAAATCAAAGTGTCACAGTCGGAAGCGCTTCTTGAAGCAAACCTCAAAAGTGAAATTATGGTGAAGCAACATCTCCAATTGACCGAAGATGGAAGGGGTTTGAAGTTATACCAAGGTCGAATTTGGGTGCCACAAGTCCAAGTACTCAATTCATCCGGGTAGCACTAAGATGTATCGGGATTTAAAGCTCAACTATTGGTGGCCGGTGATGAAACTAGATGTGGCTAATTATGTGGAACAATGCATAACTTGCCTACAAATGAAGGCGGAGCACCAACAACCTTACGGTAGTCTGCAATCCTTGGAGATACCGGAATGGAAGTGGGAGCACATCACCATGGATTTTGTAACCAAGTTACCGAAGACTCTGCGAAACCACGATACCATTGGGGTGATAGTGGACCGTTTGACCAAGATCGCACACTTCTTGGCCATGAGGGAGACCCTACCGATGGACAAGTTGGCCAAGCTATATATTGATTAGGTGGTCTCAAGGCATGGAGTTCCACTCTCCATTATGTCCGACCGGGATAGCCGTTTCACTTCCCACTTTTGGGACAGTCTACAAAAGGAACTGGGTACGAGGATCAAATTGAGCACCGCCTACCACCCGTAGACCGACGGTCAAAGCGAGAGGACTATCCAAACTCTTGAAGACATGTTGAGATCCTGTGTCATCGACTTCGGTGGAAGTTGGGACTCACATCTTTCGTTAGTGGAATTCGCCTACATCAACAGTTATCATTCGAGCATTGGTATGGCACCGTTTGAGGCGTTATACAAAAGAAAGTGTAGAACGCCCATCTGTTGGCTAGAAGCGGGTGAGAAGCAGTTTGTCGGGCCGGAGATTGTGCAAGAAACGACTGACAAGGTTAAGAGCATCCGAGAACGTTTGAAAGCGGCTCAAGACCGACAAAAGAGCTACGCGGACAAGAAGAGGAGACCGGTCGATTTCCATGTGAGTGAAAGGTTAATGTTGAAGGTTTCACCGTGGAAGGGGTTAATCAGGTTTGGAAAAAGTGGAAAGCTTAGTCCCCGTTTCTTAGGACCTTTCACCATCTTGGAGCGTATTGGGATTCAAGCCTACAAACTGGATCTTTCGCCCGAGATGGACGAGATTCATCCCACATTTCAAGTGTGTTACCTGAGAAGGTGTCAAGCCGAAGAAGAGAGCGTTATTCCCTTGTCAGAAATTCGGGTGGAAAACAATCGGTGCGTAGAAGAACCCGAGACTATTTTGGAAAGAAAGACAAGGAAATTACGACACAAAGAAGTGACTATGGTGAAGGTTCAATGGAAACACCACCGAGGAGCTAACGTGACTTGGGAGTCGGAAGAGGACATGAGGAGGCGCTATCCACACTTATTTGTCTAGTTGAGATTTTGAGGACGAAATCTATTCTAAGAGGTGGAGGATTGTAACACCCCGAATTTTAGATTATTGGATAGTTCATAATTGCAATTTATCTTTATTTCACTCATTTGAAGTCACCAAGGATCCGTCGTGAATTCAGAATCGGAGAATGTCGAGTTTCAAGGTGAAAAGCACACTCGGCGAGAGTGACTAGCGAGAGTACCATGGTCATTCTCGCGGTGGGATAATCACGCTTGTTGGGGAAATAACTCACGGTACAAAATAGGCGAGAGTGCCTGGCGAGAATGCCAGTGGCACTCTCGCGGAGTCACAATCGCGGAGGACCGAATGAGCTCGTGGGCCGAAGGCCGCGGTACAAACTCGGCGAGAGTGGCCGGCGAGAGTGCCCTATTACTCTCGCGATGTCACGATCGCCGACGGGCTTTAAGGCATTAAATTCCTGATTTTATGAGGGGGCTCATTTATTTCATTTGGGGGTTTTGGAAGGCAGCCGATTTTCTCTCTTCTAGGTAAGGTTTCTTCACTTCAAACTCCTTCTCTTGGACATTTAATCCTCTCTATAATCTTGTTTAAGGGTATTAAATGCTAACTAGGGTTCCTCTCATTTGGCAAGCTAGCTCCATCTTCTTGAGGATCAAGGTTCTCATCACCTACATTCTCAACGCCAACCTTCTAGGGTTTTGTTCATTGAATCTCTAGGTAAGTTTTCTTAACTTATAAACATCCATACTTGCACCATTACTTGCTTATGTGAAATTTATGAAACATGTGTTATCAACCTAAAAACGAGGGTTTTTCTTATCTTTAGTAAATGAGACCTTTGGGGTGGGTGGAAGTTCTTAAACACCTTGTAAAGTTCTTCTATGTATGTTTTATAGTAGGAGGCAATTTATGGTGAAGGACCACTCCTCTACATGTTAAAAACCAAATATAAGTATTCTTATCAGCAGTTGGGGCCATTTCGTTGTTTGGGGCTAATATGTGGTCAAATGAGCATTAGATTTAGATGAGGAATGTGTAATGAGCGTGATATTATTGTTTGCCAGAAATATGCTTGCATGAAAGTTGGTAACCATACTTGCTCATGATCCATATGGGGAGTTTTATATCTATTTCCTTGTGCACGAGGAATTAGATGGTTCTTGAATAAAATGCAATTGTTGACCGTTGGGTCTTAGGCGAGTAGGCAATAGGTGACGTGAGTCTCCGAGTTGTAACTCGTCTACTTTGGATAGGCATCCATGTCCATAAGTCCTTGGAGCGTAACTCGACGGAGTAAGCGTTAGAGGCATAAACGATCCGAGGATTGTGATATCCGGCGTGGCATGGGAACTAGGATCGGGATGTGTGGTGAAATCCAATTTAACATCGCGGGTGACACCACTCATGTGTTCTAGTCACCCAAGATGGACCGGGTCACCCCCGTTTTCAGAAATTATCCTTGTTAAATTTGTACAGGAAAGTAATAATGTCCTGTTTGGGAGGTATTGGCATTGATTTCAATGCATGGGTCTTCCGGTAACATTTAATTATTGTCCATGCTTGCATTGTAAATTATCTTGGTATGTTATCCTCTAGACTTCGTCCTAACACTTGTGTTCATGTTTGATGGTTCACAGGTTCCACTAGTGGTGCGAGTAGGGCACCTTGATTCGCCGGGAACACACCTAGGATCCTCCTTGGACCGGGCATTTTTGGGAAACCGAGAGAGAGCGTTTTGAAGTCATAGTGACACCCAAATTTAATATGGTTGCCATTTATTCTAGATTAAATAGGTTGTCTTGTATATGTCTTATTTAGTCCGCTACTTTATTTGATGAACTACCTCAACTTTATTGGGTTTTTAGTCATCATGTTGCAGGTTATTAAATCACCGTATTTTAGCCGTTATATTGTTGAAATTTTAAGTTTTATTTTACTCTAATTTTTAGGGTGTTACATTTTATTAGAAGGAAATAATTCTTTTAATTTATTTTCCAAAAGGCTTATAGCTTTACATAAAGAAAAATATAGATTTCTTCATATTGGAATGGTCCAAGTAGCAGTAAAACCAGCTACAAGATTGGGACTTAATACGTCTGTAGTTATTGCTGTTAGAGATAAAAGACATTTAAGATTTCATGATTCTTTATTCGGAGTTGTGCAATCTAGTATTTGTGATGGACCGATTTATTTTTCATGCTTTCCAAATTTTACTTTATCTCTAACAGATCCATATATAAACAATGCTTTATGTTTGGATATAAAATCTCAAGGGTTTAAAATGCAATCAGGAGTTCAAAACGCTATCTTTATTTATAGGATATATTATAAGGTTATGAATTCGGTTGTTCCTGATATGAGAAAGATTCATTTTGATAAAACTAGAACAACTACTATGTTTATAACTGATGTTGCTAAAAGTAACGTTCTTATTCCCAAAACAATCAGTTGGGATGAGGTAAAACTTCCTGAGGAATGGGTAATAGATGAAGCTATAGAACCCATTAAATAGGAAAGTAGTGTTTTAAAAGCAATTGTTGAATTACCTGATTGGAAAAGTAAAATTAAAGTTTGATAATTTTACATATTCTAAATCTTCTTATAGAGAAGAATTTATGTCTAGTAGAAGTTGTACTTCATCCATCCCTTCATTTTATAAAGATGAAGCTAGAAATTCTATTTCTCCAATTCCTTCATTCAGAAAGGAAGATGTTATTTTAAAAAATACTTCAGACGGAGTAACTCAACCTCAATATAAGGTTGAAATACCTGCATCATCTTCAGGAAAGATGTCTCCTACCCCATCAGATATGGGAATAGGAAGTAGTTATGGAATTTTAATTATAACTCTTGAAGAAAAAGATGAAGAATTTCCTATAGAGGGAAATTTGAAAGAATTATTTTATTCTCCCGAAAATAAAACAAAAAGAAGATGGTATTTTATGAAAAGTAAAAAAACCGAGAAAAAAATGGTTTGATCTTTATAAAAGATTTTTAATAGAAATGGAAGAAGATGTTGAATTTTTTGAAGCTCTAAAGGTTTTATATAAAATATTTTCTACAAAAACTTTTCCTGATTTTGAAAATTTTATTGAAGTTCTTAAAATAGAGTCTAATTATCAAGATTTTATCTCAAAATAAGGAAGAATTATAAAAAGTGTTCATGCTCCATAAATTAGTTTATCTATTGAGATAGATAAAGAAAAAACTTACAGCGACTCCTTATAAAAAGAGTGAAGACTTAAAATCGATTGTTGAACAAAATAATTTTACAAACCTTTCTTTACAATCGATTGGAAAACAATTAACTAGAATTGAAACTAATATAAATGAAGAAAAATATTTTAATTATGAAAATATGGTTTCTAAGTCTAACAAGGCAAATTCTACAACCTCGGTTATAAATACCGATAAGGTTTTATTTAAACCTTTATCATCAGAAAAGATAAAACTTAAAGTAAGTAAATGTACTAATAGCTAGCCCCGAGTTTATAGAAGAAATTATGTCTAGGTTAAAACATTTAGGATGAAAAGAAAATGAAATGGCTCCATTAACAGCACCTTCGGATGGCTATACATCATCAGAAGAAGATGTTAATGCCGATGAAATATCTGAAATATCTGATTTAGAGCAAATGTTTTTGAATGAACAAAAACAACCTTATCAGGTAAATGAAATTAAATACAATTCTAATACTCATAAAAAACCTTATTATCATAGGCCAACTCCAGTTGATACTCTTTAGGAAGAGGCTAATGACTTTAGAGCAGCATCTTTTGATGGTAGCTCTATTATGGAATGGAATATAGATGGATATTCCGAATATCAAGTTTTATTAAAACTTTATTATATGACTATGTATGCAACAACATGTCGCATCAAAGGTAATAATGATGCAGAAATAGTTAAAACCATTATTCAAAGTTTTACTGGCTAACTAAAAGGTTGGTGGGATTTTCATTTAGCAGATGAAGCAAAACAACATATTATTAAAGCTGTAAAAATAGAAAATAATGTAGAACAATCAGATAGTGTTAGTACACTAATTTATACTTTGTTAAAACATTTTGTGAGAAAAACTTCGTTGCAAATTGATAAAACGCAAGTGCAACTCATGAATCTTAGATGTCATAACTTATCACAGCTTAAATGGTATAAAGATGTTTTCTTGGTTAAAGTCATGTCTAGAGAAGATAGTAAGGCCGATTTTTGGAAATAATTTTTTTTATCAGGCCTTCCTACTTTATTTGCAGAAAGGGTCAAAAATCGTATTAGACAACAACATAATGGGGTTATACCCTACCATCTTTATACTTATGGTCATTTATCTTCTTTCGTAAGAGAATTTTTATCCTTTTTATTTTTTGGTTTTTCTTCTCCTGTTATAATATAACAGATTTTAATTCAAGAGCATAAACTCTTGTTTTTACTTCTTTTATATCACTCTTCGTGGCTGATTTTAGGAGAACCAAATCTTTTTTAAGAGTATTTACCTCATACCTTAAATCTTCTATACTGGCTTCATGTTGTATTGAAGGTGACTGATTAGTAGTAGAAGCCTCATTTTTAACTCTATCTATAAAAGTTTTAAGATTATAAACCTCTGGTTCTTTTTTCTATGAAATATTACTCTTATTAGAGTGAGACTCAAGATATCTTTTAAGCATTTCTTTCTTGGTCTCCGAATCTGTTATTTTATCAATTAAATCTAAAAAAAGATTTTCGTCTTTAGATAAACCATAAAGACCATTAGCCTTGCATAAAGCGTTATAATAATCACAATTTCCATCACAATTATCATTAGAAGATTTACTTGATTCAGTATCATCTTCTGATATATCTTCAGTAATAGCCGAAATTTTTAAAATTTTATGTTCAGAATCTATAATAAGATCTTTAAGAGTAGGGACTAAATTTTATGTTAAATCTTCTTCAATATCAAGATTTAAAACCTTTTTCTTACACTTATTAGCATAATGACCCGCAGTTTTACATTTAAAACAAATAGGTACTTTTTTCTCCTTTTTAGGAGACGGTTTCTTTGATTTTTTATAAATATTTTTAGTTTTATCTTCGTTCTCAAAATTCTTTTTCTTTTTAACATATTTACAAGATTTTTTAAAACTTTTTTGAGAAATTTTCTTAGAAGGACCGGGGGTATATAACCCAAATTGTTCACAAAAATTTCCAAGCGTTTGCTTACCAAACAACTTTTCATTTTGCAACTGTTTTTGTAATTTAATTTTGTTACATAAACAAAGTCCTTCTGTAATGATTTTAGAAGATAAATCACCATAAGTATAAAGATGGTAGGGTATAACCCCATTATGTTGTTGTCTAATACAATTTTTGACCCTTTCTGCAAATAAAGTAGGAAGGCCTGATAAAAAATTTTCTTTCCAAAAATCGGCCTTACTATCTTCTCTAGACATGACTTCCAAAAATCGGCCATATGGGGAAATTCCTTCTACCGTCGTTCTCTGACCGATACAAGGATATATCGGTCGACGACCTAACCGCCCATGTTTCAGGGCTCTCTTTCATGGTAAGTTACTTTGTAGTCGTAAGATTTTTAAATTGCTTTTTATCTTACGATCTAATCGTTGGTCATACGATTGTACAGGCTCTCGAAGCGGGGCTAGTCCTCAACACCCGTATGGATCAAGTGAGGAGGCTAGTTTCGATTGCCTTGGCGAAAGAACAGGCGGCGCTGGTTAGGGCCCTGGAGGCAGAGGCTAAGGCTAAGGAGGCGAAGGCCAAGAAGGAAGAGTACTCCGTCCGTCTCGACGATGCCCTTAACCAATTTGAGGTTGTCGGTCATGAGAAGAAGGAGCTCTGGGGGCAGCTAAGGGAGGCCCTGGGTCGAGCGTCTGTGGCGGTGGCGGAGCTGAAGACAACTAAGGAAGTGTCACGGATTTTCGTGTTTACACCTTTTTAAAATGCAAGAAAATAGATCTCGACGCAAGTATACATCTTAATCTACTGCCGTCTGTAACAAGTAATAATGGTACAAAGTACCGAATATCGATCCCACAGGGAAGCGTGGAAAAGTTCTTCTTGAAAATCGGGTCTGTAAAAGGGAGTCTCAGATGGCGAATTTGAAAAAAATATTTTTGATTGGGGGTTTTGATTAACACTACTGAACAATTAATTAAAATGAAGGACACGGTACAATGCTCTGTTGGGATAAGATTAATAATTAGTCAGAAAGATGAGATCGCATTCCTTCGTTATCTTAAAGTCGATATTTTATATAACTTAGAATAAGCCGACATACAATAAACCAGTTGTCAATTGATTAATTGCAGTTCACCATAAAATATAACTTTAATTTAAATAACGTCGGACAATCATGCGATACGATACACCGTTTTAACTTTTTATCAGTCCCGGTCCCGACGTAACTTTGTACTGATTCTAAATATAATAGAAAAGTAAAATGTAATGTTAACTAAAAGAGGTGGTTGGCGTTTCAAACAATCAACGATTAAAAATCGTAGGAGTGTTGTGCCCTTCACCTTTCTAAAAGAAATGATTGGCGTTTTCAAACAATCAACGATAAAAATCATAGGAGTGTTGTGCCCTTAACCTCTCTTTGGACAATTAAATAAAGTTGCGTGAAATAAAAGACTGAAAGTAAATTATGTAAAGTAAATTGCAGAATTTAACTGACAGAAAGTTAAAGACGGAAAATTAAAGTACATAAATTAAATTGCGGAAATTAAAGTACGTTAAAATAAATGACGGTAAAGTGAAATGAGATTTATAAAACTAGACGTAATGAGAAATGATGACGGAAAATCTTGTTTCAAATATGGAATTCAAACTTGATTTAACTGAAGGTTTCATGGAGCTTGAATGATGTAACGACGTAAAAGAAAACTAACCAACGTACAATTGATTTTTATAAAATTGGAAACATAAAACGGATTTAATAAGCTACGACAAACCGTGAACCAACAAAAGTTGGGAATCCGAAATTATTTTCCGGACTTTCGGTTTGTAATAGAACTAAAGCCGCAATGAGACCAAAATAAAAACCAAGAGTCTACTCAAACGTAGCGATTATAAGAAAGATGCAAAGGTTGCGGAGAAATAACGAGAGAAGAATACTTGTGACGATAACGTGACTAGCATTAATATTAATCAAAAGAAGACATTTGAATTATGAGCTAGAGCATTCAAGATTGAACCATTGGCTCTTGGCTCACAACTTCAAACCTCCATTACAAGGAAATTCTTCATCTATCCTAACTTTCTAAGACCAACATATAGTACGGAATGAGATGCCATTTACAAGTAACGAAGCACCCCTAAATAGTAATAAACCAAACTTGAGGCCAAAGTATTAATCATGGGGGCCCAAAAATATGAGGAAGGAGGTAGCCCAAAAAAAGTGGTCATCCAAATAAAATTACAATTTTTCGGCCCAAGTAAGTTGTAAGACTACCCACATCCACAATCCAATCCAATCCAATCTTTATTAAAAAATTAATTTCTTTCTCTTCCACCTACCCAATCTGTAATTCAATCTAATCTCATATTTTTTAACCTTTATCCACAATCCAATCCAATCTCAAATATTCTTTAAAAAATATTAATTTTTAATATTTTATCATATCTATCATTTTTTTTGCATATATAAAATATATTTTTTAAAGTATTTGATACTTTAAATCATAATCTTAATTAAAATAAACTTATAATTGAAAATAATTAAAACAAGTTACAAAAGGAAATACAGAATTACATATTTAAAATACATAAATGACATAATTAATTATTAGTGTGGAATGTTTGCCATATATGCTCAATCAAATCATTTTTTAGAGCATTATGTGCTTCTCTATTACGAAGTTGTTTTCTATTAGCCATATAACTGGCTAGGTTTGCAATTCGGTCAGTAGAAAATCCAAACGGTTGACCATCATCTTCTGTATAGCTTTCGGGTTGTCGATTTGTGGGCATATCATTAAGAAATTCAGCTGGATCATAATAATGGAGGTATGTCTCTCGCTCGTCTTCAACTATCATATTATGCAGAATGATACAAGCAATCATAATCCGTCCCATATTTTCTTTGTCCTAAACAAGACATAGGTGTCGAATAAATGCAAAACGTGCTTGTAGAACTCCAAATGCTCGTTCAACTTCTTTTCTGGCAGACTCTTGACATTGAGCGAACAACTTGTGTTTCTCGATAGTGGGAAACGTAATTGACTTGACAAATGTAGACCATGAAAAATATATGCCATCTGTGAGATAATATGCCCTGTCGTTTTCGCGACCATTCACGATGTAACTAACTTTTGGTGCTCGACCTGTCAATACATCATCAAAAACAGAAGATCGATGAATTACATTAATATCATTTAATGAACCTGGTGTTCCAAAGAAAGCGTGCCATATCCATAAATCATATGATGCAACGACTTCTAAAATGATTGTTGGCTTTCCACTTCTTCCAGCATATTGTCCAGCCCATGCGCTCGGACAATTTTTCCATTCCCAATGCATGTAGTCAATACTACCTATCATACCTGGGAATCCACGTTAATCTCCGGCATGGAGTAGCCTTGCCAAATCATCGTTGTTAGGCTTTCGGAGGTACTCATCACCGAAACATGAGATGACACCATCTACAAAGTGCATGAGAGCATCCCTTGTTGTGGTTACACTCATTCTCAAATATTCTTCAACTGCGTCGACAGATGTGCCATACGCCAACACCCTCATGGCTCCAGTACACTTTTGCAATGGTGAAAGACTTTGTCTACCTGTGGCATCAGGTCTTCGTTGAAAATATTCATCATTAGCAGTCACAGCATCAACTATACGACAGAATAAAGGTTTTCTCATTCGAAATCTTCTCCAGAAGATAGTGTCATCATACGTTGGATTGTCCACAAAGTAGTCTTGCATCAAATGCGATTCACCCATCTCGCGTTGCCTGTCACGATACCTTCTTCTTGCTTATGGAGGTTGATCTCCTATGCACAGATTGGAGGAGTTGATGAGGATATCAAGCATGTAATCAATTTGACGGTTTTGTTCAAGAACTCGTGATTGCCATGCGTCAAATTCATCAACTGATTCAGGTGATGAGTTTTCACTGAAAGAGATTTTAGTGAAATATGAAATTTTTTGTAAGGTGTTTGAGGAGAGATTATATGAATAAATCTGATGAAAGACAACCAAATATATAGCAAATGTTTGAATTATTAGTATGGGACAATGGCATGTGATCTTTAGAGAAAAAGACAACACATAATCAGTGGGGGACAATGACATGTGATCTTTAGTGAAAAGACAACACATAATCAGTGGGGGACAATGGCATGTGATCTTTTGTGAAAATGACAACACATAATCAGTGGGAGACAATGACATGTGATCCGTAAGGAAAAAGACAACCATTCATTTTAACATAACATACAATACAAATTACTAATACATAATACAAAATATAGAATACAGAATACAAAATACAAAATACGAGAAGTACAAACAAATACACGAAAACTAAATTACCAATACATAAAAATAAAATTACAAACACATCAGCATCCATACAACTTTGCCATTAGACGGTCTCTCAACTCTTCTTGTGCCGGTGACAGGTTATCTTTGGACACCAGTATTTGCAACATTTTATGGTCTTGAACGATTTGAAAATTCTCTTGATTCTTTTTCATCACTTCAATTTCATTGTTTCTTGTAATCGTCAAGGCACGAAGATTTTCACTAAACTCACTTGAAATCGAAGATGATTGTGATGCCTTACCTTTTCCTTTTTTTTGGTTGCATCTCTACCTGCGGGACGTTTAGTTTTTGAACCACCAGTTGGCGATTCTTGGTTGATTTCGACATAATCTCCATCCTCCGTAGTTCTTGATCTTTTTGTGCTTCCACCACTTTCTTCATCACCCACTTCGTATACCGAGCTAGAACGTGTTGTTTCACGATGTAACTGTAAGTCCCACTTAGGATGTTTACACATTACTTCGTTAAATACCTTTAGATCATTAAACTTTTTCCTAGACGCCTCATAGATTTTGTGAGATGCGTTCTCTACTTCTGTGTTACTCATTCCACTTTTTTTTTGACGGTGTGCTTCTCTGTAAGCACCAACCCACTTGTTTACACTTTCGTTAAGTCGAGATCAACGACCTTTCATTTGATTTTCGTTTCGGACACCAAGCCCTTCTGGATTTTCTGCTCGAGTTGCATCATAGTATTCTTTCTCTCATGAACATAACTTCCCTTTCTTTTGGTTTTTGCCACGAGCAACATCTTCACTAACGAAGATCCATGCTGACATCAGAACCATATCTTCTCTCGTATCCCATGAATTGACTCTTGAGCCTTTTTGCGAAGTTTGAACTTGTATTTCAGGGATACTAACGTGATTATCATAAGAAAAGAACTCAGAGTTTTCATATTGTGTGTTTGAGTTTTGAAGGTTATCAGGATATGGAGAACTGAAAGGAAAATTTGGGTAGTTTGGATCCATAACAGAAAATGAAGAGAGTATTCAAGATGAAGATAGTATTGAAATAGAGAGAAAGATTGGTGTGATGAAAATATATCAATATTGGTATCTATTTGTAGGGAATTGAAAAATATGAATTTTGGTATATTTTTTATTTTTTTGTTAAACTTATCTTTTTAATATGATAAGGTTATCTAAATAAAATCTATGAAGAACCAATGATATTTTGACAAGTGTCATGTTATTTAATAAAAAAACAAAAAACAACAATGACAATCTGAGTTCGGATCATGATCTTTGGTTTGTCCAAAATGACTTTAAATATTACTTTCTCATTTCTTTTTTATTATTTGCTTTGTATTTTTGTGGATGAGGATCGGATTGGATCACGGATGAGGGTAGCCTAACAAAAGCCCATACAAAAAGGCAACCCATCATCTTCAAAAGTCCGGTCCATTATCTCGTCTTGCATCAACGGCCCAAAAAAGAGAAGTCGTATTTGCCTTTCCGCGCCATCGTAAAACCGACTCCTCACGGCCCATGCTCCAATCCTTGAAATAAGAACATATAAAAATATAAGATCTTTTCGAAGCTTTCCTAAAATTAACCACAAAAACGACTAAATATGCTAAACATTTATTTATTAGAGAAAAACTAAAAAAATACATAAAAATGACTCAATGGGGAAATTAAAATTTGCTCAAAATTATAAAAATGAGTTAAAAATAGGGTAAATAAAATTACCCTATCAGGAAGCCTCAACTGCGAATGGAAAAGAGGTTGAGGCCCTTAGGGCGGAGTTGGGGGTGACGAAGAAGTAAGTCGCCGATCTCTAAGATGAGGTGAAGTATGTGGAGGCTTTCACTCGCCTCAAGGTTCGAGCGGCCATGATGAGACATCACCTGAGGGGTCAGAACCCCCTGGCGTCGGCAGAAGGTGAACTTGCCTTCTTCTTGGCATCGATCGGGGTCGAGAAAATCTAGATTCTAAAGACGAGCAAGAAGTCGAATCGGGGAAGGACGTCCTCGAAGGGAGAAATACTGCGGTAGACCCCCAGTAGCAGGAGCAGGAGCAACCAGCTCCTTAGTTTTAGGTCTCTGTAATTTTTTGTTTTTTTAATTGGGCGACCGTTGGTGGTCGTTCCATGTCTTGTAATATCTTTTTAGATATTAATACAAGAACTTTTGACTATGAAACCTATCGAAATTTTATTCTATCGCAATCTTTACTTTGTCGTAACAACCATTAGAATAATTGCATAAGTCATTCACGATAAACATCGAGAGGATAGTAGAGATGGAAATTTCCCAAGTAACTCACGACATTCAATACTATCAAGCATAAATCATTAGACTAACGACTGGGCAAGTAAATATTTTTACCAAGTAACTTGCGATCGATGCAAATTATAAATATGTCAACCGAGATTGAATTTGCGTCAAGAGTAAACCTGCTTAGATGTTTAAATCATCCTCAAGTAAAAAGGACCATCATATACGATCAAATAGTAAATGTTAACCCAAAGGATGGAACCAAGGAACTTGCGATCAAGGTAAGATTCCTGATACCAGGTTGCAGGTCGTACGACTTGGTCGTGAAATGATCGTACAACCATGAGTGTAGTCGGATAGTCGACTGATCCTGCAGTGAAACGATATTAGAGGGGATCGTTGGCTTAGCCAACGACTCTCCGATGCTTAAGTCAGTAATAGTCATGAAGAGATAATCGTAAGAAAAAAGAAATATGTTTTAAAGAAATACTTCTTCAAATGTACCACATTCCAACTTCGAGGAATGTTAAGACCGTCGAGGGTTTGCAATCGATAAGCTCCTTTTCCAACAACCCGAGTTATCCGATATGGACCTTCCCATTTGGTGGACAACTTACCTGAGTTTGGTCCTTGGGTGTTCTGAAACACACGTCACAAGACATAATTGCCTCCTTGAAAGATCTTGGCCTTGACATTCTTATTGAAGTGTCGTTCGACCAATTGTTTCTTGGACGCCATTTTAATTAATGCTGACTCCCGTAATTCTTCCAACGCGTCGAGGTCGTAACTTAGGTCGACTAAGTTGTGATTGACCGACGTGTGTCATGAGGTAGAAAGTTGGGTCTCGACATGAAAGACCGCTTCGCAACCATAGACTAAAGAGAAAGGAGTTTGCCCTGTAGATGTACGAGGCGCCGTACGATTGGACCCAAAAACTATTGGAAGTTCTTCAACCCACTTGCCTTTTGCTGCCTTGAGTCTTTTCTTGATCAAATTGATGATTGTTTTGTTACTCGACTCGGCAAGTCCATTTGATTGGGATACCGGGGCGTCGAAGTCGTAAGTTTGATGTTACGATCTTCGCAGAACTGTTGGGTTCTATCGCTTATGAATTGTGACCCGTTATCACATACGATCTCGGATGGAATTTAGAACCTGCAAATGATGTTAGTCTGGATAAAAGATATGACTTCTTTGTCCCGAACTTGGGAGAAAACAACCGCTTCTATCCATTTTGAAAAATAATCTGTAAGGACCAGAAGGAATACCTTTTGCCCGGGGGCCGGAGGTAACTTGCCGACAATATCCATTCCCCAGTGCATGAAGGGCCATGGAGTTAAAGTCGAGTGCAAGGGTTCAGAAGGTTTATTTGACATACTTGGATGTCGTTGGCATGCATCGCAACTTTGAACGTACCTTATTGCGTCATGTCGTAAGGCCGACCAATAGTATCCTTATCTAGAGATACGATTTGCCAGGCTACAACCACCTGAGTGATTACCACACTCTCCATCATGCATTTCTTGCAAAATGATTTGGGCTTGGTTTTTATTGGTAACACATCGTAAATTTAGTCTTGTTGACGATCGTCTGTAGAGTTTTCCTCTAATCATAATGTATATGGATGCCTTAAATTTGATTTTTCGGGCTTCCATTTTGTCTTCAGGAAGTTAGTCATTCGTTAAGAATCTTCTGATGTCGGTCGACCAATTGTCTTTCTCTTCTATTGCATTGGACGTTGTTTTACTATTCAATGGACGGCGTCACCAGATGAATTATTGGAACGACATCAAATGGTGATTGTCCGAGTGTTGATCTAAGATTAGCTAATGCATCAGCTTGGGTATTTTGATCCCTCAGAATTTATGAGATAGAAAAATCCTGAAATTCCTCGGACTTGGCTTTGGATTTTCTGAGATAAGCCGTCATTTTAGAGTCTTTAGCTGCGAATTCCCCATTCATTTGATTGACGACTAGGAGTGAATCACTTTTGACGTGAAGTCTTGTTACCCCTAAGTCGTGAGCCATATTCATTCCTGCGATCAAAGCTTCGTATTTAGCTTCATTGTTCATAGCTCTAAAATTGCACCGTATGGAGTACACCATCTTGCCCCCTGTGGCGACTTGAGAACGACGCCAAGACACGATCCCCCGGCGTTGGATGATCCGTCGACGTGTAAAGTCTAGGTCATGTCGTCGAGAGCAGCCATAGGTTTCGTCGGTACATCTAATTTTGGGCTGAAATCGGCGATGAAGTCAGCCAGTGCTTGCGGTTTGATAGTGGTCCTGGGTTTGTATTCAATGTCATAAATACTAAGGTAGATGCTCCATTTTTCCAGTCGACCTATCAAATTGGGTTTCCTTAAGACAGACTTAAAAGGAAAGTTAGTCACGACAGTTATAGGACATGACTCGAAATAATGACGTAACTTTTTTGCTATTGTAATTAAAGCTAACAAAAGTTTTTCCGTAGATGAATACATGGTTTCGGTGTCGAGAAGTGACTTACTTACGTAATAGATTGGAAGATGCTATTTTTCATCCTCTCGGATTAGGACGACACTTACAGCAATCGAGCTGACGGCTAGATAAAGCTGGAGGACCTCGTGATCCTCAGGTTTCGACAGTAAAGGTGGCGACACCATGTACTCCTTGAGCTTTTGGAGCGCGTTTTCATGGTCGCTCGTACAGTCGAAACCCCTGTTTTTTTCTCAAAACATTATAGAATAAGTGGCATTTATCTAAAGATCGAGAGATAAACCTGTTTAATGTCGCAATTCGTCCAGTAAGTTGTTGGACCTCTTTAAGGTTACGTGGGGACTTAATGTCCATGATTGCCTTTATTTGGTCGGGATTGGCCTCAATCCCACGACGAATGGCCATGTATCCCAAGAACTTTCCTGCACTTACTCCGAAGGAGCATTTCATTGGATTGAGCTTCATATGATACTTCTTGAGAATATCGAATGATTGCTTCAGATGATCGATATGATCGATCGCCTGCTTTTATTTCACCAACATATCGTCGATGTATACTTCCATTGTGTTGCCAAGACGCTCTTTGAACATCCTGTTGACCAGTCGCTGATATGTTGATCCTGCTTTCTTGAGATCGAAAGGCATGACCTTATAACAGTAAATCCATTTGTCAATCATGAATGCCATCTTCTCTTGGTCGTTGCGATGCATCAGGATTTGATTGTATCCCGAGTATGCGTCCATGAACGTAAGGGTTCCTATCCGACAGTCGCGTCAACCATATCGTTAATGTGAGGTAATGGGAACGGGTCTTTAGGACAAGCCTTGTTGAGATCAGTGAAATCGATACATAATCTCCACTTCCCGTTCTTCTTCTGTACGACCACGACATTTGCTAGCCATTCGGGATATTTTACCTCTCGAATTTTTCCAGTCTTGAGTAGATTGTCGACTTCTTCATTGATTACTTTGTTTCGCTCAAGAGTGAATTTGCGTCGCTTTTGTTTAACTAGTTTGAATTACGGATCGACGTTGAGTCGATGTGAGATGACCTCAGGGTCAATGCCAACCATATCCTCGTGCGTCCAGACAAAACAGTCGGCATTATCCTGTAAAAAAGATATCAACGATTATTTTAAGGAAGGGTCGAGAGACGTACCTACAAAGACGACCCTGTCAGGTTTATCCTTATCTAAGACAACTTCTTCAAGTCGATAGTCGTCAATGGTGTCAGGATCGACCTGGTTCTGTAATTGCTAGATAATTTGCTTTCGAGGCTTCATCGTAACTTTGTAGCAATCTCGCATGATCTTTTGCTCGCTTTTAACTTCTTGAACACCCAAGGCATAGGGAACTTTATTGTTTGATGATATTTCGATGGAACAACCTTCATATCATGAATCCAAGGTCGCCCTAGGATAATGTTGTATGCTGACGAGCAATCTATGACGTTGAATTTGGTGTGCTTGTTGACCCCTTTAGCGAATACTGGGAGAGTAATTTCTCCAATGGTGTTAGCCATGTTGTAACACCCTCAAATTTGGAAAGAGTGACTAATTTAACTTTTTCAACAATACCTTAAAGGAAAATAAAATCCCTTACCACAAGTCCATAATTGGAATACATTTCTAGGTTTAACCATCAACAAATAATTAAAGTCTTACATAAAGACTAACTAAAGTCGGGTGTTACTATAACCCAATAATAGTCGCTATCTCCAATATAAGTGCGAAAGACTTCATCAAGCTAAACACCTCATCGAGCACACAACTAGCACTCATCTCTTCACAGCGTCGCTAGAACTAATCCCAAAATGAAACATGATGCACATGCCGACAATTAAAAAGGTTAGGCTAACGCCTAGTGAGTTCAAGAGTTTTCACAGTGAATAAATATATTGTTAAAAGGAAAAGATGCAATGTAAGTCATGATCTTCCAAAAGGATTTACTTAAACGTGAAATGACCCGTTTCCAATGACACACACATTTTTAAACACGAATATCCCAACATAGAACATTTCCTTATGAAGTATGTTCAACCCAAAACAACTTACTCAAACGTAAATAGAAATTGAACTCCCAATTTATATAAAAACGCGGATAAATCTTTATTTCTCAAAACACCCAAACACGGGTGGGGCATAATACTCATAAATCATAGATAAAATCCACACACACACACACACACATATATATATATATATATATATATATATATATATATATAACGTCACTGAAAATACGGATACTAAAATACAAAGCCCAAAACAACACCTTTCGGTGACCGGGGAGACCCGATTCCATGTAATGTGGCGAAACACAAAGTAAGTCACATATAATGTTATGGAGCTTCTATCACAGCACAAAGGTTATCGAGTTCAACCACCCACGATCTATACCTCGAGCTCCCAATGGTCTAACAAGGAGTCACTGCTTCTATCATAACACCAAGATTATCGAGTTCAACCACCTACGATCTATACCTCGAGCTCCCAATGGTCTAAGAAGAATTCTCAATAAATAAGCTGACTGACTCTTATGCCTATGGATCCAATGCATTACAGTCTAAAATATTACATGACTCCAATCGAATGAACAATGTACTCAAAACATGTAATTATCAAATGGTACGCATTTAAGCGAAATCATACTCACAACTCCACGACGGGCAATTAAACCGGACAATTGTCCCCAAGACTCATTTTAGTCAAACCGAGCCAGAGATCAACAAAGATTGCTTTATCGTACAATAAATGTCGGTGTAAACAATAAAACCTTTTTAACAAACGACCATGCAATCCCAACGACTAAAATTTTGATTAACCCAAAACACAAAGTTGGTTGAGGCAAACCCTTTTTCCAAATGAACTCATACCCTTATTTCCAAAATACCTTATGACACAATGATATGCATTTTCCCAAACGGTTATATAAGATCAAGTACCCAAAAACGACAATTACGTCAAATAAACTCCATTTATATATGATAGGTCCATTTGAGATCAATGATTGGTTTAATTGAATGAAGATAACAAGGAATCATAGGGATAGAAATCAGTAGTTTTATTGAAAGCAAGTAAACTACACTACAGAGTAAACAGTAGCCGTATGTCTACATGTTTGCTAAACTGAAAATTACACAATGAAAGGTTAACCCTAAAATACACTACAAGATTCCTATTTATACCCCATACTCCCTTGTATATAATTAAGCCCAAACCCAATACAAGGCCCAATACATTTAAATTGATTACTATACTAAACTTCTAAATAGAACATAAAATATGTTCTAACATTCTCCCCCTAAGTTTTGTAAAGTAATCATTCTCTGATTAGCTCCAGCTTCAGCTCCTCTCCCCCTTGATTTCTTTAAAAAACTTAGCGTTGCATAAACTTCAAAGCTCCTCTTGTTCCCCCTAGAAAGTAGCTCTTATCCTTGAAGTATCAACTGAAATATCAGATTTGATGTAGACTGTAACCTCGACTGAGTGCACGTAAAGACAACTTTTGACTCTTGTAAACCCAACACATTCCTTAACGCCCACAAGAATGATATGTGTAGATTATGGAATGACATCCAAGTGCATCTTCAGTGTATAACATCTGATCTGTCTTTGAACCATGAGTTGAAATAAGAATTCAGCTTAAGAATTTCATCTGGTAAGCATACGGGCGGTAGCATCCGGTAGCAACACTACAAGGAAATGGTTAGAAGGCAAGCAATTGCTCAACAACTGATAAAAGATACTCATACTGACTTCTTTCCAGAATACTAAATAATCAAACCCATAACTCCTTTCTTCATGAATCAACTGGATGATTATAAGCGCTCAGAATTCTGAATTACAACTCAAATAGCAGAACAATGATTGTAGTCGCTCACACTACTGAGTGATCAAGTCAGAAGAATGATAAAGTGATTTCAACGGTCTAACAACTCAAGAAGCTTTCCAGAATGATGATTGCAAATGCTCAGGCAGCTAACTCAATCCAAGCAGAGACCAAATCATCAAATCCAGAATCTAAAAATCTTGACACGCATGAGCACTCGTGTAAGAATAGATCAGTTGCTAATGATATGTGACCAACATATGATAGGAGTGATGTCACATATGCATTCCACGTATAAATCTCAGGAACAGGGCAAACTTGTATCAGACAGGGTTCAGAACAGTCAAAATTCTCAAAAAGTTCACAAACTTTCGCAAAACACCACAATTCGCAGATCCCTATTGACAATGAAGCATAATTCGCAAGATGGAATAGCATAAACTCCAAAATTCGCAAAGGCTTTTTGCGAATCCTCAACTTTCGCAAGCCTTATATCTGCGAATCCCTCGCATTTCGCAGAGCACATACCTGCGAATTCTCAGAATCGCAACTCACTAACCTGCGAATCCTGGACTTCTCGCAATACTCTCATCTACGAATTCTTAACTTGGAACAATTTTCAAATTGGAAGCCACTTTTCGCATAGACCACTTCTGCGAAATCTTGACATTTCGTAATAGGTGGCCTGCGAATTCTTTAGAATTCGCACACAACTTGTGCACAGTAGTCTGCGAATCCTTTAACTTTCGTATGTAACTACCTGCTAATTCCTCCCTTGTAATTTTGTTGTGTCCAAATGTTCTATCTGCGAAATCTTTCAAACATCATTCTGCAAATTCTTCACTTTCTGCGAGTTCTTCATCAAATCCTGCGAATTCTGTAGATCTGGAATGATTTTTCACATATCTTTCAATAACAACTTCAAAACATCGAATCTTGAGTTGAGCTTTTATACATGGGTTCGAAAATTACTTTGGAGCACAATTGTAGTTGATCACTTTGTCTGATTTCGACTCTAAGCATCAAATTGATCCAACCACAGTGATAAAAGTTTTCGAGCTGAAAATACTCAAAATCGATCTATTCGACTTTCTGGAGTGAAATTGATACAAGCAATTGATTCAATAATGATAAACTATAACCACTGAATCAATTTATCATCAAAGAACAACTAATTTCACAATAAATCTCAAAAATCGAAATTTTCAACAGACTGTTCTATCAAACACAATCAGATCTCGATCGTCAAATAATAATTTCTCTGTTTAGCTCTAATACCACTTGATAGGTGCATTTAAGATCAATGATTGGTTTAATTGAATGAAGATAACAAGGAATCATAGGGATAGAAATCAATAGTTTTATTGAAAGCAAGTAAACTACACTACAGAGTAAATAGTAGCCGTATGTCTACATGTTTGCTAAACTGAAAATTACACAATTAAAGGTTAACCCTAAAACACACTACAAGATTCCTATTTATACCCTCATACTCCCTTGTATACAATTAAGCCCAAACCCAATACAAGGCCCAATACATTTAAATTGATTACTTTACTAAACTTCTAAATAGAACATAAAATATGTTCTAACAATATAAAATTGTCAAGGACACATGTCTACATGATTTATTTATCAAAATACCCAAGAATGTATGTTATATAAATTTATAAAGTTGAACACTTCAAAATAACCAAAACTTATAAGCAGTTAAAAAATTTTATGTAAAACACAAAACACTTTAAAAATAAACATTTTGGCATGTACATCGTTTTCACAAATCGACTTGAACTCACATTGCTAGATTTAGGCTAAATCTAGATTTTACCCCAACTTGAGCCTTCTTGAAGAAATCCGAATCCATGAGCAAAATCCTTCCGAAACTTAGATCCACAAATTTCTAACCGTAAATATACATATTCAATGTCTTAGAATCATTCCCCCAAAACACCGTATAACAAAACCCCATTTTAGCCAAAACCCTTGTTTCCAATAATAAAGAAAAGAGGAGGTTACCTTAACCATGCCTTCAATCTACCAACCAAAACACTTCTAAGTTGCTAAGATGAGCCACATACTCCCAAGTCCTCGAAATGAAGAAAAGAGTTGGTTGAAAACCCTAAAAATGGATGAGGAAGGTGAAGGTGAGAAGATCTTAGTTCCGGTCTCCAAAACCTTGTTGGGTGAAGGTGAATCACTTGAAAACTCAAGTCTTGGTGCCTCAAATGTTTAAAATTAGCAATGGAAGTAAAGGGGTTCGGATGAGAGATAGTAGAAATGGGATTGAGGGAGTAGCAAATGAGGAAGGGCCAAAACTCGTTTTTAAGCAATCTGGGCCGATCACGATTGTGCCCTGGGCACTTTCGCAGGAACTCTCACCTGCAGGGTACTGCGGGCTCTCCCTTTCCTACGACATTGCCCCGGCGATAGTGACACATGTCACAGTCGCCGGGCATTGTCGCCCAGACTATGTAGGACCCGAAAATCTCCTTTTCCTCTACGCTCGAACGCTCACGATGCGCATAGGGGCCAAAACAAAACATCTTTTATCTAAACATCGCTTCCAAGAATGAGTATGCCCTCCCAAATGAACAATTTCTTACCAAAATCCCGGGTGTTACAATATCGCCATTGAAGCCCACAAGGACCATTGAACGTCGCACGATTTCTGACTTGTCAATTCCCATAGCTTTGATCGTGCTAAGGAAAATGATATTGGCAGAACTTCCTCCGTTGACTAGGATTCTCTTAGTCGAGCAATTCCCAATCGTATGCTGAACGATTAAGCCATCGTAATATTTCTGCCATTGTTCGTCGAGATCCTCTTGATCAAAAGTTATAGATATGGCCTCCAACTCCAGTTCATATTTTGGTCATGACGATCGTGAGACAGGAAGTTCTTCAGGTCCTCGACTAGCTTGTCGCTTGGCTACCGAGTAAGTTAGTCCACAAATATCGGAACCTCTAGTCACGTAATTAACGACTTTTGCATGTTCTGGTGAAGTTGTCCGAACGTTTACACCTAGCAAGTCATGCAGGTGGCCTTCTGGTACGAGCCAAGCCAATTCTCGTCGTAAGGCGATGCAATCCTCCGTTACGTGGCCATGGTCGCTATGAAAGTTGCACCATTTGGATTTGTCTTTCTTGGCGTCATCTCTTTCACTCTTTGGAGGCCACTTGATGTTGGTCTGGACATTCTTTAGAGCCTCAACCACCTCTTTAGATGTTCCTTTAAATCCGTAAGATGAAATCTTGGGATACTGGGGAACTTGTTCGCTGGTGCATTCTTCTTTTTGTCAAATCTCACATTCGAGATTTGTTTAGACGTCTCGAACTTGGAGGTCGATCTAGCCTTGAAGTCCGGTTTCTTGACGCTCAATGCTTTCTTATCACTGGAGTGTTTGCGACAGAATGTTGCATCGTCCTCGACCCGCATGTAGGCCAGTGTCCGAGCTAGAACGTCTTCGAAGTTTTCCGGTGGATACTTTGTCAGATCCAAATACAGGTCTGAACTATCGTCGAGAACTCGCTTGTAAGCCTCGATCGCAGTCCTGACGTCACACTTTCGTACGCAGATCATCTCAGAATTGAAGCGATTGAAGTAGTTCCGAACTGACTCACCTGTCTTCTGGGTGATGTAATAGAGGTCGCTAGTTTGCTTTTCCATCTTACGACTGCTAGAAAATTGTTGAAAGAATTGGTTGACTAGCTTTGCGAAGCTGCCGATAGACTTGGGTCGGAAGTTAATCAACTACTGAAGTGCAACACCTATGAGAGGCGCACCAAAGCTTTTGCATATGCAGACCTCCTGATACTGATGGGGTATCAATACAGTCCACATCAACTGTTTACACTATGCGATATACTCGGTCGGATCACTAATTCTAGAGTACTTCGGAGTGAACGTCAGGATGTTGTACTTTTTTGGGACGTCAACCATGGCGATTTTGTTGACGAAGGGTGATGCTTGAAACCCGGTCCTTGGTTCAACGTCCACAGGTACAACAGCTCCTAGAAGCTTTGCGAGTAACGACAACATCTTTTCATTGTGTTCTTCTAATTGCTTCAATCGTCGTGCGACAGGATCGTCTAGACTGAAACCGTTGCTCGTCGGGAGCAAAACTGGCACAAATCCAGAGTCTTGAGACGTGACACTTGCATTTGGAAAAAACCCGTTGCGATGTGATGTCTCTCCAGCGTCACCATTCATTGGTGCGTGCATGGGAGGCACGAACATTGATGGAAATGTTGTCGTTGGTGGTGGCATCGTCGGAATCGATGGGATAGAAAATGTGGCGACTCCAGTGGCTGCTCTAGTAATTGCGTTGGCCTGGGGTATGAAGCTTGAACACCTGCAAAAGACATGTAAAAAGGTGGCCTTGGACTATACTGAGGCCCAAATTGGTTTCTCACATTTTGATTCCTCATTGTTGAGAGTTCTTCAACTGCTTTGCATTTCTGCTCATCCAAAGCGTTAATGCGATTACGAGTTGCATCAAGTTCAATACGCATTTGAGCAATGATGTGGGATTGACTTCCCTGAGCTTCCATGATCCTGCTAGTCAAAAAAGTTGCACTGAAACTGTTAGTAGGCCGCACTATTTGTCGAGGATTTTACTCTAGCTGGGGCCCCATGGTGGGCGCCAAACTGTTAATGCCAAAAATCGTCCCAAGGAAGATCTAAGGTCGGTGTGGAACTTTAACAACTAAAGTAAGCGATCCATCGAAAAATCGTACGACAGATAATAAAAATAAATAAGAGACAGAGAAATTGGTGACGCGGAAAACCGCGGACGATAGTAGAGATCGTCAAGTGCAATATAGACGTCAAACAGGAACGTTGTCCTTTAGAAGAAGTGATTTAAGGTACAATTGACAATATTATAAGTGAATAATAAATAAATCTTAAGTTTGTGACTATTCGTCGTGCTATTGGAACACTTCGTCTAGAGTTCTTGCTTGAGAGAAAATAAGTTGAGTTTTCTTGAGCGTTGAATGCTTCATATGAGTTCAGATGTTCCGAATGATTCTTCAGGCCTTGTATATATAGCTTTTGGTCACCATAAATGAGCATTAAATGTCTAACGGTCTTGATAATGATTGATCTTGATGACGTTTGTCCGTTATATCCGTTGGTCATTATGCGCTTTAAACCTGTAATAAATGATTCATAAAAGAAAACGGTTGTATGTAATAAATGATAAATAATCATTAGTTACGTTGTTATCCCAGTTTAATCTAGTTGGTAAATAATCAATCAAGTAATCAAGCAACACAATAATAATCAAGAGATATATAAATCAGAGTAACATACCAATCCCTTGAATAAACAATGAAACCCTTGAGTGTTCTTGATACCCTTGAATACAGAGAAAACGTATGGTTACTATTTAGAAAATTATCAGAGTTAACCTAAAACTAAACTAAACATAACTTTAAATACCTAAGCCTTATAGGCTTTAAGCTTAACAGGCTTTCTAATGGGCTGGGGCCCAATAGCTAATAAACTATTAACCTATTACAATTTAAACCTTCTAATTGACTTTAGCACAATTGCAGTTTAAACCCTGAACTTTAACTTTAATCTTGAATACAATTATTTGATCCAACAATCTCCCCCTTTGGATTCAAGATTAAATTTTTTTTTGCAATTGTCTTCGGATCTTCACTTGTCTTCAGATATGACGTTGATAGCTTCAAAACTTCAAATCTTTGAAAATCTTCAGCAGTCTTCAGATTATATTCTCCTTCTTTGAGTATTCTCCCTTTTTGTATCTTCTCCCCCTTTTTGATGAGTGGTGAGAAGCATCATCATCAAAACATACAAAAACAATCTCCCCCTTTTCAAGACAATTTCCCCCATTGTGTATGATCACGTAAGCACAATCTTCATGTAACGAGCCCTGTATGGAAATAAGAGCAGTCTTCCCAGATGGAAAGAGTGATTATTTCAATCTTTTCAGATTAAAATAGAAAGCAGTAACCATTCGAATCTTTTCAATTTCAAACAGTTTAATAAGTGTAACCCTGAATCAACAAATGACTCAGTTAGAATGCCTGTCAATGACACAAAGTCACTGAGTAACACAAAGTTACTATATAAGGAGCTGGTTTGATGTTGGCTCCCCAGGACTTCCATTCAATCATCGAATAACACATGGTTATCTATGAACGTTCTGACAGAAAACAAATTTCTATGTGCTCGTGCATGTGTTAGAAAGAAATTAAGCATAGATGATTGCTTTTTAATATAGGCTCAAAATATGTAAAACTTGTTGAGACAACAACAAATTATACAAAGACTCAATGTGCATGAGAAAGGGTTCGAAGGTGGGGCAACTTTCCTTCTTTTTCAATATTAGTATCTTCCAAATGAATAACCAATAGCGTATGTGTTGCGTCCCTAGAAAATGTGAAACATTCTCTTTTTGAGAAAAGAATGAGTAGCTGGTGGGGTTGTATGCAAGAGATGGCATGGGCTAGTTGCCTTTTTCAATGATGGTCACCAAAGAATGTGAACCAATCAGATTATGTGGTTGCCCGGCTCATAAAGAAGTTTGGTGCAGAGTCTAATATTCTTTTACTCTGTTCTCTCACGCTCTTTCTTTTAATGCTCACTTCTAACCAATCTCTCTTTTCCATTTTACCTCTTCACACACCATCACTCAATTCTTTTGACCCCTCTCCCCTCAATCACTCAGGGAATACTTCCTGGGTAGGAAACACTGGTTATCGTGAATCCATGGAAGTTCTGTTAAGCTCACACACCGAATCCCATGTATTGTCCTAAAAAAACATGTTGTTCAACAGACTATTGTACATGTAAGCACAAATACCACTTGTTACATGAGAAATAAGACTTTCGGAGATGTCAAAACAGTTATGTATGACGATGCAATTCTCCCCCTCAAACTAAAAGAGTTTGACAATTAAGCTCATAGGAGTTTTGTCATGAAAAATAATATTTTGGAGAATCAAAAACGAATGTTGTTTATATGAACAATATATAAACATATTTTCAATGAAAGCACATGAAATGACGTTTGATTCAATCAACAGTGAATATAAAGAACGTGAGTATTACCATAGAAAGATTTAACTTTTGATACATGGTAATAACAAAGTCAAAATAGAATGTTCTGAACCGTTATGTGTATGAATACTTGACAAAGTATATTGACAAGATAAAACGCAAGTATTTATCTTTAAGAACACACGGTCAGATAAACATTTAAGTATTCAAAAATCTGTTAATATCACAGATATTCTCTCCCTTAACTTAATTTATTTATTTATTTATTTATTTATTTATTTATTTATTTTTAAGATTAAGAAAAAAAACAGAAAAATAAGGCACTGAAGTGCGGGTTCTAATCCGATGTGATTAGAAGCCATAGTCACTTAACCAAACCTGCATAAATAAAGAAAAATAATGGTAATCATTTATGAAAATGATTCCTCCTTCGTTAACAACAGTTGGAAAATAACACACAAGATCAAAACTTGGAATACTCCCCCTAGAATCATGATGAAGGTTTAAGACATGTTCAACATACCAAGTTTGCTTATTAGAAATTAAAAACGCTTTTCATCCAACGGCTTGGTGAAAAGGTCAGCTAACTGAAAGTCAGTTTGAACAAAGTGCATTTCAATATTACCTTTTTCAACATGATCCTTAATGAAGTGATAGCGTACATCGATATGCTTGGTCTTCGAATGCTGTACCGGATTAGCAGTTATAGATATTGCGCTCTTGGAATCACAATAAATAGGAACATGCTTGTAGTTGTATCCAAAGTCCCTTAACTGTGTCGTCATCCAGAGGACTTGAGAACAGCAGCTAGCAGCAGCTACATACTCAGCCTCGGCAGTGGATGTTGAAACACAGTTTTGTTTCTTTGAAGTCCAACTCACAAGTTTGTCACCTATGAATTGACATGATCCAGAGGTGCTCTTCCGGTATAGCTTACATCCTGCATGATCAGCATCTGTAAAGGCAGTTAGTTCAAAACGAGAATCCTTTGGATACCAAAGGCCTAGATTAGGAGAACCTTTGAGATATCTAAGGATTCGCTTAACAGCAGTTAAGTGCGACTCTTTAGGATTAGACTGATATCTCGCACAAAAGCATGTGGCAAACCTTATATCCGGGCGACTAGCAGTCAGATAAAGTAAAGAACCAATCATACTACGATACACCTTTTGATCAACAGGTTTCCCGGAGGGATCCGCGTCTAAGAGTGTACCAGTAGCCATTGGTGTTTTCATGACTGAACTATCTGACATATTGAACTTTTTCAAAATATCGTTTATATATTTAGCTTGATTAATAAATATGCCTTCGGGTAATTGCTTTACTTGTAGACCAAGAAAGAAATTCAATTCACCCATCATCGACTTTCAAACTTTGTTTCCATTATCTTTGAAAAGTTCTTGCAAAATTTCGGATTTGTCGACCCAAATATTATGTCGTCAACATAAATCTGAATAAGAATCAAGTCCTCACCTTGACTTTTAAGAAATAAGGTAGTATCTACTGTACCTTTCTTGAAACCAGAAGCAAGTAGAAATTTAGTGAGAGTTTCATACCAGGCTCGCGGTGCTTGTTTGAGACCATAAAGCGCTTTGTCTAAAACATAGACATGATCAGTGTGATGAGGATCAACGAAACCTTCAGGTTGAGCCACGTAAACCTCCTCATGCAAAACGCCGTTTAGAAAAGCCGACTTTACGTCCATTTGATAGACAGTAAAGTTTTTGTGCGCTGCATATGCTAGAAAGATTCTGATGGCTTCGATCCTTGCAACCGGGGCGAATGTTTCATCATAGTTAATGCCCTCTTGTTGACAATACCCTTTGACGACCAGACGAGCTTTGTTTCTCACTAGTACTCCGGCTTCGTCTTTCTTATTTCGGAAAACCCACTTTGTTCCAATAACGGATTTACCTTTAGGTAGTGGGATCAAGCGCCATACCTTGTTCCTTTCGAATTGGAGAAGCTCATCTTGCATAGCAGAAATCCAGAAGGGATCACGTAGAGCTTCAGACGCTTTTTTCGGTTCTAGGGAACTAAGGAAGTTTGAAAACATGCAGAAGTTGGCTGTTGCAGATCTTGTTGTGACACCAGATTGTACGTCACCTATCACGTTTTCCAGGGGATGACCCTTAGTCCAACGATGTGTGCTTGGTAAGGCTTCAACTGTTTGTTGCGTATTTGACGCATCGTTGTCATCTTGTACGGCAGGTTGCTCCATAGATGTACTCGGGACATCTTGTACTGGTGTTTCTGATACTGAAGCTTCTGGACTAACAGTTGAAGTTCTCGGGACTTCGTTTCCAGAAGAACTATCTGTAGAGACAGATTCAACATTAGTAGAGTCAGAAACTAACTTTGTACTCGTACCTGATGGAGATGAAATGTCAGTGACTTCTTCGGAAGGTCCAAACATGTCTTCAGAATTAGTAGGGACCTCCGAGCTTGTACCACTTGTTATTGATGTGGATATGCCTTTTTCAAAATCTGCACATATATCATCAAAGGCATCAATAAACAATAAATCTAACTCAGATGAAGTAGAGTTAGAGTTAGAAGAAGTGAATCCTTTAGGTGCTGGTTCTATTCTTGATTGAATAGAAGCTTTGTCGTTAAGACCGAGTTCTGAACTGTTGTGTCCAGAAGTCCTCGTAGAATTCTCATCAAAGGAGACATTCATGCTCTCAACAACCGTCTTGGTTCGAATAATGTAAATTCGATAAGCTTTGGATATCAGAGAGTATCCAACGAGATATCCTTCATCCGCTTTCTTATCAAACTTTGATAATCCTTGACGCTCTTTTAGAATGTAACACCTGCAACCAAATACACGAAGGAACTTGATGTTAGGTGTACGATTGTTGATCAACTCATATGCTGTCTTATTAAAGCGCTTGACCACAATGGTACGGTTCTGTGTAAAACATGCTGTGGCGACTGCCTCAACCCAAAGGTACATGGGTAGATCTGAGTAAGCAAGCATAGTCCGAGCTGCTTCAACCAGAGTGCGGTTCTTCCGTTCAACAATGCCATTTTGCTGCGGAGTGTAGGCGGCGGAGAAATTATGTGAAATACCCACGGAAGTAAGATAACTCTTCAGGGTGTCATTCTTGAACTCCGTGCCATTATCACTATGAATGGTTCTGATTGGCAGTTGAAGTCGTACTTGAATGCGCTTGATGAAAGCGATAATCAACTCTGGCGCATCTGACTTGTTGCGAAGAAACTCGAGCCATGTATACCTTGAGTAGTCATTTATCATTACCAACACATATTTCTTTCCGTTGATAGATGTTGTGCGCATTGGGCCACAAAGGTCCATATGAAGAAGTTCCAGTACAGATGAGGTCGATGATTCAGCTTTGGACTTGAAGGAGCTTCGCTTCATTTTGCCCAACTCACATGCAGAACACAATGAGTCTTTTTCGAACCTCATTTCTGGTAGACCTTTGACCAAACCATGTCTTTGTAGCTTCGCGATAGATCGGAAATTCTGATGAGACAAGCGTCGATGCCACGTCCACGATTGTGCTTTAGAAGCTTTGGCTAGTAGGCATACTGGACGTGTGGCAGACAGTGTAGGAAAATCTACATAGTATAGATTTCCATGGCGCTCAGCTTTGAAGACTTCGTAACCATCGGGATCCTCTAGATAGCAATGAGTGGTTGTGAAGCGTACTTGATATTTCATGTCACAGAAGTGACTGGTACTAAACAGGTTGTGATCAAGTCCTTCAACATATAACACTCTTTGAATCTTCATAACACCGTTATCGAGCATTCCATATCCTCTGACGTGGCCTTCGGCTTCAGAATTTGCAAATCTAACTGCTCCGACAGGCTCCTCCACATAGTTATGCAAGAGGTGCTTGAATCCTGTCATGTGGCGTGAACATCCGGAATCTATTACCCACAATCGACAGGCCTGCAAAAGAGACAATTAGTTTTGCTTAGGCACCCATATCAGGATGGGTCCTTCGCGGTTAGCATCAAGCAACTCAGGAATATCATTTGGTTTGACTTTCACTCTCCATTCATAACGCGGTTTTGGAACCCATTTCCAAACCATCTTAACATTCAGTTCCTGAAAGTGCTTTTTAGAAGTAGGATTGGCAACCTTAGCTCGATACACTTTGGGTTGTGTAGAAGAATCAGAATTAGAATTAGACTTAGAGTTTACCTTAGCTTTGCTTTTATTCTTTTTGGACTTAGGAGAGGAGTAGTATTTGAATGAATTATCCCAACAGTGTTTGCAATAAAGATTCTTTCGAGCAAAATTCATAAACTTAGATTTATCGGAACAAATCTTACATTCATGTTTATCAAAAGAAGTACTATTCAAAATAACACTTCTGTAGGACAACTACTAGAATTCAAACTATTCTTTTTATTCAAACTAAGATCTTTATTCTTCTTACTCTTCCCAACTCCATTTCCTCTTATATCTGAAACAGAAACAGGAACCTTGTTAGTCTCTAACTTAGAAGGTGGTTCTTTTCTAGTGCTCTTTGAAGTCTCACCCTTTTCAAAAATACTCGGAGGATATTCAGGACAATCAGAGTAAACAACTGTAGGTTTTGCAGGAGCATCAAATTCTGGATTGGTTCTTACCTTCCAGCTTAGATCATTGAACATCTGTTTATCACTTGAAGCATTTTTAAACATAGTAACTTTCAAATCATTGATCTCTATGCAAAGCTCTTGATTTACTTTTAAAGACTTTTCAAGTTTATGTTTGAGATCAAAGTTTTCATCTTCAACCTCATCAAGAGACTGTTGCAACAAATTGATTTGCTTCATCAATTCAGATGTATGATCATTCACAGAATTTGATCCCTTTGAATTAGAAACAGGGTCAGAGTCTGAAGCATTCATCATTTCAGAAAATGTTTCTTCAGTCATGGACTCAATAAACTCCAGTTTTTTATTTTGAGAACAAGAGCCATTCGAGATAGCGTGTTCTTCTTCAACCTCTTCAACAAGTAAAGGTTTAGAAGCAATAGGATTTGAGACTGATGGCATAATAGATGGATCAACATCCAATTCATACTCATCATATTTGCATACAGTCTCAGGTAGAACTGTGTTGGTGCTTACTGATTCGTTGGAAGGTGTGGTAAATAGTGATTCAAACTCAGTAAATTCGATCTTTCGAGTCGCATAGCTGTTGTTTAAATCACCATATTGAAAACCAACTGATTTAAAAAGATTTTGAGAATCAGTGTCACCAGACTTGTTCTTTCCCATTTCTTCTTGACCTTTGGTCTCAGATAAAGGTGTAAGAGTACTTGCTTCAACAAAAGTTGCGCGAATGTCAGGAATGGGTCTAATTGCGGAGCCGAATTTATCAAAATTATATAGATGCTCCGGTGCCTTTTTCAAAATTTCGTTAATTGGCACACCCAAACCTGGTTTAAGTTTGTAAAACCTTTCGTCTTGGAGTTTATTGGTCAACAGATTTAATGTCTGTTCAGTCTGACCTCGTTTCATATTAATGTCCTCCAGTTGCTTTATTTTGGTGTAAGCTTCATTTCTTTATTTATAACAAACTTCAAATTTGATTTGAAACTCACCCTTTTCAGCATTAAGATTCACAAGATCTGTTTCTAAACCAGATATTTTTTCTTTTAAAGACGCTTTTTCGGCTTTTAAATCATCTTTTTCCTTTTCCTTTTCTTCCACAACAACTTTTAAAATAGCATTTTCATCACGAAAACTTAAAACAGATTGATGTGCAGAGCTAAGTTTGCCTTTTAGTAAAGCAAACTCATCTTTCATATCATGTATTTGGGCCATTAAAGATTCAATAAGTTCAGAATTTTCACTAACCTCAGAGTTTGCTTCTTCGGATTGTGTCTCAGAGTCTTCATCGTCACCTTCCAGCTTTTCCATGTAAGAAACTTGGGTGAAGTGTGCTTGCTCCTCGTCATCAGAACTTTGGAACAGCCAGTTCTCTTCTTCAGCCATTAGTACTTTTCCTTCTTCAGCTTTCTTGGCAATTAGTGACTTTCTTGAGTAGTACTCTGAGTTCTTCACTTTCTTGAATTTGCAGTCCCTTGAGAAGTGCCCAAATTTGCCACAGTTGTAGCATCTTCCTGGTTCATCCTTTCGCTCTTCTCGCTTCTCCTCTCTCTTTCCTTCTCTTCTATCTTCCTTCCGATCTTCTCGTCCTTCCTCTCTCTTTCCATGCCTCGGCTTGTATCGCATCCCAGACTTCTCTTTCTTGTATCCATCATACTTTGGCTTTGAGTAAAATCTTTTCTTGCCAAAGCTCTTCTTGAATCGTCGTGTAATGAGAGCCAAGTCTTCAGAGAACTTTTGAATATCAGGATCTGAATCAACTTCCAGTTCTTCATCGCTCGAATCAGAGTCAGAGTCAGTAACTTCAGTAACTAGAGCTTTAGACGCCTTTTTCTTCAACCTTGCAGAGGATACAGAACCTTTGCCGGCTATGAGAGCCACATAATCCTTCAGATGATTAGACTCATTATTCATAGATCTCACCTCATCCTCATGTTGAGATAGATTAGAGAAGATATCGGTGACATTTTCTCGAGCCATATTCTTCGACATCTGGAGGTTGATAGCAAAGTTCTTCCATTCTGGATTTAGATTCTTGATGAACTTGTAGTTTATCTCAGAAGCAAATTTGGCGATGTTGTTCCTCCGCAAGTCATTGAGAATAATGTTGTACCTATTGCAGGTGTCTAATATCAGCTCTCCTTCTTTTGCATGAAATCCCTCGTAAGCATTTATGCACAGATTCTGCTTAGCTTGTATAGAGGCTTCACTTCCTTCAAACTGCCTTGCTAGTTCATCCCAGATTCCTTTAGCAGTGCTCTGACTGTCGACACGATTGTAGATGTCGTTTGGAATTGCCATTGTTAGATAGATTAGAGCCTCTTCTTCTAACTTGAGCTATTCTTTCTGCTTTTCAGTGAAGAACTGAACAGGTTTAGGAATCTCTCTGTCAGGGATTTCAGGAGAGGAATCTGTAGCAGGTTGACCCTTTACTGTGATCATTGGAGTTTTAGGACCTTCAATGATTACTGTCATGAATTCTCTGTTCTTGTGATTCAGAAACTGAATCATTCTGGTCTTCCATTGCTGATACTCATTAGCCATAAGGACAGGCGGTTTGGACTGAGAGCCCATCGAGAGAAGCTGGTTCGACATCTTAGCTGTACCACTTGTTAGTAATTAAACTTATCTGTACCAAGACAACCAACTAGATGAGATCGTTAGAATCAAAATGAAAACCACACTCAAAAATTTTCAGAAAAATAAATTCCCGAAAATAATCCCCAAAAATTTTCAAAATGAAAACCACACTCAAAAAGTTAGCGGGTGGGGTCAAGGGGCAACGCCCTTGCGGGGGTATGGGGGCAGCGCCCCTAGAGAATTTTTTTTTGACTTTGAGAGGCCATATTACAGTTTGCAAAAATTTGTCTAGGTCTGGAAAAAGTGCTTCGACCGGTCAAACGTAAGACCGGAGAATGAACCGTACCGGTCGAAGGAAAGACCGGAGTAAGCAAGTACCCAGTCGAAGGGTAAGATCGGACTAGCAAGTACCCGGTCGAATGGTAAGACCGGAGTAACAAGTACCCGGTCGAATGGCAAGACCGGAGAATACAAGTACCCGGTCGAATGGTAAGACCGGAACTATGCTTGACCGGTAAAATTGATTCGACCGGTAACTTGTTCGACCGGAAGTATGCTTAGACCGATAATGCTTAGACCGATAGAGGTCTTTGACCGGTAAGGGTCTTCGATCGGGACTTCCTTAGACCGGTAGGATGTAACAACCGGTCTTATGCTCGACCGGTAAAGATTCGACCGGTGTGTTCTTAACCAGCCCAGAAGCGATGAACACGATGAGTACTCAACCTAGAAAGCAATTACGAACTCAAAAACAGATGAACAAATAAGACTATTTCACTCAGAAACATGTAACTATCACAACTCAATCAATAACAAAGATTAAAATCAACTTTCATGCATTCAAATTTAAAGAACACAGTGTCGATATTCATGCAAACCCAGAAAACACAAAATCACAAATTCAATTACTTGATACTTTCTAATTCAATTAATCAATTAGATAGCATTCAGAAGCATGAACCTCAACTAATCAGATCAACTTTGAACCAATAAACACATTAATTCATGAAATCAGATGAACAAAAAAATTTCGATGAATAGTAACTTCGATGAATAGTGATTTCGATGAATAGTAATTTTCGATGAATAGTGAAATCGCAAAACACATATTTAATCCTAAAACTTGATTCTTTAGACTCTGATACCACTTGTTATCCCAGTTTAATCTAGTTGGTAAATAATCAATCAAGTAATCAAGCAACACAATAATAATCAAGAGATATATAAATCAGAGTAACATACCAATCCCTTGAATAAACAATGAAACCCTTGAGTGTTCTTGATACCCTTGAATACAGAGAAAACGTATGGTTACTATTTAGAAAATTATCAGAGTTAACCTAAAACTAAACTAAACATAACTTTAAATACCTAAGCCTTATGGGCTTTAAGCTTAACAGGCTTTCTAATGGGCTTGGGCCCAATAGCTAATAAACTATTAACCTATTACAATTTAAACCCTCTAATTGACTTTAGCACAATTGCAGTTTAAACCCTGAACTTTAACTTTAATCTTGAATACAATTATTTGATCCAACATACGTTATAAAGGTCGTGTTAGGATCAAACGTTTACCACTACGCCAAAAGCAATTGCTGATGGAGAAGGCGTAACTTTATTTCCATAGCGTAGCAGCCAGCGCCACGTTTCGATTTAGGAAGATGCTGGTCAATGACCCAACAATCCCCCCCCAGCATCTGCCAACACTAACAAGATATTCGCTAGAAGTCAATAGCTGCACAACATGCCTTTGGCATTTAAATGCACTCCATGGGATTCGAACCCATGACCTGCTCTGATACCACATGTTAGGATCAAGCGCTTACCAGTACGCTAAAAGCAATTGCAGATGGAGAAGGCGCAACTTTATTTCCATATAGCGTAGCAGGCAGCGCCACGTTTCAATTTAGGAAGATGTTGGTCAATGACCCAACAGGTCGTGGGATATAAGTCTATCGAGAGGTTCTTTTTGATCGTGGATGTGAGAAACTCTCGACCGTCGTCATGAGGGACGACCGTGACTCTCGATGTGAGTGATCGTCGGGACCTTATCTTAATACAATAGTGGTCCTTAGATTGGAGACGTTTGGTTTCCTTGCGTCGGTCGTGACTTGTGAAAATTTTACCCAAACACCTTCCTATATATATATATTTATATATATATAAGGGAGAGATCTTTTGCAAACTTCCCTAATATTGCAAACTAAATTAAATGCAATCAATCATATTTTTCCATCTAATTTGCTTTTAATTTTAATTATAAGGATGCATTTTTCATTTTCGTTAGTGCTGATATATTTAAGGTAATTATTGTTTTATTTTAATTTTGGATAGATAGATGTCAATAAATGGTTATGATTTTTTTTTAAATTCGAATATATCCTAACGGTTTATCTATGGATTTTTTTTTGAATCTTCAATATGAATTTTGTTGATTTAATTATTAACAGTTTATGTATTGAAAATATATTTTGATTTTATTTTGAAATTGTTTTATCGAGTTCATGAATTCAAGAGGTAAGTGGAATTTCATGATTTTATTTTAAAACATTTGTTTTTCATGAAATCTGTTTCACCTGCTTCATTTTGGGAAACCTTAATGGAACATAAAATCATTAACAATCTTGACGAAATCTGTTTCACCTATTTCATTTGGGAAACATTAATGAAACATGAAACCATAACAATGAAATTACGAGCTCTTTCATTAATGAAACTATGAAATCAAGAAACACGAGTATGAAACATGAAAAATGGAAGAAAAAAAATTCTAGAAGAATATGAATAACAAATAAATATAAATTGTTACAAAAATATTGCATACCATTAATTGTTATCTAATATAAAATAAAAATAAACCGAAAAATGATAACAAATATTTAAAAATATCTTTTGACTAATTTAGGTAGGGTGTATTAATTGTTTTTTTGTGAACATAAAGAACTCATATTTATTTTCACTCGTTGATCAATGAAATCAATGGTGGAGATGGATTTGCAAAGTTTGCATAATTAATGCGGTTTTCAAATGAAACCACTTCTTTCTCTCTCTCTTTCTCTATATATATATAGGGTTGAGTTCTTTTGTTAACCATAGTTTTGTTGTTAACTTTGTGAACTAATCTAAACCCTTCATCTTAACATTGAATGGTTGAGATTAAAAGTAAATTTCTAATTAATAAAAGAGGTTTTATTTCTTAAATGGACAAGTGAACAAAAGTGTTTAAGGGTAATTTGGAGAATTAAAAATTCCATTGTTTTAAATGCTATTAAACGCCTCATTAATGGTCCACTGAAAACAATTGTAACCAAAGTGAACAATGGGGAACTAAATCTACCATTATTTGAAATGCACATAATGAGCATTCATGAATACCTACAAATATGTTCATTATTGAACACACCTTTAAAACAGTTACACATCTAAATTAAAAACAGTTAATCTCTCATTGTTTCAAATGGTGAATTAAATCTCCCATTGTTTCAAATGCACATGATGAACATTCATAAACACCTATAAATATGTTCATTGTTGAACACACATTCAAAACTGTTATGTTACATTTAAATCAAAACAGTTACATTTCTTCTTTTACTTAGGTGTCGTTTGTTTTTTAAGATGTCTAAAATCTGAAGTCTTATTCTAGTTATGATTAATAAGATGTGGTGTGTAAAAAGGTCTGAACGATTCAGACTTAAGAGTCATTAAGAGGTTTTAAAAAAACAAACAAACAACCCCTTAGTTGAACATACATATGTGTTCATCTGTTAAAGAACAAGGACATTTGCTAGGTGTGTTCATCCAGATAAAGACAAAAGCATCTGTGTTCATCAATGTTCACATCCAGATAAAGAACAAGGACACCTGTGTTCATCAATGTTCACATCCAGATAAACAACAAGGACATCTGCTAGGTGTGTTCATCCAGATGAAGAACAAGGACATATGAAATCGAAGTGAAAATATTCATATGATATTAAAAGTTTATGGAAAAATGAAAATTTTATGAAATTGTAACCTACGCTATAATCATGGATGTTTTTTTTTCTTGTAACCCCCAAGAAAATAAATGAATTATTGGTTAATCACGAAATGACATTTCTACCCTTTTGTATTAAATATATAAACAATGAAAACAACAACCAAATATGCATTTCTATTGGTTGAGCAAGGTTCATAAAGTTAACAACAATTAGTTGGTTAACAAATGATCCTTGCTCTCTCTCTCTCTCTCTCTCTCTCTCTCTCTCTATATATATATATATATATATATATATATATATATATATATATATATAAACGGGTAATGGATAACGAAAAATCGTTTATTATCCATATCCTACCCATTAAAATGCCAGGTAAACGGGTAATAGATAAGTGGATAAAATTTTCTTTATCTATACCCTTATACAACGGGTCGAAACATAACGGGTAACGGGTTTATCCTTACTCATTGTCAGCCTTAAAACTTACCAACGAACATGTGTATCATCTTACCAATTAAACTGGTATCAATTACAGTTAGTCAGTAAGACCATATTAAGTATTCAAACTTGGTTGGTACATTACGATATTGGAAGCCGCATACTTCAGTAGCACCATGTTACCGACTTATTTAATTATTTATTAGTTTTCTATTTTTTTATGTATTGAATATTAAACCTTGTAACAATAACTATTTTGTTTGAATATTTAAATGTTTGCAAGTTTTATTCCTTTCAATTAAAGTCCCTTAAACATATATGCATTACCTCTAAACTCAATATCATTCAAAATTTGAACAAAATGACAAGTTTTCATATATGAAGTTAGAAGTTTGTACAAAACTGATACCAACATGTATCAATTGATAAAATTAGTTATTGTAACACACGGAATTTTTGGTAACTAAAAGCCACCTCGTACGTTTCTATAGCTTCTAAATTAAATATTTTGTGTTGGAAAATCATTGCTTTTAGTTCCTAAGTGAATCAATGTCCGACGACTATGACAGTGTCACTGTCGCCTGGCAAAATCGCAGAGGAGAGGGCACCTACTGGATATCTGGAGCGACAATGCCCTGCGATATTGCCATGGCAAAGTGGCCTAGCTAGCAATGTCGCTAGAGTGGGGCAAACCAGTTTTAATTCGGGTTTTCAGCCTTTTTCTCATTTCTCACTTCTCATACCCTTCCCTTTATATCCCAAATCGTTTCCCCATCTTCTATGACGAACTTTAGCTCATTTTGAGGCCATTTCCTTGGGTTTTATAGTGTTCCTTCATCATCAAAGCTTGTGATTACAACCTCAAGTGCAAGACCAAGTGTTCATCTTCATTTCTAAAAGATTTATAGGTTTTTGGGGTTTTCATCAAAACCTAAGTGGTAAGTTCATCACCCCTTTTTCTAAATCTTTATACAAGTTATAAATTCCCTATTTGTGACTTCCAAGTGCTTTTATTTCTCAAATTTCGGTTTGAATGATTTTGGAAAAAAGCTAGGTAAAAATGAGGGTTTTTGGCCAAAAAAATGATATGTTGTGGAAAGGGTTTTGGATAATGGTTCTAAGTGTTTGGGTTTGTTTGTTTATGTTTGGGAGCTTATGGATCTACGATTTGGAGGAATTACTTGTAGATTCAAGTTTCTTCAAGGAATCTTAAGATTAGGGTAAAACCTAGATTTAGCCTAAACCTAGCAAGGTGGGTTCAAGTTGCTTTGTGAAAACTATGTACATGCCAAAATGTGTATTTTGAAGTAATAAGGTGTTTACCTGGTAAATATCAAATGTGTTGAGTATTTGATGGAATTTTCGTATTCGGTAAATTTGGGTTGATAAAACTTGTAAAATGCCTATATTTGGGTTTTGAATATTTTGATGAGTAAAATCTAAAGAATGTATCCTTTTGGTGATTTATTGTACAAATGGGGTCTATTTGATAATTTATACATTCTTGGTGTATTTGGTTTTATAAACCGTTTGGAAATGCACGTTATCGTATTATGAGGCATCTTGGAAATATAAGGGCATTTCATTTGGAAAATGGTTTGTCTCAACCAACGACGAGTTTTTGAGTTAATCATATCTTTGAGATACGTGTTTGCATAAACGTCGATTAAATGCGTTTTATTGTTTGAGGATTTTTATGTGATGGTCAATTGAATTTTTGAGCTTTTGGCTCGGTCTTGACTTAAAAGAGTCTTGGGGACATTAGTCCATTTTATTTTGCTCTATGATGGGCTTTTTAATTTGAATGCTTTTGAGGGATATTCAATGTTAATTATATATTTTGAGAGTGTTGGACATTCTTTTGTAATTACATGTATTTAAGGTATGTTTATTTGTAAATTACATGTTTTGAGGATGTTGGGCAATCTTTTGGAGTCATGTAATTTTAGACTATGTTGCATTGGATCCTGAGCCACGTAAGTTAGTCTTTATTTGATGGTCGAATAGGTATTGTGGATTTGGACTCCGGGACCCATGCTTTGTTACCTTAAACTTTTCAAGTTGCACTAGGAGGGTTGAGTCTGGAGGTGCCACCTTGGAGGTAGGCACTAGGACCTCCGCCGCTTGAAGGTAATGCCTTGGAGGTAGTCCTTAAGTGTGCCGGGCCTTGAGGTGGAATTCGTGGGAATAGACACTAAGGTCAACTGACTCTTAAGGTGAAACTTGTTAAGGAGTCATAGGAACATTTGGACGTGTATGCGATTAATGTTGTACGAGTGACATATTAATGTGTTTCCTTCACTCTCAACGGATACAGGTCTCCCCCGTTGTTGTCAAACATTATTTTTCGGATATTGTAATATCCATGCTTCAATATTGTTTAGATTTTGACGAGTAACCGCATTCTATGACTTGACTTATTGGATCCCCTCCATATATCAAGGTCTTGAATAAAAGAATTTATTCTCATATTTTGGTAATTTGATTTGAATCTTACTGTATTTGTGTGAGTATTGGGTTCAGTTTCATGATTATGGAGTGTTTCTATTCAAGTATTTTATCACGAAAATGGGGTTTTCGGAAATATTTCATTTTCTATTCTAATTACTTTGCATATTAAAAATTGTGATTTAAATAATATTCTTTCCACTTTTCCGTCTTATATAATAGATAAAACTCTTGAACTCACTAGGCGTTAAGCCTAACCCTCTGTATTTGTCGGTGTGTGCATCAGGTCCTTGTTGAGGTATGGTACTAGTGACACCGTGAGGAGTTGAGTGCTAGTTAGATGCACGAGAAGGACGTAACTATTGGGTGATGTCTTCCGCACATTTGGAGATAGCAATTGTTTATGGGTTTAGTAACACCTGACCTTTACTTAGTCTTTATATAAGACTTGGTTTATTATTTGTTGAGGTTAAATCAAGAATTCTATTTGAGGAAATTCAAATATTGATTGGTAGAAAAGGATTTTATCCTTTATCTGACGTATCATTGAAAATTTTAAATTAGTTGCTTTTTCTAAATTTGAGGGTGTTACAAGTACCAACTACATTTGGTTGATACATGCATGTTATATGATTTTATGTAACTATTATAATTAGTTGGTACACGATATTGGAGAAAAAAACTTGGTACCATACTATAATAATTCTCTCTCTCTCTCGTACACACACACACATTTTTGGATACCTTTAGATAAGTTTGGGCTGAAAGTGTAAACTTCCTATTTTGCAGGGAGTAGTGTAACACCCAGAATTTTGGGTAAGTAAAATATTCCCTTAAAAATGTTTATCGTCGTAGTGTAGTTTTAGTCTAAATAGAGGTTGAAACCTAGAGTTTTTGTCTTAAATAGAGGTTGACCGAGGCAGCCGAAAAAGAGGACAAAGTGGCAACATTGCTCCACGCGCCCCTCCGTGCGACTTCAGCTGCGCCACCATCCGAGCGAGGCTCTGCCCTTGCGCGATTCCAGACCTCGGCGTGCCTCCCCGCGCGAGTCCATCTGCACCATCATCCACGCGCGACCTCTGTGCACTGATAAAAGGTAAAAATTGGCCCCAACACCATTTACTCCTCATCTACCTTCCTCTTTTCTCTCAAGAACTCTTCCCTCTCATTTATTTCGATGTTGGGTGCATTAAAGGCCTTGATCCTTAAGATTTAACGTGCTCCTTAGCCACCTAGCAAGGATTTGAAGTCTAGTTAAAAAGATCTACCATCTCACCATCTCCATCTTCAACCTCAAGCTCTAATTTGGGTTTTCTAGGTTTTCTAACAAAACATAATATGTGAGTTCAATCTATTTTTTCTAAACTTTATACATGTCAAAGCTTATATATTTTGAACTCTTGATCTCCCCTTTACTACATATTTTTGATTTGAACCATTTTGACCTAACGGGTATTTTTGGGAGATTTTAGGGTCTTTACCATTTTGAGATATATCAAAGGGTTTTATAATTTGTGATACATTATGTGATAAAACTCATATATTGATTGTCAAAAACACTTGAAATAGTGCCATCTTGGTTATATGTGGATTTCACAATATTTTGGGGATCTACTTGTTAGAAGTGGAGTTGGGAGTTTATATACATGGATTTCACTTTATGTTTGTACTAATAATGAGCATTGTGGAGTATCAATAACTTTGGAAAATTATCCATTTGGGAAATGATTTATATTTGGAAATGTATTATGAGAACTATATCTGCGATTATAGTTTTGTCACTAATATAATAGTGACATGCCTTAGACTATTACTAGTGGATCCATAGGTATAGAGTTCGCTTAATTTTTGGGATAATTCCCGTTTATAACTAGTTGAGACATTGGGTCCTCAGAGGTAACTTTGTACAGTTATGTGGGACTGGATACTAGCCATGGGCCGTAAATGTAATCCTAGTGAATGAGTATGACTTGGATCCTCGGATGCCCTACCCACATTTGAGTACGAACCGGCGTTGTTCGTAGCCATGGGTCCAAGTATTGAGCTCACAAATCGGAGAGTGGCTTATTTTTGTGTTCCGCCACGATCCTTGGAAATCGGGTCTCCCTCATCATCATAAGATGTTTTTGAGTCGAACGGTTCTTATATGGATGTTGTTACATTTCATTTACTTAACTAATTGAAAAGCTATTTATTTATATTCAAATCAATTGAAAATTATTGATATAAATTGTTTGTTCTCACTAGGCGTTAAGCCTAACACTTTTTTTCAAATGACGTGTATAACAGGTTCCCTTAGCGGTGGGGCATCCAAAGCTTGAGGGACGAGTGTTGGCCATTATGGCCTCTTTTGGAGACATACCTTTTGGACATTGGCGTACAGAAAAAATGATAGAGATTTTGGGATAATTGGGTTGACAACCACCATAATCTAGATTTAATGATTTAAATTAGTTTGTTATTAGCTTGTTGTCCATTCATGGAATTTGTATACTCTATTACAGTTTCCCCTTCTTGGGTGATTAAATTCTATTTAAGATGTCATTTGCAGCCTTATATAGGTTTAAATTTACCCTTATTTTTAGGGTGTTCCATGTTGGTATCAGAGATCTAGTTTAAATGAACTAGGCATGAATGTAAGATGTCTAGACTTAGACTGAGAATATTAAGTTATGATTTTTGAGATTGGGTAGAATTTCTAAGATAGGATGTTCTTAGAAGTCAACGTAAGTACACTAATTGAAAATCATGATGATGATAATGAGACTTCTTGTGTAGAATATGTTCATAATTTCACTTAGCTAATGCTATTATGAATATATTGTTACGTGATCGTGCTTGACGTACTATTGCTATGATGATTAATGAATGTATTAGTACATTTCCTCGTGTTTAAATTCGTATATCCCATTCTTACCTCCATTCTCGTACGTGTGTGGAAGATTAAAGATGGTTAGTACGCGGGGTAGACCACGTACACGTGTCGATGGGGTCGAGGCGAACGCTTCAACGACGGATAAACCGGAGAGGGTTGAAGCCGCTACTCATCCATCCGTACCGCCATTGTTGGGCGGAGGACCAGAGATTATACCAAGGGTTGAGCTCGCCTCATCTAACCCGATCATGCGTGAAGTGACCCCTCAATCCGAGATAATGGAAAATATGATGGTGTTGATGAATGAAGTTATGGTCAAGCAATAAGAATTCTTCTTGAAAGTGATCGAGGATCAGGATATGAGCAACCGTAGGAATGAAACGGTTGCGGAGAACGTACTGGTGGCCGGATCCGGGGAAACGGGTCGTACGAACCCAACTGAGGAGCCGACGACGGTTGATGTGAGGCAAGGTTAGAGGGCTTGCTCCTACAAGTCCTTTTTGTGTAGCAAGCCACCCGAGTTCTCTGGGTCGGACGATCCAGTTGTATGTATGAGCTGGATCCGCGAGATAAAGCAGGCCTTTGACTCCAGCGAGTGTGAAAAGGGTCAGAAAGTCCGCTTCGGGTCTCAGATGCTTTGGGGACCCGCTCTCATTTAGTGGAATGTCACTAAGTCCACCCTCTCACCTACTGTTTTAGCTCAACTAACTTGGACCTCTTTAAAGGAAAAAGTCATGGAGGAGTATTGCAACGAACGGGCCATGGATAAGATCGAGGCCGAGTTCCGAGCTATCAAGAAGGGGAGCATGCTAGTGAGGGAGTACACCCGGCAATTCATGGAGAAGCTGGGATTGGTGGGGCATGTGGACCCGATTGAAAAGAAGAGAGTGAAGGCCTATCTAAAGGGCCTACCGGCGGACATGATGGCGATGGTCCGAAACTCCAAAGCCATCACCCTCCGTAAGACCATTGAGGAGGCCCAGATTATGAAGGACGTCTACGCCAGAGGCAAGGAAGAGAGAGCCAACGTGGGAGAGAAAAGAAAATGGGAAAGCAACTCCGGACCTCCCAAGAGGTCTCGACCATTTGTCGGGAATTGGATTTTTGATAACCGACCTGAATCTAGATGGTGCCAAAAGTGTCGGATCAAGCACCATGGCAATTGCAACTCCACCCTTTTCCGTGCTCCAAGCGTGGGAAGACCGATCACCCTACGAGAGATTTCCCAGTGAGGGGGATTATCTGCTTTGAGTGCAAAGCAGCGGGGCATGTGAAAAGAGATTACCTAAAGCTAAAGGCGGGTAGCGCACCGGAGAAGAAGGAGAACCCTCCTAGAGTTCCGGGTTGAGCTTTTCAGATGACGGCCGATGAGGCCAAGGCATCCACCGACGTGGTATCAGGTACGTTTCTCCTAAACTCCGTACCTACTCGTGTGCTTTTTGATTCTGGTGCCAGTTTCTCTTTTGTGTTCGATGCTTTCTGTTGTAAACTTGCCATGCCCACTAGTAGTTTAGAAGATGCTTTAGTGGTAGAAATAACGAATGGTGGTCAAGTTGTGATTCGCGATATTTTGAAGGGTTGCATACTTGGTGTTGAAGGAAAGGAATTCTCTATCAACTTGATGCCCATGTTGATCGGTGGGTTCGACGTAGTAGTCGGTATGGATTGGTTAGCAGACAATCATGCTGAAATCATATGCTCCCAGAAACTAATCGGACTCCCCATTTCTAGCGGTGATGTTGTGGATGTTTATGGTGAGAGAAGAAAGGGTGATGTGGCGATCATCACCATGGCTAAAGCACGAAAATGTTTGGTGAATGGATGTTCATCCTTATTGTTAAGTCTGATTTTGTAGTAATCAATGTACTTATTACTTGTGGCCTTAACTGTTGTTTAGCTTGTCTTTTGTATCTGTTTTGGCCAAGGGTATTTAAGGCCTTTTTGTTTTGTCTTGTCTAAGAACTTTTGCACTGCATATTTAATACATCAAGCTTTTGTGTCTCATTCTTTTCTCTCTACTTTCTCTCTCTATAGTTTTAGATAGATCTTGGTTTATCAATTGGTATCAGAGCCAATCTAATTCTGAGAGATTTGAGAGAAACATTTTTCAATATGAATTTGTTATTAATTCAGAGAATTTGATCGATTTTCTTGATCTTGATCAAGAAAATCTCATTCCCATAATTTTTCACAAATTTGTACTGAAATTTGATCGGTTTTTCTTGAGATTTGATTCGTTGGATTCGCATTCCGTGTTAGATCATTTTTGTTTCACATCAAATTGCAAGAAATTCAGTGTTTGAAGTTCAATTTGAGGATATTCGTGGTTTTGGATTGTTCGATAAAAGTTACTGTTCGTTTTTTTCATTTCACGATTCTGCGAAAATTTGTTTGAATTGGTTGTTCTTTGTAGTTAGAAATCAGATTTCGATAAAATCTGAGTGTGCATAATTCATCAAATTCGAGTTTTTGATCGAATTAGAAGTATTTCTTGTTTTTGCGCCAGATCTACATTTTGCGCCAACATCATCAGTTTGAGCTTTTCTTCAGCATCAAAGTTATCTAGTTCTGCGCCAGATCATTGTTCTTTTTCGCCAAATTCAAGTGATAATCGTGCTTAGCGCAAAGTATCTTTTGCGTGTTCTGAGTTTCTCGCCAGCTTCACTTAGCGCAAAGTATCTTTTGCGTGTTCTGAGTTTCTGTTGGTTCTATATGCTCAAGAATGATTATAAAATAATATTGTCGGTAACATATGATCCTATAGGGTCACACCAAAACAAGTAGACACCTAATTAATATTTATAGAATTCGATTCTTGATAAATATTAATAATTCTTGAAAATTATTATTGAATGTGATTCATAATAATTGATGCAAATAAAAGATTCTAGTTTATTTATAATATGATGGGCTCATATGTACCTAGAATTAAAAGAGGGACTTATAGTGATAAAGTTTGAATTGTTAAAGTTATGATTTTAACTATTCAAACTAAGGGGACCAAGAGAGAAAGTATTACATTGTCAAGCTTTAAACTAGATGGTCTTAAATGAAAAATTGAAAACCATCAAACTTGAAACCATCAAAATTGAAATCATCAATTTTGAAACCATGGAAATATGATAATAAAAGTGGCTCTTGCAAGATCTTTTTGTGGTAGCTTTTTATGACAAGAAAAAGTGTCATCTCTCTCCTCTCTCTCAAAAACTCACGGCCACCACCACCTTTGGTGTGGTTCTTCTTTTTCTTCTACAAAATCTATAGATTAGATTCTTGGTGGAAGAACCTCTTTTGCATCATCAAGAAGGAACTAGCATTCTATAAGGTGTTGGAGCTTGTTGGTGGATACCGATAGAGGAACTCTACCTTGGGTTCTACCATCTTCATCAACGATCAACCTCCTGTGAGGATTCAAAGTCTCCAAAGGTTATATCTCCAAACATTGCTTTGTTTTAAATTATATCTTTTCATTGCATGTAACAAGATCATTGGTGGGAATAAAATTGTTTTATGTTTTTGTTCAAATATTTTATTTGCTTCCGTTGCATGTAAGATATTCTTAGTCTTTCATGAGTTTTTGAAACCTTTTTGAACATTAAATCCCAACAGTGGTATCAGAGCCGATGTTATATGCATGATTAGATTTTTGGTTGAAACTTGGTTTTTGGAAGCCATGGATAAAAAAAAAAAAAATCATCTTGTATGAAAAGGGTTCATGCATGGCAACTTTTATGCTAGTCTTTATATTTTATGTAACAAAATTTTAACATGCATTTTTGTTACATAAAAATTGCCTTAGAAAACAAAGTATTGTTTTATTTTATGAAATATGTACATAAACAAGCCATGGACCTTTCGTGTTTTTTATGTGAGTTAAAAATTCGATATGGTTGTAAATTTTTTTTATTCATGTTGGTTTGTAATAGTAAATAGGATTTATTATCTTCTGTTATGTTCATTTTGTAAATATTAGATTAGTTGTTAGAACTAGTTTCTTTATTTATAAATTGTAAATAAATGGAGACCAACATGGAACTTGAAGATGGAGTTTGGTGACTTGTTTGCATGGAGATGTCAAAGCAAGTGGGAGCATGAAGATCTTTAAAAAATAAAAATAAATAAAAATAAAATTGTCCTTAGGAATGGACTTGGCATTTCTTGTTTTGGCTCACAAGAAATGTCATTAGAAATGACTTTGTTTTATGCACATTATTTTGCATGTTGTGATTGTTTATGTTCTTTTTTTATTTGCTTCAAAATATAAGATATTTTATATGCTAGTAAAGAACATAAAATTGGTTCAAACGCGCTTTAAAATTGTTTGAAAATTGGAGCGACATTTTAAGATATGTTTTAAAAGTGAGAAGAGGACCAAACTTTTAAATGGAGATTTTAAATCCATAACATGCAAATTGATTGAAATGTGTTTTAAATAAAATAGTTTATTGAAAAACACTCTAACTTTAAAATCGGATTTTAAATGTTAAATTTATTTTGAAGAAATAAGTTTTTCAAAATTTAGAGTACCTTGATTATTGGATGCATGCAATAATATGGCACTAAGAGTTTGGAAATCAAGATTTGACGAATTTTGTCATAAGATGCTAAAATGGTTTTATAAATTTTTGTTCTAAAAATTCCAAACGTCAAATTTTGAAATTAGTAAAAAGAGTTAAAATAGAGATTTTAAGACTCATCCAGTCTAAATAAATGGTTATTAAAAGACTATAAATGGTTCTTTTGTGATCAAACATGGACCTTAATATATGATATTAATAAATTGACCACAACTATTTAGTTGATAAAATAAGGATTTCTTTTGACTAAGGAACCATATGATGAGAAAAAATATAATACCATGTTAATTGGATGTATACAATAACACATGATACAAAATGTTTTTCAAAACTAGAATTGTAAAACATTGAAATCCCTTCAATAAATGCAAGTCTATGCCGTCCTTTTGAAAACACTCGCACGTCATTTGTACGATCCTTGTGGGATAAAGGTCACCTAACTACTTGGATTGTCTTTTGATGGCTGAAGTGGTTTTCGCGATTTCTAGTGGGATAAAGGTCACCTAACCACTAGTTATGGGTCGATTCCACACGTTGTTCAAGTTGGATGACTTGATTGGGAATCTTTTGTGATAAAGGTCACCTAAGCATTAGAAACCCGAGGCATAGATGGGATCAAACATGCATTTTAACAAACGATGTTAAGGATCCCATAAAACTAGGAATTACATTTGGATGTAATTGGTAAACGTTACCTACCTTGTTGAATTAAATATATGGGATAAAGGTCACCTAACCATTTATTTGTTTTTTTTAGAAAAGAGGACGGATCCCCCGGAAAAATTTATTCAAAAAAAAAAAAGAAAGATACAACTTACGAGGGGCATACCCCAAGATTTACATACCGAAAGCTCAAAATATGTTTGGGCAAAAACCAAACTAAATTTTGTCCCACCTATCTAACATAGGAAAATAGAACCAAAAATCCCACAAATCAACATCAAAATCAATACCAAGAGCAAAAACCATGACCAAATCTAATATGGAAAAGTCCCACATAATACCAAATAAATCCATATCAAATCTGGAAATTTGATTTTTCAAAGGATCCCATAAACCGTAACCAAACTGGCTCACAGTCTGTTGTAGAGAAAGCATACTAATGGCCCAAAGCAGTATCAAATGTAGCTTACTCCCAGGTGTGCCCTTTCTATCTCTCCACAAGTTTTGATTGACACTCCTTCTCCTCCTTCTAATACCAACCAAGACCCTCAATCCCTTAAAAAAACAGTCCCTCCTGTAACCATTTGCAGACTGATGAAACAATAATGTCCACTTCATGATCCGTCCAGCATATATTCACAAACTGATCTATGGCCTTTAGATCAATGTTTAAGAAAAAAGAGTGTATGAATGTACAGACCAAAGAACAAGATAAGATACAATAATTGGAATACCAGTTTAGTATCCAACTCATAGAACTGACCAATACTGTGCAATGGCCACATTTCTCAACAAAAAGCCAATAAACCTCCTTATCCCTCCAATGATGAACTGATCTTGATCCAGCAACAAATCGACCACAGGCCTTTTCACCACCGAACCCACAGAACCTCCGAGCACACCTCCAAAACTCCTAATGATCTTCAATTGTACATATTTTTCCATCTCTATCCAGTTTCTCAACCAAATTAGCTCCCAGAAAACTATTCTTCACATTTTGAGTGACCCACCAACCAATCCTCCCAAATAGCAGCAGCTTTGCAACAAAATTACAATGCATGGTTAAAATCATTAGATTTAGTATAGAACCCACCATTTTCAAACCCAAGATCCCAAACAACAGCAACCCTCTTAACCTGTCTACTGTTTTTAACTTTCAACCCCATCAGCTTCATTTTTATTAAGGCAATAATCTGAATAGACAGATCCAAAGCAGATCTTTGTTTTTCCAAATGAATTCTGTGGTTCCTTTCCTGCCAGATGAAGTACACAACAGCAGCCAATAGGAGCCTGTGTATGATGCTCCAGATTGAATTACTAACAGGGTAGCAAGCAAGATCACAAATCAATTCAGACCAACTATTAATTACTCCATTTAAGCCTTGGATTCTTTCAGAAATCCCACAGAAGCCTTCCAAATATCTCCACACTTCTTGAACAAATTTGCAATCCACAAATAGGTGGTCATGTGTCTCAAGGTCATCATGACATAGAACGCATAAGCCATCGTTTATCACATTCCATGTTATCAGCCTGTCATATGTTCTCAGTCTGCCTTTAATAGCAAGCCATAAAAAGAAGGCATGCCTTGGTATTCCATGACTGAACCAAATTAATTTAGCCCAAGGAGCATCTTCCATTCCCTCATACACATCATCCCACACAGCTGCAACTTTAAAATCAATAATAGAACCATCCTTACATTTCCATTTTATTTTGTCCTTTACATTAGAATTTAGCGTGGGCATGAAAATTTGAAGGACATTTCCATATTTACACCATAACTCCATTGGCCACAACCAGAGCCCATCAACAACCACATCACTGACTTTCATTTTCATATTCATTCTAGCACTGTAGATGTCTCTGTTGGATATGAAATTGCACAAAGGCCCCATTGGGTGCCATGAGTCAAACCATAAGGATGTATTCCTTCCATTACCCAAAACATGCACAAATTGTTCCCTGAATATACCCCTTATCCCAACCATCTTCCTCCAAAACCATGGTGCATCATGAACCACTCCCACATCCCAAAAATTTCTTCCCTTTAGTCTATACTCGTGAATCCATTTCACCCACAAAGACTCACCATTTTCTACAATTTTCCAGATTTGCTTGGCTAAAAGAACTTTGTTCCAGCATTTTAAATCTCTTACACCAAGTCCCCCTTTCTCCCTTGGTAAACATATATTCCTCCATGCTACTTTTGCTTTTCCTCTAACAGCTTCCCCACTGCTCCACAGAAAGTTCCTTAACAGTTTTTCAATCTCCTTTACAACAGAAATGGGCAATAGAAACATGGAAGCCCAATATACACTGATTGAAGACAAAACAGAGTTGATCAATTGCAATCTCCCAGCAAAAGACAGCCATTTATTCTTCCAATCCATTACTCTTTTCCTCACTTTGTCTATCAAGCCTTTACAATCATGATGAAACAATTTTGTGGAAATTAAAGGTACCCCAAGATACTTCACAGGAAGAACTCCAAGCTTGAATGGAAGGATTTTCATAATTTCCACTCTATTGATTCCAACCACATTCCCCAAGAAAGAAGTGCTCTTCTCCATACTGGGCCTCAATCCAGAAACACTACTGAACTCCAGTAAAGCATTCTTCAAGACATTCACAGAAGCCACATCTCCATAGCAAAACATGAGAAGGTCATCAGCAAAGCATAAGTGTGTTAAGCCAAGTTTCTCACACCTAGGATGATACTTGAATTCATCACAATTCTGAACTTTCCTCGTTACTATCAAAGTGAGTATTTCCATAACCAAAGTGAACAGATATGGAGAAAGAGGATCCCCTTGCCTGATTCCTCTCATTCCTGGAAAGAAACCATGATGCTGACCATTTACTCTGATAGTGAAACAAACAGAATTCACACACTTCATTATCCAACTGACCATACAGGGATGAAATCCAAAAAATCTCAAAATAGATTCCAAGAATTTCCAATTTACTGTATCATAAGCTTTCTGAATGTCTATCTTGAATGCACACCTTCTAACACCCCTTTGACTATGATAACCCCTCATCAATTCTTGAGTAAGCAAAACATTATCACTTATTAGTCTGTTTGGAATAAAAGCTGACTGATTAGGATCAACAAGCACTCCCAAAAAGTTCTTAATTCTACCCACCAACACCTTGCTTATACATTTATAAATCACATTACAACATGCAATTGGCCAAAAATCAGCCACATTCTTTGGAGTTTGAGATTTTGGAACAAGTGAGATCACAGTTGCATTGACTTCACCAAGAAGCTTTCCATTGAAAAAAAACTGTTGAACAGCTTTACACACCTCATCACCAATAACAGGCCAAGCTTTTTTGAAAAAACTGGATGAAAATCCATCTGGTCCAGGGGCCTTTATTTCATCGATATCAAACAATGCTTTCTTTATCTCTTTATCTTCAATTGGTCTCACCATAAAATCAGCCTGAATCTTAGTAAGTTTTTTGGTGAACAATGATCCCGGATCAATGATAGATTCCACATTCTCACATGTTCCCAACAGTTTCTCAAAATGCTTTACAAACTGATTAGGGACAACAGCCCCCATAAACACATTTCCATCAAGATCTTGGAGTTCTTCTATTCTACCTTTATTCACCCTTCTTTTAACAATACTATGAAAATAAGCAGTGTTGGCATCACCTTTCTTTAACCACTGAATTTTAGACCTTTGCCTTAAAAATCTTTCTTCATCAATAATAGCATCCTTCAAAGTCTTCATATAAACAGCCCCATCCAACCTAATTTCACTATTCTCAGGATCTGCGTCAATATCACATTGTGACTTGCCCAATTCAGCTCTCAACACTTTAACTTTTTCAAAAACATTTCCATGCTGCACATTAAGCTTTCTCATTTTATTTTTAACCAGTTTGAGCTTTGATACTACAGAAAACATAATGCAGCCCCTGTACACATTGATCCAAGCTTTAGAAACTAAAGGTAGAAAGCCAGGATTATTAGTGAGATGGTTATTGAACTTAAAAGGCCTTGGCTTAAACGGAGACAATCTTGGGATGATAAGAATAGCAGGGCTATGATCAGAGAGACCATAGGGTAAAAAAGAGGCAAAGGCTTGAGGGAACAGACTACAAAACTCCAAATTACACAATATTCTGTCAAGCTTCTTTAGGAGACCCTTCTTTCCAGAATCTGACATTGGCTTCTGTATCCAAGTGAAATTGATACCAGATTGATTTAAATCTTCCATTTCCAAATCCCCCACACAATCCCTGAAATCCAACATACCTCTTGTAACTGTGGAAGACCCTCTAGAGCTGTCATTTGGATTAAGACTAACATTGAAATCCCCCATCACAATCCAAGCTTCTTTTTTAACCAAGTTTCTGTGAAATCTGAGTTGATCCCATAACAACCTTCTATCAGCAACATCATTAGCAGCATATATTAAGGAACAATGAAATTTCTTCTTAGAATCAATGTGCTCCATTTTACAATGCACAACTTGTTCAAAATATTCAAAAGAACTCATTTTAACTTTGCTTGAGTCCCAACCAACCATAATTCTGGTCCTTCCCAAACAGGTTGCATTGTTTGATACCCAATTCCAATTACAAAAGATTTCATCCCCAATAACCTTCAACTTCTTTTTACACACTTTTGTTTCAATAATGGCACATACATCCAAATCGTTTTTCACAATCAATCTTTTCACCTCCTTCCTTTTGGAGACCAAATTTAGGCCTCTAATGTTCCAAATTGCAGTTTTAAACATTGGAAACATCTTTAACCTTCACCACCCTATCTCCTCCTCTTCTCCAATCCTCCTTATCCAATTTCATAAAACTGGGAACATCCTCATTTTCAAAGACATCCTCACCAGTATGAAAAGCCCAAAAATATTTATGCAACTTTTTTGACCAAGTATTAAAAATAGCATTTGGGGGTCTGATACCCATCTCCAAAAAATGATTGGCATTCTGTTTTTCAACAGACCATTTATGGTCCTCAGTATCCTCTTCCATGTCTTCCAAAATATCAAAAGAATTTTGAACTTTCACAACCTCTTGTACCACTTCTGTATTCACACTTTTTGGATTATCATCTTTACTCTGAACTGCCACTTTCATACTACCTCCTCTCATTTCTTGTTTCCCCTCTTGCTTTGTTTTCATCTCTTGAACCCCTTTTTTACCATCATTAGTTTGTCCAGATTGATCAATCCCTTTTGTATCACCTTTTGGCTGAAAATCTTGCTTAAACACTTTCTGACCAGTACCCTCATTTTTACTGCTTTTACTAGGACCACTTACTTTACTGCCACTGGACTGCCCAAACTCTGTTGTACTTACATTCTGCCCAATACCCCCTTTTCCAATAATTGATCCACCTTTACTTTGATCCTCTTTTTTACTATCAACCTCTTTCAATTTCCAAGCCATACCACCATACTGCTGTTGCCCCTGTTTACTGTTCCCATAGTTCACTTTTTGCCCACCTTGAAACTGCTTTCCACCTCTCTGCCCACCATTCTGATTTTGTGAATAGAACCTGTGATTAACCCAAGCCTTTGTGTTAACTTGAGGACTAGCTCCAAATTTAGCTTGATTTTGAACTGGTCTATTCCTTCTGCCCACAACTTGAAATCCATCATCAGCATTTAAACTAGGCCTGTTTAACTCTTCTTTTTTTAATTTTGCAATCTTCTCATCATCACTAATAGGCCTTACACCACAATCACCAAAAGTGTGTCCAAATACATTGCAAAAGTTGCATCTTGTTGGTTTCCAGTTATACTCCACCCTTATAGAAACCTGTTTTTCAGATAAACCATCTAAATTTGGAATTAGACCAATGATTGTATCAGGTAAGCTCTTATCAGCTAAAACTTCAACCAAAATCCTAGCAAAACCTGCCCTTCCAGATTGCGTTAAACACCGTTCTTCTGTAGCACGATCCATGGTGAGAGGTATCCCTATTCCACTTGCTAACTCACTGAGGCCCTGCACATTCCATACTTCCAAAGGAACTCCATAAAGATGCACCCATAAAGGAAGGGATTTTAGCTCAGGCTTGCCCAAAAAAGAACCTACCTCCCATTTTCTTACAAACAAAGGAACCCCATTAATCATCCATGGGCCATTCTCCATAACAAACTTCATTCCCTCCTCATTATTGAACTTCAGCATATAGTAGCCCTCATAATTTGAAGCTACATTCACTAGCCCACATTTCTTCCACAGCCTGTTCAAATTGTTGTTAACAACAAAATATGGCATATTTACACCTACAAAATGAGCAATTAACAACATTGCATTTGATTTTGCACCTTCCATCACTACTTCTTTGGAAAAACGAATAGCCATTCTACCATCATCAAGCTTGATAGGAGGTTTGTATTTTAAAACAATTTTGCTATCCGTCTTTCCTTTAATCTTGTCTGCAAGAGTTATTCCATTTGATTTCCAGGCATTTACAGATTGCTTAGCAGCCTCATTCCCTTTTCCTGATGATAACTGCCCATTTTCAGTCATTTCAACCTCTGGAACTTTTGAATTACCAGAATTTACATCCCCTGCTTCCTTCTCATTACCAACCACTGAACCATTTCCAAAAGTGAAAGTCTTTTTAGCAGAACCCCATTCTCTTTCTCCCACTTTAATAGTCCCTGATTCATTACCAATAGTGAAAAGTTGCCCACCCCTTCCATCAAAATCAGTCCCCTTCTCTTTCTCACCTTTTGTCACATTAGAATTTCCAGTCGATAAGTTCACAGGAGCATTTTCAACCAAATTCATTCCATTAACTTCCATGGTACTGATAGAATTAGCATTAATTTCAGATTGAGAAGTAATTATTACCTTAGGAAGATTATTCTCAACCTCAACTTCCATATTTTTCTCAGAACCACCAAAACCAGTACATCGATCAATTTTATTTGCAAAATTTGAATTCACCAAATCAGTAGCAGCAGCTACTTCTTTTTCTCCAGTAAGTGATCCCTTCTTCTTCAATAATCTCTTAGGAATACGTTTCCTAATTGAAGTTGAAAGCAGTGAAGTTACATTGAATCCCAGCGAACTCGTTAATAACTCCTTGATCGAACTGTCCTCCTTGATTTTCGATCTGCTAACTTTTTCAGTGGAATCAATACCTTCAAATGATATTCCAGATCCAAATTGATCATTAGGAGCAACATCAATCGGAGCAGAAACTATTTTTTGGTTTTCCAGAAAATTTTCCAACAGATCAGGAGGAACATGCTCCATTAGCAAAACAAAGTTAATCCCATTTATTTGTTTTGCAACGTTGGATCCTAGACTTTATATTTATAATTAAAGTTTTTTGAGCATTACACGACATATGATATGATCATTCAACTGAAGGAAATGTTCCAACAGCAAGCCCGGACAGAACGATCCGAAACCGTTCGAATGTTGCACGCATGTAAAATGGAGGTGGGAGGAAGTGTGAGCAATCATGTTCTCAAGATGAAAAGTCATTTGGATCATTTGGAGCGTCTTGGCTCTAAATATCCAACGGATTTGGCAACGGATATAACCTTGAACTCTCTACCCAAATCCTATGACCCCTTCATCATGAACTACAACATGAATGGTTGGGAGAAACCTATCTCATAATTGCATCAGATGCTCAAAACTGCTGAGAAGAACCTCCCTAAGAAAACCCCTCATGTGCTCATGATTCGAGAGGGTAGAACCAATAAGCCCAAAACCACTAACTCCAAGGCTAAGACAAAGGTTGTCAAGGGCAAGGGCAAAATGGTTGCCCAAACACCACAACCAAAGAAGAAGGAGAAAGTGGCCAAAGAAGACACATGTTTTGAATGTGGTGCAATTGGTCACTGGAAAAGGAACTGTCCTACTTATCTGGCAGAGTTGAAGAAAAGGAAGGCTGAGGCAGGGCCTTCAGGTATCTATGTGATAGAAATAGATCTATTTACTTTTTCACCTAACACTTGGCTATTTGATACTGGGTGTGGAACTCACATATGTAATATGTTACAGAGGTTCAGAAAAAGTAAGCAACTAAAGACAGGCGAAATCGTACTCCACGTGGGAAATGGAGCAACAATTGCAGCTCAAGCTTTAGGAGATTACGATTTACATTTACCAAATGGCCTGTACTTAACATTAAATAATGTGTGTTTTGTACCTAGTTTGACTAGAAATATTATTTTAGTTGCTCGTTTAAAACAATCTGGTTTTACCTATCGTTTTAATGACGATTTTATTCATGCTTACAAGAATGATATATTCTATTTCGAAGCTAGACCTCTTAATGGAATATATGAAGTAAATCTGGATAGTTCAATAAACAATAGTTCTATATACCAAGCTAACACCAAAAGACTCAAGAAAGGTTTGAATGATTCTTATCTATGGCATTGCCGTCTTGGCCATATAAACAAGAAACGCATATCCCAACTTCAAAAAAGTGGTATTTTGAAGGCAAATGAGGACGATTCATTTGATATATGTGAATCCTGTTTATATGGGAAGATGACTAAAGCTCCTTTCTCTGGTTCTAGTGAAAGAGCGAAAGATCTGTTAGGAATCATACATACTGATGTATGTGGTCCTTTCAGAACCATGTCTAGAGATGGTGCTAGATTCTTCATCACCTTCACTGACGACTTCAGTCGTTATGGATATGTTTATTTGATGAAACATAAACATGAAGCATTTGAAATGTTCAAATTATTTCAAAGTGAAGTTGAAAATCAACTCAACAAAACCATTAAAATCCTTCGCTCCGATAGAGGGGGTGAATATCTGAGTGATGAATTCCTGAGTCATCTAGAGAATCGTGGGATTGTCTCACAACTAACTCTACCTAGAACGCCACAACATAATGGTGTGTCTGAGAGGAGGAACCGAACCTTACTAGATATGGTTCGCTCTATGATGAGTAGAAGTACTCTCCCTTTATCATTTTGGAGTTACGCCTTAATTACGGTTGCCCGTATTTTAAATATGGCTCCAACCAAAATGGTAGATAAAACTCCTTATGAGATCTGGCATGGAAAGGTTCCATCCTTATCCTATTTAAAGGTATGGGGATGTGAGGCTTATGTGAGACAAGAGGCTTCAAACAAATTAGATCCCAGATCTACTAAATGCATTTTTGTAGGATATCCTAAAGACTGTATTGGATATTACTTCTACAATCCCACTGAGAATAAAGTATCTATAGCTCGAAAGGCTGAATTCCTGGAAACCAAGTTTCTAATGGAAGATTCTAGTGGGAAGCAAGTGGTGCTTGAAGAAGAACCAATAGCTAATGCACCTGAGGTTGGTACTAGTGCTCAACATGAGGATGTTGACCCTGAACAAATGGTTGGTCAGGAGAAAAATGTAACACAAAGTATTCGCAGATCTGGTAGAATTCGACAGGAACCAGAAAGATATGATTTTTCCATCTCTTATGATGAATGTTGTTTCATGGTGGATTCTAATGAACCCGCCAACTACCATAATGCTGTGACAGGTTCTGAGTCTAGTACTTGGCTCGAAGCCATGAATACTGAGATGCAATCCATGTATGATAATCAAGTATGGGACTTGGTTGATCTTCCTCCCAATGGCAAAACTGTAGGAAGCAAATGGGTTTTCAAGAAGAAAACCGACATGGATGGAAATCTGCACACATACAAAGCAAGACTTGTGGCGAAAGGTTTCACTCAAATTCATGGTATTGACTATGATGAGACCTTCTCTCCTGTGGCTATGATCAAGTCTATTAGAATATTGTTTGCCATTGCTGCATACTATGACTATGAGATATGGCAAATGGACGTCAAAACGGCTTTTCTGAATGGACACTTAACTGAAGATGTCTATATGGTTCAGCCTGAAGGTTTTGTCGATCCAAAGTATCCTAATAAAGTGTGTAAACTCAAGAGATCTATTTATGGACTAAAACAAGCATCTCGAAGCTGGAACCTTCGTTTTAATGAGAAAATCAAAGAGTTTGGTTTCATAAGAAATAAAGATGAGCCATGTGTTTACAAGAAAACTAGTGGGAACATTGTAATGTTCCTAGTATTGTATGTGGATGACATACTGCTCTTTGGAAATGATATTCCTTCTATGAAAGAAGTTAAGGCTTGGCTTGAGAAATGTTTCTCAATGAAAGATTTGGGTGAAGCAACTTATATTCTTGGTATAAAGATCTATAGAGATAGATTAAGAAGGCTTATAGGTTTAAGTCAAAATGCATACATTGACAAAATCTTGAAAAGGTTCAAGATGCAGGACTCTAAGAGAGGATCATTGCCGATGCCATCTGGTACCATATTGAGCAAATCTCAATGTCCTAGCACACAGGCTGAGCGAGACAAAATGAGTGGCATTCCATATGCTTCTGCAATTGGATCCATCATGTATGCTATGATATGCACAAGACCGGATGTATCATATGCTTTGAGCATGACGAGTAGATACCAACAAGATCCGGGAGAAGGTCACTGGATTGCTGTGAAGAACATTCTAAAGTACTTACGAAGGACTAAAGAAATGTTCCTTATCTATGGAGGTCAGGAAGAAAGTCTTAGTGTAAAGTGTTACACTTATGCTATCTTTCAAACGGATAGGGATGATTGTAAGTCACAGTCAGGTTTTGTCTTTATTATGAATGGAGGCGCGGTCTCTTGGATGAGTTCCATGCAGAGTGTGGTTGCACAATCCACTACAGAGTCAGAGTACAATGCTGCTTCAGAGGATGCAAAAGAAGCTGCCTGGATAAAAAAGTTCATTGAAGATCTAGGGGTGGTCCCTACCATTCAGGATTCCCTAGAAATCCTATGTGATAATGAGGGTGCCATAGCTATAGCTAATGATGCCATGTCACAGAAGAGGACCAGGCACATTCACCGAAAATTCAACTATATACGGGATGAAGTTGAAAGAGGTGAAATAAGTATTCACAAAGTTCATACAGATCAAAATTTAGCAGACCCACTCACGAAGTCTCTTCCACCAGCTAAGCATGAGGATCACTCTAGAGCTATAGGACTTCGTTATTCTAGTGAATGGATTTGATCTGGTTTAGTATTTGGATTTTGGAACAGTGTTAAACAACAACTATTGAAATGAATTAATTTGTAAATGTTTTTTCATTAAATACTTGTTGAGTTCCATATTAGCATGTTTAATCCTTGAATAAATTAGTTATTCTAAACGTCCATAAGTCGGTCATAGTTGTGGGAACAACAATGAAGTAAGACTAATATGAATTGGATTGGTTGACTTTTAAGGGTAAAGGTGGCAAAGTGTTGCAACCAAGTTCATAGGTACTTGCTAGGAAACAAGTATTGGACATGACCCGCTTCAAGATCACTTCATGGATCGTTGTCATGAGTGACACTTGAATAAAGGTAATATCTTTGTATCCTTTGACCTGAGATGCATATTAAGGACTTGAGTGTAGGGAGTACTGTGCTTTGATATGGTTAACCGCTAATTTTGAAATAGTAGACAGCTATAAAGGCCATCATTAGGTATAGTATGAACTGCATAAGAGGCGTATGTAGTCAAAATGGGATTTGTTCCTCTAAATGGTTTAAGAGTGAGACATCTAAGGCGCCTTACCAAAAGTTGAACGACATATGAGAATGATAGCGATCCATGTCTCATGTTCAACATGATGTTCGAACAAAGGGGTAACTGATACCACACCTTATACATCAATTGAAGCTTTGAGCTTGTGGGAATTGGATGTTGATGAATGGCACATACAGTCATACATTGCTGGAGGCAGTGAGATGTTGCTAGACGTCCACCACTGTCTATATTATTCTATAATACAATCTTGAGCAAGTGGGAGATTGTTGGTTCTATATGCTCAAGAATGATTATAAAATAATATTGTCGGTAACATATGATCCTATAGGGTCACACCAAAACAAGTAGACACCTAATTAATATTTATAGAATTCGATTCTTGATAAATATTAATAATTCTTGAAAATTATTATTGAATGTGATTCATAATAATTGATGCAAATAAAAGATTCTAGTTTATTTATAATATGATGGGCTCATATGTACCTAGAATTAAAAGAGGGACTTATAGTGATAAAGTTTGAATTGTTAAAGTTATGATTTTAACTATTCAAACTAAGGGGACCAAGAGAGAAAGTCTTACATTGTCAAGCTTTAAACTAGATGGTCTTAAATGAAAAATTGAAAACCATCAAACTTGAAACCATCAAAATTGAAACCATCAATTTTGAAACCATGGAAATATGATAATAAAAGTGGCTCTTGCAAGATCTTTTTGTGGTAGCTTTTTATGACAAGAAAAAGTGTCATCTCTCTCCTCTCTCTCTAAAACTCACGGCCACCACCACCTTTGGTGTGGTTCTTCTTTTTCTTCTACAAAATCTATAGATTAGATTCTTGGTGGAAGAACCTCTTTTGCATCATCAAGAAGGAACTAGCATTCTATAAGGTGTTGGAGCTTGTTGGTGGATACCGATAGAGGAACTCTACCTTGGGTTCTACCATCTTCATCAACGATCAACCTCCCGTGAGGATTCAAAGTCTCCAAAGGTTATATCTCCAAACATTGCTTTGTTTTAAATTATATCTTTTCATTGCATGTAACAAGATCATTGGTGGGAATAAAATTGTTTTATGTTTTTGTTCAAATATTTTATTTGCTTCCGTTGCATGTAAGATATTCTTAGTCTTTCATGAGTTTTTGAAACCTTTTTGAACATTAAATCCCAACAGTGGTATCAGAGCCGATGTTATATGCATGATTAGATTTTTGGTTGAAACTTGGTTTTTGGAAGCCATGGATAAAAAAAAATCATCTTGTATGAAAAGGGTTCATGCATGGCAACTTTTATGCTAGTCTTTATATTTTATGTAACAAAATTTTAACATGCATTTTTGTTACATAAAAATTGCCTTACAAAACAAAGTATTGTTTTATTTTATGAAATATGTGCATAAATAAGCCATGGACCTTTCGTGTTTTTTATGTGAGTTAAAAATTCGATATGGTTGTAAATTTTTTTTATTGATGTTGGTTTGTAATAGTAAATAGGATTTATTATCTTCTGTTATGTTCATTTTGTAAATATTAGATTAGTTGTTAGAACTAGTTTATTTATTTATAAATTGTAAATAAATGGAGACCAACATGGAACTTGAAAATGGAGTTTGGTGACTTGTTTGCATGGAGATGTCAAAGCAAGTGGGAGCATGAAGATCGTTAAAAAATAAAAATAAAATTGTCCTTAGGAATGGACTTGGCATTTCTTGTTTTGGCTCACAAGAAATGTCATTAGAAATGGCTTTGTTTTATGCACATTATTTTGCATGTTGTGATTGTTTATGTTCTTTTTTTATTTGCTTCAAAATATAAGATATTTTATATGCTAGTAAAGAACATAAAATTGGTTCAAACGCGCTTTAAAATTGTTTGAAAATTGGAGCGACATTTTAAGATATGTTTTAAAAGTGAGAAGATGACCAAACTTTTAAATGGAGATTTTAAATCCATAACATGCAAATTGATTGAAATGTGTTTTAAATAAAATAGTTTATTGAAAAACACTCTAACTTTAAAATCGGATTTTAAATGTTAAATTTATTTTGAAGAAATAAGTTTTCCAAAATTTAGAGTACCTTGATTATTGGATGCATGCAATAATATGGCACTAAGAGTTTGGAAATCAAGATTTGACGAATTTTGTCATAAGATGCTAAAATGGTTTTATAAATTTTTGTTCTAAAAATTCCAAACGTCAAATTTTGAAATTAGTAAAAAGAGTTAAAATAGAGATTTTAAGACTCATCCAAACTCAGTCTAAATAAATGGTTATTAAAAGACTATAAATGGTTCTTTTGTGATCAAACATGGACCTTAATATATGATATTAATAAATTGACCACAAATATTTAGTTGATAAAATAAGGATTTCTTTTGACTAAGGAACCATATGATGAGAAAAAATATAATACCATGTTAATTGGATGTATACAATAACACATGATACAAAATGTTTTTCAAAACTAGAATTGTAAAACATTGAAATCCCTTCAATAAATGCAAGTCTATGCCGTCCTTTTGAAAACACTCGCACGTCATTTGTACGATCCTTGTGGGATAAAGGTCACCTAACTACTTGGATTGTCTTTTGATGGCCGAAGTGGTTTTCGCGATTTCTAGTGGGATAAAGGTCACCTAACCACTAGTTATGGGTCGATTCCACACGTTGTTCAAGTTGGATGACTTGATAGGGAATCTTTTGTGATAAAGGTCACCTAAGCATTAGAAACCCGAGGCATAGATGGGATCAAACATGCCTTTTAACAAACGATGTTAAGGATCCCATAAAACTAGGAATTACATTTGGATGTAATTGGTAAACGTTACCTACCTTGTTGAATTAAATATATGGGATAAAGGTCACCTAACCATTTATTTGTTTTGCAACGTTGGATCCTAGACTTTATATTTATAATTAAAGTTTTAAAAAATCGAAAATGCTAAATAGAACTTTGTTAAATTTTTGTAGATGGCCCAAAGTGCGAACCATCCTACCAATTACCTTCGATCCATCCTTGAAAAGGAAAAACTTAACCACACCAACTTCCTCAACTGGCACCGTAACCTTAGAATTGTTCTCAAGCCAGAAAAGAAGTTGTATGTGTTGGATACCCCACTTCCCGATGAGCCTCCTGTCACTCCTAGAGCTCCTCACGCAGATTGGTCGAAACATATGGATGATTCGATCGAAGTGTCGAGTCTCATGCTGGCTTCCATGATCCCCGAACTCCAAGAAATTTTTTAGCATTACACGGCATATGATATGATCATTCAACTGAAGGAAATGTTCCAACAGCAAGCCCGGACAGAACGATCCGAAACCGTTCGAATGTTGCACGCATGTAAAATGGAGGAGGGAGGAAGTGTGAGCAATCATGTTCTCAAGATGAAAAGTCATTTGGATCATTTGGAGCGTCTTGGCTCTAAATATCCAACGGATTTGGCAACGGATATAACCTTGAACTCTCTACCCAAATCCTATGACCCCTTCATCATGAACTACAATATGAATGGTTGGGAGAAACCTATCTCAGAATTGCATCAGATGCTCAAAACTGCTGAGAAGAACCTCCCTAAGAAAACCCCTCATGTGCTCATGATTCGGGAGGGTAGAACCAAGAAGCCCAAAACCACTAACTCCAAGGCTAAGACAAAGGTTGTTAAGGGCAAGGGCAAGGGCAAAATGGTTGCCCAAACACTACAACCAAAGAAGAAGGAGAAAGTGGCCAAAGAAGACACATGTTTTGAATGTGGTGCAATTGGTCACTGGAAAAGGAATTGTCCTACTTATCTGGCAGAGTTGAAGAAAAGGAAGGCTGAGGCAGGGCCTTCAGGTATCTATGTGATAGAAATAGATCTATTTACTTTTTCACCTAACACTTGGGTATTTGATACTGGGTGTGGAACTCACATATGTAATATGTTACAGGGGTTCAGAAAAAGTAAGCAACTAAAGACAGGCGAAATCGTACTCCACGTGGGAAATGGAGCAACAGTTGCAGCTCAAGCTTTAGGAGATTACGATTTACATTTACCAAATGGCCTGTACTTAACATTAAATAATGTGTGTTTTGTACCTAGTTTGACTAGAAATATTATTTCAGTTGCTCGTTTAAAACAATCTGGTTTTACCTATCGTTTTAATGACGATTTTATTCATGCTTACAAGAATGATATATTCTATTTCGAAGCTAGACCGCTTAATGGAATATATGAAGTAAATCTGGATAGTTCAATAAACAATAGTTCTATATACCAAGCTAACACCAAAAGACTCAAGAAAGGTTTGAATGATTCTTATCTATGGCATTGCCGTCTTGGCCATATAAACAAGAAACGCATATCCCAACTTCAAAAGAGTGGTATTTTGAAGGCAAATGAGGACGATTCATTTGATATATGTGAATCCTGTTTATATGGGAAGATGACTAAAGCTCCTTTCTCTGGTTCTAGTGAAAGAGCGAAAGATCTGTTAGGAATCATACATACTGATGTATGTGGTCCTTTCAGAACCATGTCTAGAGATGGTGCTAGATTCTTCATCACCTTCACTGACGACTTCAGTCGTTATGGATATGTTTATTTGATGAAACATAAACATGAAGCATTTGAAATGTTTAAATTATTTCAAAGTGAAGTTGAAAATCAACTCAACAAAACCATTAAAATCCTTCGCTCCGATAGAGGGGGTGAATATCTGAGTGATGAATTCCTGAGTCATCTAGAGAATCGTGGGATTGTCTCACAACTAACTCTACCTAGAACGCCACAACATAATGGTGTGTCTGAGAGGAGGAACCGAACCTTACTAGATATGGTTCGCTCTATGATGAGTAGAAGTACTCTCCCTTTATCATTTTGGAGTTACGCCTTAATTACGGCTGCCCGTATTTTAAATATGGCTCCAACCAAAATGGTAGATAAAACTCCTTATGAGATCTGGCATGGAAAGGTTCCATCCTTATCCTATTTAAAGGTATGGGGATGTGAGGCTTATGTGAGACAAGAGGCTTCAAACAAATTAGATCCCAGATCTACTAAATGCATTTTTGTAGGATATCCTAAAGACTGTATTGGATATTACTTCTACAATCCCACTGAGAATAAAGTATCTATAGCTCGAAAGGCTGAATTCCTGGAAACCAAGTTTCTAATGGAAGATTCTAGTGGGAAGCAAGTGGTGCTTGAAGAAGAACCAATAGCTAATGCACCTGAGGTTGGTACTAGTGCTCAACATGAGGATGTTGACCCTGAACAAATGGTTGGTCAGGAGAAAAATGTAACACAAAGTATTCGCAGATCTGGTAGAATTCGACAGGAACCAGAAAGATATGATTTTTCCATCTCTTATGATGAATGTTGTTTCATGGTGGATTCTAATGAACCCGCCAACTACCATAATGCTGTGACAGGTTCTGAGTCTAGTACTTGGCTCGAAGCCATGAATACTGAGATGCAATCCATGTATGATAATCAAGTATGGGACTTGGTTGATCTTCCTCCCAATGGCAAAACTGTAGGAAGCAAATGGGTTTTCAAGAAGAAAACCGACATGGATGGAAATCTGCACACATACAAAGCAAGACTTGTGGCGAAAGGTTTCACTCAAATTCATGGTATTGACTATGATGAGACCTTCTCTCCTGTGGCTATGATCAAGTCTATTAGAATATTGTTTGCCATTGCTGCATACTATGACTATGAGATATGGCAAATGGACGTCAAAACGGCTTTTCTGAATGGACACTTAACTGAAGATGTCTATATGGTTCAGCCTGAAGGTTTTGTCGATCCAAAGTATCCTAATAAAGTGTGTAAACTCAAGAGATCTATTTATGGACTAAAACAAGCATCTCGAAGCTGGAACCTTCGTTTTAATGAGAAAATCAAAGAGTTTGGTTTCATAAGAAATAAAGATGAGCCATGTGTTTACAAGAAAACTAGTGGGAACATTGTAATGTTCCTAGTATTGTATGTGGATGACATACTGCTCTTTGGAAATGATATTCCTTCTATGAAAGAAGTTAAGGCTTGGCTTGAGAAATGTTTCTCAATGAAAGATTTGGGTGAAGCAACTTATATTCTTGGTATAAAGATCTATAGAGATAGATTAAGAAGGCTTATAGGTTTAAGTCAAAATGCATACATTGACAAAATCTTGAAAAGGTTCAAGATGCAGGACTCTAAGAGAGGATCATTGCCGATGCCATCTGGTACCATATTGAGCAAATCTCAATGTCCTAGCACACAGGCTGAGCGAGACAAAATGAGTGGCATTCCATATGCTTCTGCAATTGGATCCATCATGTATGCTATGATATGCACAAGACCGGATGTATCATATGCTTTGAGCATGACGAGTAGATACCAACAAGATCCGGGAGAAGGTCACTGGATTGCTGTGAAGAACATTCTAAAGTACTTACGAAGGACTAAAGAAATGTTCCTTATCTATGGAGGTCAGGAAGAAAGTCTTAGTGTAAAGTGTTACACTGATGCTATCTTTCAAACGGATAGGGATGATTGTAAGTCACAGTCAGGTTTTGTCTTTATTATGAATGGAGGCGCGGTCTCTTGGATGAGTTCCATGCAGAGTGTGGTTGCACAATCCACTACAGAGTCAGAGTACAATGCTGCTTCAGAGGATGCAAAAGAAGCTGCCTGGATAAAAAAGTTCATTGAAGATCTAGGGGTGGTCCCTACCATTCAGGATTCCCTAGAAATCCTATGTGATAATGAGGGTGCCATAGCTATAGCTAATGATGCCATGTCACAGAAGAGGACCAGGCACATTCACCGAAAATTCAACTATATACGGGATGAAGTTGAAAGAGGTGAAATAAGTATTCACAAAGTTCATACAGATCAAAATTTAGCAGACCCACTCACGAAGTCTCTTCCACCAGCTAAGCATGAGGATCACTCTAGAGCTATAGGACTTCGTTATTCTAGTGAATGGATTTGATCTGGTTTAGTATTTGGATTTTGGAACAGTGTTAAACAACAACTATTGAAATGAATTAATTTGTAAATGTTTTTTCATTAAATACTTGTTGAGTTCCATATTAGCATGTTTAATCCTTGAATAAATTAGTTATTCTAAACGTCCATAAGTCGGTCATAGTTGTGGGAACAACAATGAAGTAAGACTAATATGAATTGGATTGGTTGACTTTTAAGGGTAAAGGTGGCAAAGTGTTGCAACCAAGTTCATAGGTACTTGCTAGGAAACAAGTATTGGACATGACCCGCTTCAAGATCACTTCATGGATCGTTGTCATGAGTGACACTTGAATAAAGGTAATATCTTTGTATCCTTTGACCTGAGATGCATATTAGGGACTTGAGTGTAGGGAGTACTGTGCTTTGATATGGTTAACCGCTAATTTTGAAATAGTAGACAGCTATAAAGGCCATCATTAGGTATAGTATGAACTGCATAAGAGGCGTATGTAGTCAAAATGGGATTTGTTCCTCTAAATGGTTTAAGAGTGAGACATCTAAGGCGCCTTACCAAAAGTTGAACGACATATGAGAATGATAGCGATCCATGTCTCATGTTCAACATGATGTTCGAACAAAGGGGTAACTGATACCACACCTTATACATCAATTGAAGCTTTGAGCTTGTGGGAATTGGATGTTGATGAATGGCACATACAGTCATACATTGCTGGAGGCAGTGAGATGTTGCTAGACGTCCACCACTGTCTATATTATTCTATAATACAATCTTGAGCAAGTGGGAGATTGTTGGTTCTATATGCTCAAGAATGATTATAAAATAATATTGTCGGTAACATATGATCCTATAGGGTCACACCAAAACAAGTAGACACCTAATTAATATTTATAGAATTCGATTCTTGATAAATATTAATAATTCTTGAAAATTATTATTGAATGTGATTCATAATAATTGATGCAAATAAAAGATTCTAGTTTATTTATAATATGATGGGCTCATATGTACCTAGAATTAAAAGAGGGACTTATAGTGATAAAGTTTGAATTGTTAAAGTTATGATTTTAACTATTCAAACTAAGGGGACCAAGAGAGAAAGTCTTACATTGTCAAGCTTTAAACTAGATGGTCTTAAATGAAAAATTGAAAACCATCAAACTTGAAACCATCAAAATTGAAACCATCAATTTTGAAACCATGGAAATATGATAATAAAAGTGGCTCTTGCAAGATCTTTTTGTGGTAGCTTTTTATGACAAGAAAAAGTGTCATCTCTCTCCTCTCTCTCTAAAACTCACGGCCACCACCACCTTTGGTGTGGTTCTTCTTTTTCTTCTACAAAATCTATAGATTAGATTCTTGGTGGAAGAACCTCTTTTGCATCATCAAGAAGGAACTAGCATTCTATAAGGTGTTGGAGCTTGTTGGTGGATACCGATAGAGGAACTCTACCTTGGGTTCTACCATCTTCATCAACGATCAACCTCCCGTGAGGATTCAAAGTCTCCAAAGGTTATATCTCCAAACATTGCTTTGTTTTAAATTATATCTTTTCATTGCATGTAACAAGATCATTGGTGGGAATAAAATTGTTTTATGTTTTTGTTCAAATATTTTATTTGCTTCCGTTGCATGTAAGATATTCTTAGTCTTTCATGAGTTTTTGAAACCTTTTTGAACATTAAATCCCAACAGTGGTATCAGAGCCGATGTTATATGCATGATTAGATTTTTGGTTGAAACTTGGTTTTTGGAAGCCATGGATAAAAAAAAATCATCTTGTATGAAAAGGGTTCATGCATGGCAACTTTTATGCTAGTCTTTATATTTTATGTAACAAAATTTTAACATGCATTTTTGTTACATAAAAATTGCCTTAGAAAACAAAGTATTGTTTTATTTTATGAAATATGTGCATAAACAAGCCATGGACCTTTCGTGTTTTTTATGTGAGTTAAAAATTCGATATGGTTGTAAATTTTTTTTATTCATGTTGGTTTGTAATAGTAAATAGGATTTATTATCTTCTGTTATGTTCATTTTGTAAATATTAGATTAGTTGTTAGAACTAGTTTATTTATTTATAAATTGTAAATAAATGGAGACCAACATGGAACTTGAAGATGGAGTTTGGTGACTTGTTTGCATGGAGATGTAAAAGCAAGTGGGAGCATGAAGATCGTTAAAAAATAAAAATAAAATTGTCCTTAGGAATGGACTTGGCATTTCTTGTTTTGGCTCACAAGAAATGTCATTAGAAATGGCTTTGTTTTATGCACATTATTTTGCATGTTGTGATTGTTTATGTTCTTTTTTTATTTGCTTCAAAATATAAGATATTTTATATGCTAGTAAAGAACATAAAATTGGTTCAAACGCGCTTTAAAATTGTTTGAAAATTGGAGCGACATTTTAAGATATGTTTTAAAAGTGAGAAGACGACCAAACTTTTAAATGGAGATTTTAAATCCATAACATGCAAATTGATTGAAATGTGTTTTAAATAAAATAGTTTATTGAAAAACACTCTAACTTTAAAATCGGATTTTAAATGTTAAATTTATTTTGAAGAAATAAGTTTTCCAAAATTTAGAGTACCTTGATTATTGGATGCATGCAATAATATGGCACTAAGAGTTTGGAAATCAAGATTTGACGAATTTTGTCATAAGATGCTAAAATGGTTTTATAAATTTTTGTTCTAAAAATTCCAAACGTCAAATTTTGAAATTAGTAAAAAGAGTTAAAATAGAGATTTTAAGACTCATCCAAACTCAGTCTAAATAAATGGTTATTAAAAGACTATAAATGGTTCTTTTGTGATCAAACATGGACCTTAATATATGATATTAATAAATTGACCACAAATATTTAGTTGATAAAATAAGGATTTCTTTTGACTAAGGAACCATATGATGAGAAAAAATATAATACCATGTTAATTGGATGTATACAATAACACATGATACAAAATGTTTTTCAAAACTAGAATTGTAAAACATTGAAATCCCTTCAATAAATGCAAGTCTATGCCGTCCTTTTGAAAACACTCGCACGTCATTTGTACGATCCTTGTGGGATAAAGGTCACCTAACTACTTGGATTGTCTTTTGATGGCCGAAGTGGTTTTCGCGATTTCTAGTGGGATAAAGGTCACCTAACCACTAGTTATGGGTCAATTCCACACGTTGTTCAAGTTGGATGACTTGATAGGGAATCTTTTGTGATAAAGGTCACCTAAGCATTAGAAACCCGAGGCATAGATGGGATCAAACATGCCTTTTAACAAACGATGTTAAGGATCCCATAAAACTAGGAATTACATTTGGATGTAATTGGTAAACGTTACCTACCTTGTTGAATTAAATATATGGGATAAAGGTCACCTAACCATTTATTTGTTTTGCAACGTTGGATCCTAGACTTTATATTTATAATTAAAGTTTTAAAAAATCGAAAATGCTAAATAGAACTTTGTTAAATTTTTGTAGATGGCCCAAAGTGCGAACCATCCTACCAATTACCTTCGATCCATCCTTGAAAAGGAAAAACTTAACCACACCAACTTCCTCAACTGGCACCGTAACCTTAGAATTGTTCTCAAGCCAGAAAAGAAGTTGTATGTGTTGGATACCCCACTTCCCGATGAGCCTCCTGTCACTCCTAGAGCTCCTCACGCAGATTGGTCGAAACATATGGATGATTCGATCGAAGTGTCGAGTCTCATGCTGGCTTCCATGATCCCCGAACTTCAAGAAATTTTTTAGCATTACACGGCATATGATATGATCATTCAACTGAAGGAAATGTTCCAACAGCAAGCCCGGACAGAACGATCCGAAACCGTTCGAATGTTGCACGCATGTAAAATGGAGGAGGGAGGAAGTGTGAGCAATCATGTTCTCAAGATGAAAAGTCATTTGGATCATTTGGAGCGTCTTGGCTCTAAATATCCAACGGATTTGGCAACGGATATAACCTTGAACTCTCTACCCAAATCCTATGACCCCTTCATCATGAACTACAATATGAATGGTTGGGAGAAACCTATCTCAGAATTGCATCAGATGCTCAAAACTACTGAGAAGAACCTCCCTAAGAAAACCCCTCATGTGCTCATGATTCGGGAGGGTAGAACCAAGAAGCCCAAAACCACTAACTCCAAGGCTAAGACAAAGGTTGTTAAGGGCAAGGGCAAGGGCAAAATGGTTGCCCAAACACTACAACCAAAGAAGAAGGAGAAAGTGGCCAAAGAAGACACATGTTTTGAATGTGGTGCAATTGGTCACTGGAAAAGGAATTGTCCTACTTATCTGGCAGAGTTGAAGAAAAGGAAGGCTGAGGCAGGGCCTTCAGGTATCTATGTGATAGAAATAGATCTATTTACTTTTTCACCTAACACTTGGGTATTTGATACTGGGTGTGGAACTCACATATGTAATATGTTACAGGGGTTCAGAAAAAGTAAGCAACTAAAGACAGGCAAAATCGTACTCCACGTGGGAAATGGAGCAACAGTTGCAGCTCAAGCTTTAGGAGATTACGATTTACATTTACCAAATGGCCTGTACTTAACATTAAATAATGTGTGTTTTGTACCTAGTTTGACTAGAAATATTATTTCAGTTGCTCGTTTAAAACAATCTGGTTTTACCTATCGTTTTAATGACGATTTTATTCATGCTTACAAGAATGATATATTCTATTTCGAAGCTAGACCGCTTAATGGAATATATGAAGTAAATCTGGATAGTTCAATAAACAATAGTTCTATATACCAAGCTAACACCAAAAGACTCAAGAAAGGTTTGAATGATTCTTATCTATGGCATTGCCGTCTTGGCCATATAAACAAGAAACGCATATCCCAACTTCAAAAGAGTGGTATTTTGAAGGCAAATGAGGACGATTCATTTGATATATGTGAATCCTGTTTATATGGGAAGATGACTAAAGCTCCTTTCTCTGGTTCTAGTGAAAGAGCGAAAGATCTGTTAGGAATCATACATACTGATGTATGTGGTCCTTTCAGAACCATGTCTAGAGATGGTGCTAGATTCTTCATCACCTTCACTGACGACTTCAGTCGTTATGGATATGTTTATTTGATGAAACATAAACATGAAGCATTTGAAATGTTTAAATTATTTCAAAGTGAAGTTGAAAATCAACTCAACAAAACCATTAAAATCCTTCGCTCCGATAGAGGGGGTGAATATCTGAGTGATGAATTCCTGAGTCATCTAGAGAATCGTGGGATTGTCTCACAACTAACTCTACCTAGAACGCCACAACATAATGGTGTGTCTGAGAGGAGGAACCGAACCTTACTAGATATGGTTCGCTCTATGATGAGTAGAAGTACTCTCCCTTTATCATTTTGGAGTTACGCCTTAATTACGGTTGCCCGTATTTTAAATATGGCTCCAACCAAAATGGTAGATAAAACTCCTTATGAGATCTGGCATGGAAAGGTTCCATCCTTATCCTATTTAAAGGTATGGGGATGTGAGGCTTATGTGAGACAAGAGGCGTCAAACAAATTAGATCCCAGATCTACTAAATGCATTTTTGTAGGATATCCTAAAGACTGTATTGGATATTACTTCTACAATCCCACTGAGAATAAATTATTTATAGCTCGAAAGGCTGAATTCCTAGAAACCAAGTTTCTAATGGAAGATTCTAGTGAGAAGCAAGTGGTGCTTGAAGAAGAACCAATAGCTAATGCACCTGAGGTTGGTACTAGTGCTCAACATGAGGATGTTGACCCTGAACAAATGGTTGGTCAGGAGAAAAATGTAACACAAAGTATTCGCAGATCTGGTAGAATTCGACAGGAACCAGAAAGATATGATTTTTCCATCTCTTATGATGAATGTTGTTTCATGGTGGATTCTAATGAACCCGCCAACTACCATAATGCTGTGACAGGTTCTGAGTCTAGTACTTGGCTCGAAGCCATGAATACTGAGATGCAATCCATGTATGATAATCAAGTATGGGACTTGGTTGATCTTCCTCCCAATGGCAAAACTGTAGGAAGCAAATGGGTTTTCAAGAAGAAAACCGACATGGATGGAAATCTGCACACATACAAAGCAAGACTTGTGGCGAAAGGTTTCACTCAAATTCATGGTATTGACTATGATGAGACCTTCTCTCCTGTGGCTATGATCAAGTCTATTAGAATATTGTTTGCCATTGCTGCATACTATGACTATGAGATATGGCAAATGGACGTCAAAACGGCTTTTCTGAATGGACACTTAACTGAAGATGTCTATATGGTTCAGACTGAAGGTTTTGTCGATCCAAAGTATCCTAATAAAGTGTGTAAACTCAAGAGATCTATTTATGGACTAAAACAAGCATCTCGAAGCTGGAACCTTCGTTTTAATGAGAAAATCAAAGAGTTTGGTTTCATAAGAAATAAAGATGAGCCATGTGTTTACAAGAAAACTAGTGGGAACATTGTAATGTTCCTAGTATTGTATGTGGATGACATACTGCTCTTTGGAAATGATATTCATTCTATGAAAGAGGTTAAGGCTTGGCTTGAGAAATGTTTCTCAATGAAAGATTTGGGTGAAGCAACTTATATTCTTGGTATAAAGATCTATAGAGATAGATTAAGAAGGCTTATAGGTTTAAGTCAAAATGCATACATTGACAAAATCTTGAAAAGGTTCAAGATGCAGGACTCTAAGAGAGGATCATTGCCGATGCCATCTGGTACCATATTGAGCAAATCTCAATGTCCTAGCACACAGGCTGAGCGAGACAAAATGAGTGGCATTCCATATGCTTCTGCAATTGGATCCATCATGTATGCTATGATATGCACAAGACCAGATGTATCATATGCTTTGAGCATGACGAGTAGATACCAACAAGATCCGGGAGAAGGTCACTGGATTGCTGTGAAGAACATTCTAAAGTACTTACGAAGGACTAAAGAAATGTTCCTTATCTATGGAGGTCAGGAAGAAAGTCTTAGTGTAAAGTGTTACACTGATGCTAGCTTTCAAACGGATAGGGATGATTGTAAGTCATAGTTAGGTTTTGTCTTTATTATGAATGGAGGCGCGGTCTCTTGGATGAGTTCCATGCAGAGTGTGGTTGCACAATCCACTACAGAGTCAGAGTACAATGCTGCTTCAGAGGCTGCAAAAGAAGCTTCCTGGATAAAGAAGTTCATTGAAGATCTAGGGGTGGTCCCTACCATTCAGGATTCCCTAGAAATCCTATGTGATAATGAGGGTGCCATAGCTATAGCTAATGATGCCATGTCACAGAAGAGGACCAGGCACATTCACCGAAAATTCAACTATATACGGGATGAAGTTGAAAGAGGTGAAATAAGTATTCACAAAGTTCATACAGATCAAAATTTAGCAGACCCACTCACGAAGTCTCTTCCACCAGCTAAGCATGAGGATCACTCTAGAGCTATAGGACTTCGTTATTCTAGTGAATGGATTTGATCTGGTTTAGTATTTGGATTTTGGAACAGTGTTAAACAACAACTATTGAAATGAATTAATTTGTAAATGTTTTTTCATTAAATACTTGTTGAGTTCCATATTAGCATGTTTAATCCTTGAATAAATTAGTTATTCTAAACGTCTATAAGTCGGTCATAGTTGTGGGAACAACAATGAAGTAAGACTAATATGAATTGGATTGGTTGACTTTCAAGGGTAAAAGTGGCAAAGTGTTGCAACCAAGTTCATAGGTACTTGCTAGGAAACAAGTATTGGACATGACCCGCTTCAAGATCACTTCATGGATCGTTGTCATGAGTGACACTTGAATAAAGGTAATATCTTTGTATCCTTTGACCTGAGATGCATATTAGGGACTTGAGTGTAGGGAGTACTGTGCTTTGATATGGTTAACCGCTGATTTTGAAATAGTAGACAGCTATAAAGGCCATCATTAGGTATAGTATGAACTGCATAAGAGGCGTATGTAGTCAAAATGGGATTTGTTCCTCTAAATGGTTTAAGAGTGAGACATCTAACGCGCCTTACCAAAAGTTGAACGACATATGAGAATGATAGCGATCCATGTCTCATGTTCAACATGATGTTCGAACAAAGGGGTAACTGATACCACACCTTATACATCAATTGAAGCTTTGAGCTTGTGGGAATTGGATGTTGATGAATGGCACATACAGTCATACATTGCTGGTGGCAGTGAGATGTTGCTAGACGTCCACCACTGTCTATATTATTCTATAATACAATCTTGAGCAAGTGGGAGATTGTTGGTTCTATATGCTTAAGAATGATTATAAAATAATATTGTCGGTAACATATAATCCTATAGGGTCACACCAAAACAAGTAGACACCTAATTAATATTTATAGAATTCGATTCTTGATAAATATTAATAATTCTTGAAAATTATTATTGAATGTGATTCATAATAATTGATGCAAATAAAAGATTCTAGTTTATTTATAATATGATGGGCTCATATGTACCTAGAATTAAAAGAGGGACTTATAGTGATAAAGTTTGAATTGTTAAAGTTATGATTTTAACTATTCAAACTAAGGGGACCAAGAGAGAAAGTCATGCATTGTCAAGCTTTAAACTAGATGGTCTTAAATGAAAATTTGAAAACCATCAAACTTGAAACCATCAAAATTGAAACCATCAATTTTGAAACCATGGAAATATGATAATAAAAGTGGCTCTTGCAAGATCTTTTTGTGGTAGCTTTTTATGACAAGAAAAAGTGTCATCTCTCTCCTCTCTCTCTAAAACTCACGGACACCACCACCTTTGGTGTGGTTCTTCTTTTTCTTCTACAAAATCTATAGATTAGATTCTTGGTGGAAGAACCTCTTTTGCATCATCAAGAAGGAACTAGCATTCTATAAGGTGTTGGAGCTTGTTGGTGGATACCGATAGAGGAATTCTACCTTGGGTTCTACCATCTTCATCAACGATCAACCTCCCGTGAGGATTCAAACTCTCCAAAGGTTATATCTCCAAACATTGCTTTGTTTTAAATTATATCTTTTCATTGCATGTAACAAGATCATTGGTGGGAATAAAATTGTTTTATGTTTTTGTTCAAATATTTTATTTGCTTCCGTTGCATGTAAGATATTCTTAGTCTTTCATGAGTTTTTGAAACCTTTTTGAACATTAAATCCCAACAAGTGGTATCAGAGCCGATGTTATATGCATGATTAGATTTTTGGTTGAAACTTAGTTTTTGGAAGCCATGGATAAAAAAAATCATCTTGTATGAAAAGGGTTCATGCATGGCAACTTTTATGCTAGTCTTTATATTTTATGTAACAAAATTTTAACATGCATTTTTGTTACATAAAAATTGCCTTAGAAAACAAAGTATTGTTTTATTTTATGAAATATGTGCATAAACAAGCCATGGACCTTTCGTGTTTTTTATGTGAGTTAAAAATTCGATATGGTTGTAAATTTTTTTTATTCATGTTGGTTTGTAATAGTAAATAGGATTTATTATCTTCTGTTATGTTCATTTTGTAAATATTAGATTAGTTGTTAGAACTAGTTTCTTTATTTATAAATTGTAAATAAATGGAGACCAACATGGAACTTGAAGATGGAGTTTGGTGACTTGTTTGCATGGAGATGTCAAAGCAAGTGGGAGCATGAAGATCTTTAAAAAATAAAAATAAAATCGTCCTTAGGAATGGACTTGGCATTTCTTGTTTTGGCTCACAAGAAATGTCATTAGAAATGGCTTTGTTTTATGCACATTATTTTGCATGTTGTGATTGTTTATGTTCTTTTTTTATTTGCTTCAAAATATAAGATATTTTATATGCTAGTAAAGAACATAAAATTGGTTCAAACGCGCTTTAAAATTGTTTGAAAATTGGAGCGACAATTTAAGATATGTTTTAAAAGTGAGAAGAGGACCAAACTTTTAAATGGAGATTTTAAATCCATAACATGCAAATTGATTGAAATGTGTTTTAAATAAAATAGTTTATTGAAAAACACTCTAACTTTAAAATCGGATTTTAAATGTTAAATTTATTTTGAAGAAATAAGTTTTTCAAAGTTTAGAGTACCTTGATTATTGGATGCATGCAATAATATGGCACTAAGAGTTTGGAAATCAAGATTTGACGAATTTTGTCATAAGATGCTAAAATGGTTTTATAAATTTTTGTTCTAAAAATTCCAAACGTCAAATTTTGAAATTAGTAAAAAGAGTTTATGATGGGCTCATATGTACCTAGAATTAAAAGAGGAACTTATAGTGATAAAGTTTGAATTGTTAAAGTTATGATTTTAACTATTCAAACTAAGGGGACCAAGAGAGAATGTCTTGCATTGTCAAGCTTTAAACTAGATGGTTTTAAATGAAAAATTGAAAACCATCAAACTTGAAACCATCAAAATTGAAACCATCAATTTTGAAACCATGGAAATATGATAATAAAAGTGGCTCTTGCAAGATCTTTTTGTGGTAGCTTTTTATGACAAGAAAAAGTGTCATCTCTCTCCTCTCTCTCTAAAACTCACGGCCACCACCACCTTTGGTGTGGTTCTTCTTTTTCTTTTTCTTCTACAAAATCTATAGATTAGATTCTTGGTGGAAGAACCTCTTTTGCATCATCAAGAAGGAACTAGTATTCTATAAGGTGTTGGAGCTTGTTGGTGGATACCGATAGAGGAACTCTACCTTGGGTTCTACCATCTTCATCAACGATCAACCTCCCGTGAGGATTCAAAGTCTCCAAAGGTTATATCTCCAAACATTGCTTTGTTTTAAATTATATCTTTTCATTGCATGTAACAAGATCATTGGTGGGAATAAAATTGTTTTATGTTTTTGTTCAAATATTTTATTTGCTTCCGTTGCATGTAAGATATTCTTAGTCTTTCATGAGTTTTTGAAACCTTTTTGAACATTAAATCCCAACAGTTTCTCGCCAGCTTCACTTAGCGCAAAGTATCTTTTGCGTGTTCTGAGTTTCTCGTCAGCTTCACTTAGAGCAAAGTATCTTTTGTGTGTTCTGAGTTTCTCGCCAGCTTTTCTTAGCGCAAAGTATCTTTTTGCGTGTTCTGAGTTTTATGCTACTGCCTTTAGCGCATTTCTGGATTTGCGCCAGTTTCATACTTCCATACTTGGACTTTCTGATTTTTTTTGAAATCTGAAAATGTCTATTCAGGTTCAGATTTATAAGAACGACATTATGATGTCATTGGGAACTGATACTCGTCCACCCGTGTTGGTTAACGAAAATGAATTTCCACAATGGCTAGATCGTTTCATTAACTTCATCGAACGACAAGCTAACGGTGAAAACATGATGAAATCTCTAACTCAAGGACCGTTTGAAAAACCACTGAAAGAGATTCCGGCTACTCCCACTAATAATCCAAGATCGATCTAATCTATAGAGAGAAAGTAGAGAGAGAAAGTAAACGATGCAAAGAAATGAATGTATTCAAGGAATGCGCTAAAGGTCTTACAAACACAAAGGCCACAAGGGACTTAAATACCCTTGGCCAATACAAGATATAAAAGCTCTCAGAACACAGTATTAGCACAAGACTATAAATACAATGATTACTATAAAATCTCACTTAACAATCTCCCCCTTAGTAATCATTGGCGCTCCAGTCTTCAATGTAGGCTGATACACCCATCTTCAAAAACAAAACAGACCTTCTAAGCGTCTTAGCGTAGCTTCTTGACTAAAAAAAAATTCTCAGCATCTTTCAATCTATGTTGTCTTTGCTGCCTTGACAAGACTGGACCAGTTTGTAATAAGCTTGGAGAAACAATCGATTCAGGAACAGGAACATCACCTTGTGCTCTAGACGACGCACCTCTTTCAAATGTACTCGAAGGAACTGTGGTGGTCGGAGCTGGAACAGCAGAAATAAACTTTGAACTGTTTGTCTCCTTAACTTCTCCCCCTCATGACCTTGATGATGTGAATCATCTTGGTCATGTCGACGCTTGAGAAGAGACAACTTCATATCTGATGATCTCTTTTACTCCCCCTACACAAATGCACTTTCCACTGTATTCACTTTATGTACTCCCCCTCGAAATGAGATATGATCAGATGTTCTTTTTGATTTTTCTCCTTATCCACTCCCCCTCGAAATATGCACAGACCCACTTACACAGATATGAGAACACCAGTATCGAAACATCAATCGTAGAAAGAAAAATATACTGAATATGTATTTTGAAACTACTAAATATATAAAAATTTAAACACTATACAAATTAAATTCTACTCAGTAAAATATCACAGATTAATCCATCAGTTGAAATCAAGTGTGTGGTTTGGATACAGATACAAGTTTCATTGCATATCAAGTTAATACATGTTCAGTTTCAAAAACTTTCATCAATCTATTCAGTGTGCTAGCATGCGAACTTTGATTAGCTTCAAGTAAACGTAATTCTAAAAAAATATAATAGAGAACTTTGCCTTTACTCACACTAATCTGACAAGAATTAAGACTTTCACAAATTATAGGTTTATCGCAACTCAGAAATATCACCAAGTATCATGAGATGTGTGCTCATTGGCATAGTGACATGATTGTGCTCTTTGGCATCTTTTAAGCTTGAGTACATTGGCATCTTTTAATCAAGAAGTTTGGTAAGTAAAAAACATGTCGTAAACGTAACTTTCTATCTGATCCTATTGCAGGATTTGGGTCAGCCGCTCCCAGACCAGTTGGCCTTAGGGGACTAGGTGTCAAGCACCCCTTAGAACTTACTCTCCCAGATCATAAAGGCTACATCGACACATCTTAAACCCATTCATACTAGTAGAACATGACTTTCGATCTGGTTCTATAGAAAGATTTGGGTTCGATCACTCCCAGACCAATTGACCTTAGGGGACCAGATGACAATCATCCCACGGAACTTACTTTCCCAAACCAGAAAGGTCACAGGTACAAACTTTTAAACTTAGTGATTTCTGTATTTTATATAATTAATTTTCATCTCAATCACTTGGTTTTACATATAAGTGCTTAGCCTATATTTTCATTACGATCCATAATTCTAACTTTTTAGGTTTTCTAAGAATTGTAAACTATAAATATTCCGAATGACACAACTTTAAAGCATTCTCAAAAATTTCAAACATGTTTTGCTGACCTTTCGATTTTTGTAAGACTTGAAAGTTGAACATATAAAACTTAGATATAAACAAAGCAACTTGAAAATTTATCCTAGACACACATTTTATTCAAAAGAAAGATTAATTGTAAAAAATTTTACTTTATAGAATAAAATTTGTGTAGGTTTAAACTTTTAAATTCAACATGCCGAGTTTTGAAAGCAGAGAATTAAATCGTTTTTCATCTAAGGCTTTTGTAAAAAATACGGCAAGTTGATATTCAGTTGGAACAAAATATAATTCAATAATACCTTCTTCCACATGATGTTTAATGAAATGGTATCTCATAGCAATGTGTTTGGTTTGCACTTATTCAGGTTCTTGAATAGCTTGATATAACTGGAATAGCATCACTGTCAGAGATAGGTGCAGCGGAATTTGAAGTAGATGCGCTCACAGTTTCTCATATGCACAAAATATAAACACATTGAAGGGTGAGTCCTGAGCTGCTTTACTCAGAAGTCATTAACATTTGAAGAACGAGTCCTAAACAGATATGTTTAGAAGTTGAAGTTCTGATTTCCCTTTAAGTTTTAGATGCCTGCAAAACAGATTTAGCTTTTAGAATCCACTGAAATTTGGATCCAGGTTTGTTAGTTGCATTTCTAAAACGATAAAATTTGTTAGATTTTATAAACAAAGCATGAGTAAAATTATCAGAGTAATGAACATATTCATCAGTAGAGGACGAAGCATAATCATCTGAACTAGAACCAGAGGAAGAATATGAGACATCTTTTGCAATTTGAATCATTTGCTTTATTGAATATTTGGTGATTTTATTACAATATGAAAATGTATCCTTATTACAAAGATTATCTACACATCTTTCCTCAACAGTCACAGATTCATCAGATTTCTGCTTGACCCTCCATATCTGCCTTGTAGAAGTCCTCAAAGTCCTATCTGAAACATTAGAATCGAAAGAATTAGAATTTTCAAAAATGACATTAGCTTGCTTCTTTGACTTCCTTGACCTTCTACTTTTACGCTTTGGTTTATAATACTCATCATTTAGCGTAAAAGATTCATCAAGAAATTCCGAATTAAGATTTGAATGTGAAGAAACAATTTTACCTAAGAAACCCAACTGATCAAACAATAAATCTGATTTTGCCTCGGAGTCATAAGAATTTTCAGAAAAAACAAGTCTGAACAAAGTTTGCGCGACCCACTGGTGCTGCTGGCGCAAACTGTCAGTTTGCTCTACCAGTGGTTGGCGCAAACTATTACTGATTGGAACTTCCGCTTTGTTTTCCTCAAAAGCTGATGAAAATCCAGAAACAAAATCTTTAATTAAATCTTGTTTTTGAGAAATTAATTTTTCTTCAAGACTTGATGTCATGAAAGAAAAAAATAAATATTTTCAAACTCTTTTGCAAGATTTTGTTCTTCTATTTTATCCTCAAGTTCAACGATTTTGCCCTCAAGCACTAATGGAGGAATATATTTCTTAGTATCATAAGATTCTTGAGAAATATTTTCCTTATTAGTATTAATGGCATATATATCAAAATAGTCGTTAGATAATGAGGACTTAACAGAAGAAACAAATTTTAAATCTTTTCTGGATTTTTGATTTTTCTTTAAAACTTCCGGAAAATATTTAGCATTTTCACGAGTATAAACAAACGGTAGTTCCATTTTAGTGTTGTTCATCATTTTCTCATTTTCGATATCTAAAATTTGTTTTTCATTCATCCAATCGAATTCATATAAAGTGGGGCTTTCGTTTTAGCATTGTTTAAACAATGAGGATTTTCAAAACCAAGTCCCCATCTTTCTTTTATAGACTTATAACTCCTCGGTTTATTCATATATATTGTTTGTTCAGTTTGATCTCTCAAATATAATTTTTCTTCCAACTCATTTATTTTATCAGAAAAACTATATTTTGTATTTGTCATATCAGTCAAAGATTCAAGATAGTTCTTGTTTAAACTTTCTAATTCATCCAATTTCTTTTGAAAATTTTCTTTTGTATCTGTCAAAATTGATTTTTCATCTTGTAAAGATATTTGTAATTTTTTAATCAAATTTGACTTTTCTTGATTAATTTGTTTTTCAGATAAGAATTTTAAGCGTAAATCATGTAAGGCAGTTATAATGATGTTCATTTGCGAAGATATAAATTTGTAATCAAATTCTGAAGGTACCTCAGATTCATCAGTTGAAGAATCTTCATCATCATCGTCACTGTCATCATCTCCGATAAAGCATATGTTGGCAGTTTCCTCATTTTCTGCTTCGTTATCGAAATGATCTAGCCAGTATTCGTCTTCAGCTAACAGAACGATTCCATTCTCTCTCTTTTCGGATAGTTCCATCTTCTTCCTGTAATACGCTGAATCCCGAACCATCTTTACTCGACACTTCTTTACGATGTGACCCGACTTTCCACAGTTGAAGCACGCAGTAGCTTTCTTAGGCCCGGGCACTTTGGCAGGCTCGTTCTTTTTAGACCCCGAAGTGAAGCGAAGGTTGTTGGACCCGAACGATGCTGTAACTTCTTGTTGTAGTGCTAGGAGAGAAGAATCATCGCTTTCTCTAGTGCCTCGCCATCGTCATCAGTGGCCCCGTCATAAGCATTCTCAGACAATGCTTGTTCAGCCAATTTTCTCGTGAGGAGTGCAATCGGTTCCACTGTCTTTGGCTTGTTCTTCTTATCAAGCTTGGCTTTCTTGTCCTTGACGATGCTCTCATCTGTCATCAAAATCTCATAAAGCTCTTGTATTTGCATGGTAGAGACCCAGACATCATTTCTCAATCGGTGGCATGATTTGTTCCATTCTGGTTGAAGAGCGTTAAGGAACTTCAGATTAGTCTCTAACTCAGTCTTGGTAACTTTGATCTTTTGCAGATCGTTCAGCACTACCTAGAACCTGTCGAAGACACTCTTCAGAGACTCACCGTCCTTCGCTTTGAACTCCTCAAAGTTGTTCATGTAGCACGTTTGCCGGAGTTGTGTTGCAACCGCTGATCCAAGCATTATTTTCTCTAATTGTGTCCACATATGCATTGGATTGTTCTTGTAACAGTCAATCCGGTTGTAGACAGAATTTGGCAAGGCTAGGATCAAATTAGACTTTATCTCCCGATCGGCTTTATACCGCAAAATCTCTTCGGGTGTGTACTCGTCGGTAGGCTTCAAAATCCTAGTAGCCTGTATAGTTGCAGTTGCGGGAATCTCTTTAAAGAGATTTTCGAAAGGTCCTTGAGTGATTGACTTCATCATGTTATCTCCGTTTGATTGACGCTCGATGAAATTAATGAACCGATCTTGCCATTGAGTGAACTCATTCTCGTTGATCAAAACCGGAGGATGAGTGTCAGTTACCAACGACATCATGATGTCGTTCTTGTAAATCTGAGCTTGAAGAGAAAATTTTGACATATCCATAAAGTCAGTAAACTCAGAAAATGCTCAGTCTGAAAGCAGAGAGGCTGGCGCAAACTGGTTTTGCGCGAGAAGAAGATGGCGCAAACTAGAGATTTGTGCTAACAGTAACTGGCGCAAACTTGTTTTGCGCGAGAAGAAGGTGTCGCAAACTAGATATTTGAGCGAGGAGAAGATGGCGCAAAGAAGACTTTTCGTGAAGAACTGATGGCGAGATTCTGAACTTGGCGAAAAACTAAAGAAGAACCCGGTGCAAAGTAAGATTTTCGCTAATAGCTGAGGCGCAAAAAGAACTTTGCGCAGAACACTGAGTCTGAAGAGAACTACGATCTTTTAAGACTGGCACAAATCATGAAGAACTGGCGCAAAATTGAGATCTGGCGAAAATCTTGAGAATCCTTCCAAATCTGAACACAAACTCAAATCTAATGATTTTTAACTACTCAGATATGATCGATTACACTTTTCTAATCAAAATTTACAATCAATTACAAGCAAAAATCGTAAAAATGAAGAATTCAATGAACACACAGAAGTCTGATGTCAAACAAACTGATATCTCGAAAATCTTGAAATTTACTTCCAAAAATCGATTTTCTTGCGAATCGACGTGAATCAAATATGTTCTGCTAATGAAGCCGGATCCAACGAACCAATTTACAAGAAAATTCAATCAAAATTCAATCTGAATTTGATGAAAAATCAAAAAATGAGATTTTCTTGAAAAAATCAAGAAAATCAATCAAATTTTCTGATTTAAGCTCAAACTCATAAATCAAATCTTGTTTCTCTCAATCCTCTCAGAAAAGATTAGGCTCTGATACCAATTGATAATCCAAGATCGATCTAATCTATAGAGAGAAAGTAAACGACACAAAGAAATGAATGTATTCAAGGAATGCGCTAAAGGTCTTACAAACACAAAGGCCACAAGGGACTTAAATACCCTTGGCCAATACAAGATATAAATGCTCTCAGAACACAGTATTAGCACAAGACTATAAATACAATGATTACTATAAAACCTGACTTAACACCCACTACACCGGCTACCAGAATTTTAAAGCCAACAGATGAATACACAGTCGAAGAGACTTTAAGGTATCAATCCGATCGTGAAGCAAAGTCTAACTTGATCCTCGCATTGCCAAATCCCATCTACACTTGGATAGATTGTTACAAAAACAATCCGATGTTGATGTGGACTCAAATGGAGAAAATAATGCTTGGATCAGCAGTAGCCACACAGCTTAGGCAAACGCGCTTTATGAACAATTTTGAAGAATTTAAAGCCAAAGAAAGTGAATCTCTTAAAAGTGTGTTTGATCGGTTTTAGGCAGTCATGAATGATCTTCACAAGATAAATGTGACTAAGACGGAGTTAGAGGCAAATCTAAAGTTTTTAAATGCTTTACAACCTGAGTGGAGCAAATCTTGCCACCGTCTTAGGAATGATGTTCAAATCTCATCAATGAAAATTCAAGAATTTTATGAGATACTCATGACTGATGAGATTATTGTCAAAGAAAAGAAAGCAAAGCTGGATAAGAAAAATAAACCAAAATCTGTGGACCCAATTGCTCTTTTAGCGAGTCAACTAGCGGAACAAGCATTGTCTGAAAATGCTTTTGATAGGAATACAGAGGATGATGGTGAGGCATTAGAAAAAGCAATGATTCTTCTTGTTGGATCATAATTGTATTCAAGATTAAAGGGTCTAAACTGTATTTGTTTGATAGTTAAAGTTAGAGGGTTTATTATGTAATAAGTAAATAGTTATTAGCTATTGGGCCTCAAGCCCATATGGCCTGGGTATTTAAAGTTATGTTTAGTATAGGTTTAGGTTAACCTTTGATAATTATTCCAATATGCAAATCTATTATTCTCTGTATTCAAAGGGTATCAAGAACACTCAAGGGTTTCATTGTTTATTCAAGGGATTGGTATGTTACTCTGATTTATATATCTCTTGATTATTATTGTGTTGCTTGATTACTTGATTAATTATTTAACAACTAGATTAAACTGGGATAACAAGTGGTATCAGAGCCTAAAGAATCAATTTTTTTTTTAAATTACTATTCATCGATCACTATTCATCGAAGTTACTGTTCATCGATTTTTTTTGAAAGTTACTGTTCATCGAAGTTACTATTCATCAAGTAAAAGTCGATTGCATGAATCTATGTGCTATTATGCTTAAAATCGATATGATTAGATGTGTTTCATGCTATTAAACGTGATCTGATAAGTTTAACTGCACTGCACACCTTTAAGTGATTGAATTTGTGACTTTTGATATCTGGGTTTGTATAAATTTCAACCACTGTGTTGTCAAAATCGTTGCATGAAAGTTGAAATTGATAGTTGATTTTGCTTAAAGTGTAATCGATACATGTTTCTGAGTACAAAGGTCTAGTTTTTGCATTAATATTATGTGTTTTGTGCGATTTCTGGGTTTATTATCTGAGTTGTTCATCGACTTTCTGGGTTGGTCAAGAACATACCGGTCGAACATTCTATCGGTCTAAGCTATATCGATCGAATAATCATTATCGGTCGAAGGTATTTTATCGGTATTTACCCTTTATCGGTCAAATCTCACTATCAGTCCTTAGCTTTACCGGTCATAGCATTATATCGGTCGAACATAGTTTATCGGTCCATACCTTTGTATCGGTCAAAGCACCATATTGGTCTAGTCCATTACCGGTCGAATACCCTTTACCAATCCTTAGCAGTATCGGTCTATCACTCTACCGGTCTTTACAAGGTCCTGGTCGAACTCTCTACCGGTCTTTACAAGTCCCCGGTCGACTCAATACCGGTCGAAGCACATCCCCGGTCAGCATATCGGTCGATTTTTGCAAACTGTAATAGGGCTTCTAAATGTCAAATTTTTTTCTCTAGTGCTAAGTCTGCGAAGGGGGACAAAAGTTTTGTGCTTGATCAAAATTTTCCTAATTTCATTCTTCAGTATTATTTCTTTGTGTTTTATACTGTGCAAATTCTACACTTAAATATTTTTTGGAAATTTATTTTTCTGAAAATTTTTTAGTGTGGTTTTTATTTTCATTCTAACGATCTCATCTAGTTGGTTGTCTTGGTACAGAAAAGTTTGATTACTAACCATACAGCTAGGATGTCGAATCAGCTAATGATGTCTGAAGGTTACAACCTTGATTTTAACAACATGACTCTTTCTGAAGTAAAAGCAAAGGCTAAACAACTTGCTGGACGGTTATCAATATCTTCTCGCATGGTTGATGAGTATGACATAGAGGAAAAAATGTTCAAATCCGAGATATCATCTCTTAAAACTGAGAACAAGGTTTTACAGATTCAAAACTCATCTCTTCTTATTCAGGTCAATGCTTTAAAAGAAAATTCAAAAGATTCTGATTCTATAATTGACTTTGCAGGAATGATTGAGTCTAAAGAAAAAGAGATCTTGGATCTTCAAGCAAAGTTGAAAAGATCTGAATCCAGCTCTACATGGTCAAAGAAGGATGCAATGCAAAGAGAGCTTGAGGAGCTTAGAAGGAGTACAAGTGTTGCAAAGGATACTAGTATAGGACTAAGACAGATAAATTCTCAACTCTGTGCGGACAGAGATAAGTTTAAAGATAAAGTTCTCAGTCTTGAGGTTGAGATTGAAAAGCTGAAAGAAAAGGCAACCGAAGACAGAGACAATACAATAGCTCAAGATGAAATGTTGAAGATTGAGAAAGAGAGAAAAGAATTTGCTAAGAAATTCTCTGAGTTCTCCAGAAAAGCCTTTGAAGAGAAGAAATCATTAGAGCTTAGATGTGTTAAGCTTTCTCAACAAGTTTCAGACTTTGAGAAGGTTATCATTCTAGAGAGAGAAAAGGCTGAGAATGAAAAGAAGAAAGCTGAGCTGAAGAAAGCAAATATAGACTTTTCTGAAGAAAAGAAAATATTTGAGACCGAGATAGCCAAGCTGACAGGAAAGCTATCTGAATTGTCAACAAACATCATGAAGGAGAAGAATGCAAAATCTGAGTTACATAAGAAGTTTGATCTGATTGAAAAGGAAAGAAACAGTTTGTCTTCAAAGATAAAGGAACTTGAAGAGATCGTATTCAAGGTAAAGTTGACTGAGCACAAGACGCCAGAGTCAATAGCTCAATCACCAAGAAATGATCTAGCTGATTCAGATAGTTCATTAAAAACAACTTCAAGTTCACATTTTTCAAATGTTTTCTATAATCCTTTCTATGATTTAGATGATTGTCTTACTTCTAAATCTACTGATCAGATTCGTCCTTCTAACCTTTTCTATGACAAAAATGTTGATGGTTCAGGTAACTTCAATAAAACTAAGTCTCAAAAGAAAAGCTTCTAGAGAAGGGATGATGAGAAAGAAAGAGGAAACTGGATCTGGAGAGTTAAAGGATCCTCGGAGAAGAAAAAGAAAGAAGAATCATTTGTGCATACATCAAATGCTAAATGGAACTATGCAACAAAAGGTAAAACTTTTGGCAAACCTGATCTGGTTTACACAATCCATCAATTGATCAGGTTAGCACAAAAGAAAATTAGTTGTTCCTACTGTGGTACAAATGATTTTGTAAGAAAAGATTACGTTAATAACTGGTATGGTTCTTATTTTATCTCTCCTACTAGAACTGCAACTAACCCATTAGGACCCAAATACCAGTGGGTACCAAAAGTTAAATCTGTGTTGCAGGCACCCAATATTTAAGAGGGAGAAAGAACAATGGCTTTTGAACAAAACAGTTCAAAACCCGGACTTAATTGTCAAAAAGAAGGCTTCTAAGTAAATCAGCTTAGAACCCGTACTTCAACGGAGAATGGCTTCTAATCACATCAGATTAGGACCCACACTTTAGTGCTTTATTTTTCCTGCTTAATCTTAAAAAAAATTATCAGTTAAGGGGGAGAATATCTGTGATTTTAAAAGATTATCTGACCGTGTGTTCTTAAAGATAAATATTGCGTTTTATCTTGTCAATATACTTTGTCAAGTATTCATACACATAACGGTTCAGAACATTCTATTTGACTTTGTTATTACCATGTATCAAAAGTTAAATCTTTCTATGGTAATACTCACGTTCTTTGTATTCACTGTTGATTGAATCAAACGTCATTTTATGTGCTTTCATTGAAAATATGTTTATATATTGTTCATATAAACAACATTCGTTTTTGATTCTCCAACATATTATTTTTCATGACAAATTGATATGAGCTTATTCCCAACCACTTTTAGGTTGAGGGGGAGAATTGCATCGTCAAACATAACTGTTTTGACATCTCCGAAAGTCTTATTTTTCATATAACAAGTGGTATTTGTGCTTACATGTACAAAAGACTGTTGAACAACATGTTCTATTAGGAAAATACATGGGATTCAGTGTGAGAACTTAACAGAACTTCCATGGATTCACGATAACCAGTGTTTCCTACCCAGGAAGTATACCTTGAGTGATTGAGGGGAGAGGGGTAAAAAGAATTGAGTGATGGTGTGTGAAGAGGTAAAATGTAAATGAGAGATTGGTTAGAAGTGAGCATTAAAAGAAAGAGGGTGAGAGATCAGAGTAAAAGAATATTAAACTCTGCACCAAACTTCTTTCTGAGCCGGGCAGCCACATAATCTGATTGGTTCACATTTTTTTTGGTGACCATCATTGAAAAAGGCACCTAGCCCATGCCATCTCTTGCATACAACCTCACCAGCTACTCATTATTTTCTCAAAAAGAGAATGGTTCACATTGTCTGGGGACACAACACATACGCTATTGGTTCTTCATTTGGAAGATACTAATATTGAAAAAGAAGGAAAGTTTCCCCACCTTCGAACCCTTTCTCATGCACATTGAGTCTTTGTATAATTTGTTGCTGTCTCAACAAGTTTACATACTTTGAGCCTAAAATTAAAAGCAATCATCTATGCTTAATTCTTTCATACACATGCACTAGCACACAGAAATTTGTTTTTAGTCAGAACGTTCATAGATAACCATGTGTTATTCGATGATTGAATGGAAGACCTGGGGAGCTAACATCAAAACTAGCTCCTTATATAGTAACTTTATGTTACTCAGTAACTTTGTGTTACTGACAGGCATTCTAACTGAGTCATTTGTTGATTCAGGGTTACAACTCTAAAACTGTTTGAATTTGCAAAGATTTAAACGGTTACAATTGACTATTTTTATCTGAAAAGATTGAAATAATCACTCTTTCCATCTGGGAAGACTGCTCTTATTTCCATACAGGGCTCGTTACATGAAGATTGTGCTTACGTGATCATACACAATGGTCTTGAAAAGGGGGATATTGTTTTGCAAAGTTTTGATGATGATGATTCTCACCACTCATCAAAAAGGGGGAGAAGATACAAAAAGGGAGAATTATCAAAGAAGGAAAATATAATCTGAAGACTGCTGAAGATTTTAAAGAAGCTACAAGTTTTGAAGCTATCAACGTCATATCTGAAGAAAAGTGAAGATCTGAAGATTATTGTCAAAAAAAATTTAATCTTGAATCCAAAGGGGAGATTGTTGGATCATAATTGTATTGAAGATTAAAGGGTCTAAACTGTATTTGTTTGATAGTTAAAGTTAGAGGGTTTATTATGTAATAAGTAAATAGTTATTAGCTATTGGGCCTCAAGCCCATAAGCCCATATGGCCTGGGTATTTAAAGTTATGTTTAGTTTAGGTTTAGGTTAACCTTTGATAATTATTCCAATCTGCAAATCTATTATTGTCTGTATTCAAAGGGTATCAAGAACACTCAAGGGTTTCATTGTTTATTCAAGGGATTGGTATGTTACTCTGATTTATATATCTCTTGATTATTATTGTGTTGCTTGATTACTTGATTGATTATTTAACAACTAGATTAAACTGGGATAACACTTCTCTCTCAGCACTACAACAAGAAATTTCAGCATCGATCTGGTTCCATCAATCTTCGATTCACTTCTGGGTCTAGGAAACTAGAAACCGATGGTACTTCTTCTAAACCATTTGTTCCTAAGTATGAACCTACAAAACCGAGTGAACCAAAGAAGGACGAAAAGAAGGTTAATACTTGCTACAATTGTGGTAAACCGAGACACATGGCTAGAGAGTGTCGAGTCAAGGTTGTTCGGGATTCAACTTATTATAAGAAGAAAATGGAGATAGCTGCGAAGAGAGAAAATGGAACTATTTTGCTTGCCGAAGAAGAGCATTGGCTTGACCATTCCGAAAATGAAGCTGATAATGAAGAAACTACCGCAATGTGCTTTATTGGTGATGATGCAAGTGATGATGAGGATGAAGAGGAAAGCTCAACGGATGAATCTGAGGTACTTTCTAAGTTTGATTACGAATTCATTTCTTCACAAATGAACATAATCATCACTGCCATACATGATGTTTGATCAAAACTCTTATCTGAAAAACAAATTAATCAAGAAAAGTCAAATTTGATTAAAAGATTACAAATCTCTTTGAAAGATGAAAAATCAATTTTGACGGACACAAAAGAAAATTTTCAAAAGAAATTGGATGAATTAGAAAGTTCAGAACCTGCATCACAACTGTCAAATCAAAATCCAAATTTTCATTTGAATAATTTTACTGATCTTGATTTCTTTTTTGAACATTTTTATGATGATTTGCCTAAATTTAACTCTGAAAATGTTTCAAATGTCTTGAATCAGGAAATTGTGAACGCATCTAATTCAAATTCCGCTGCACCTAACTCTGAAAATGATGTTGTTCCAGTAAATTCGGTATCTCAAGCAGTTGAACAAATTTCTCAAGTGCAACAAGAATCAGATCAAGTACAATAAGAATCTGAATTCCCCTCACAAGAAATAGCGACGATCGAATCAGTGGAACCAATCACATTGATATGCGGTACCACTTCATTAAACAACATGTGGAAGAAGGTACTATTGAATTATATTTTGTTCCAACTGAATATCAACTTGCCGATATTTTTACAAAAGCCTTAGATGAAAAACGGTTTAATTTTCTGCTTTCAAAACTCGGCATGTTGAATTTAAAAGTTTAAACCTACACAAATTTTATTCTATAAAGTAATTTTTTTTACAATTCTTCTTTCTTTTGAATAAAATGTGTGTCTAGGATAAATTTTCAAGTTGCTTTGTTTATATCCAAGTTTTATATGTTTCATATTTCAAATCTTACAAAAATCGAAAAGTCAGCAAAACATGTTTGAAATTTTTGAGGACTACTTTAAAGTTATGTCATTCAGAATATGTATAGTTTACAATGCTTAGAAATCCTAAAAAGTCAGAATTATGGATCGTAATGAAAATATAGGCTAAGCACTTAGACGTAAAACCAAGTGATTGAGATGAAATTTAAATATATAAAATACAGAAATCACTAAGTTTAAAAGTTTTTACCTGTGACCTTTCTGGTTTGGGAAAGTAAGTTCCGTGGGATACTTGTCATCTGGTCCCATAAGGCCAACTGGTCTGGGAGTGATCGAACCCAAATCCTTCTATAGAACCAAATCGAAAGTCATGTTCTACTGGTATAAATGGGTTTAGGATGTGTCGATGTAGCCTTTCTGATCTGGGAGAGTAAGTTCCAAGACGTGCTTGACACCTAGTCCCCTAAGGCCAACTGGTCTGGGAGCGGCTGACCCAAATCCTGCAATGTTGGGAACTGAAGAATTCATCAAGTATGGTTAATACTGCTGAGTGTTACTACTGCTAGTACTATTAATACTGCTAGTAGTTAGTGCTACTTAGTAGTTAATGCTGCTAGAAGAAGTTAATGCTGCTGATCATGGTTAGTGCTGCTAAAGAGATTCGGATGGAAAGAATGACAGCTGGATAATCTGAAGATTATGGAAGCTTAGAGATATACATGGAAGATATACTGAAGATATTTTATTTATTGTAATTATCTTTGTATTCAGTATATATATTGTATAGTTTAGAATAATGAGTGAACTTTTGTTTTTTCGTTTTTTTTAGAGAGAAAATCAACCTCAAGGCATAGATCCTAATTCTAGAGAAGTAGAATTCGTATTGGTGAGCCTGTTCATCAATATTGAGGTTGAGTGAGTAATCTTGTAACTTCAAAGCATTCAATACAAGTTTACAGTTTGTTGATTATGTTCTGTTTTGATTTTCTGTTTGATTAAATATCAAAGTGTTATTCCGCAAACTTCTTTGATATTGTTTCTGAGAATTAATTCTTGTTGAGAATTCGATCCTGACAAGTGGTATCAGAGCCTAACTCTCTCAGAAACAGTTATTCATCATGGAAAATCTTACAGAATCAAGCAGTACTTTGGTTTCTAAGGTTCCAATGCTCAAACCAAGTGAGTTTGACATGTGGAAGATCAGAATCAGACAATATATTCTTCTTACTGACTACTCAATGTGGGATATCATTGAGAATGGTCCTTCTGAAGCTGGAAGGATAGGACCAGATGGGAAAAGACCTCCACCAAAGACAGATGGTGAGAGGAAGATCAGACAGACAGAGATGAAGGCCTTGAGCACTCTGCTCTTGGCCATTCCCAATGAATATCAGCATCAATTTTGCAACTGCACTGATGCTCAGATTCTCTGGAATGCTCTAGAAAAAAGATTTGCTGGAACTAAGAGCATCAAAAGAAATCAAAGAGATGTTCTAAAGCAGCAGTATGAGAACTTCACTTCCACAAAGAATGAGTCTATGACTCAAACTTTTGATAGGTTCAATAAACTCATAGGTGAACTGGCTACTGTAGGGGTGAAGATGGAACAAGATGATATCAACAGAAAGTTTCTCAGATCTCTTGGGGATGAATGGACTATGTACACTGTCTCATATAGACAGAGTGACAATCTGGAAGAAAAAGAACTTGATGATCTATACAATGATCTAAGAGTTTTTGAAACTGAGGTAGAAACCAAGAAGAAGCCCTCTGGTTATATTCACAATGCTGCACTTCTTTCAGCATCCACTGATACTACTGCCAACCCTGAAGCAGTTAGTACTGCCAGTGGAGTAAGTTCAGAAAAAGGCACTGAAACTATATTTGAAGCCTTTTTGTCCAGTCATAGCAGCAATTCTCTAATTAATGATGATCTTGATCAAATTCACCCTGATGATCTGGAGGAGATGGATATTAAATGGCAGATGGCCATGTTATCCATGAGGGTGAAAAAGTTCATTAAAAGAACTGGAAGAAATAACTTCTCTCAAAGAAGAGAAGATGGAGCTGGTTTTGACAAAACCAAGGTGGAATGTTATAAGTGTCACAAGAAAGGACACTTTGCTAGAGAATGCAGGAGTGCTGTTCCAAACAATAACCACCAACAAGCTCAGAATGGAGGATACAATCAGAACAAGAATCCTGCTCAAGCCCTTGTTTCTCAACAAGGAATGGGATTTGACTGGAGTGATCAAGCTGAGGAAGCCATTCAGAACCAAGCTCTTATGGCAGAAGTGTCTGATCTCCCTACTGAGGTAAGTTCTAATCTTTGCACTAAATCTTGCATTGACACTGTTACAAGATACAGGGATCACAATCAAAGTATGTGTGATGACCTCAAAAGATTAGAAAAAGACAGAAGAGATTATGTGTTAATAGTAGAGAGATTTGAATATCAAATCAAAGGCTTTCAAGCTAATGAACTTCAACACTCTTATGACACAAACTATTGGAAGTGGGAAAAGAATGAGTTAGAAACCAAACTGTCTAAGTCCTTAGAAGAGAATGATAGACTGAAAGAGGAACTGTCAAAAGTTAAGCTTGACATAGACAAGTTTTCCTATGCTTCAAAAGCAATGGACTCTCTTCTAAAGGCTCAGATACATGATAAGATGAAGCCTGGTATTGGATACAACAATACACCCCCTCCTTACAATAACAACTATATTTCTCCTACATCAGACTTGTTAGAAACTAAGGAGAAAAAGGACTTGTCTGAAGAAGTTTTTAAGATAGATCCTTTGGATGTGGTAGTAGTTAAGGATTTGACTGAAAAAGGAGCCAGTGAGAACAGGGATAATAATGTGAGTAAAAAGATACCATTAGAAAACAATATTATCACCAATGAGGGATGTGGGAAAATCTGGGTCAAGTCCAAGGAGATAGAGAAGACTAACGGAAATGATAACAAGGTCCATTACAAACAAACCACAGTTGTGAATCCTGGATCTTGTAAACAGTGTGATTGCAATAAAGCCAAGAGCCTAAATTCTGGTTTAAAAAGAGGAAATCAAAGAAACTGGAATAATCAATGGGCTCAGAAACAAGGAGTTGATCTGAATAAAATCAATAGACCAAAACCTTGTTTTATATGTGGCAAGTTGAATCATTTGGCTAAGTATTGTTACTTCAACCCAATTAACCAACAGATGAACTTTAAAAGATTTGTGCAAAAACCTGTTGGTTATAGGAAGGCTGGAAAGAAACATGTGATAAAGAAATCTGTTGAAAGTAAAGGCACTTTAAATAAAAAGATTTTAAAAGAAAGTATCAAAATGTGGGTACCTAGAAGTACTAACAGTGTTAGTACTGCTAACAATATTAGTACTGCTAACACAGTTACTACTGCTAACAGTGTTAGTACTGCTGAAAATATTAATGCTGCTAATACTGTTAATACCTCTTCAAAGGTTAATACTGCCAACACAGTTACTGCTGCTAACACAGTTACTACTTCTAACAAGGTTAGTGCTGCTAAGCATGCAAGTGCTGCCAAGGCAGTTAGTACTTCTAAAACTAGTACTGATTCTAGCAAACATGGTTCCAAGCCTATTATTGTAACAAAGTACTCCAAGAATGAGGAGTTAAAGTTAAAAAATCTTGTCAAGAAAGAATGCAAATATTTTGATGAGAAAGGGGTACCCAAGACCACTTTGGCTTGGGTTCCTATTTCATACTAATTGATTTATCTAATGTGCAGGGCAACCAACAGCTCAAGGGAAAGAGCATTTGGCATGTTGATAGTGGTTGCTCTAGGCACATGACAGGCAACATGTCATGCCTTCAGGATTTCAAGCATATCAATGGAGGACATGTTGCATTTGGAGACAATCTTACTGGTGGTAAGATAAGTGGAAAAGGTAATGTCACCAAAGGTAAGATGACATTTGAGGATGTCTACTATGTTGATCAATTAAAGTACAACCTGTTAAGTGTATCACAGGTTTGTGACAAACAACATAGTATATTATTTACTAATACTGAGTGTATGATTCTTGCTCCAGGGTTCAAGGTAGTTGATGAAAGCATGATACTACTTAGAACTCCAAGAAAGGACAATGTTTACTGTCTTGATATGGACAATGTTGATAGTGATTCATCTCTAAATTGTCTTGTTTCAAAAGCTTCTGTAGATGAATCCTCTCTATGGCACAGAAGGATGTGTCACATGAATTTCAAGACTATGAACAATCTTGTTAAAAATAACCTTGTAAGAGGGTTACCTTCAAAAGTCTTTTCATGTGATGATCATTGTGTTGCTTGTCTTAAAGGCAAACAACACAAAACTTCTCATAAGACCAAAGAGTTAAATTCTGTTTCTTCTTGTCTCCAGTTACTGCATATGGATCTGTTTGGTCCTACAAATGTTATGAGTATAGGCAAGAAATCTTACTGCTTGGTTATTGTTGATGATTACTCCAGATTTACTTGGGTATATTTTCTAAGGACTAAGGATGAAACAAGTGGTCTTATCAAATCCTTTATTCTAAGAATTGAAAACCAAACTAATCAAAGAGTAAAAGTCATGAGATCAGATAATGGAACTGAGTTTAAAAATCATGATCTAAACACCTTTTGTGAAGAAAAAGGTATTGAGAGGCAATATAGTGCTCCTAGGACTCCTCAACAGAATGGTGTTGCTGAAAGGAGGAATAAAACACTAATAGAGGCTGCTAGATCTCTGTTGGCTGATTCAAAATTGCCAATTACCTTCTGGGCTGAAGCAGTTAATACTGCTTGTTATGTCCAAAACAGAGTTCTAGTGGTCAAGCAAAAGAACAAGACCCCATATGAGCTTTTAAATAAAAGAAAACCTTTTATTGGTTTCTTCAAACCTTTTGGGTGTCCTTGTACAATTCTAAATACCAAATCTCACTTAGGTAAGTTTGATAGCAAAGCAGATGATGGATTTCTTGTTGGATATTCATCTCAGAGTAAGGCCTATAGAGTATTTAACTCTTCTTCTAGAATAATTGAAGAAAGTGACAATGTCAAATGCAATGAGAACACACCAAATCCTGTTGGGTCTGGACCTCAGTGGCTATTTGACATTGATTCACTAACTAACTCTTTTAGTTTCAGTAATGAGTATACAGGAACAGGAAGTGGAGGATCAGGGATCACACAAGTTCAATAAAGTATATCTAAATCTGTGATTTTTCCCATACCCACAGTAAATTCTGGTGAAGACTGTGAAAAGGAATCAATTACTGAACCAAGTCAGAGTGAAGAAGACACTAGAGATGAGGAGACTCAAGAAAATAATGAAGTGGCATCTGAAAACACTTCAGTTGAGCTGCATGAATCTAATCTTGAGGCTGGACTGAATGAAGAACCTAGTCATAACACCAGAGTTCAAAAGAATCATCCTCCACAGTTGATAATAGGAGATATCTCTTCTCCTATGATGACTAGACATCAAAGCAGGCTTCAGGAAATGCACGATCAACAGCATACAGTGCTTTCTTGTTTTCTATCACAGCTTGAGCCTAAAAAGGCACATGATGCTATGAAAGAATCCAGCTGGATAGAAGCAATGCAAGAGGAACTGTTACAGTTCAAGCTACAAGATGTATGGGATCTAGTAGACCTTCCTAAAGGTCACAGAGCGATTGGCACAAAGTGGATTTTCAGAAACAAGAGAGATGAAAGAGGTATTGTCATAAGGAACAAAGCAAGGCTGGTGGCTCAAGGCTATACTCAAGAAGAAGGTATAGATTATGAAGAAGTTTTTGCACCTGTGGCTAGGATAGAAGCAATCAGACTATTCCTAGCCTATGCTTCTTACATAAACTTCAAAGTCTATCAAATGGATGTAAAAAGTGCTTTTCTCTATGGATCAATTGAAGAAGAAGTATATGTCTGTCAACCACCAGGGTTTGAAAACCCAAGCTATCCAGACAGGGTATACAAATTAAAGAAAGCACTTTATGGACTACATCAAGCCCCAAGAGCATGGTATGACACACTGTCATCCTATCTCTTGGAAAATGACTTTGAAAGAGGAGTCATTGATAAGACTCTATTTATCAAAAGAAAGAAGAAGGATATTTTGCTGGTCCAAATCTATGTTGATGACATTATCTTTGGATCTACAAGAAACAGCATGTGCAAGGAGTTTGAGGATTTAATGCATCAAAGGTTCAAAATGAGTTCCATGGGGGAACTTACTTTCTTCCTTGGACTCCAAGTTCAACAGAAGTCAGATGGCATTTTCATCTGTCAATCCAAGTATGTGCAGGATATTCTAACCAAGTTTGGTTTCTCAGAATCAAAACCTGCCAGCACACCTATGGAAACACACAAGCAGATCAAAGCAGATCTTGAGGGGGAGGATATGGATGTGCATCATTATAGATCCATGATTGGCTCTCTCATGTATCTCACAGCATCAAGGCCAGATATAATGTTTCCAGTCTGTGTATGTGCAAGATTTCAAGTTAGGCCAAAGCAATCTCACTTTCAAGCTGTTAAGAGGATATTCAGATATCTCAAAGGGCAACCCAGATTGGGACTTTGGTATCCTCATAATTCACCTTTTGACCTAATAGCATACTCAGACAGTGATCTAGGTGGGGCAAACTTGGACAGAAAATCTACTTCTGGAGGATGTCAGTTTTTGGGTGATAGACTAGTCTCATGGCAGTGCAAGAAACAAACCACAGTATCCACATCTACAACAGAGGCAGAGTACATAGCAACTGCAAGTTGCTGCTCTCAAGTCTTATGGATTCAGAATCAAATGTTGGATTATGGGGTAAGCTTTCTACACACTCCAATCTTTATTGACAACAGCAGTGCTATTAGCATTGTGAATAATCCAGTCAAGCACTCAAAAACAAAGCACATTGAGATCAGGTATCACTTTATAAGAGATTGTAATGAAAAGAAACTTATTCAAGTTGTCAAAGTTCACACTGATAATCAGTTTGCTGATCTATTCACTAAAGCTTTTGATGTGGGTAGATTCACTTTCTTGGTAACAAGTGTGGGAATGATAAACTCTGAATAATCCCCTTCTCAAAAAGTGGTTTTATATCTGTATAGTATTCCTGGAGTTACTAATCGTCTGTTTCAGGATATGCATAACAGTACTCAGTGTTTAGCAAGTTTAAAAGGAGTAAAGTAGTTAATACTGCTTTCAGTTAATACTGCTAGTGGTTAATACTGCTTTTAGTTAATACTGCTAGTAGTTAATACTGCTTTCAGTTAATACTGCTAGTAGTTAATACTGCTTTCAGTTAATACTGTTAGTAGTTAATACTGCTTTCAGTTAATACTGCTAGTGGTTAATACTGTTTTCAGTTAATACTGCTAGTGGTTAATACTGCTTTCAGTTAATACTGCTAGTGGTTAATACTGCTTTCAGTTAATACTGCTAGTAGTTAATACTGCTAGTAGTTAATACTGCTAGTTAGTTAATACTGCTAGCTAGTTAATACTGCTAGCTAGTTAATACTGCTAGCAGTTAATGCTGCTAGTAGTTAATACTGCTCTAGGTTAATACTGCTTATATTCCGAATACTATAAATACTTTTTGCCCGCCTAAAAGTTCATAACGACTCTTTGCATACTATTCTCTTGCGCTCAAAACCTTGTCTCTCTCAAGTTCGAATTTTTCAGGCAAGCTTTTCACTAAGATCAATGGCATCCATGACTTTCATCGACGAGCACAACGAGATTGCGATGCTACAAAAGCCAAAGCAAGCTTCAGGATTTCATCAGATTGTGGATTTCCTCAAGACAAGCCACATTGCTCATGCTCTTATTGTATCCCCTACAATCTATATTGAGCATCAAAGGCAGTTCTGGGCTAATGCAACCATTGTTGTTGAGAATGGTGTGCAGATGATCAAGACAAGAATCTGTGATCAATCACTCACGGTTACTGAAGAGGTTATTCGCATCAGTCTACGTCTAGACGATGCCTCTGGTATAACCTCTATCCCAAATGATGAACTGTTTTCAAACCTTACAAGAATGGGGTATGGAGGCCCATTGGGAGTGTTAAAATTTTCTAAAGCAAAATTCTCACCCCAATGGCGTTTCTTTGTCCATACTCTTATGCATTGTATCTCCAAAAAGACTACTGGATGGAGTGAGTTCAGCAGCACTATTGCTTATGCTTTGGTGTGCTTGGCCACTGCCAGAAAGTACAATTTTTCTAAAATGATTTTCAGTGATCTTGTCGCAAACATGGGAAACAAAAAGAGCTTCTTTATGTATCCCAGGTTTGTTCAAGAAATTATTACTCATGAATTGACGGATATACCTCAACCTGTTGGGGTATATGTACCTAAACCCCCCAAAGGCAAGGTGTTCTCAAATATGAGAAGATCTGCTGGGGACTCTGAAGGAGTTGACACCCCATTGTTCTCTACAATGATGGTGGTGTCCCAAACCAATGAAGGTATGGCAGCAGGGTCAAGGCCCCCATTAGACCAACCCACTGCTAGCCAAGCCCAACCTTCCCTCTCAAAATCAATTCCCCAGTCCCTTCTTGAAAAACCAACCTCTCCAATCACCCAAACTTACAAGAGAAAACAGGTAAAGAAGGCTCCTTCCCTTCTTGTACCATTACCCACTAAGCCTATAAGCCCTCTAAGGGAGAAATCTCCCCTAGAGAATATCCAAAGGGAAACCACACGGGTGTCTCCCAACCCAAAGGAGGTGCTCTCTGAGGAGGAGGTAGAGCATATGGGTGATGAGGCTGTCACTACTCCTGCTAGTACAGAGGAGGAAAGTGGTAACATCAATAAGACCTCCCCCATGGCAACTTTGAATGAGCAATCATTTGAAGGTCCCTGGTGCCGAGAAACCACAGGGTGGATAGTGCCTCTGCAAGGCAGAAGACTTCCACAAATAAAAGATCCAATGATCCCTCAAAGGAGGGTAACACTTCTGGAGAGGGTGAGGACAGATATACGTACGATGAATTGATGGAAACAATGGGGAACATCAATCAAGATGTTCTCAAACAAGGCAAAGAAATTGAAGAAATGAAGCTAGTAATTCTGTCACAACAAGAACAGATTGCTAAGCTGAAGAGGATGGTGGTTAGTCTGGTACAAAGGAAGAAGAGACAGCAATTCCAATTAAGGAGAAGGCCAACTGAGGATGATGCTCCCAAAAAGGGGGAGATCAACATGGAAGAAGCCACAAGAAAGGGGGAGCTTGAGGGAGAGAAAGTTGATGTTCAGGGGGAGCAGCAAGAACAAACAGTTACTACTACTGACATTAATAAAGCAGCAGAAACTGTGAAAGAAGTGTTAACAGATCTTGAGATTGCAGAAACCTTACTAAAAGCCAAGAATGATACTCCCAAGGTCACTTCAAAGACCAAAGGTGTAATCATAAAAGAACAAGGTGAAGTGATCAAGAAAGATAACAGTAAGAAGGCAATGAGCAAAGACAAAGGAAAAGCAAAGATGGTAGAATCTGATCAACCAATCAAAAAGCAAAGGTTGGTTGAATCAGATGAAGCCCTAGCTAAAAAGATGCAGGAGGATATTGAAAAAGAAGAAAGAGTTCAGATGGAAAAGGACAGGGAAATGGCAAAAGCTCTAGCTGCTGAACTGAATGAAGCTTATCAACAGAGTATGGCAACTGAAATTGCACAGAAGAAAGCTGCAAGTATGAAGAAATCTGTGGTGAAAACAGTTGCAAAGAAGAGAAGACCCTAAAAGACATTCCTAGGTACCCAAGAGAGAAACAAGATGATTATATTTCTCAAAGGTGCTGTAGGAGTCAAAAAGGAGATGTTCTCCAAAATGTCTTTTGAGAAGATCAAAGAGCTCTATGATTCAGAGATGTTAAAGCTTCAGGGAAGTGAAACTGCTAGGGTGGAGATGGAGAAGAGAATAAAAGAAAGTAATGACTTTGATTGTCAAAAGCCATTTCCAGATGAGCAAGAAACACCTCCTAAGAAAGAGTCCACCCTGGGAGAAAGTCTAAGGACTTTAAAGAGAACAAAAATGATGGCAAGGAGAAAGCCAATCAAAAAGCCTAGAGTATCTGAAGAAGAGGCTGATAAGGTTGCTGAAGAAGAAGGGGCACCTGAGTCATCTAAACAGACAGAGCTATCTAACACTGATGATGTAAATTTGTATATGGTAGTGATGGACAAAGTGCCTGAACCAATTTCAGCAGAACCTGTAGGAGTTAAGCCTCCTGAGGTCATTCTCTGGGATACATTGACAGTGGATGGAAAGGAATACATAAGGCTGAAAAGAAAGGATGAAAAGTATGAAGTGTTCAACACATGGGCAAAAATTGTCAGAACATGCTCTAGATCAGATCTTGAAGAGATGTTTGAGATAGGAATGAAGTTGTATGCAGATATTCTAAAGGCTCCAGGAATTTCAATTACAAAACTGGTAATGGAGTATCTGTGTATGATGTTCAAACCTGAAGAAGTAAAGCATATGATCAAGGATGTATTCAAGTCGGTCAACAGTTGGACTCTATATGAAATTAGTGGAGTATATACAGTGACTTTGGATTTAAATCACACTGAATACTTCCTAGTGGATAGAGTGTACAATCATAGCAGATTGAAGCTACATGCCATGCTGAAGAAAAAGTTAAGGTGTGTTCCAGATTCAGAAATGGCTAAATACTTGATTCAAAGAACCATCAATCAGAGTTTGGGATTGGATGCAAACACTGGAATTTAGGCCATAATAGAGTTTTGGGAGCATCTTGAAGATTAATTCTGAAGAACTTGACTTCTCTTCCCAAAAGTCAAGTTAGGGGGAGATTGTTGGGAACTGAAGAATTCATCAAGTATGGTTAATACTGCTGAGTGTTACTACTGCTAGTACTATTAATACTGCTAGTAGTTAGTGCTGCTTAGTAGTTAATGCTGCTAGAAGAAGTTAATGCTGCTGATCATGGTTAGTGCTGCTAAAGAGATTCGGATGGAAAGAATGACAGCTGGATAATCTGAAGATTATGGAAGCTTAGAGATATACATGGAAGATATACTGAAGATATTTTATTTATTGTAATTATCTTTGTATTCAGTATATATATTGTATAGTTTAGAATAATGAGTGAACTTTTGTTTTTTCGTTTTTTTTAGAGAGAAAATCAACCTCAAGGCATAGATCCTAATTCTAGAGAAGTAGAATTCGTATTGGTGAGCCTGTTCATCAATATTGAGGTTGAGTGAGTAATCTTGTAACTTCAAAGCATTCAATACAAGTATACAGTTTGTTGATTATGTTCTGTTTTGATTTTCTGTTTGATTAAATATCAAAGTGTTATTCCGCAAACTTCTTTGATATTGTTTCTGAGAATTAATTCTTGTTGAGAATTCGATCCTGACATGCAATAGGATCAGATAGAAAGTCACGTTTACGACATGTTTTTTACTTACAAAACTTCTTGATTAAAAGATGCCAATGTGCACAAATTTAAAAGATTCCGAAGAGCACAAGCTGAGGTTCCTGTTTCTTAACCTATTGTGAGTATATCTCTAAGTGTGTTACAATCAGGTCCTTCCTTGTCTAGACAACAAAGGCAACAAAGATTGGAAGAAAGATTAAATTTCCGTACTACTTTAAGACGCTTAGAGGTCCTGATCGGGTTAAACAAACATCATAGAAGACTTGAGCGCCATCGATTACTAAGGGGGAGATTGTTAAGTCTGATTTTGTAGTAATCAATGTACTTATTACTTGTGGCCTTAACTGTTGTTTAGCTTGTCTTTTGTATCTGTTTTGGCCAAGGGTATTTAAGGCCCTTTTGTTTTGTCTTGTCTAAGAACTTTTGCATTGCATATTGAATACATCAAGCTTTTGCGTCTCATTCTTTTCTCTCTACTTTCTCTCTCTATAGTTTTAGATAGATCTTGGTTTATCACTTCTTAACGTATGTAATTAACGCCAAGCTCGAGAAGAAGAAACTCGAGGATGTGAAGGTGGTACGTGAGTTTCCCGACTTCTTCCCGGACGACTTGCCCGTCTTACCACCCAATCGTCAAGTGGAGTTTTGGATTGACCTTGTTCCGGGGGCGGCTCCGTTTGCTCGAGCCCCTTACCGAATGACGCCATCTGAAATGCAGAAAATGATGGCTCAACTCCAAGAGCTCCTAGAAAAGGGTTTTATAAGACCGACCTCATTACCTTAGGGAGCTTTGGTCTTGTTCGTCAAGAAGAAGGAAGGTACCATGAGAATGTTTATCGACTACTATGAACTGAATAAGGCGACAGTGAAGAATAAGTATCCGCTCCCGAGGATCGTTGACCTGTTTGATCAATTGCAAGGAGAAGGTTGTTTTTCAAAGATCGACCTACGTTCGGGATACCACCAAGTGAGGGTGAAGGGAGATGACATCCCGAAGACGGATTTTAGGACGCGGTGCGGTCATTACGAGTTCCTTGTAACGTTGTTTGGCCTAACTAACGCACCGGCGGTGTTCATGGATTTGATGAATAGAGTGTTCCGACCATTCCATGACAAGTCGGTCATCGTGTTCATTGATGACTTACTCGTGTATTCGAAAAGTGAAGGGGAACACGAGCAACACCTTCGTGAAGTCCTAGAAGTGTTGAGGAAGGAGATATTGTATGCCAAGTTCTCCAAGTGCGACTTCTGGCTGGAGGAGGTTCAATTTCTGGGCCATATTGTCACTCGAGACGGAGTGAAGGTGGAACCCTCTAAAATTGAAGCTATGATGAACTGGGAACCTCACAAGAGTCCATCTTAGATACGAAGCTTCTTGGGTGTAGCGGGCTATTACCGGAGGTTTATCCAAGACTTCTCCAAAATTGGCTCCGCATTGACCTCTTTAACGAAATAGAACATGAAGGTTGTTTGGGCCAGAAGGACTACAGTGGGAGCATCTAGGCTACCCTTTCAAGAATCGAATTAGTGTCAAGCCTCATTGATAAGATCAAGACATCTCAAGTGGAGGCTTTGTTGGAAGAGAACCTCAAGGACGAAGTGATGACGAAGCAATGATTTCTCTTGACGGAGGATTAGTCGCGGGGTGAAATTGTTCAATGGACGTGTGTGGGTGCCCAAAGTTGGGGGCAACTGTGAACTTCTTCTTGAATAAATACTCCATTCACCCTGGGAGTACGAAGATGTACAGGGACTTGAAGCTTCATTACTGGTGGTCGGTAATGAAATTAGATGTAGCGCATTGCATGGAGCGTTGTGTGACTTGCTTACAAGTGAAGGTCGAGAATCAACGATCTTAAGGGAACCTTCAATCCCTAGAGATCCCCGAGTGGAAATGGGAACATATTACCATGGATTTCATGACTAAGTTGCTCAAAACCTTACGAGGTCACGATACCATTTGGGTGATAGTTGATCGATTGACCAAAAGCGCTCACTTCTTGGCCATGCGCAAGACCCTCCCAATGGACAAGTTAGCAAAGCTCTACATCGATGAGGTGGATTCAAGACACGAAGTGCCCTTTTCTATTGTGTCAGACCGCGATAGTTGGTTCACATTAAACTTTTGGGATGACCTACAGAAAGAGCTTGGTACAAGAGTGAAGTTGAGTACGACCTACCATCCCCAAACCGACGGCCAAAGTGAGAGGGCGATCCAGACGCTAGAAGACATGCTAAGGTCTTGCGTGATTGATTTCGGAGGTAGTTGGGACTCTCACCTACCTTTGGTGGAGTTCACTTACAATAATAGCTACCACTCGAGTATTGGGATGACACCGTTTGAAGATTTGTATGGGCGAAAGTGTAGAACTCTCCTGTGCTGGCTTGAAGCGGGAGATAAGCAGTTCGTCGGTCCTGAAATTGTGCAAGAAACGGCCGACAAGGTGAAGGGAATTCGGGAACGGTTGAAGGCGGCTCAAGATCGGATAAAAGAGCTATGCCGACAAGAAGAGGCGGCCGATGGAGTTCCAAGTGGGAGACCGTGTGATGCTTAAGGTGTCCCCTTGGAAGGGGGTAATCCGATTTGGTAAGCGTGGGAAGTTGAGTCCCCATTTCCTTGGACCATTTATGGTACTCAAGCGTACCAATTGGAGTTACCGTCGTAAATGAATGGAATCCACAACACCTTCCACGTTTGTTATCTCCGAAAGTGCTTGGCGGAAGAGGAGAGCGTTATCCCCCTCTCGAAGATAAGGGTGGATGAAGGAAATCGTTGTGTGGAAGAACCAAACGCAATCCTAGAGAGGAAGTCCAAGAAACTTCGCCACAAGGAAGTCACTAGGGTCAAGATACAATGGAAACATCATCGTGGGGACAATGTGACGTGGGAAGCCGAAAAGGACATGAGGCGGGGGTATCCTGTTGAGAAATTCAGAAATGCTCAAGTATGGTTAATGCTGCTTCAACATAATTACTACTGCCAGTTGAAGTTAATGCTGCTGATACAACTTAATGCTGCTCATCAAGAATTACTACTGCCAGTACATCATGATTACTACTGCTAGTAGATTTTACTACTGCTAGTAGTTAGTACTGCTGGAGTTAGTACTGCTAGAACAAAGTTAATACTGTTGGGCATCGTTAGTACTGCTCAGAGTATTAATGCTGCTTATGAGATGAAGATTCGTATGGCAAGGATGACAGCTGGAATGAAGATATTAATGGAAGCTTAGAGATAATGATGGAAGATTATTCTGAAGATCTTTTATTATTTTTTAATTATCTTTTATCTTCAGTATATATATAGAATAGTTTGTTTCTTTAGTTGTAACATTCATTCTGAGTTTTTAGTTTCAATAGAGAGAATCAACCTCAAGGTTAGAACCCTAATTCTAGAGAAGTAGAATTCGTATTGGTGAGTTTGTTCATCAATATTGAGGTTGTGTGTAAAAGCTTGTGACTTTTAATCATTCAATAAGAGTTTGCAAGTTGTTCATCAGATTTACTGTTTGTTTACTGTTTTATTGAATATCAAAGTGTTATTCCGCAAACTTCTTTGATATTGTTTTCTGAGAGTTTATTCTTGTTAAGAATTTAAGATCCTGACAAGTGGTATCAGAGCCTGTATTCTCAGAAATCTTATTCATCATGGAAAACGTAGTTGAATCAAACAGTACCTTGGTCTCAAAGGTTCCAATGCTCAGACCCAATGAATTCGACATGTGGAAGATCAGAATCAAGCAATACGTACACCTCACTGATTATTCTATGTGGGACATCATTGAGAATGGCCCATCTGAATCAGGAAAGATTGGTGCTGATGGAAAGAGGACACCACCAAAAACTGATGCAGAAAGAAAGACTAGACAGACAGAGATGAAAGCCTTGAGCACTTTGCTTTTGGCTATTCCCAATGAATATCAACACCAATTCTGCAATTGCACTGATGCACAGATGCTCTGGAATGCTCTAGAGAAGAGATTCTCTGGTACCAAAAGTACAAAGAGAAATCAGAAGGCCATACTGAAGCAACAGTATGAGAACTTTATGTCAACCAAGAATGAGTCCATGACTCAAACTTTTGACAGGTTCAACAATCTAATTGGTGAACTAGCTACAGTTGGAGTACAAATTGATCAAGATGATCTAAACAGGAAGTTCTTAAGGTCCCTGGGTGATGAATGGACCATGTATACTGTCTCTTTCAGACAGAATGATAAACTGGAAGAAAAGGAACTTGATGATCTATACAATGATCTAAGAGTTTTTGAATCTGAGGCAGAGGCTAAGAAGAAGCCGTCTGGGTATGTTCACAATGCTGCACTCCTATCAGCATCAATTGATTCTACCTCCAACCCTGAATCAGTTAGTGCTGCTACTGGAGCAAATCAAGAGAAAGGCACTGAATCTGTGTTTGAAGCCTTTCTGTCCAGTCATGGAAACTCTTCTCTAATTAATGATGACTTGGAATAACTCCATCCAAATGACCTTGAAGAGATGGATATTAAATGGCAGATGGCCATGCTCTCTATGAGAGTTAAGAAGTTCATCAAGAGAACTGGGAGGAACAACTTCTCCCAAAGAAGAGAAGATGGAGCAGACTTTGACAAGTCTAAGGTGGAATGCTATAAATGTCATCAGAAGGGACACTTTGCTAGGGAATGCAGAAGTGGAGTGTCTCACAACAACAACCACCAACAAGCACAGTCTGGAAGCTTCAATAATAACAGAAACTCTGCACAAGCCCTAGTCTCTCAACAAGGTATGGGATTTGATTGGAGTGATCAAGCTGAAGAGGCTATCCAAAATCAAGCTCTAATGGCAGAGGTGTCTGATCTCCCAACAGAGGTCACTTCTAATCTTTGTTCTCAAAATTGCATTAACACTATTAAAAGGTACAGGGATCACAATCAGAACATGAGTGATGATCTTAAAAGATTGGAAAAGGACATAAAAGATTATGTGAGGATTGTTGAGAGGTTTGAAGATCAGATTAAGAGTTTTCAAGCCAATGAGCTTCAACATTCTTATGACACAAACTACTGGAAGTGGGAGAAGAATGACCTAGAACTTCAACTAACCAAATCCAAAGAGGAGAGTGAAAAGTTAAGAGGAGAGCTAACTAAAGTCAAGCTAGATGTAGAAAAGTTTTCCAATGCTTCTAAAGCAATGGACTATCTTCTACAAACACAGATTCATGATAGACTGAGAAGAGGAATAGGGTACAATACCACACCACCACCCTACAACAACAACTACATCCCTCCTAGTTCAGACTTGTTAGAGACAAAGGATAGGAAGGACCTGCCTGAGGGAGCCACTGAGATAGATCCCTTAGATGAAGTAGTTGTTGAGGATAAAACTGAGAAAGAAACTATCAAGAATAAGGACAGTACTGTGAGTGGTGAGATTCCTATAGAAAACCACATAATTACCAATGAGGGATGTGGAAAGCATTGGGTCAAGTCCAAAGAGATAGAGAAGACTAAGGGAAAGACCAAGAAGGTTCATTATAAACAGACCACTGTTGTGAACCCTATCCCTTGCAACAAGTGTTCATGCAATAAATCTGAGCCCCAACAACCTGATAAAAAGAGGTGTAATCAGAGAAACTGGAATAATATGTGGGCACAAAAACAAGGGATTGATCTGAGTAAAATCAATAGACCAAAACCCTGTTTTATTTGTGGAAAGCTTAATCACATTGCCAAATATTGCTATTTCAATCCCATGAACCAAAGGATGAACTTTCAGAGACCTACTCAAAAACCTTTTGGTTATAGGAAGAAAGAAAAGAACCATGTGGCTAAGAAAGTTGTCAAATCTAATAGCCACATGAAGAAAAAGAATGGGAAAGACAGTGTCAAGATCTGGATACCTAAAAGCACTAAAACTGTTAGTACTGCTACCACAAATAGTGTTGCTGACAGTGATAGTGCTGCTAGAAGCAATACTACTGCTACCAATGTTAGTGCTGCTAACATTGTTAGTACTTCTGTAAATGTTAATACTGCTAACTCTGTTAGTGCTGCCAACAAGGTTAATACTGCCAAACTTGTTAGTACTGCTAACTCTGTTAGTACTTCTAAAGATAGTACTGCTTCTAGTATTAGTGCTGCTAGAACAATAATCTTGACAAAGTACTCAAATACTAAGTGTTCTGATTTTAAAAACCTCATCAAAAAGGAATGTAAGTATTTTGATGAGAAAGGGAGACCCAAGACCACTTTGGCTTGGGTTCCCAATCAATACTAATTGTCTAATCTTATGTGCAGGGCAACCAACAGCTCAAAGGGAAGAGTATCTGGCATGTTGATAGTGGTTGCTCTAGGCACATGACAGGGAACATGTCTTGCCTCAAGAACTTCAAGAAGATTGATGGTGGGCATGTTGCTTTTGGGAATACTCCAGATGGAGGTAAAATCAGTGGTAAAGGTGATATGACCAAAGGTAAAATGACCTTTGAAGATGTTTTCTATGTTGAACAGTTAAGGTACAACCTGTTAAGTGTATCACAGGTTTATGACAAACAACATAGTATATTGTTTACAGATTCTGAATGTATTATCCTTGCTCCTGGATTCAAGGTAGTTGATGAAAAAATGATACTACTAAGAACCCCCAGAAAGGAAAATGTATATTGTTTAGATATGGAAAGTGTTTCATCTGATTCATCCCTAAATTGTCTTGTTTCAAAAGTTTCTTTGGATGAATCGTCACTTTGGCACAGAAGGATGTATCACATGAATTTTAAAACAATAAATAAGCTTGTTAAAAACAACCTTGTAAGAGGTTTGCCTTCTAAAGTATATTCATGTGATGATCATTGTGTTGCTTGTCTCAAAGGCAAACAACACAAAACTTCTCATAAGTCCAAAGAGGTGAACACAATCTCTAATTCTCTTCATTTATTGCATATGGATCTGTTTGGCCCTACAAATGTTATGAGTATTGGTAAGAAGTCATACTGTCTAGTTATTGTTGATGATTACTCTAGATTTACTTGGGTATATTTTCTAAGGACTAAGGATGAGACAAGTGGACTGATCAAATCCTTTATTCTAAGAATTGAAAACCAAACCAATCAAAAAGTAAAAATCATTAGGTCAGACAATGGTACTGAATTTAAAAATATTGACCTAAACACCTTTTGTGAGGAAAAAGGAACTGAGAGACAATATAGTGCTCCTAGGACTCCACAACAAAATGGTGTTGCTAAGAGAAGGAATAGGACACTGATTGAGGCTGCTAGATCTTTGTTAGCTGACTCTAAACTTCCAATAACTTTCTGGGCAGAAGCAGTTAATGCTGCTTGCTATGTCCAAAACAGAGTACTAGTAGTCAAGCCTAAGAACAAGACACCTTATGAGCTTTTTAATAAAAGAAAACCCTTTATTGGATTTTTCAAAGTAAGGCCTACAGAGTTTTTAATACTTCTTCTAGAATAATTGAGGAAAGTGACAATGTCAAATGCAATGAGAACACACCAAATCCTATTGGGTCTGGTCCTCAGTGGTTGTTTGACATTGATTCACTAACTAACTATTTTGGTTTCAGTAGTGATGATTATGCAGGTTCAGGAAGTGGAGGATCAGGGGCTACACAAGTTCAAAACATTATACCTCAGTCTGTGATCTTTCCTATGCCTATAAAAGAACCTGTTGAATTCTGTGAAAAGGAGACTATAACTGAGCCAATACAGAGTGAATAAGAAAGAAGAGAAAAGGAATCTTCAGTGCATAAAGAGCTAGAAGTAGCTGAGGTGATCCCATCAGTTGAATTAAATGATTCCAATCTAGAGGAGGGAATCCATGAAGAACTTAGTTTTCAGACTAGAACACAAAAGAATCATCCTCCAGAGCTAGTAATAGGAGACATATCTTCTCCTATGATTACAAGGAATCAAAGCAGACTTCAAGAGCTGCAGGATCAACAACACACAGTACTCTCCTGCTTTCTATCCCAGCTTGAGCCTAAGAAGGCCTATGATGCAATGAAAGATTCAAGTTGGATAGAAGCCATGCAAGAAGAGTTACTTCAATTCAAGCTACAGGATGTTTGGGACTTGGTGGTCCTTCCAAAAGGTCATAGAGCTATAGGCACCAAGTGGATTTTCAGGAACAAAAAGGATGAGAGAGGTATTGTGATCAGGAACAAAGCAAGGCTTGTAGCACAAGGGTACACTCAAGAAGAGGGCATAGATTATGATGAAGTGTTTGCCCCAGTGGCAAGGGTAGAGGCAATTAGGCTGTTCCTAGCCTATGCCTCATACATGAAGTTCAAGGTCTATCAAATGGATGTAAAGAGTGCCTTTCTATATGGTACAATTGATGAAGAAGTATATGTCTGTCAGCCACCTAGTTTTGAAAATCCTACATATCCTGACAGAGTATACAAGCTGAAGAAAGCACTCTATGGTCTACATCAAGGCCCAAGAACAGGGTATGACACTCTGTCTACCTATCTCTTGGAGAATGGGTTTGAAAGGGGCATCATTGACAAGACCCTTTTCATTAAAAGAAGTAAGAAGGACATCCTATTAGTTCAGATCTATGTGGATGATATCATCTTTGGATCCACAAAAGATCAGATGTGTAGAGACTTTGAAGAGTTGATGCACAAGAGCTTTAAAATGAGTTCAATGGGTGAACTTACCTTCTTCCTTGGGCTTCAGGTGAAACAGCAGTCAGATGGGATCTTTATCAGTCAGTCAAAGTATGTGCAAGACATCCTGGATAAATATGGTTTAAAAGACTCAAAGACAGCAAGCACACCAATGGAAACTCATAAACAGATCACTGCTGATCTTGAGGGGGAGGATGTTGATGTCCATCTATATAGATCAATGATTGGATCTCTAATGTATCTCACAGCCTCAAGACCAGATATCATGTTTCCAGTGTGTGTATGTGCCAGATTCCAAGTCAAGCCAAAACAATCACATCTTCAAGCTGTGAAGAGGATATTCAGATACTTAAAAGGGCAACCTAGATTAGGTCTTTGGTATCCATATGAATCTTCATTTGACTTGATTGCTTATTTAGATAGTGACTTGGGTGGTGCCAACATGGACAGAAAGTCTACTTCAGGGGGATGTCAACTTTTGGGTGCAAGACTAGTATCTTGGCAGTGCAAGAAACAAACCACAGTGTCCTTATCAACAACAGAAGCTGAGTATATTGCTGCTGCAAGTTGCTGCTCTCAGGTTCTATGGATTCAAAATCAGATGTTGGACTATGGGGTAACATTTCTTAACACTCCAATCTTTATTGACAATAGCAGTGCTATAAGCATTGTTAACAATCCTGTCAAGCACTCCAAAACAAAGCACATTGAGATCAGGTATCACTTTATCAGAGATTGTAATGAAAAGAAGCTCATTCAAGTTGCCAAAGTTCATACTGACAACCAGTTTGCAGATCTATTCACTAAAGCTTTTGATGTGGGTAGATTCACTTTCTTGGTTTCAAGTGTGGGCATGATCAACTCTGAATGAGCTCATGTTTTAAAAAGTGTTCCTATACTTGTTATTTTGGCTATTTGTGTGCTGCTAATCATCGTTCACAGGAAGTTATTGTTTTGATCAGACCTTCATAAGCTTCAAAAAGAGTAAGTACTGTTAATACTGCCAGTGCAGTTTTAATACTGCTCTCAGTTAATACTGCTAGTGGTTAATACTGCTAGTTAGTTGATACTGCTAGTTAGTTAATACTGCTAGTGGTTAATACTGCTCTCAGTTAATACTGCTAGTGTTTAATACTGCTCTCAGTTAATACTGCTAGTGGTTAATACTGCTAGTTAGTTAATACTGCTAGTTAGTTAATACTGCTAGTGGTTAATACTGCTCTCAGTTAATACTGTTGGTGGTTAATACTGCTCTCAGTTAATACTGCTAGTTAGTTAATACTGCTCTAGGTTAATACTGCTTATGTCCCATACACTATAAATACCCTTTGCCCGCCTAAAAGTTCATAACGACTCTTTGAATATTGTTCATCGTCTCTCTAATCTTTCTCTCTCAAGCTCTCTAGTAAGTTTCAGGAAAGAACACTCAAGATTCTATGGCATCAATGGCATTCATAGATGAGCATAACGAGATTGCAATGCTACAGAAGCCGAAACAGGCCGCTGGATTTCATCAGATAGTGGATTTTCTGAAGAATAGCCATATCGCCCATGCTCTAACTGTGTCGCCAACAATTTACATAGAGCATCAAAGGCAATTCTGGGCAAATGCCACCATGGTCATAGAGAATGGTGTGCAGATTCTGAAAACAAGGGTGTGTGACAAACCCTTGTCAGTTACTGAAGAGGTGATACGCATATGTCTACGTCTAGACGATGCTGAAGGTATTACTTCTCTTTCCAATGAGGACTTATTCTCAAACTTATCAAGAATGGGGTATGAAGGCCAGTTGGGTGGGTTTAAATTCTCCAAAGCAAAATTTTATACCCAATGGCGTTTTCTTGTTCATACCCTTATGCACTGCATCTCTAAAAAGATTACTGGATGGAGTGAGTTTAGCAGTACCATTGCTTATGCTTTGGTCTGTTTGGCCACTGCCAGAAGGTACAATTTTTCTAAAATGATTTTCAGTGATCTTGTCTCAAACCTGGGAAGTAAAAAGAGATTTTATATGTACCCCAGGTTTGTACAAGAAGTTATAACACACGAATTGACGGATATGCCTTAATTTGATGAGGTATATGTACCAAAAATTCCCAAAGGTAAGGTCTTTTCAAACATGAAGAGATCCCCTTTGGACTCGGAAGGAGTTAACACCCCATTGTTCTCTACAATGATGGTGGTGTCCCACACTGAAGAAGGTATGGCAGCAGGGTCAAGGCCCTCATTAGACCATCCCACTGCTAGCCAATCCCAACCTTCCCACTCTATATCAATCCCCCAGTCTCTTCTTCAAAAGCCAACCTCTCCAATTACCCAAATCTATATCAAGAAAAAGGTAAAGAAGGCTCCTTCCCTTCTTGTACCATCACCCACTGACCCTTTAAGCCCTCTAAGGGAGAATTCTTCTTTAGAGAATATCTACAAGGAAACCAAAGGGGTGTCTCCCAACCCCAAGGAGGTGCTCAATGAGGAGATGTTTGAGCATATGGGTGAGCAGGCTGCCACTACTCCTGCTAACACAGAAGAGGACAGTGGTAACATAAATAAGACCTCCCCCATGGCAACTTTGAATGAGCAATCATTCAAAGGTCCCAGGTGCCAAGAAACCAAGGGGGTGGATAGTGCTTCTGCTAGGCAGAAGACTTCCACTACAAAAAGATCCAATGATCCTTCAAAAGGGGGTAACACTCCTGGAGAAGGTGAGGACAGATATGACTATTTTGAATTGATGGAAACCATGGGAAACATCAACTTGGATGTGATCAAACAGGGCAAAGAGATAGATGAGATGAAAATGGTGATTCTGTCACAACAAGTACAGATTGCAAAGTTGAACAAAATGGTGACCAGGTTGGTGCAAAAGAAGAGAAGAAAGCAGTTTGTGTTGAAGAAAAGATCAAATGATAAAGATGCTTCCAACAAGGGGGAGAAAGAGGCTGAAATAGAGAAAGAAAGTACAGCTGAGAGGGCATTTGAGGTTGAGGGGGAGCAAGAGGCAGAAATAGAGAAAGTAACAGAATCAATAGCAGCAGAAAAAGAAACCGAATTTGATCAAGCAGCATAAACTGTTAATGCTGCTGAAGTAAAAGAAGCAGCAGTAACAGGGTTGTCTGTTGAAGAAATGGAGATTGCAGAGACCTTGGTAAAAGCCAAGAATGACACTCCTGAGCCTAGTAAAAAGGCCAAAGGAGTGGTCATCAATGAAGGAGGTCTCCCAAAGAAAATAAAAGAAACAGGTAAGGCAAGTCTGAAGGATGCTAAGGGAAAAGAAAAGATGGTTGAACCTGAACAACAACCTTCAAAGAAGAAAAGTCAGATTGAGCTAGATGAAAAGTTAGCAAAGCAGCTTCAAGAACAGATGGAAAAGGAGGAACAAATCCAAACTGAAACAGATAGAGAGCTTGCAAGGATAATGGCCAGAAAACTCAATGCAGAATATCAAAATAGCTTAAAAGCAGCAGCTGAGGCCAAGAAACTTCCAGTCAAAAGAATGCCACTCAAAAAGCATAAGAGACAACCCTCCAAGACCTTTTTGGCCAATCAGGAAAGAAGAAAAATGATAAATTTCTTGAAAGGTTCAATTGGTGTCAAAGGGGAAATGTTTAATAATATGACATACAGTCAAGTGGAGGAGCTATATAAGAAAGAGATGGCTAAGCTGAAAGGGGACTCCTCACAAAGGGAAGAGGCTGAAAGAAGAATGAAGGAGAGACATGATCTAAACATTCAGCAACCATTCCCTGAGGAAGTCACACCTACAAAAGAGCATAAGGAAGACTCAGAGAATGTTGGTATAGAGGTTAAATCTGCAAAGAGGGTGAAGACTATAGCCTCCAAGAAGCAGAGCAAAAGGCCAAGAGTTGAAGAAAGAGCAGAAACTGCAGCAGAAACTTCAGTTACTCCTACAACTGAATCTGTGCAGAACCCAGAACAGTCCAATAAGCAATACAATCTTGAGCTTTATATGACTACAACAGTTGATGAACCAGTTCAAGCTGATCCCATTTCTATGAAAGCACCAGAAGTCATTTTTTGGGATATTCTGGAAGATCAAAGAAAGAAATACTTCAGGCTTAAGAGAGTGGGAGATGTATATGAAGTGTACTCTACTTGGGGTAGACTCATCAGAAGTTGTTCAAGATCAGATTTAGAAGAGATGTTTAAAGTTGGATTGGATTTATATGAAAAGGAGCTGAAAGGAGAAGGAATGAGCTTAATCAGACTAGCCATGGAGTACTTGTGCATGATGTTTGATCCTAGCAAAGTTCAACATGTGATCAGAGATTTGCATCTACAGAATAAATTCCAAAGAATAGAAAACTGGATGATATTTGAAAGGTGTGGAGTCTATGTCATCACTGTGGACAGAGCTTATCATGAGTACTACTTGGTTGATAAAATCTATGATCACAGCAAGGCTAAATTACAAGCAATGTTGAATGCCAAGCTTACATGTTCAAAAGATTCAGAAATGGCAAAGATTGTGGTTAGCAGAATCATTAATCAAAGCTTGGGTTTGGATCCTAATCTAGGAGTGTGAACTGAAGTGTTGAAAGCATCTTGAAGACCATCTGAAGAACTTGACTTCTCTTCCTAAAAGTCAAGTTAGGGGGAGATTGTTGAGAAATTCAGAAATGCTCAAGTATGGTTAATGCTGCTTCAACATAATTACTACTGCCAGTTGAAGTTAATGCTGCTGATACAACTTAATGCTGCTCATCAAGAATTACTACTGCCAGTACATCATGATTACTACTGCTAGTAGATTTTACTACTGCTAGTAGTTAGTACTGCTGGAGTTAGTACTGCTAGAACAAAGTTAATACTGTTGGGCATGGTTAGTACTGCTCAGAGTATTAATGCTGCTTATGAGATGAAGATTCGTATGGCAAGGATGACAGCTGGAATGAAGATATTAATGGAAGCTTAGAGATAATGATGGAAGATTATTTTGAAGATCTTTTATTATTTTTTAATTATCTTTTATCTTCAGTATATGTATAGAATAGTTTGTTTCTTTAGTTGTAACATTCATTCTGAGTTTTTAGTTTCAATAGAGAGAATCAACCTCAAGGTTAGAACCCTAATTCTAGAGAAGTAGAATTTGTATTGGTGAGTCTGTTCATCAATATTGAGGTTGTGTGTAAAAGCTTGTGACTTTTAATCATTCAATAAGAGTTTGCAAGTTGTTCATCAGATTTACTGTTTGTTTACTGTTTTATTGAATATCAAAGTGTTATTCCGCAAACTTCTTTGATATTGTTTTCTGAGAGTTTATTCTTGTTAAGAATTTAAGATCCTGACATATCCCCATCTGTTTGTGTAGCTCAGATTTAGAGGACGAAATCGTGTCCGAGTTGGGGAGGATTGTAACACCCCAATTTTTGGGAAAGCAAAATATTGCCTTAAATCTATTTATCGTCATAGTGTAGTTTTAGTTCTTGGTTTTATCTAGAGTTTCTGTCCTAATTGGAGGTTGAGCGAAGCAGCCGAAAAAGAGGACAAAGTGGCAACAGTGCTCCGTGTGCCCCTCCGCGCGACTCGAACCAAGCCACCATCCGTGTGAGGCTCTGTCCTTGCGCGAGTCAATACCTCGGTGTGCCTCCCTGTGCGAGTCCAGCCACGCTATCATCCGCGTGCGACCTCTATGCACTGATAAAAGGTAAAAATCGACCCCTACACCATTTACTCCTCATCTACATTCCTCTTTTCTCTCAATAACTCTCCCTTCTCATTTATTTCGAAGTTGGGTGCATTAAAGGCCTTGATCCCTAAGATTTAAGGTGCTCCTTAGCCACCTTGCAAGGCTTTGAAGTATAGTTAAAAAGATCTGCTATCTCACCATCGCCATCTTCAACCTCAAGCGCTAGCTTGGGTTTTCTAGGTTTTCTAACAAAACCTAATATGTGAGTTCAATCTATCTTTTCTAAACTTTATACATGTCAAATCTTATATATTTTGAACTCTTGATCTCCCCTTTACTTTATATTTTTTATTTGAACCATTTTGACCTAACTTGGGTATTTTTGAAAGATTTTAGGGTCTTTAACATTTTGAGATATATCAAAGGGTTTTATAATTTGTGATACATTATGTGATAAAACTCGTATATTGATGGTCAAAAACTCTTGAAATGGTGTCATCTTGGTTATATGTGGATTTCACAATATTTTGTGGATCTACTTGTTAGAAGTGGATTTGGGAGTTTATATACTTGGATTTCACTTTATGTTTGTACTAATAATGATCATTGTGGAGTATCAATAACTTTGGAAAATTATCCATTTGGGAAACGATTTATATGTGGAAATGTATTATGAGAACTATATGTGTGATTATAGTTTTGTCACTAATATAATAGTGACAAGCCTTAGACTATTACTAGTGGATCCATAGGTATAGAGTCGGCTTAATTTTTGGGATAATTCCCGTTTGTAACTAGTTGAGACATTGGGTCCTTGGAGGCAATTTGGTACGGTTATGTGGGACCAGATACTAGCCATGGGCCATAAATGTAATCCAAATGAATGAGTATGACTTGGATCCTCAGGTGCCCTCCCCCATATCTGAGTACGAGCCGGCGTTGTTCGTGGCCATGGGTGCAAGTATTGAGTCGGGTCTCCCCCGTCATCATAAGATGTTTTTGGGCCAAAAGGTTCTTATATATATGTTGTTACATTTCATTTACTTAACTAATTGAAAAGCTATTTATTTATATTCAAATCAATTGCAAATTATTGATATAAACTGTTTGTTCTCACTAGGCGTTAAGCCTAACATTTTTTCTCAAATGACGTGTATAACAGGTTCCCTTAGCGGTGAGGAGTCCAAAGCTTGAGGGACGAGTGTTGGCCATTATGGCCTCTTTTGGAGACATACCTTTTGGACATTGGCGTACACAAAAAGGATAGAGATTTTGGGAGAATTGGGTTGACAACCACCATAATCTAGATTTAATGATTTAGATTAGTTTGTTGTTAGCTTGTTGTCCATTCATAGCATTTGTATACGCTATTACAGTTTACCCTTCTTGGGTGATTAATTTCTATTTAAGATGTCATTTACAGCCTTATCCAGGTTTATATTTACCCTTATTTTTAGGGTGTTACAAGTAGAGTGCAATTACGGGAATAAATGATTTGGGACTCTCTTATTTCAGTCATTGTAATCTACACCTCTATGGTGTGAGTGTGTGTTTGGAACCTTGGGAGAGGAGAAATCGCTAAAGTCCTTGGGAAGAAGAAGAATCAAGTAAAGAGTTGTCCTCTTTAAGTAAGAATTTCATTTTCTTAGTCTTAAACCTTCTTCAATAGAGTTTTTCTTGTGGGTTTATAATTATAGGGCTTCATTGGGAGGATTCTAGTGTATTGTGTATTTAACCTTGGGAATCAATGATTCATGGAAAATCTTTTTCGAAAAGTTGAGTTAATCCAAGCTTCCTTTATGAATCATCTGATCTTGGTTTTAGTACATTATCTTGATGGAAGAAAACTCCTATGTTTGTTGAAATTTTTAGTCGAATTGAGGTTAGGGAGGATCCATGATTAGTTGTTAGTTGATTTCGGTTTAGAAATCATTTTGGGCCTATCTATTATCGAATAGTTGCTAATTTGAACTAGAGGTGATCATTTACGGGCTTGGGTGGGCCACGGGACGGGTGTAACATATTTTCTTATCCAACGGGCCTAGTATAGCAAACCCAAACCCGTTTTTACGGGCTTGAGAACTTGCCCATACCCGTCCTATAAACGGGTCGGGCTTGCCAACGGGCTAACAGGCCTGAAAATTTACATTTAAAAAATTATATAAAATGGTAGTTATGTAAAATTATCCAAAATACATTATTTTTTCCAACTAAAAAAACGTAAATATATTAGCGTCCACAACATAAGAAAAAAATATTTTTCACAAAATATGGAGTGTGGACTTTTCCTCTCCAAAGATTATCACCCTTCAAAATTCGGATTCCTCAACAACAAAATATTTAACCACCTAATATTTCAAGCTTGAGATTCTAAACGTACTATATGACATATCACATATAGTATATATTTAGGAGGTGGTTGGTACTTAGTAGAGGTAGTCAAACCCAAAACCACTTTTGAACTTTTTTAATACAATATTAATTATATAAAAATAAATTAATTGGTTATAATTATATGACGGGTCGGGCGGGTCTGTCCAAATTTCTTTTTTCATTGCCCAAGCTCACCCGTTAACTTGAACGATCCCGCCCAAGCCCGCCCATATTTTCTAAAATGGTTGTCCAAGCCCGCTTTTCTAATGGGCTGGATGGGCCGGGTCTAACGGGTCGTACCGCCCATGAACAACTCTAATTTGAACATCAAAATTGTGGTTCGAAGTAAATATGTTGGTTCAAGGTCTGATCTGAATGTTGGGAAGAGAACGCGCAGACAGTGAGTAGCACAACTTGGCGCTCGCCTTAAGTCGCGGCGGAAGTTGCGAAAGCTAATGCCATTGTGCGAGTTGATTTGTTTCGTTTCTCATCTCGAGTCAGGACCAATGTATAGTTTCAGAGGTTTTCTTAAGGGTCAAAATAGAAGACTTTTGGGAGATTTAAATTGGGTTAACACCTTTCCTATTATGGTTAATTCAAGCATTGAGTTTGAGCTTTTTAGCCGTTAGGCTTGGGGTGAAGTGCGTAACGCCAAGTGAGTTCCTTAATACTGATTTTTATAACTTGTGATGCTTCTAAACGATTTCAAACAGTGATTACGGTTTTATTATCTATCTATAAAACCCACGATTTTCGAGATCCCATTTATGATTAATCACATTATCAAATGGTATTAAAGATGATAATTATGTGGGTTTTATTTAATTATCATATTAGGTTGGTTGGAGATTGTTTCGGGCATGAAAAACGAAGAAATCGCGCGATTAGAGACTAATGCGAGTTTCATGCAAATTTCTAAGAAATTCGGTTGACGTTATTCGTGTGAAACCCGCTTTAGGGGTTGTCAGCTCTAAAAAGTCCGATTTTTGGGGTTTTTCCTCAATTTCTCACCCAAACCTTCTCCTCCTCCATTTTCTCTCAACTTTGTTCATCTTTGGGAGCTCCAGGTCCAATTTTGAAGCTTAAAGGAGTAGTTCTTGGTGATTTCAACTTTGATTATCGAAGGTAACTTCCTATCCCTCTCCTTTAAAGGTTAGGGTTTTGGTTTCCTTTCAATCCTTAACCCTTTCCATTACTTTATGGTGCTTTTGAGTAAACATTGGGAGTATTTCTAGTAGATCAACTTTGTGGAAACCTTGGGACTAGCTTTTGGAAAAGCTTTCTAGTAGATTCCAAGTTTTCACCAAAGGAAACTTAAGTTTTGGCTAGATTTAGCCTAAATCTAGGAAGGTGATTTCAAGTTATTTTGTGAAAACTATGTACGTGCCAAAAATGTCTATTTTGATGTATTGAAATATTTTTCTTGATATTTATCAAATGTGGTAATTATTTGATGAGGTTTGCATTTCTGTACATCGAGTTTATAAATCTTGAGAAATGCCCATATTTGGAGTTTTTGGACATTTTAATAAATAAATCATATGTGTAGGTTCTTTTGATGATTTGTCTTATAAATAGATATTATTTGATGTTAATACATTTTTTGTGTATTTGGTTTCATAAACCATTTAGAAAATACACGTTAGTGTGTTATGAGGCATTTTGGAAATACAACAGTATAATTTTATATGGAAAGTGGTTTGTCTCAACCAATGATGAGTTTTCGAGTTAATCATGCCTTGTAAAGCATGTGTTTGCATAAACATTGGTTAAATACGTTTTTATTGCTTATGATGACTTTCGTGTAATATTCAAATCGATTCGTTGAGCTTTTGGCTCGGTTTTGACTTAAATGAGTCTTGGGGACATTTGTCCGATTTAATTTTCTCTATGTCGAGCTTTTGGAGTTATATGAATTTATGACATATTCACTTGTAAATTACATGTTTTGATTGTGTTGATCATTCAGCTAGAGTCATGTAATTTTAGGCTGTAATACATTGGATCCATAGGCATATAAGTCAGTCTTGTGTTAATGGTCATGCCAATGTAGCGGGGTGGACTTATGGACTACCAGCATTGCGGGGTTGGACCGCGAGACCTTTATTTTAAGGCTTTTGGCCTAGTTGAGTAGACACTAAGGACTTAAGACTTGAGTTGCTACCCAAAAGGATAGGACTAAGAACCATGCGCTTTCAGGTGCTTGATATGCATTGAGTATTCAATATATAAAGCACTTATTTCTTCTCTTTGTAGATTATTTCCTTTTATCCAACCTTTGAGTCATTTTTATTATATTATTTTCCCTTTGTTGTTTCATGGAGTTAGATGTATGATTTACCTGTTTTTACAAAACTGGAAGACTAATTTGAACTTGAACACAGGCTGTGATGTTGCCAACGTTGCCACAACATTGGATCAACACATTGGAATGGCTTTTTGAAGAACTAATGGAATCATCCAACTAACTACACTTGAAATCCGACTTATTCAGTGAAGAAATCAGATCAAATGCTCTTTTGGTGGTGATTGGATGGTTGCACTACTTTTTTACTTGTGTTAAGCTTTAGTTGTTATTTATGTACTTTTGCCTTATATGTTGACTTTAGTTTTGAAGTTACACTTTTCCCCTTCTATTGCTAATATAAATAGAGGTATGTGACCTTTATTTTGAATCATCCCAATAAGTTCTAAACTGATTTAGCTCTTTAAATCTTGTAGTTTATGTTCTTGCATTTAGTATTAAGTTTTTAATTTCTTTAAATATTGTTTTTCATTATGAGTTGCGACAACATTGTATATTAGTCTTTACTTTCTTTACTTTCTTTATGCTTATTGTCTTTACTTCCTGTCATTTAAATTATTTCATTTACTTTCCATCATATAATTTATGTTATTTACATTCCTTGTAATTTACTTTCCGTTATGAGTAGCTAATTTTTATAGCTTACATGTGAGACGAAGGGTGAGGTTGTAAACCAAATAAAATAGTGGACATTGTTTAATAATGTTCCACTATTTTATTCCAAAATTTTATAAAATTTAAGGCACTTCTTGACGAGTTGATCACTTCTTAAAGTGTTAAAGTGTCATGGTCTTAGGAATAAGTCATTCAAATGCACGTCAATTTGAAGGATATAGGAAGTAAACTTGGAAGAGTTGCTAACAAAGGAATTTGTAATCTATGTTTGTCAAACTAATTGATTCTTGACGGGTTGATCACTATTCAAAGTGCTAAAGTGTAGTGGACTCATGGTCATTTAGAACACATCAACTAGAATGATACGGGATTCGGCTCGGAAAAGTGATTTTTAACAAAGACATTTTGTTTATCCATATACTTGAGGACCCCATTTGGTCCTCGTATTACATAGGAATATATTGGTTGAAAGTTAAACAATAGTGCAATGGTGGATATCCGGAAGCACATTCTTTAAAGTAGATGGTGAAACTTGTTATTGCTAAACTAATATCGTAACATTCCTACAACATTGTCCACTGGATTTATTTTTATTCCTCACCACAAGTCTTGCACCCATGCTCTTTTTATATCCTGTCATTTTCATTACTATTAAAACCAACGCAAAGAAGTCTTCAAATTCACCATCTGAAATCATTTCTTTCAATACACTTTTACTGCATTTTTACTCCAATATACATGGAGGATAATCGGTATCTTCACCAATTTATTACTTGAAAGACGATATTGATCCATTTTGTATACTTGCTTTTTAGCTCTAATTATCACATGTCTTAAGGTGTGCAAACATCGTACCAAGTTTTTGGCACGTTCCGGGGATTGGCAAGCTAAAAGTCTGTAAAAGTTTTTTAAAAGATTTTATTTTACTAACAATGTTGTAGTCACATCTTGAGTGTGGTGTATGCCAAGGATACATTGTGGGGAGCTTCTCGAATTCGATCCAGATATTGAGAGAACATTTCACCAAAGAAGGAGGCGTAAAAAGCATTATTTGCTTTAATCCCTACATGGAGTTACCTCCCCCACTTCTTGAAAACCAGCCGCCTCAATTGCTACTGCTTTTTGAAAATGCATCAACACTTTTTGGAAATCCACCTAATCACCCTTTTCAGCATAATCCTCCACGTCATGAAAATGATGTGCATGATGATACAGAGTCTGAAGACAATAATGAACCAAGAATTCAAGCTCAAAATACAATTAATCTTGCAAGTTCTAAAGAAAGAAGAAGTATGAACTATGTTATCCTTGACTATGAGAAATTAAAGTCAAGGATAATTAAACCTCATATGACAGCCCTCCATTTTGAGCTAAAACCTATCATGTTCCATATGATGCAAATATATGGCCAATTTGTGGGATTGCCATCAGAAGATCCTCACTCACATTTGAAATCTTTTATGGAGATCACTGATGTTTTCTTAATCCCTGGGGTGTCTAACGATCCTCTAAGACTCACTTTGTTTCCATTTCCTTTAAGAAGCTCGTTGTTTTTTCTTTCCCTATAATCAAAATACTATATTAACAGTAACAATTAGTAGTCTTATTGAGACTAGAACTCATAGGGAATCAAATCGATTTATGGATGGAATCAGGTATGCAGTATTTACAGAAAAAAGTATTTGGTTATTGGGGAAAATGGATTGAGCAAAGTCATTATTTAATTCTTTGCAACCAGGTTCTGTACCTTCATGGAATAATATGGCTGAAATTTTTTTGCGAAATTATTTTCCACCCACCATGAATGCTAAGTCCAAAAATGAAATCTATATGTTTAGACAAATGGACGATGAATCAGTCCCTGATGCATGAGAAAGGTTCAAAGAGCTGTTAAGAAAATGCCCTCACCATGACATTCCTTACTATATTCAACTCGAGATGTTTTACAATGGGCTAAACCCCATGGCTAAACAAATGCTCGATGTGACATCAGGAGGGGCCTTTACAGTAAATACCTATAATGAGTATGAGATCCTTGAAAAACAAATCAACAAACAATGGACATTGCGCTGATCCACGTGCCCAAACGCAAAAGAGGACTACTGGATTTCATGATGTAAATGCATATACCTTAACAACTCATCTCACTTCTATGGCTATTATGCTTAAAAACATAACCTCTGGCCAAGGAGTGCAACCAGTTGCAACTACACATGTTCCAACAGTACTCTCGGTGCAATGTGTTTATAGTGGAGGGGAACATTCTTATGAACATTTTCCTAAAAATTTTGAATCTATAAACCATGTTCATTACAATTCTGGTCTATACCAACAATTACAATGCCAGTTGGAAGCAACACCCGAATTTTTTTTTGGAACAATCCATGTTTAAATCCATCCACACCTAAGCAACAAGGAGTTTCAACTTTTCAACCACAAAAACATGCAAGTAGTTCTCAAAATCATCATCATGGTTTTCAAAATGCTCAACCACATTTTCAAAACAAACCACCTCTGTAAGCTGATTCATCACCTTCTTTGGAAGCAATGATGAAATGGTTTATGACCCAAACGCAAGATTTGATAGCCCAACAACACTCTCAAAACCAAAATTTCTTGAACAACCAGGTTAACCAACAAAATACCACAATCAGATCTTTAGAAACCCAAATAAGTCAACTTGCACTTAACCATGAGAATAGGGCCATGGGTACTTTACCAAATAACACAGAATTCCCAAGAGCCTTAGGAAAGGAACATGTGAAAGCAGTAACACTAAAAAGTTGGAAGCAACTGACAGGGGTTGAGCAAAAAACGTTCGGACCAATGACCAAAGTTGAATTTGAAAAAACTATTTTGTCAAAATCTGGTGCTACAACATTGACCCTAGTTGTTGAACAACCACCCAAACCACTAGGGAACCAAGAATCTGAGATACTAATTTTGTCCTTCCAAGATCTGACTACCCTTTACTGTTTCTAGAAGATGCCTTAAGAAAAAGTCAGTAGAAAATCTTGTTGATAACCCAAAGACCAATGTTGCGACTCCAACCATACCACAAGGGAGTGAGACCAAAGACATGAAGGACCTATCTTGCTCAACACATTTAAACAAAGTTATCATAAAAACATTCCTCCTTATGTAACTTATCCCTAAAAGTTAAGGAATCAAAAGGAAGAATTGCAATTTAAGAAATTATTTGATGTGTTCAAATAATTGCATATCAACATACCCCTTGTTGAAGCAATTGAGCAAATGCCCAGTTAAACCAAGTTCCTTAAAGATATCTTAAGTAAGAATAAAATATTGACTGAGTATGAAATTGTTGCTCTTACTGAAGGTTGTAGTTCCTTTTGACCAATAGAATACCTCATAAGCTTAAAGATCCGGGAAGTTTCACTATTCCTTGTTCAATAGGTGGGAGGGAGATTGGAAAAACCTTGTGTGACTTGGGAGTTAATATCAACCTTATACCCTTATCTGTTTTCAACACCTTAGGCATAGGAGAGGTTGGGCCTACCAGTGTTACACTCAAGTGGCCGACAAGACTATAGCTTACCCTAAAAGAACGATTGAGGATGTTTTAGTCAAAGTCGATAAGTTCATTTTCCGGCAGATTTCATCATTTTAGACTTTGAGCCTGACAATGATATTTCTGTCATTTTATAGAGACCATTCTTATCTATCGGAAGAACTTTGATAGATGTCTATATGGGAGAGGTGACCATGCGGCTTCAAGATCAAAAAGTCACTTTTAATGTTTTTAGTGCCTTCAAATATCCTGATGATTTAGAGGATTGTTTGGCCATAGATCTAATTGAATCATTATGTCACGGGGAAGGAATTAAGGAAGCCTGTAAGCTGGAAGAATAGGGTGTTGAGGATTTAGCCTTTGTAGAGGAAGATATTGTCCCACTGCATGTTGCAACATTTGAGGTGCTGGAAAATAGTGAGAAAAAGAACCATATTCCATCCATAATTTCACCACCTACCTTAGAGTTAAAACAACTCCCCTCTTAATTGAAGTATGTTTTTTCTAAGAGAAGAAGAAAAATTGTATATCACTATATCATCTACCCTAGATTTTCATCATGAAATGAAATTAGTGGACATGTTGAAATTGCACACAAAAGCCTTAGGATGGACCACCACTAACCAAGATGTGATGACCATGATGCAAGACATGCTTGCACAAAAACAGAAGTCACATAGATGGGTTGATTGATCAAAGAAGGGAGTTCGTGGACAGAGTAGAGATGATGAAGACTGATTTGGTGGACAAAGGGCAAAAGAAAATCAGAACAAATGTGAAAGAATTAAAGGCAAAGATGGTTGCTAAAGAGAGCAGAAAGACCAGGAAGTTCGGGCAGAAAATTAAGGCCCTAATGCAAGAAATCCAGCAGCTGAGGGAGGAGAACAATCTATTGCAACAAGGAAGAACAGAAGCATATGTTATAGCAATGAAAACAACAATTGCACATGCATCACAAACTACTGCTTTGGAGTAGGTGTCCACCCTGAAATTTGGAAAAAGCAACTATTTTAAATATTTCTAAATACATCAATAAACTGAATAACCTAAAATAACAAATTAAACATTGAATAGCTAAATCCTTCTCGTGCCTTTGACTAACACTCACTTCACTACGATGTCACTAGTACGAAACCCCAACAAGGACCTGATGCACATACTGGCAAATAAAAAGTGTTAGACTTAACGCCTAGTGAGTTCACGAGTTTTCATCATAATCATATAAATCGATAAACTGAAAGAATGCTATTTAAATCACGATTTCTAAAATTAAATGCATTAAATATGAAAGCAACCTCTTTCCCAAAACTCACCATTTTCGTGATGAAAACCCAATACAAAACTTTCCTTCAAATATAAAATTGAAACCTAAAAGTCACCGAAAACGTGAATAATGATTTAAGATTCAAATACTGAAAATGTGGATAAAACTCTAATATCCAAAATATTCAAAAGCATGGATAAGGTTTAATACTCCCACAAATCATGGATAACAATCCATACTCAAAACGTGACCGAAAACATGGATAATGCTTAATACCCAAAATAACACTTTTCGATGATGGGGGAGACCCGGTTCCATCGAATGTGGCGGGACACAAAGTTAAGCCACTTATCAACGTTCTCGAGTTTCACCTCGGGCCATGGATCCCCTTATACGTCTCTATTGTGCATCACAACAACATTCCTAAAATGACTTTAGTGTCTACTCGACCTCTAGATGAGTCTCACACTCACTACAAAAGTCACCAGTCTCCGTATCCGACTCCAATGAGCACTACCGCAAGACCTAGTCCTGTGTACGACTCAATCAAGTACCACCGCAGATTATTAGCTCCGTATAAGACCCAATAGGGTACCACCATAAGCTCACTAACCATGACTTGGGGACCACTCACTAGACTTAAGTGTGGACATCAAAACTCCACGCTTAACAACAAGGCAGACTCCTATGCATATGTATTAGAGTCTAAAACATTACATGACCCAAATTAAATGATTAGCACACTCAAACATGTAATTTCCAACAAATGTGCAGTTAAATGCATCATACGTCCAAAGTTCCCCATTGAGCTAATAAAATCGGACAAATGCCCCCAAGACTCATATGAGTATCCAAAAGCTCAACAAAATTCATTTGTTTAATAAATAGGTAAACTCTTACTCAAAAAGTATGATGAGGCCAAACATTGTCAATATCAGGATAAATCATCCCTAAATATAAACCTTACAGTTTATACTTCCAAAATATCTCGTAACACCGAATATTCATTTTCTAAACAATTTATCAAATCAAATACACCAAAAATGCATTACTGTCAAATAACCTTTATTTATAAAATAACTCGTCAAAAGACACATTTTCAAGGTTTATTTATCAAAAAGACCAAAAATCCCAAATTAATATGGTCATTTCAGAAGATTTGTAAATCAAATGTATCAAATATGCAAAATTCACCAAATAATCCACATTTTTGATAAACTCCATCTCTAGCTTCCAAAGATGAAGACTTTAGATATCCATGAAAGCTTCTAGATCTATGGTGTAAATATTCTCAAGAACACCTTCTTTACTCCCACAATGTGTACAAATAAACTCAAGAGAAGAAATGAGGGTTGAGGTGAAAAGAACCAAGCCATAGGTTAAGAAATGGTTGGTTATAGGTTTAACTTTCGGCTTCTAGGGACTCAAAATCTTCAAGGAAACCTTAATCATTTTTGTTCGAACCTTGAAAATCTTCGAAATACAAATCCATAGCCTCCAAAATCGCCTCAATCTGAGTTATGGTGAAGAAGATATGAGGAAATGAAGAAAACCTAAGAAAATCAGACATTTAATTCTGTCGACCCTAAACGCGATGGTGCCATGCGACCTTGATGTGGAACATTTGCATGGAATGTACAAGGTGTACCATGAGATATTTTACCCCCTTGGTGACCTTGACATGCTATAGTGCCATCGACATAGTCGCCGGGCACTATAGCATGGCCCGTACCACAAGTTTTTCGACCGTTTTCTCGATCGTTCACTGACTGTTTGTAAAACATTTGGGGTGTTACAATCCTCCAAAGCTTAAAAGATATTTCATCCTCTAAATCTAGTTCCCACAAAACATTTGAATACCACACTCAACACTTATCAGATTTCCTCGATTCCCAAATGTAGCTCGGTTCTTTCTTGCAACAGTTAAACTTTAACAATAGAATTCTCCTGAACATTGATGTAATGAAATTCTATTTCCCACAAACATTCATATTGTGTGATGAAGATGGTCCAAAAACACCACACAACCCGGAGCACAAGTCCAACAAATAACTTGTCATCTACCCATCCCAAAGAGGATAGCAATCCAATGATATAGACCTCAAATAACGTCACTTTCACAAAAGTACTATCTATCTTTCTAAGGAAGTGTCTCTAACCTAGTTCAACTTCAAACTAGAACTCGATAACTTCTAGTCAAAACTGCTATGTCAGTTTTCATGCTGAGTCTCACCTCCAATATCCACCTCGATGCGTCACACTCATACCAGAGTGAACATCAAACATTGCTGGAGCAATTTCTAACCATATGACCTAGGTTGCCTCCCAACCTTAGGTGATCCATGCTATCTCAAGAGCAGCTCACGACTTCAACTATTCAATTCCACCACAGTTGACCAAAATAAATTCACTCTTAAATGCTTCTAACTAATCTCTATCGAATTGCTTTATACTATCTATTTGCCTTCAAACTACGTTGATCCTTGCAAAAACTGATCAGGCCATAAACCACTATACTCCTTCCAATTCATGTCACTTATTATCATAAGCTGACTTTACCCGGGTGGTAAAGGAATCCACAAAAGCGGTCTTGAATAGTTCACTCATCGCCACCGCTTCGTTGATGTTTGACTTAAAGTCTCCTCCATGAAATGGTTCTCACTTAAAGTTTACCTAAAAAATTCACACTAAATTCCTCTGAATCATTACCATTAAAGGTATATCGTTCTTTCCTTGACGAAATTCTTTAGCCGTTAGCTTGGTCCGGTTCAAACACAACTCTGAATCTATATTTCAACTATCACAAGACACACCACTCCAAAGGATTCTCAAAATTCCTTAACAACTTAATTGGTCACAATCATTAATCACTAATTACTTAAAATCCAATCTCCTCAGAATCACCAGATATAACTTGTGAACACTTCATCGAATTTAACTAATGTATCCCAAGTACCCCAATGGTTCTTGACCTCAAAATCAAAAGTCGACTCCTAAGGTTGCAAAATGATCGTACTACAAAACCTTCTTCATTCGTGAAGACCCACAAAAATGGTGCACCACTAACACTATCATGATGCCACCCAAATAACTCACCAATTCAAATACAACCATATGCAAGTGGTAGCAGAAAACCATATAGGTCCATAAAGTGCTCACAGTGACGGTACAAGTATATACCGACACTATGGTCGCTACAAGTAATAAAGTGGTAAATATACCAAGATTGTATCCACAGGGATTATACTTCAAAGTTTTGTGTCGTAAGTCGAGAATACATCGATTTCAATGAGAGAAGAAGAAAATATTTTTTGAGCGAGTTTTGGGTTTTTAATAATGAAAACTAAACAAGTAAATAAAAATGGGTATGGGTGTAAGTTTTCCTTGAGATATACGTAGTAACAAAATGGTTAGTTACTTTGTAGCACGAAGTGTCTATAAAAAGTCCGATCTCTCGAAAGTGGATTTTTATAGACCGGTCCTACAAAATGCCCATAAAGTGTCCATTGTTACTAACTCTTAATCTTGCCGATTTAACTAAGTTGATAAAAAATCAACTTCTATCAGTATGAAGATTTATACTCAAATCTCTTTGTAATATAAATCTCGACCGACGTTTGAACCTTAGCAAATCATACAAAATCCGTATCTCTATGCGGTTATCAAAGACTCTCTCAAATCTTTGTGCATCACTTAAGTCGTATTTCGAATCCACCCCTCTCGAGGTCAAGATCTAATATTAACACTTCAAAGTGATTAGCTTATCCGCGTTGAGTTTAAGTCCCAACTCAAGTGACCAAGCTTAAAAGCTAACAATAATGGCAACACCCAACTGTCGTCTACTAGTCTCGAGTTCGACCTACACCCACATCCAAAGAGGTGCTTAACTCATAATAATAAAATTAAAAGACTTAATGTAAGAAAATAAATACTTGTTAACTACTTGCATTAAAATGAAGATAGAAATAAACTACAAACTTAAACGGAAAGTAAATGCGAAAATTAAATGCAAGAAATTAAAAGACCATAAATTAATCTACAACTAAAATAAAATAAAAAGACAACTAAAATGTAAAGAAAACTATGATTTTCTATATTGTGGAGCAATCCCTTTGAATTTCCTACATTGTAGAACTCTCCCTTTGAATCTTCTCCAAGACTTGTATTTATACATGGAATCTCTTGAGCAAAAGAGCGTAATGATTTCCCCAGAAATCTTGTGGACAACAACATCTTGATTCCAACAATTTACAGCTTGCAAAATCCGGTTAATAACTTTACCCAATGGTCCCTCGGGTACCCACAGTGGGCAGACTGTGCCCACTGTGTAACAGTGACGTTTTTAACCCAAAAATGATGCGTTTAACCATCAAAATACCCTCAACAACTCCAAATGAAAATAAAATAATAAAAGGAAGAAACACAAACAAATAAAAAGGAAACACAACTAAAATGAAAGAAAAACACACACAAATGATATGTAAATAACGCTCACAATGAGAGTTATCAGCAAACAACCACACAAGGCTTCAACCGTAGGTACCGAGGCGATAAAGACTGCTACTTTAATGACCGAAAAATCATGTAAATTTCCCATCCCATAATATATATATATATATATATATATATATATATATATATATATATATATATATATATAGTCCACATCTAGAAACAGGTTCTAGAAGACAACTGAACTACATCGGACCATAAAAGCAATTATGAATGTTAGAAGCAGTCCAAACTAAAAGGGGAAAGAAACTAAAAAGATCAATGTCAACTTCTGTATTGGAAATAAAAACACAAAACTCAAAATGCCAAACCATATTTGTTCTGTCCTACATTAAATGAACAAAATGAAATTGGATGTCACAAGTACTTGATTACCAATGCATATAAACTTCAATCTGAGATTAAAAAAATGAACTCCAGAGGACCCTCATGGTCTCATATCATAGAGGTGGTGATCACAGAATAAGAAGGAATAATGGAAGATGTCAATAAACGTACGAGAGCCACATTGTGGACTAATCAATGCTATATGAACAGTGGACTAATCGCTGGAACAGAAAAGGCCTAAACCCCATTAAGATGCATAGTAATGTGCATATATACAAACAGAGGGACATACTTGAATTCTGTAAAGGATCGAACGTGTAATTTATCGATTTCCACCGTAAAATATATGTAAATCTTCAAAATACTTTTAACAATTTCGATAATTAATCGTAGTGAGATTCTCTATAGCACACCAATAGATATTGTAACCAAAGCTTAAAATACAATTATGTATCACAATTTATTAAATTTAGCAGAAGAAGATAGGACATAGCTTTTGGAGAGACAATATGAAGAAGCTAGATACTCCAAAAAAGTTGCATTAGATCCATGGCCTCAACGTCCAAAAAATTCGTGAAATTAATAGATAGCAATAGAGTATCAACGCCTGATAAGTGACAACATGCACACCGAGAGAGAAGGTTTTGGAGGATACCTCAAGATTCAAAAGTGCACCGACTTTTCACAATAGAATATCGAAATACAAAAGTAACCGCAAGTTGGTCCATCCACAATCCCAACTCTCAAGGACTCCCCTAGTCCTCAAATACTATACCTTTCGTAAAAGGGTTTGATATATGGGTCTTATGAGTTCAATGTTTTTCAAGCATAAGACTCAACAAATATGCCAATTTATAAATTTTCAAGCATATATTCAATCTTATGCATGCATAAAAATATTTACCACAACTAAGTAATCGCGTAAAGTGGTTACAACTGCCATACGCATAAAACCAATCAATATAGCACATTTTTGTTGACCAATAACAATGACGACATCAAACAAAGATGCACCAAATGAAACATTAACACAGACCATCTTAGTCCATCATTCAATTACTCATGCCATGAGTATAAATCAATTTATGCATTAAATAGTGTGCAATGAAATATGTTAGTACAAAATTCAAAAGATAAATTACACGATATCAAGCTTCCAAAATTTTCTCTTTTGGCCACAAAACAACATGGGATAGAATTCCCCAACAAAATTCGCATGCGTCACTTTATTTCACAAAACTGATAAAATGATTTGTGCAATACACTTTGGTTAAGACATGAAATAATTTATGACGGTTTCAAGTTTAAAGCTAAATAATAATATGATTTCATTGTTCTAGAATACTAGCTAAAATAATTTGAAGAAAAGCTCCAATTAGAATATATATGCAATTTATATGCAACCAAATTGTTCGCACAAAACTCAAGGGAAAACCATACAACTGAACATAATTAAAACCATCATATCAAATCAACAAACTCGCATGGGATAAAGTTCTCAATAAAACCTTATAAACAAGCACACACAATAAAGCAAGCTAATGCATTTCAAAGTTTCATCCGCGAGCCACAAAACTACATAAAATAAAATCCAATAAATATTCTCAAGCACAGGTTCTTTACTCCCAAAACATGTACAAACAAACCCAAGAGAAGAAATATGGGTTGAGTTGGAAAGAACCAAGCCCTAGGTTAAGAAATGGTCAGTTATAGGCTTACCTTTCGACTTCTAGGGACCCAAAATCTTCAAGGAAACCTTAATCCTTTTTGTTCCCACCTTGAAAAGCTTCGAAATACGAATCTATATCCATCAAAATCGTCTCTGTCGGAGTTGTGGTGAAGAAGATATGAGGAGATGAAGAAAACCTAAGAAAATCGGGCATTTAACCCTCTGGACCCAGACCACGATTGTGCCATGCGACCTTGTCGTTGCACAATCGCATGGCATGGTCGCATAAGGTGTACATGGGCTATTTTACCCCCTGGGCGACCTTGATATGTTATAGTGCCACTGGCATAGTCGTTGGACATTGTAGCATGGCCCGTACCACGAGTTTTTCGACCGTTCCTCGGCCTTTTTTCCGGCCATTCAACGATCGTTCATCGACCGTTTGTAGAAAATTTGGGGTGTTACAATAGGACATGTTTAAATCACTTCCTTTAGTCTCCATGTTGTTATTCATTTTCACTTTTGTGTCTGGGATATTTTTTACATTTTAGGTTTTTTTTCTTGCAAGATTGCATGTGTAGAAATTTATGTTGCCTTTTGAATTGATAACCCTAATAATTTCTTGGTATTGTGCTATTCACCTAGTGTTGTGTTCCTGCTAGAACTAGCAACAATCTTCTAGGGATACAAACTAGCTCACACATACTACACATATTTAGGGGTCGATCTAGGCCTTCTTTTCTTGTTTCAATTTAACCATTTGTACCCCCTTGAAACACTCAAATACCCCTAATTCAATCCAATAAGGACATTGTAACTTAGGAAGTTTGGGGGAGTATTATCCAACAAGGCAAAAAAAAAAATCAATACAAAAGAGCAAAACTCTAAATATATGTCTTATTTTGGATATTGTAAAAGCACTAAAAAATAAAAATGTCTCATAGAGGCAAGATACATACATTCAACAAAAAGAGTTGAAAACTTTGTTGAAGCATAAGTGTGAGAAAAGACAATCTGAGAGAGAATTGTCAAAAGAGTGACCCTACAAGCCCTATTAATCCTAAAAATAAGATGTGTTGAATTGAACAAAAGGAAGAGTAATGCTAGTCTATCCATACACATAACTAGGCTAGACAACAGTTTGCAAGGAAATTAATAAATTCTAATACATAAGACATAATTGAAAAATAAAAGAATACTTAGCTTATTAAAAAGCTACATTCAGAAAAGTAAAACTAATCTGATTATAAAAAGTCGATAAATAAAGAGAAAATATTATAATTAAATTGTCAATTCAAACTGGGGTCTATTTTGATTTACTTATTTAATTAAAAAAATATAATGATGATGACTTAGGGGTCAATATTGTTTTGTAGGGAAAAATGTATTTTTTTTCTTCGTATTATAAACTCCCATCCATCAATTCCGAATTATTTGTCGGTAGGGTGGTTGTAACTATTTTTTTTTTTTTGAAAGAGTGTCCTGAGGCGCCTTTGGTCCAGACTAATCATTTGACAATGAAACCGACTGCTAAAGCATGCAACGCTGAGGTTATACTCAGTGACCACAAAGTTACAAATGCAGAGAATCGGACCCGGGTTAAGCGCTATGAAATCCCCAGATTGGAACTTCATGGAAGCAAACCCAATAGATTTACATTTTTAATTAAATTCAGTTAAGAAAAAAGAAAAATAAAAAATAAAATAATTATTGTTCAATGCGGTACGCAAATTAAAATAACTTTTTATGGAAGATGTTTATTTAGATCGTTCTAACAAAAATATATACAAAATAACAATTTTTTTCTTATTTTCTCAACTCTTTCTTAGATTCATTATTTTCATTTTATGGAACGTTATAAATAATCATACCAATAATCAAACAAACAATTTATTCTATCTAATCTTGTCCTATTGTCTTGTCTAATTATGTATAATCTAGTTTAATCATGTCTCTATACCAAATACTATTAAAAAGATATAACATAACATCATGGCACAATAATGTTAAAGACGTTTAGGATTTTCGAAAGTTGATAAAAATATATATTATTTATAAAATAAAAAAAAAGATTAGAGCATTTACATTTTCAAAACGATTTATATATTTTTAAACTCATTAGATGTGGAAAGGGTATTAATGTCATTTACTTGTTGTCTATTAGCCAAAACACTAATTTGAATGGTCATTCGATCCTTCCTACCACCTTTATACATAATTGATAATATCTACCACCAAAGACAACATAATAACTGGTTCAATTATATGTAATCACTTCATATCTACACATATTTTATATCATACATATAAATTATTGGCATATACCATCGGGCAAGGTTCGAAAGAAAAAAAAACGGTTAATTTGTGAAAAGACGAAATGCAATATAAATCATATAATTTATTAATTAAAAAATATCATAAATAAAAAAATAGATTAGATATTAGGATAATTAGTTAATTACCATTTCAAGTTGGATTAAATATTTTTGTCAGTGATGTAATTGTAACAAAAACACTATTTAAATCCTTAAAAATTTCATTATACCTTTTAGGATTATTTATTTTTTAATTTTAATCAATTCATAATTTTTTTTATCAAGTTTTATATAATAAAAATTTCAAGATACACTTTTGAAAAAAAAATCACAATTTTCATCAAATATCACATGTGATATTCACAATCAATCCATTACTTGTTTCATCATTTTTTTTTCTTTATTTTTTATCCACGTTTTGAATCATATGTGATTAGTTTCGTTTCGTTTAACATATGATTTATTACATATCACATATGATCAATTATGTGAATTTTTGTACATATTATTTATGATAACATACGTATTACCACATGTGATAATATGTGTCTAAATATAAGTGACATATTATCATATGTGCGTGATTATATTTGCATCACAAAAATATATATAAATGTAAATATACATAATCACGTATGATTAACAAAAATATCTATAATTATAACATATATTGATACGATTATCTAAAAGATTACCATATGTGATAAAACTATAATCATATTTATCTTTGTGAAGAAATCGGTTTATTAAGAATTACTAGAAGCGTACTCGTGCAATGTAGCGAGATACATCACGATTTTAATGTCTCATTTTATTTTTTGTCGATTTACAGTACGATTTTGGATGATTTTGAGAAAGTGATAATATTTTTTTATAAATTTGTTTAATTTAGGCTTAATAGTATAATGTTTTTTATATAATTAAAAAAATTAAGTATTTTGTTAGAATTCAATGATTATCTTATATATTTTAATAACATCTAGAAAAAATAACCAATTACATATTTAATAATATAATTAAAACAAATTTATAGTAATATAATATATTAATTAATAGTGATACATGAAAATGTCTGCATAAAAGGAAGGTCCTGCACATACTAAATTGGTGGGTGTTAAAAGCCTCCAGTAGTAATATGTATCTTGTGCTTTGATACTTGTAAATTAAGAGATTTTTAAAATCTTGCATAAAACGATGATACCTTGTGCCTAATAATTTGTATTTAAGAGTTTTTTATCTGTGTTTTATAATATAGTATATATTATAAATCGGTTTGCAAAACAAACTCAATCCCGATTTATTAGGGATTATTTTTACGGTTACAAATAATGCTATACACAAAATGATAATCATATCCTTTTTAATTTAATTTAGTTTTTTATTTAAAACATTTGTTAAATAAGATATGTAGCTCATATTCCTTCTCGCAAATTAAGTTATTCTAACATGATCCTTCATCTATACTCTTGTACACATATATATTACCCAAAACCTTGATTATAGATATATATATGTATTACCCAAAACTGTTAATTTTAAACGAAAAACTGTTAAAATACTATGAGAAAGTTTAGGTCATTTGAATAACCTCAATGAATTCCTCGTAATTTAAGTTATATGTAGGTGGAATCCGAAAACCAAATGTGTTTGTAATTTGTTGCAATTCTTTATATAGTGATTTGGAAAATCAGATAATTGATGTAGAAACTACGTATTAATTAATAACTTTTTGGTAATTCACAAGACACTCATCAATGATAGATATACATGCAATTAAAAAAAAAAGCAAGTGGTGCATGTTATAAACCATGAAAATGTGACATTAATTCTAAAGATATTGTTGTTTAATTAATTGTAGAATGATAAAATATCAAACTTTAACATAACTAATAATGTCTCATTTGACTTTGTGGTTTGACGTTATCTTTAAGCAATGACCAAAACGATTCTAAAACACATCCGAATTTGTGCCTCCACAAAATGTTAAATATTTCAACTAATGATCCAATTTAAGTGTCATAAGTTTCATTTAAAATGGGAATATTTAAACACAAACAAACATCTCCATCCTAATTACTTATTTGCAAATCAAACATTCTATATATATTAACATATATAATGCTTTTTACCCACAACATTTTATATATATATATATATATATATATATATATGTGTGTGTGTGTGTTTTTGGTTTCATAATTAAAATGATTGTATATGTTCATGGTCAAAAACAACGTTACGCATTCCCCTTTTTTTAGGGTTGGTAATTGGTAAGAGTAAACTCACCTCTTGTCCGTTATATATGTTTTAACTTGTTGGATAAGAGTATCTGTGAAGAAAATTTTATCCATTTATTCGTTTATCCATTACTCGTTTATGCAACATTTTAGTGTAGGGTATAGATAAACGGTATTTCACTATCTATTTTGTCCGTTACAGTTCTAATTTTATAAAACATTAATATATATATATATACACACACACATAATTATATAAATATTTAATTATATAAAATTGAATATTTATATAACTATAATATTATCATACATATCGTATATTAATGTGTAGTTTAATTTTTTTAACACTTATCGAGTAAAATGGTTTATGATAATTAAATGAGAAAGAAGACAAAGTCGAAAAACTAAATACAATGAAAAGTGTTTTCTTTCTTTTTTTATATTAATGTTCTGGACATATTATATTATAATTTTATTTAGAATAATATTATAATGTTTATTAAAACAAATTAGATATATTAATTACTATATTGATGAAAAACATATGTTTTACTTATATGTATGAGGTTAACAATTATTTGTAGTTCAAAATGAATTGTTTTTACCATTTATCTATTACATATTTTGTTAACCGCTATTTTAATCGGTAAGATATGGATATGGATAAAAGTTTTATGAGATTAATAATTAATTAATTATTTTGTTTCGTTACCCGCTATTTTAAATGGATCTAGGGTAACTGAATAACCCTTGTCCTACCCATACCCTACCCATTACCGGCCCTATGTTTCGCTTCTAGGACATTTTTGAGATTGAATGGACGGACAACCTTGGAATGTTATTCTCTCTCAAGACTTGAAATGTCACTTAGAAGATCATTAGAGCATCTCTTACAACTATTTATAATTATTCTAAAATAGATTATCAAAAGTTAAAATATCTAAATTCACTTCCAATATTTAATCTATTTTAGCAATTATAACATTAACTATTAAAATATTTAATACATTTAATAAAACATAAATTCTCTTTTCTAAACATCTATTTTTAATAACTCTTATTGCAACAAATATACAGTTAATTACCAATAAAGTAATTGCTAATTTTACAATAATACACTTAATGATCTCTGGTAAAATCATAAATTAGCGATGAAGAATTTAGTGGTCTCCAAGATTTACGTCCTGACCTTTTTTATATACATGATTCAGATTTTAAAATTTTCGATTAATTAGGTTAATTATCTTGAACAAGTTTTGATAATTAATTACTTAAACAAATTCGACATCAAATTATATGTGCAGTATCTTGAAATATATATATATATATATATATATATATATATATATATATATATGATAGTTCCATGAGCTGATAATATATATATATATATATATATATATATATGTGCAACCAATGGACCCAAGGGTACTGGAGTTGAAAGCTTTTAAGGCAGTAACGACTCTTTATCAACCCCAGCTAAATATCCATCAAGTACCCTACATTCAAGAAGCCAAATCAGACCACACCTCAACCTCTCTCTTTCTACATAAATCTCTACAGAGAGATCTAGAGAGATACACACACATATATTATATACAGTGTGTGACACATGTACATTTATATATATCCCGAAAAATATGACCTTTTCATATGACCTCTTTTTTTCTTCCCTTTTGGATTCTCTAGTAGCTTTCATGCATTCAATTTCAATATATAACACCGCAGGTCTCAATCCATCTCTCTCTCTCTCTCTCTCTATATATATATATATATAAATAGAACTCTATATCTATAATCTATATATTACAACATAAAGTAATAATCAATTGACTAGTTTCTATCCATCTCTTTCTTCAACTTTCAAGAAGTTTGAAAACTTGCAGCACCAACCAACTTAACAACTTAACATCGAACTGATGAATCCATTCGATGAGTCATGGGAAGAAGAAGCTTTTGCAGAAGATGGTCGTGGGCCTCTTGGGGGTTTCGTATGGCCACCAACCTCTTATTCTTGCAGCTTCTGTAAAAGAGAATTCAGGTCAGCTCAAGCACTAGGTGGTCACATGAATATCCATAGGAGAGAACGAGCTAGGCTTAAGCAATCTCTCACTGATACAACCACCCCACCACAAAACCCTTATAACCTGCACCAGAATCTTTCAAACCCTAGTTTCAGCTCCTCACCTTCGTCTAGGGTTTCTTTAAGAACTCTTTGTAGCAATTCAGACACTAAGAGTACTTCATGTGTATGTGATCATGATCAAGTGCAGATGTTGCTACCAAGTAGTGATCATGGTGTTGTTGAAACAAATTTCTCTTTAGGGTGTCATTTGAATTCTCCTTCTGGGAATGGTTCGAGTACGGATGATCATCGTGGTTTTGATGATGAAGAGGTTATGAATTGTAAGCGGCAAAAGACGATTGTTATGCCGTTGATCATGGGGTCGATCGAAGAGGTTGATCTTGAGCTCAGATTAGCTACTTAGTTAGCAAAATATATATATGATCAATTAGTATGAAGCAGAAATTTGACAATCTTGAATCTTTGTTATTTTTATGTCAACAATTTGATCCTTTTTTGTCAATTGCTTTACAATGGCAATTAAGTTAGTGAATCATTTCTTTTTATTTCATTTATTTATACAATTTTCTGTATAACATCTATTTTGTGAGTTATATCTATACTATATTATAAAGTACGAATAAAAAACTCTTAAATACAAATAATTAAGCACAAGGTATCATCATTTTAGGCAAAATTTCAAAAATTTCTTAAATTACAAGTATCAAAGCACAAGATATATATTACTACTGCAGACTTATAACACCCACTAATTTGGTATGTGTAGGGTCTTCCTTTTATGCATACATTTTCATATATCACTATTAATTAATATATTTTATTACTATAAATATGTTTTAATTATATTATTAAATAAATATATAATTGGTTATTTTTTCTAGATGTCATTAAAATATATAAGATAATCATTGAATTATAATAAAATACTTAATTTTTTTATATAAAAAACATTATATTATTAAGCCTAAATTAATTAAACAAATTTATAAAAAAAAACATTATCACCTTCTCAAAATCATCCAAAATCGTACTGTAAATCGACAAAAAAATAAAATGAAACATTAAAATCGTGATGTATCTCGCTGCATTGGACGGGTACGCTTCTAGTATATATATATATATATATATATATATATATATATATATATATATATATCTTTGGTATCAGAGCCTGTATTGTATTTATTTGCTTGTTTTTAGTTTTATGAATAGTATAGATTATTTAAATTTAGAAATTTCTCAAACTAGTAGAACTGTTGTTTCATCTGATGAGCATCGTTTTAAATGTTCCTTTTATAAAGAAACAAACAAACATCTCTTTCACAGTGAAAACAGTCAGCTTAACAGTATTGTAGATTTAATTGTTAATCTTGGGAAAAATCTTGAATATAATCAGAATAAGAACACCAGTCTCTGGAAATCTATTCATGATTCTATGATCAAGAAAAACAAAGCTATTCATGATTTGGAAAACAAATTAGAATACCTTAAAACAACTTTTTCTCTATTTGAAGAAAAACTTGTTTGTTTTGAAAAGAAATACAATTTATTGGTCATAAGTCAGAAAGACTTAAATCCAAAAGATTCTATTTCAAAAAATAAAGTTTTTGAAAATTCTCAAGAGCAGTTTGAAAAAATTATACTTCATTTGAAACAAATTGAGAAGTTAATTCTCAATTAAATGAACTATAAGTTTGAAGGAAAAGTCCTTGAAGAAGCTTCAAGTTTTTGTGAAAAACATTTACCTAAATCTTCAGGATACAGTGATACCAGTGGTATTATTTCTGATTCAAACAAATTGCTTGTTTCTCAAAACAACACAATTATTGCTCTTTTAGTTTCTTTACATCACAAGATTGATAGAATTTCTTGGAAAGAAATCCCAAAATCTTCTGATATTGATAAGCTTGCTGACCAATTTTCAAAACTTTCAACAACTTTTGAAAAGAGAGGTGACCCCAAAGTTAAAACCAATTTTCTTGTTTACAAAAGTAATGGCAAGTAGAACCCCTTTTCTTGGACGTTCTAGAACTTTACAAGAAAATGAATTTGTTGATAACAGAGCTCAATTGGTTGGACAAGACACTAGATTACATTTCAGTACTCTAGGAAGACTTTTCTCTAGGAGATCCTCAAGATCTAATTCTAGACTTGAAGATATGATTAATGTTGACAGAAGTGAACAACTTCTTAACAATAATCAACTAGAAGCCTTTAATCCCACCAGATTATATGCTACTGGGATTTTGGAAAGAAACACTGGTCTCTTTAGACACCACAGTTTACAAAATCTTTCTGTTCCTCAAGGAAGAGTCATTACCCTTAATCTGATGACTAGGGAAGCTAGCCTTAGATTAAGAAATGCAAACCAAACCACTTTACATTTTGGACTTTTGACTATTGCTGTTAAAGGACTCCATAGAACTGGTTTAGGAACAAAAGCCCTTGTAGTTCTGATTGACAATAGATTTTCTAATCTTGATCAGGCTATAATAGGAACTATGGAAATAGACTTGAACAACAATATAGGCGTTGCTTATATTGCCCCTCAAAACTTTTCATTAAGTGTAAATGATTTCTGTAGACATATCACTTTACAGATTCAAACGCTTGGTTATGAAAGTTTTATTGGTAGAAATCTGGCCATAGAAATAATATTTCTTGGAAGGTTAACTGGATCTACTGGAAGTCAGTATAATGTTGATATTGATTCAATCATTCAGACTGTGTCTTCTAGAGGAATACAAATGATACCTCCTACCCAGATTGATTCTCAGACTATTGCAGGTAATGAATGGACTATTCCATTTCATAGAGAACCTACTACCATCACTCCCACCAGTTATGTCTCTTATACCAATTCTAGTGGATCTAAATCTTTGAGATTTAGAAATTACACTGACAATGCTTCATCCTCTGGATTGAATGATGAAGAAAAAGAAACTACTGATGAAGATCTGCATAGATTTTCCACTAGTTTTATGAACATTGAGTTAGAAGATGAATGGGACACCCTAGAACAAGACTCTAAGTACTTTGATTCTAGTAACCCCAATGATATTAAACCTTTTTTGGTTAAATATACTTCTCCTGAATCAAGCCAAATTCAGATCAAGGATATAAAACCAACAGGATGGAATGACTGTGATCATAAAATTCTTTACCCCAAAGAATTATTTGATTATACTCTTAGTCCTCATGATCTTGAACAAATGGAAGTTCTCCTTAAAAAACAAGGACAACTTGATGATTCACAAATTATCTATCAAGATGATTTGAAGAATATAAGAATGACTCCTAAAGATGAAAATCTTTTAGACTCTTTCTTATCAGATTCTGTAGATTCCATAAACTTTACTCTTATGAATGAAGCAGAAGGATCTACTGTTACTGGCCCTGCACCTGGACATTTAGAAACCATGAGTTATGAAACAGGTAGACCACCTAGAAACCAAGCTACAGGTTACAATGAACCAGTCCATAGCTATGTTAATAAAGGAAGAAGGATACCAACTGATCCCACTTTCACTTGGCAATCTGCACCTTTGTTAAACCTCACTGATATTCACCCTCAGTTATGGAACTCATACCTAGAAACCTGGTCTCAAGAAGTGCACCGTGATTACACTTCAAAATATCTTGAAAAAGATATAAACTCTGAGGTAATGATCTCAATTGCAGAAAATTATCTTGGACCAACTGCACTTGCTGCATGGGAAGACTGGAAGAAACATTTCCCTGAACCACTTGCACAACTAGTTGCTCAAGGAAATAACATAAGGAATTTCACCTCAGTAATTCTTAGAATTATTAATGGTGGAGATACTTTATCTGGTCTTATGATAAAACAAAGTGAAGCTCTTCGTGACTTAGAACAGCTTCAGTTACATGATTGGAAGAAGATTGTTTTCTTCTTGAATGATTTTGTTCACTTAGCTGCTATTTCTGGTAATTATTATGATGCTAATATTTGCAACAGAATTTTTACTAAACTTCCAGGAGAGCTAGGAAGAGAGATTGAGCTTAAGTGGAAACAAGAACAGCCTGGTGTTGATGCCCAATGGAATAATGCAACAGTTAGAGCAAAGGTTATCATAGATCACCTTAAAGCTAAATGTTCCATGATCCAAACCCAGAGAGAGTTAAAGAAGAAGGATACAGGATTCTGTTCCTCTATCTATACTCCTCAGACTTATGGTAAAACTGTTAGAAAGAAACCAGTTTATCATAAGAAGGCAACACCAAGGAAAGCTTATTATCTTAGAAAGTCCAGTGCTAGGAAACCTACCCTGAACAAACAGAAACATGTGAGAAAATACAAAGATAATAAGAATTATAGCAAATTCACTTGCTATGCTTGCGGAAAGGAAGGCCATTTATCTAGTAAATGCCCTGGAAAGAAAACCCTTTTTAATCAAAGAGTTGATTTGATAAACTGCACTAATGAAGACTTAGTTGACATAACTTCTGATGTCTCAACTAACTCTGATATCTATTCTATTGTTAGCATAGAAGATATGCAGGATATCCAACAACAAAGTGATTATTCATTTGTGAATGAGCTTGCACCATCACAAACTCCACTTCAACAGAAATATGGTTACCATAATTCTTTTATGAACTTAGGAATTTCTGAAGGAGATGTTGAGTTATTTGAAAACTTCAACTTTGTAAACTTTGAAGTTTTAGACTGCACACACAAATGGAAACTCCATACAGGCAACACTAACACTAAGTGTTACAATTGTCTCTGGTACCCTTCTCTTGAGAAGCGTTCTAGATGTGAGTTATGTAGAATTGAAGTATGTTACTCTTGTTTATCTTCAGTTTATGATTATGTTCTGCCAGAATATAATGCTCCCAAACAGAAGACTGATAGACTAACTATACTTGATGATCGAATTCATACTCTTGAAAATCGTATTGAAAATCTTGAAATCAATTTTCAAAATATTTCTCAAAAAGAGTTTGATAAAGATTTCCCTCCTTTTACTTGGAAACCTCCAAAAATTAAGGGAATTCAGATCAATGAACCATCAACTTCCTGTATGGCTATAACTCCAGTTATACCCATAATTTGCAACAAAAAGGTCTTAAAAAACATTTTTGTTTTAGTCCTCCTTAATATCAAAGGCAATAAGTTTCAACTCCCTGCTTTTATAGATACAGGAGCAACTCAAACAACTTTAGACTCTTCTATACTTCCTCCAGAATTACTTAGTAAACTGGTGAAAGCACAGAAGCCTTTGAAGTCTGTAACTTTTTCAGGAACTATACATTCTACCAATCATTTTTTCAAAAATCTTCTTGTTCAATTTCACACAAATTGCCAAGATTGGTCAGATGTATATTCATTAGATGTCTGTTGGGTTGATTCTTTAAAAGATTTGCATGGTATAAGTTTAATCCTCGGATTAAATTTTTTACTAGCCAAAGGAAGATCATTCACTATGTGTAATGATTATGTCCTTCTTTCTCAAAATACTACCCTTACACCCATAATATCAGAGTACGCTCGAAAGCATGGTGGAAGTAATAGTGAAAAAGAAAATGAAGAATTGCAAAACCCTAGGATTATTTGTACCCCTGAAAACTGTTCTTGCGAAAAACCTAGTGGTACAAAAAACTGACATCACTTAGTCTTAACAAGACTTTAAATGATTTTCCTGATTTTGAAGAACTTTGGAAAATAGAAAATGATAACTCTTATAAAGGTTATTCCTTTTTAGACTTATCATACAGCTTGATAAAGCCCCATATTTTAAACCAAAAACTTATAAGTAAATCTTTTACTTATGAAGATATTTTAAATATGGTAGATCATTTACAAAAGACTGAAATTATTGGAGAAATCCCAACCAAGTTTTGGGATAGAAATCAAATCTTTTGTAAACTTGAGATAATTAATCCAGACTTGGTAATTAAGACGGGAATGCCTAAATATGATAATTGGACTATTGATGAGTTCAAGATGCATATTTCCCAATTACTTAAGTTAGGAGTAATTACAAGAAGCACTTCTAAGCATAGAACTGCAGCTTTTATAGTTCAAAAAGAATCTGAAAGAAAACGTGGTCAATCACGAATGGTTTTTAACTATAAAAGATTGAATGACAATACCCATATTGATGGCTATTGTATTCCAACAAAAGAAATTTTGCTTAACAAAATCCAAGGTGCCAAATGGTTTTCAAAATTTGATTTAAAATCTGGATTTTGGCAAGTAAAGATGCACCCAGAATCTATTCCCTGGACATCATTTACATGTAGTGAAGGACACTTTGAATGGAAGGTTATGCCTTTTGGATTGAAGAATGCCCCTCAGATTTTTCAAAGAAAAATGGATAATTGTTTTTTGCATTTATCTAATTTTACATGTGTTTACATTGATGATGTTTTGGTTTTTTCAAAAGATAAAAATGAACACTATGCACACTTGTATACTGTTTTTAAAATCTTTGAAAAAGAAGGAATGGTTATTTCTCTCAAGAAAATGCAACTTTTAAGAGAACATATTGAATTTCTTGGTGTAGAAATAGGAAAGGGAAAGATAAAGCTCCAGCCTCATATTTCGAGAAAAATTCTTGAATACCCAGATAAGTTAGAAAACTTAAAACAACTTCAAGGTTTTTTGGGTTCTCTAAATTATGCTAGACCGTTCATCAAGGATCTTTCTAAATATACTGGACCTTTATACAACAAAACTTCAGTAAAAGGAACAAGAAATTTTAATTCTGAAGATATTAAACTTGTTCAAAAACTGAAACAGCTAGTTATGAATCTTCCAGAAATGAGTTTGCCTCTAGATTCTGACTACCTTGTTATCCAAACAGATGGATCTGAACATGGATGGGGAGGAATTCTTTTAAAAAGATCCTCTAAATACTCCTCTATTCATGAAGAACATCTTTGTAGATATGCTTCTGGTATTTACAAAGAAAAAGGAAGGTTAACATCTTTAGACTTTGAAGTCTTAGCTGTTATCAATTCCTGTGAGTCTTTTGCACTCTTTCTAGCAGGAAAGAAAGAGATCACACTCAGAACTGACTGTGAAGCATTAGTAAAGTTTGCTGATATGAAAAAGGAATCAAAACTTTTATCCAATAGATGGTTGAAATTAAATGAATACATTATTGGCAAAGGGATCAAGTTTAACTTAGAACATATCAAAGGAAAAACAAATGTTATTCCTGATTTACTCTCTAGATTTAATCCTCTTTCTTAATTTTGCAGGATGCCTAAATCAAAAGTAGTCAAGAAGGAGAATATTCCAGAAACTGGTGATATGTTACAAGTTGGTAGACAGTTTATTCCTACTTATCCCTGTGATAAGCAATTCCTTTTTAATCTGAGATCTAGACTTACAAATGAAGAAGCTTCAATTTGTGACTCTATTTGGAATCTAAAAACTACTTCTGACCAAACCAATGAGAAAATTTTTATAATTAACTCGGTTGCTCAGAATTTTAATAATCTAAGGCAATGTCCAAAAAGATTTTATTGTTATCTTCTTATGAATGGACCTCATAAGGGAATTTACAAAAATTGGACAGATATTGCTGCAAAAATAGAAAATCAGAAACCCTTTCAATCTTTTTGGAAAGGCTTTCAAAGTTTTTCTGAGTGCATCCAAGCTACTCATGATAAAGTTGGCTTCAATTATTATTTGGACCCTGCTTTAAAGAACTGTCATCTTTCCAAAGATGAAAACTCGGACTCCGATTCAGGACTCCCTTTAGATCTAAAATTATTGACATCTTCTTCATCCTCACAGATGAAAGGCAAAAGTAAAATGCTAATTTCAGAAGATCTTAATACTCGAGATTTGCTTATACCAAATCTTGAATGTTTTTCCTCTTTGAAAGAACTAGTTGATCTCTCTGACATCAACTTTCAAAAATTCCTGAAATTACAAGAATGGCTGATGGTAATTTCACGATCACCTATTCAAGGATTTTCAGTTCAACTGGAAGAAATTCCAGTTCCAAAAAATCAATTGAAAAGATATTTTAGAACTGTTCAGATAGATCTCACAATCGCTTCAGAACAAATGTTTCGAAATGAAAAAATCAGTTTTCATGATCTTTTCAAATATGGATTACTTTGCGGACTAATCCTTTTTGAGATCAAGCAAATAGATTGGCTTCCTGAAAGGGTTAAACAAGCCATTTCAATTATCAAAAGATATGATGATACTTCTATCATCTCAGTGGATATATTTGCTTCTCCACCAAACTTCTGGAAATCTGAACCTAAACCTAGTTGTTCAGCTATCAAGATATTATCAAAGTCCTTTTCTTCAGACTGGAGTAAAGAATTGTTGCCTCATAATTCACAATGGCAATTTATTAGTGGTCAAACTGTGGATGATGTGAAGCTATGGTTCTATTATGTACATTTTTCAGACTTCTTTTGGAACTCTGAAATCTTGTTATCTGAAGACTATTCTTTGTTTGGAGAAACACCTACTATCAAGATCTATATTCCAGTTGCAGTTTCATGTTATTCATTTTTGAGATTCTCAAAAGATGGTTTTGAAGCTCATAATGATGATGATAGGGTGGCTTTCTACAAAGACCGAAAACTCAAAGATTTGATCAGACATGCACAAAGAGACAAAATGAAAGATTGATTGGCCGAATCTTACACCTGTCCTCTACAGCTGTAAATGAAAAATGTTTGAACGGCTAATATTTGTCCTTCTAGAAAATCTTTGAAAAATATGACAAGTGGTAGGACCCATCTCAATTACTTTCGGCGAAAGATGCTCCTACTTTTAAAAAAGAAGTTTGTCCTTTCTAGTGGTTTTTATCCGGTCATAGCCTCCGGTTACAAGTTACCTTTACTTTATGCTGCTATAAATATGTATCTTTGGTTTATGCTTAGACAATCCTTTCCAGTGTAATATATTCTCAACTTAGAAAAATAAGAGTGAGAAAGTAGAGAGATAAGTTAAGAGTTCTTCTTGTAAATCCGTAGGAAGTTTGAAGCTTTGTAATCATCTTTTGTATAATACAAGGTTAGTTTGTTTATATTTCTGTATGGCAGGCTAAAGCCCTTAAGCTTAGAAAGCCAATTCATGTTGTGAAATTTATGTTAAATACTTAAATATTGTTATTATCTTTTAATCTTTATTTATGAAGATATGATCTTGAAAAATTTATCATAAAGATATTTTGTCGCTGTTAGTTCATACCTACATGGCAGAGGTATAACTGTCAGGCAATGAGCCAAACCTCTAAGAGTTTTCTTAGTTGTAATTTTAAAAAATTGTCTTTATTAATTCTTAGAAAATTTAAAACAATCTTTTTGAAACAAAAGACGTAAGGATGTTTAACTTCGGAAGCAGTACCCGCTGTTAGCCGTGGATAGGCGTTTTAGGGGAAAAAAGTACGAATTAGTCCAAAAAGGTGAGTTTCTCGAAAGAAAGTTTTAAACAAAGTTTTCTCGGAATTTCTTAAGAAATGTTTTTAAAAAGTGATAACAGAGTGATAAAAATGGGTGTTATGATAATCCAAAATCAAGATCCTATCTCTTTAAATTTTGATTATAAGATAATACATACATTTATTTATTTATTATGAATTTTTAACAACCTCTGAAATATTGGTTTTCTAATCCCTTTTCCTCCATTAAAGAAATCCTTTATTATTACCCCTTGAATATTATCTTGTTTAAATTTCAATGCAAAGACCTTGTCCTCATCCTTTGTCTAAAATCCATCAGGATATTTGTAATTGTACTTGTAAGTGTTTTTGTTATACTCATTATGAAATATCTAGTGAAGAACATTTAAAAAGGAATCTTACATATCTATTAGCTTCCGATTTATTTACCTCTGATGTTAAATATATAATCGTTGGAAAAGTTTTTAAAGATATTAATAATTTTTATGAAAATATTTGGTTTAATTCTGAAGTTAGTAATGAAGATAAATTTAGAGCTTTTCAAACCTATAAAGGAGATAACTGGTCTTACTCTGGTTGGACTGATGATTTTCCTTATAATGACGAAAATCTCCCATCTCCTTGAGAAGGAATAGCTAGTGGAACTTGGTACAATACGATCAAGATCTCCCATTCTATACCTTAACCTCGCTGAGGCCCAGACTTAGTGTATTTTATACACTAGTAACTGCGTTGCAGCCCTTTATAAGATTGTGTATGGAAGAAATTTTTAGTTAAGAGAAAGAGGGTATATAGAAAAACTTAACTAAAAATTTCTTCCATACACAATCTTATAAAGGGCTGCAACGCAGTTACTAGTGTATAAAATACACTAAGTCTGGGCCTCAGCGAGGTTAAGGTATAGACTGGGAGATCTTGATCGTATTGTACCAAGTTCCACTAGCTATTCCTTCTCAAGGAGATGGGAGATTTTCGTCATTATAAGGAAAATCATCAGTCCAACCAGAGTAAGACCAGTTATCTCCTTTATAGGTTTGAAAAGCTCTAAATTTATCTTCATTACTAACTTCAGAATTAAACCAAATATTTTCATAAAAATTATTAATATCTTTAAAAACTTTTCCAACGATTATATATTTAACATCAGAGGTAAATAAATCGGAAGCTAATAGATATGTAAGATTCCTTTTTAAATGTTCTTCACTAGATATTTCATAATGAGTATAACAAAAACACTTACAAGTACAATTACAAATATCCTGATGGATTTTAGACAAAGGATGAGGACAAGGTCTTTGCATTGAAATTTAAACAAGATAATATTCAAGGGGTAATAATAAAGGATTTCTTTAATGGAGGAAAAGGGATTAGAAAACCAATATTTCAGAGGTTGTTAAAAATTCATAATAAATAAATAAATGTATGTATTATCTTATAATCAAAATTTAAAGAGATAGGATCTTGATTTTGGATTATCATAACACCCATTTTTATCACTCTGTTATCACTTTTTAAAAACATTTCTTAAGAAATTCCGAGAAAACTTTGTTTAAAACTTTCTTTCGAGAAACTCACCTTTTTGGACTAATTCGTACTTTTTTCCCCTAAAACGCTTATCCACGGCTAACAGCGGGTACTGCTTCCGAAGTTAAACATCCTTACGTCTTTTGTTTCAAAAAGATTGTTTTAAATTTTCTAAGAATTAATAAAGACAATTTTTTAAAATTACAACTAAGAAAACTCTTAGAGGTTTGGCTCATTGCCTGACAGTTATACCTCTGCCATGTAGGTATGAACTAACAGCGACAAAATATCTTTATGATAAATTTTTCAAGATCATATCTTCATAAATAAAGATTAAAAGATAATAACAATATTTAAGTATTTAACATAAATTTCACAACATGAATTGGCTTTCTAAGCTTAAGGGCTTTAGCCTGCCATACAGAAATATAAACAAACTAACCTTGTATTATACAAAAGATGATTACAAAGCTTCAAACTTCCTACGGATTTACAAGAAGAACTCTTAACTTATCTCTCTACTTTCTCACTCTTATTTTTCTAAGTTGAGAATATATTACACTGGAAAGGATTGTCTAAGCATAAACCAAAGATACATATTTATAGCAGCATAAAGTAAAGGTAACTTGTAACCGGAGGCTATGACCGGATAAAAACCACTAGAAAGGACAAACTTCTTTTTTAAAAGTAGGAGCATCTTTCGCCGAAAGTAATTGAGATGGGTCCTACCACTTGTCATATTTTTCAAAGATTTTCTAGAAGGACAAATATTAGCCGTTCAAACATTTTTCATTTACAGCTGTAGAGGACAGGTGTAAGATTCGGCCAATCAATCTTTCATTTTGTCTCTTTGTGCATGTCTGATCAAATCTTTGAGTTTTCGGTCTTTGTAGAAAGCCACCCTATCATCATCATTATGAGCTTCAAAACCATCTTTTGAGAATCTCAAAAATGAATAACATGAAACTGCAACTGGAATATAGATCTTGATAGTAGGTGTTTCTCCAAACAAAGAATAGTCTTCAGATAACAAGATTTCAGAGTTCCAAAAGAAGTCTGAAAAATGTACATAATAGAACCATAGCTTCACATCATCCACAGTTTGACCACTAATAAATTGCCATTGTGAATTATGAGGCAACAATTCTTTACTCCAGTCTGAAGAAAAGGACTTTGATAATATCTTGATAGCTGAACAACTAGGTTCAGGTTCAGATTTCCAGAAGTTTGGTGGAGAAGCAAATATATCCACTTAGATGATAGAAGTATCATCATATCTTTTGATAATTGAAATGGCTTGTTTAACCCTTTCAGGAAGCCAATCTATTTGCTTGATCTCAAAAAGGATTAGTCCGCAAAGTAATCCATATTTGAAAAGATCATGAAAACTGATTTTTTCATTTCGAAACATTTGTTCTGAAGCGATTGTGAGATCTATCTGAACAGTTCTAAAATATCTTTTCAATTGATTTTTTGGAACTGGAATTTCTTCCAGTTGAACTGAAAATCCTTGAATAGGTGATCGTGAAATTACCATCAGCCATTCTTGTAATTTCAGGAATTTTTGAAAGTTGATGTCAGAGAGATCAACTAGTTCTTTCAAAGAAGAAAAACATTCAAGATTTGGTATAAGCAAATCTCGAGTATTAAGATCTTCTGAAATTAGCATTTTACTTTTGCCTTTCATCTGTGAGGATGAAGAAGATGTCAATAATTTTAGATCTAAAGGGAGTCCTGAATCGGAGTCCGAGTTTTCATCTTTGGAAAGATGACAGTTCTTTAAAGCAGGGTCCAAATAATAATTGAAGCCAACTTTATCATGAGTAGCTTGGATGCACTCAGAAAAACTTTGAAAGCCTTTCCAAAAAGATTGAAAGGGTTTCTGATTTTCTATTTTTGCAGCAATATCTGTCCAATTTTTGTAAATTCCCTTATGAGGTCCATTCATAAGAAGATAACAATAAAATCTTTTTGGACATTGCCTTAGATTATTAAAATTCTGAGCAACCGAGTTAATTATAAAAATTTTCTCATTGGTTTGGTCAGAAGTAGTTTTTAGATTCCAAATAGAGTCACAAATTGAAGCTTCTTCATTTGTAAGTCTAGATCTCAGATTAAAAAGGAATTGCTTATCACAGGGATAAGTAGGAATAAACTGTCTACCAACTTGTAACATATCACCAGTTTCTGGAATATTCTCCTTCTTGACTACTTTTGATTTAGGCATCCTGCAAAATTAAGAAAGAGGATTAAATCTAGAGAGTAAATCAGGAATAACATTTGTTTTTCCTTTGATATGTTCTAAGTTAAACTTGATCCCTTTGCCAATAATGTATTCATTTAATTTCAACCATCTATTGGATAAAAGTTTTGATTCCTTTTTCATATCAGCAAACTTTACTAATGCTTCACAGTCAGTTCTGAGTGTGATCTCTTTCTTTCCTGCTAGAAAGAGTGCAAAAGACTCACAGGAATTGATAACAGCTAAGACTTCAAAGTCTAAAGATGTTAACCTTCCTTTTTCTTTGTAAATACCAGAAGCATATCTACAAAGATGTTCTTCATGAATAGAGGAGTATTTAGAGGATCTTTTTAAAAGAATTCCTCCCCATCCATGTTCAGATCCATCTGTTTGGATAACAAGGTAGTCAGAATCTAGAGGCAAACTCATTTCTGGAAGATTCATAACTAGCTGTTTCAGTTTTTGAACAAGTTTAATATCTTCAGAATTAAAATTTCTTGTTCCTTTTACTGAAGTTTTGTTGTATAAAGGTCCAGTATATTTAGAAAGATCCTTGATGAACGGTCTAGCATAATTTAGAGAACCCAAAAAACCTTGAAGTTGTTTTAAGTTTTCTAACTTATCTGGGTATTCAAGAATTTTTCTCGAAATATGAGGCTGGAGCTTTATCTTTCCCTTTCCTATTTCTACACCAAGAAATTCAATATGTTCTCTTAAAAGTTGCATTTTCTTGAGAGAAATAACCATTCCTTCTTTTTCAAAGATTTTAAAAACAGTATACAAGTGTGCATAGTGTTCATTTTTATCTTTTGAAAAAACCAAAACATCATCAATGTAAACACATGTAAAATTAGATAAATGCAAAAAACAATTATCCATTTTTCTTTGAAAAATCTGAGGGGCATTCTTCAATCCAAAAGGCATAACCTTCCATTCAAAGTGTCCTTCACTACATGTAAATGATGTCCAGGGAATAGATTCTGGGTGCATCTTTACTTGCCAAAATCCAGATTTTAAATCAAATTTTGAAAACCATTTGGCACCTTGGATTTTGTTAAGCAAAATTTCTTTTGTTGGAATACAATAGCCATCAATATGGGTATTGTCATTCAATCTTTTATAGTTAAAAACCATTCGTGATTGACCACGTTTTCTTTCAGATTCTTTTTGAACTATAAAAGCTGCAGTTCTATGCTTAGAAGTGCTTCTTGTAATTACTCCTAACTTAAGTAATTGGGAAATATGCATCTTGAACTCATCAATAGTCCAATTATCATATTTAGGCATTCCCGTCTTAATTACCAAGTCTGGATTAATTATCTCAAGTTTACAAAAGATTTGATTTCTATCCCAAAACTTGGTTGGGATTTCTCCAATAATTTCAGTCTTTTGTAAATGATCTACCATATTTAAAATATCTTCATAAGTAAAAGATTTACTTATAAGTTTTTGGTTTAAAATATGGGGCTTTATCAAGCTGTATGATAAGTCTAAAAAGGAATAACCTTTATAAGAGTTATCATTTTCTATTTTCCAAAGTTCTTCAAAATCAGGAAAATCATTTAAAGTCTTGTTAAGACTAAGTGATGTCAGTTTTTTGTACCACTAGGTTTTTCGCAAGAACAGTTTTCAGGGGTACAAATAATCCTAGGGTTTTGCAATTCTTCATTTTCTTTTTCACTATTACTTCCACCATGCTTTCGAGCGTACTCTGATATTATGGGTGTAAGGGTAGTATTTTGAGAAAGAAGGACATAATCATTACACATAGTGAATGATCTTCCTTTGGCTAGTAAAAAATTTAATCCGAGGATTAAACTTATACCATGCAAATCTTTTAAAGAATCAACCCAACAGACATCTAATGAATATACATCTGACCAATCTTGGCAATTTGTGTGAAATTGAACAAGAAGATTTTTGAAAAAATGATTGGTAGAATGTATAGTTCCTGAAAAAGTTACAGACTTCAAAGGCTTCTGTGCTTTCACCAGTTTACTAAGTAATTCTGGAGGAAGTATAGAAGAGTCTAAAGTTGTTTGAGTTGCTCCTGTATCTATAAAAGCAGGGAGTTGAAACTTATTGCCTTTGATATTAAGGAGGACTAAAACAAAAATGTTTTTTAAGACCTTTTTGTTGCAAATTATGGGTATAACTGGAGTTATAGCCATACAGGAAGTTGATGGTTCATTGATCTGAATTCCCTTAATTTTTGGAGGTTTCCAAGTAAAAGGAGGGAAATCTTTATCAAACTCTTTTTGAGAAATATTTTGAAAATTGATTTCAAGATTTTCAATACGATTTTCAAGAGTATGAATTCGATCATCAAGTATAGTTAGTCTATCAGTCTTCTGTTTGGGAGCATTATATTCTGGCAGAACATAATCATAAACTGAAGATAAACAAGAGTAACATACTTCAATTCTACATAACTCACATCTAGAACGCTTCTCAAGAGAAGGGTACCAGAGACAATTGTAACACTTAGTGTTAGTGTTGCCTGTATGGAGTTTCCATTTGTGTGTGCAGTCTAAAACTTCAAAGTTTACAAAGTTGAAGTTTTCAAATAACTCAACATCTCCTTCAGAAATTCCTAAATTCATAAAAGAATTATGGTAACCATATTTCTGTTGAAGTGGAGTTTGTGATGGTGCAAGCTCATTCACAAATGAATAATCACTTTGTTGTTGGATATCCTGCATATCTTCTATGCTAACAATAGAATAGATATCAGAGTTAGTTGAGACATCAGAAGTTATGTCAACTAAGTCTTCATTAGTGCAGTTTATCAAATCAACTCTTTGATTAAAAAGGGTTTTCTTTCCAGGGCATTTACTAGATAAATGGCCTTCCTTTCCGCAAGCATAGCAAGTGAATTTGCTATAATTCTTATTATCTTTGTATTTTCTCACATGTTTCTGTTTGTTCAGGGTAGGTTTCCTAGCACTGGACTTTCTAAGATAATAAGCTTTCCTTGGTGTTGCCTTCTTATGATAAACTGGTTTCTTTCTAACAGTTTTACCATAAGTCTGAGGAGTATAGATAGAGGAACAGAATCCTGTATCCTTCTTCTTTAACTCTCTCTGGGTTTGGATCATGGAACATTTAGCTTTAAGGTGATCTATGATAACCTTTGCTCTAACTGTTGCATTATTCCATTGGGCATCAACACCAGGCTGTTCTTGTTTCCACTTAAGCTCAATCTCTCTTCCTAGCTCTCCTGGAAGTTTAGTAAAAATTCTGTTGCAAATATTAGCATCATAATAATTACCAGAAATAGCAGCTAAGTGAACAAAATCATTCAAGAAGAAAACAATCTTCTTCCAATCATGTAACTGAAGCTGTTCTAAGTCACGAAGAGCTTCACTTTGTTTTGTCATAAGACCAGATAAAGTATCTCCACCATTAATAATTCTAAGAATTACTGAGGTGAAATTCCTTATGTTATTTCCTTGAGCAACTAGTTGTGCAAGTGGTTCAGGGAAATGTTTCTTCCAGTCTTCCCATGCAGCAAGTGCAGTTGGTCCAAGATAATTTTCTGCAATTGAGATCATTACCTCAGAGTTTATATCTTTTTCAAGATATTTTGAAGTGTAATCACGGTGCACTTCTTGAGACCAGGTTTCTAGGTATGAGTTCCATAACTGAGGGTGAATATCAGTGAGGTTTAACAAAGGTGCAGATTGCCAAGTGAAAGTGGGATCAGTTGGTATCCTTCTTCCTTTATTAACATAGCTATGGACTGGTTCATTGTAACCTGTAGCTTGGTTTCTAGGTGGTCTACCTGTTTCATAACTCATGGTTTCTAAATGTCCAGGTGCAGGGCCAGTTACAGTAGATCCTTCTGCTTCATTCATAAGAGTAAAGTTTATGGAATCTACAGAATCTGATAAGAAAGAGTCTAAAAGATTTTCATCTTTAGGAGTCATTCTTATATTCTTCAAATCATCTTGATAGATAATTTGTGAATCATCAAGTTGTCCTTGTTTTTTAAGGAGAACTTCCATTTGTTCAAGATCATGAGGACTAAGAGTATAATCAAATAATTCTTTGGGGTAAAGAATTTTATGATCACAGTCATTCCATCCTGTTGGTTTTATATCCTTGATCTGAATTTGGCTTGATTCAGGAGAAGTATATTTAACCAAAAAAGGTTTAATATCATTGGGGTTACTAGAATCAAAGTACTTAGAGTCTTGTTCTAGGGTGTCCCATTCATCTTCTAACTCAATGTTCATAAAACTAGTGGAAAATCTATGCAGATCTTCATCAGTAGTTTCTTTTTCTTCATCATTCAATCCAGAGGATGAAGCATTGTCAGTGTAATTTCTAAATCTCAAAGATTTAGATCCACTAGAATTGGTATAAGAGACATAACTGGTGGGAGTGATGGTAGTAGGTTCTCTATGAAATGGAATAGTCCATTCATTACCTGCAATAGTCTGAGAATCAATCTGGGTAGGAGGTATCATTTGTATTCCTCTAGAAGACACAGTCTGAATGATTGAATCAATATCAACATTATACTGACTTCCAGTAGATCCAGTTAACCTTCCAAGAAATATTATTTCTATGGCCAGATTTCTACCAATAAAACTTTCATAACCAAGCGTTTGAATCTGTAAAGTGATATGTCTACAGAAATCATTTACACTTAATGAAAAGTTTTGAGGGGCAATATAAGCAACGCCTATATTGTTGTTCAAGTCTATTTCCATAGTTCCTATTATAGCCTGATCAAGATTAGAAAATCTATTGTCAATCAGAACTACAAGGGCTTTTGTTCCTAAACCAGTTCTATGGAGTCCTTTAACAGCAATAGTCAAAAGTCCAAAATGTAAAGTGGTTTGGTTTGCATTTCTTAATCTAAGGCTAGCTTCCCTAGTCATCAGATTAAGGGTAATGACTCTTCCTTGAGGAACAGAAAGATTTTGTAAACTGTGGTGTCTAAAGAGACCAGTGTTTCTTTCCAAAATCCCAGTAGCATATAATCTGGTGGGATTAAAGGCTTCTAGTTGATTATTGTTAAGAAGTTGTTCACTTCTGTCAACATTAATCATATCTTCAAGTCTAGAATTAGATCTTGAGGATCTCCTAGAGAAAAGTCTTCCTAGAGTACTGAAATGTAATCTAGTGTCTTGTCCAACCAATTGAGCTCTGTTATCAACAGATTCATTTTCTTGTAAAGTTCTAGAACGTCCAAGAAAAGGGGTTCTACTTGCCATTACTTTTGTAAACAAGAAAATTGGTTTTAACTTTGGGGTCACCTCTCTTTTCAAAAGTTGTTGAAAGTTTTGAAAATTGGTCAGCAAGCTTATCAATATCAGAAGATTTTGGGATTTCTTTCCAAGAAATTCTATCAATCTTGTGATGTAAAGAAACTAAAAGAGCAATAATTGTGTTGTTTTGAGAAACAAGCAATTTGTTTGAATCAGAAATAATACCACTGGTATCACTGTATCCTGAAGATTTAGGTAAATGTTTTTCACAAAAACTTGAAGCTTCTTCAAGGACTTTTCCTTCAAACTTATAGTTCATTTAATTGAGAATTAACTTCTCAATTTGTTTCAAATGAAGTATAATTTTTTCAAACTGCTCTTGAGAATTTTCAAAAACTTTATTTTTTGAAATAGAATCTTTTGGATTTAAGTCTTTCTGACTTATGACCAATGTATTGTATTTATTTGCTTGTTTTTAGTTTTATGAATAGTATAGATTATTTAAATTTAGAAATTTCTCAAACTAGTAGAACTGTTGTTTCATCTGATGAGCATCGTTTTAAATGTTCCTTTTATAAAGAAACAAACAAACATCTCTTTCACAGTGAAAACAGTCAGCTTAACAGTATTGTAGATTTAATTGTTAATCTTGGGAAAAATCTTGAATATAATCAGAATAAGAACACCAGTCTCTGGAAATCTATTCATGATTCTATGATCAAGAAAAACAAAGCTATTCATGATTTGGAAAACAATGTATTGTATTTATTTGCTTGTTTTTAGTTTTATGAATAGTATAGATTATTTAAATTTAGAAATTTCTCAAACTAGTAGAACTGTTGTTTCATCTGATGAGCATCGTTTTAAATGTTCCTTTTATAAAGAAACAAACAAACATCTCTTTCACAGTGAAAACAGTCAGCTTAACAGTATTGTAGATTTAATTGTTAATCTTGGGAAAAATCTTGAATATAATCAGAATAAGAACACCAGTCTCTGGAAATCTATTCATGATTCTATGATCAAGAAAAACAAAGCTATTCATGATTTGGAAAACAAATTAGAATACCTTAAAACAACTTTTTCTCTGTTTGAAGAAAAACTTGTTTGTTTTGAAAAGAAATACAATTTATTGGTCATAAGTCAGAAAGACTTAAATCCAAAAGATTCTATTTCAAAAAATAAAGTTTTTGAAAATTCTCAAGAGCAGTTTGAAAAAATTATACTTCATTTGAAACAAATTGAGAAGTTAATTCTCAATTAAATGAACTATAAGTTTGAAGGAAAAGTCCTTGAAGAAGCTTCAAGTTTTTGTGAAAAACATTTACCTAAATCTTCAGGATACAGTGATACCAGTGGTATTATTTCTGATTCAAACAAATTGCTTGTTTCTCAAAACAACACAATTATTGCTCTTTTAGTTTCTTTACATCACAAGATTGATAGAATTTCTTGGAAAGAAATCCCAAAATCTTCTGATATTGATAAGCTTGCTGACCAATTTTCAAAACTTTCAACAACTTTTGAAAAGAGAGGTGACCCCAAAGTTAAAACCAATTTTCTTGTTTACAAAAGTAATGGCAAGTAGAACCCCTTTTCTTGGACGTTCTAGAACTTTACAAGAAAATGAATTTGTTGATAACAGAGCTCAATTGGTTGGACAAGACACTAGATTACATTTCAGTACTCTAGGAAGACTTTTCTCTAGGAGATCCTCAAGATCTAATTCTAGACTTGAAGATATGATTAATGTTGACAGAAGTGAACAACTTCTTAACAATAATCAACTAGAAGCCTTTAATCCCACCAGATTATATGCTACTGGGATTTTGGAAAGAAACACTGGTCTCTTTAGACACCACAGTTTACAAAATCTTTCTGTTCCTCAAGGAAGAGTCATTACCCTTAATCTGATGACTAGGGAAGCTAGCCTTAGATTAAGAAATGCAAACCAAACCACTTTACATTTTGGACTTTTGACTATTGCTGTTAAAGGACTCCATAGAACTGGTTTAGGAACAAAAGCCCTTGTAGTTCTGATTGACAATAGATTTTCTAATCTTGATCAGGCTATAATAGGAACTATGGAAATAGACTTGAACAACAATATAGGCGTTGCTTATATTGCCCCTCAAAACTTTTCATTAAGTGTAAATGATTTCTGTAGACATATCACTTTACAGATTCAAACGCTTGGTTATGAAAGTTTTATTGGTAGAAATCTGGCCATAGAAATAATATTTCTTGGAAGGTTAACTGGATCTACTGGAAGTCAGTATAATGTTGATATTGATTCAATCATTCAGACTGTGTCTTCTAGAGGAATACAAATGATACCTCCTACCCAGATTGATTCTCAGACTATTGCAGGTAATGAATGGACTATTCCATTTCATAGAGAACCTACTACCATCACTCCCACCAGTTATGTCTCTTATACCAATTCTAGTGGATCTAAATCTTTGAGATTTAGAAATTACACTGACAATGCTTCATCCTCTGGATTGAATGATGAAGAAAAAGAAACTACTGATGAAGATCTGCATAGATTTTCCACTAGTTTTATGAACATTGAGTTAGAAGATGAATGGGACACCCTAGAACAAGACTCTAAGTACTTTGATTCTAGTAACCCCAATGATATTAAACCTTTTTTGGTTAAATATACTTCTCCTGAATCAAGCCAAATTCAGATCAAGGATATAAAACCAACAGGATGGAATGACTGTGATCATAAAATTCTTTACCCCAAAGAATTATTTGATTATACTCTTAGTCCTCATGATCTTGAACAAATGGAAGTTCTCCTTAAAAAACAAGGACAACTTGATGATTCACAAATTATCTATCAAGATGATTTGAAGAATATAAGAATGACTCCTAAAGATGAAAATCTTTTAGACTCTTTCTTATCAGATTCTGTAGATTCCATAAACTTTACTCTTATGAATGAAGCAGAAGGATCTACTGTTACTGGCCCTGCACCTGGACATTTAGAAACCATGAGTTATGAAACAGGTAGACCACCTAGAAACCAAGCTACAGGTTACAATGAACCAGTCCATAGCTATGTTAATAAAGGAAGAAGGATACCAACTGATCCCACTTTCACTTGGCAATCTGCACCTTTGTTAAACCTCACTGATATTCACCCTCAGTTATGGAACTCATACCTAGAAACCTGGTCTCAAGAAGTGCACCGTGATTACACTTCAAAATATCTTGAAAAAGATATAAACTCTGAGGTAATGATCTCAATTGCAGAAAATTATCTTGGACCAACTGCACTTGCTGCATGGGAAGACTGGAAGAAACATTTCCCTGAACCACTTGCACAACTAGTTGCTCAAGGAAATAACATAAGGAATTTCACCTCAGTAATTCTTAGAATTATTAATGGTGGAGATACTTTATCTGGTCTTATGATAAAACAAAGTGAAGCTCTTCGTGACTTAGAACAGCTTCAGTTACATGATTGGAAGAAGATTGTTTTCTTCTTGAATGATTTTGTTCACTTAGCTGCTATTTCTGGTAATTATTATGATGCTAATATTTGCAACAGAATTTTTACTAAACTTCCAGGAGAGCTAGGAAGAGAGATTGAGCTTAAGTGGAAACAAGAACAGCCTGGTGTTGATGCCCAATGGAATAATGCAACAGTTAGAGCAAAGGTTATCATAGATCACCTTAAAGCTAAATGTTCCATGATCCAAACCCAGAGAGAGTTAAAGAAGAAGGATACAGGATTCTGTTCCTCTATCTATACTCCTCAGACTTATGGTAAAACTGTTAGAAAGAAACCAGTTTATCATAAGAAGGCAACACCAAGGAAAGCTTATTATCTTAGAAAGTCCAGTGCTAGGAAACCTACCCTGAACAAACAGAAACATGTGAGAAAATACAAAGATAATAAGAATTATAGCAAATTCACTTGCTATGCTTGCGGAAAGGAAGGCCATTTATCTAGTAAATGCCCTGGAAAGAAAACCCTTTTTAATCAAAGAGTTGATTTGATAAACTGCACTAATGAAGACTTAGTTGACATAACTTCTGATGTCTCAACTAACTCTGATATCTATTCTATTGTTAGCATAGAAGATATGCAGGATATCCAACAACAAAGTGATTATTCATTTGTGAATGAGCTTGCACCATCACAAACTCCACTTCAACAGAAATATGGTTACCATAATTCTTTTATGAATTTAGGAATTTCTGAAGGAGATGTTGAGTTATTTGAAAACTTCAACTTTGTAAACTTTGAAGTTTTAGACTGCACACACAAATGGAAACTCCATACAGGCAACACTAACACTAAGTGTTACAATTGTCTCTGGTACCCTTCTCTTGAGAAGCGTTCTAGATGTGAGTTATGTAGAATTGAAGTATGTTACTCTTGTTTATCTTCAGTTTATGATTATGTTCTGCCAGAATATAATGCTCCCAAACAGAAGACTGATAGACTAACTATACTTGATGATCGAATTCATACTCTTGAAAATCGTATTGAAAATCTTGAAATCAATTTTCAAAATATTTCTCAAAAAGAGTTTGATAAAGATTTCCCTCCTTTTACTTGGAAACCTCCAAAAATTAAGGGAATTCAGATCAATGAACCATCAACTTCCTGTATGGCTATAACTCCAGTTATACCCATAATTTGCAACAAAAAGGTCTTAAAAAACATTTTTGTTTTAGTCCTCCTTAATATCAAAGGCAATAAGTTTCAACTCCCTGCTTTTATAGATACAGGAGCAACTCAAACAACTTTAGACTCTTCTATACTTCCTCCAGAATTACTTAGTAAACTGGTGAAAGCACAGAAGCCTTTGAAGTCTGTAACTTTTTCAGGAACTATACATTCTACCAATCATTTTTTCAAAAATCTTCTTGTTCAATTTCACACAAATTGCCAAGATTGGTCAGATGTATATTCATTAGATGTCTGATGGGTTGATTCTTTAAAAGATTTGCATGGTATAAGTTTAATCCTCGGATTAAATTTTTTACTAGCCAAAGGAAGATCATTCACTATGTGTAATGATTATGTCCTTCTTTCTCAAAATACTACCCTTACACCCATAATATCAGAGTACGCTCGAAAGCATGGTGGAAGTAATAGTGAAAAAGAAAATGAAGAATTGCAAAACCCTAGGATTATTTGTACCCCTGAAAACTGTTCTTGCGAAAAACCTAGTGGTACAAAAAACTGACATCACTTAGTCTTAACAAGACTTTAAATGATTTTCCTGATTTTGAAGAACTTTGGAAAATAGAAAATGATAACTCTTATAAAGGTTATTCCTTTTTAGACTTATCATACAGCTTGATAAAGCCCCATATTTTAAACCAAAAACTTATAAGTAAATCTTTTACTTATGAAGATATTTTAAATATGGTAGATCATTTACAAAAGACTGAAATTATTGGAGAAATCCCAACCAAGTTTTGGGATAGAAATCAAATCTTTTGTAAACTTGAGATAATTAATCCAGACTTGGTAATTAAGACGGGAATGCCTAAATATGATAATTGGACTATTGATGAGTTCAAGATGCATATTTCCCAATTACTTAAGTTAGGAGTAATTACAAGAAGCACTTCTAAGCATAGAACTGCAGCTTTTATAGTTCAAAAAGAATCTGAAAGAAAACGTGGTCAATCACGAATGGTTTTTAACTATAAAAGATTGAATGACAATACCCATATTGATGGCTATTGTATTCCAACAAAAGAAATTTTGCTTAACAAAATCCAAGGTGCCAAATGGTTTTCAAAATTTGATTTAAAATCTGGATTTTGGCAAGTAAAGATGCACCCAGAATCTATTCCCTGGACATCATTTACATGTAGTGAAGGACACTTTGAATGGAAGGTTATGCCTTTTGGATTGAAGAATGCCCCTCAGATTTTTCAAAGAAAAATGGATAATTGTTTTTTGCATTTATCTAATTTTACATGTGTTTACATTGATGATGTTTTGGTTTTTTCAAAAGATAAAAATGAACACTATGCACACTTGTATACTGTTTTTAAAATCTTTGAAAAAGAAGGAATGGTTATTTCTCTCAAGAAAATGCAACTTTTAAGAGAACATATTGAATTTCTTGGTGTAGAAATAGGAAAGGGAAAGATAAAGCTCCAGCCTCATATTTCGAGAAAAATTCTTGAATACCCAGATAAGTTAGAAAACTTAAAACAACTTCAAGGTTTTTTGGGTTCTCTAAATTATGCTAGACCGTTCATCAAGGATCTTTCTAAATATACTGGACCTTTATACAACAAAACTTCAGTAAAAGGAACAAGAAATTTTAATTCTGAAGATATTAAACTTGTTCAAAAACTGAAACAGCTAGTTATGAATCTTCCAGAAATGAGTTTGCCTCTAGATTCTGACTACCTTGTTATCCAAACAGATGGATCTGAACATGGATGGGGAGGAATTCTTTTAAAAAGATCCTCTAAATACTCCTCTATTCATGAAGAACATCTTTGTAGATATGCTTCTGGTATTTACAAAGAAAAAGGAAGGTTAACATCTTTAGACTTTGAAGTCTTAGCTGTTATCAATTCCTGTGAGTCTTTTGCACTCTTTCTAGCAGGAAAGAAAGAGATCACACTCAGAACTGACTGTGAAGCATTAGTAAAGTTTGCTGATATGAAAAAGGAATCAAAACTTTTATCCAATAGATGGTTGAAATTAAATGAATACATTATTGGCAAAGGGATCAAGTTTAACTTAGAACATATCAAAGGAAAAACAAATGTTATTCCTGATTTACTCTCTAGATTTAATCCTCTTTCTTAATTTTGCAGGATGCCTAAATCAAAAGTAGTCAAGAAGGAGAATATTCCAGAAACTGGTGATATGTTACAAGTTGGTAGACAGTTTATTCCTACTTATCCCTGTGATAAGCAATTCCTTTTTAATCTGAGATCTAGACTTACAAATGAAGAAGCTTCAATTTGTGACTCTATTTGGAATCTAAAAACTACTTCTGACCAAACCAATGAGAAAATTTTTATAATTAACTCGGTTGCTCAGAATTTTAATAATCTAAGGCAATGTCCAAAAAGATTTTATTGTTATCTTCTTATGAATGGACCTCATAAGGGAATTTACAAAAATTGGACAGATATTGCTGCAAAAATAGAAAATCAGAAACCCTTTCAATCTTTTTGGAAAGGCTTTCAAAGTTTTTCTGAGTGCATCCAAGCTACTCATGATAAAGTTGGCTTCAATTATTATTTGGACCCTGCTTTAAAGAACTGTCATCTTTCCAAAGATGAAAACTCGGACTCCGATTCAGGACTCCCTTTAGATCTAAAATTATTGACATCTTCTTCATCCTCACAGATGAAAGGCAAAAGTAAAATGCTAATTTCAGAAGATCTTAATACTCGAGATTTGCTTATACCAAATCTTGAATGTTTTTCCTCTTTGAAAGAACTAGTTGATCTCTCTGACATCAACTTTCAAAAATTCCTGAAATTACAAGAATGGCTGATGGTAATTTCACGATCACCTATTCAAGGATTTTCAGTTCAACTGGAAGAAATTCCAGTTCCAAAAAATCAATTGAAAAGATATTTTAGAACTGTTCAGATAGATCTCACAATCGCTTCAGAACAAATGTTTCGAAATGAAAAAATCAGTTTTCATGATCTTTTCAAATATGGATTACTTTGCGAACTAATCCTTTTTGAGATCAAGCAAATAGATTGGCTTCCTGAAAGGGTTAAACAAGCCATTTCAATTATCAAAAGATATGATGATACTTCTATCATCTCAGTGGATATATTTGCTTCTCCACCAAACTTCTGGAAATCTGAACCTGAACCTAGTTGTTCAGCTATCAAGATATTATCAAAGTCCTTTTCTTCAGACTGGAGTAAAGAATTGTTGCCTCATAATTCACAATGGCAATTTATTAGTGGTCAAACTGTGGATGATGTGAAGCTATGGTTCTATTATGTACATTTTTCAGACTTCTTTTGGAACTCTGAAATCTTGTTATCTGAAGACTATTCTTTGTTTGGAGAAACACCTACTATCAAGATCTATATTCCAGTTGCAGTTTCATGTTATTCATTTTTGAGATTCTCAAAAGATGGTTTTGAAGCTCATAATGATGATGATAGGGTGGCTTTCTACAAAGACCGAAAACTCAAAGATTTGATCAGACATGCACAAAGAGACAAAATGAAAGATTGATTGGCCGAATCTTACACCTGTCCTCTACAGCTGTAAATGAAAAATGTTTGAACGGCTAATATTTGTCCTTCTAGAAAATCTTTGAAAAATATGACAAGTGGTAGGACCCATCTCAATTACTTTCGGCGAAAGATGCTCCTACTTTTAAAAAAGAAGTTTGTCCTTTCTAGTGGTTTTTATCCGGTCATAGCCTCCGGTTACAAGTTACCTTTACTTTATGCTGCTATAAATATGTATCTTTGGTTTATGCTTAGACAATCCTTTCCAGTGTAATATATTCTCAACTTAGAAAAATAAGAGTGAGAAAGTAGAGAGATAAGTTAAGAGTTCTTCTTGTAAATCCGTAGGAAGTTTGAAGCTTTGTAATCATCTTTTGTATAATACAAGGTTAGTTTGTTTATATTTCTGTATGGCAGGCTAAAGCCCTTAAGCTTAGAAAGCCAATTCATGTTGTGAAATTTATGTTAAATACTTAAATATTGTTATTATCTTTTAATCTTTATTTATGAAGATATGATCTTGAAAAATTTATCATAAAGATATTTTGTCGCTGTTAGTTCATACCTACATGGCAGAGGTATAACTGTCAGGCAATGAGCCAAACCTCTAAGAGTTTTCTTAGTTGTAATTTTAAAAAATTGTCTTTATTAATTCTTAGAAAATTTAAAACAATCTTTTTGAAACAAAAGACGTAAGGATGTTTAACTTCGGAAGCAGTACCCGCTGTTAGCCGTGGATAGGCGTTTTAGGGGAAAAAAGTACGAATTAGTCCAAAAAGGTGAGTTTCTCGAAAGAAAGTTTTAAACAAAGTTTTCTCGGAATTTCTTAAGAAATGTTTTTAAAAAGTGATAACAGAGTGATAAAAATGGGTGTTATGATAATCCAAAATCAAGATCCTATCTCTTTAAATTTTGATTATAAGATAATACATACATTTATTTATTTATTATTAATTTTTAACAACCTCTGAAATATTGGTTTTCTAATCCCTTTTCCTCCATTAAAGAAATCCTTTATTATTACCCCTTGAATATTATCTTGTTTAAATTTCAATGCAAAGACCTTGTCCTCATCCTTTGTCTAAAATCCATCAGGATATTTGTAATTGTACTTGTAAGTGTTTTTGTTATACTCATTATGAAATATCTAGTGAAGAACATTTAAAAAGGAATCTTACATATCTATTAGCTTCCGATTTATTTACCTCTGATATTAAATATATAATCGTTGGAAAAGTTTTTAAAGATATTAATAATTTTTATGAAAATATTTGGTTTAATTCTGAAGTTAGTAATGAAGATAAATTTAGAGCTTTTCAAACCTATAAAGGAGATAACTGGTCTTACTCTGGTTGGACTGATGATTTTCCTTATAATGACGAAAATCTCCCATCTCCTTGAGAAGGAATAGCTAGTGGAACTTGGTACAATACGATCAAGATCTCCCAGTCTATACCTTAACCTCGCTGAGGCCCAGACTTAGTGTATTTTATACACTAGTAACTGCGTTGCAGCCCTTTATAAGATTGTGTATGGAAGAAATTTTTAGTTAAGTTTTTCTATATACCCTCTTTCTCTTTATATATATATATATATATATATATATATATATATATATATATATATATATATATATATATATATATATATATATATATACACGGACTCTCAACCACATCGGTAGATCTTCAATTAATCTTTTTGTATCATAAATATTATCCATAAAATAGAAATATTGAATAAATACGATTCTTTGTGTCCCTCCTATTTTTCTCGAATATTCACTTTGTGTGGAATTTTTTAAAATGTTCTTTTTTAAAACTCAATAAACCACACCCGATATTGTGTTCCTCTTGCAAGTAATTAATTAGACATTCATGCATCAATGGGTACACCTTTAGATAACTTGTAATTCATGCAATAAAATTTGTAAATATATTTTAGATTTTATGTTCCTCTTCAGCATATAAGAGATCTTAATTAATGGGTATATATGTCTTTGATTTTTGAAAATAAACTTGTAGTTAACTGATAATATCATATAATATAAAATTGTACGTATATATATATATACATATATTATCTTGCATTTTTTGGTGCTCTCATTCTCCTAGAATCTTACTCAATATTCCATAGTTTCTTTAGAACATCCACAAATGGTTACTTTATCTTGGTTCTTCACGAGATTCTTAATTTTAAACAAATCCATAATAATAAGAGCTTCTTGGAGTACCATACTACCATTTACAAAAACTTGGTTCTTAAACTTGGTTCTCAAGTATATTTTATTTCAATTAGCTTATAAAAAATATGTACATAAATTGATATAAAGATATATGAGACCCATTGTGAATGCTCTTACTTTGTGAACTATTTACAAGGTATTTTATATATAAGCTACTCAATTGTGAATGCTCTTACTTTGTACATTAATATATACGAAAGTGTTTGGTGGTTTTGTAACACCCTAAAAAATTAGAGTAAATTTAAAAATTGAAAAAAATCGACAATATGACATTTGTATTTGGAGTAAGCCACCCAAAATGGGTAAAAGTGTGATAGTGTTTACAAAACCTGTGAACGAATATGAAATCAACAACAAACTAATCTAAATAACTTCTAACTAGATTACATCGGTTGTCAACCTAAACTTCCAAAATAAATTAATTGTTTATACGCTAAACTCCAAGTATCTATTATTCCAAAAATGCCTCAAAAGCCCGCGCTCGTTACTCAAACCTTCGACTTCCCACCGCTAAGGGAACCTATTATACACATCATTTGAGAAAAGTGTTAGGCTTAACGCCTAATAACAACATACAATTTATATAAATGATTTGGAAAGAAATAAAGGTCATCAATAAGTAACTTTTCAAAAACAATGGGCTAAGATAAATAAAGACATCCACATAGTGATCTTGCAGTCCAAAATACATCTTGCGATGACGGGGGAGACCCGATTTTTCCAAAGATTGTGGCGAACACAAAAGTAGGACACTTTCCAAGTTATTGAGCTCACCATATTAGGATCAAGGTCACGAGCTCGTCGACTCGTACTCAGATATGGGGGAGGGCACCCAATGATCATAATCATGCTCATTCGCTAGAATTTACATTTATGACCCACGGCTAGTATCCGGTCCCACATAACCGTACCAAGTTGTCACCCTAGGGTCCAATGTCTCAACTAGCTACAAATAGGGTTTAACCCAAAATAAGTTAACTCTATACTTATAGATCCATTAGTAATAGTCTAGACTTGTCACAATTACATTTGTGACCAACTATAATCACACATATAGTTATCAAATTATCAACATTCCCTCAGGATATTTTCATCATAAAAATGATACCATGTGGAGTTAACTCCAAACAAAGGTCTAACAATTGACCACCCCTATTTCCAACATGAAATATTCACAAAAGAGTTTATGAAACTTTTTGAGTTAACTTAGCTCATCCAAGCAGTAATCCATTTAATTATTTCCTTCCAAAACCCACTTTTACAAAATAACTTTCCCAACATAATGATAATCATAAAAATGACTAAAATGGATTATTCAAGTGTTCAACCATAAATATGTATTTAAACTTCATTTTGTAGCATTTATCATAAAATCCTCCATTTTCCATAAGGTGGTGAAAACCCTACAACTTTTCAAAATAATAAAATTAGGTCAAAATTCCTCAAATGAGAAAATGTGTTTAGGAGAAGTTCAAGATATCAAAATACCAAGTTTTGATATGTATAAAGTTTTTAAAAGATAGAATGAAGTCACAATGCTTGGTTTGGGTAACCCTAGAAACCAAGAAATCTTCAATAAGGAGGAGACCTTGACTTTGAACTCTAGATGACCAACTATGGTGAAGATGATGAAGTAGATCCTTGAAATCTAAGTATTCAATGCCTTAGATGAAGCTAGGGTTTGAATATTTATGAGAGAAAACGAGAGAGAATGGGAGGTATTTTGATAGGTGAGAGTGATAAATGAGAAGATCAAGTCAAAACAGGCATTTAAGCCTCTACCCCCCGCTCGCGATAGTGCCTCGCGATTGTGCCAGGGGCACTCTCACTTATCACAATCGCACGAATGGTACCGAGGGTTGTCCCCTCCCCGTGAGAGTGACATGGCGATTGTACCACTGTCACTCTCGCGGGTCACTCTCGCGTACTCTATACCGAGAACACTAAGGCCGTCGCGATAGTGACATTGTCACAGTCGCCTGGCAAGGTCGCGCATACCACAAAACGCTCCGAAAATTGGTTCTCTTAGGTAACGAGAGCTGACGTTAACCACACTAACTCAAAATGGAAGGTTCAAAAGATTAAGACTAGATGGATTAGACATGAGATAATAGAAATCCGACATACCAAGATACGGGTGTTACATGTTTGATTTGCAGAATGTTTTTGGATGAAATGGAGTCTGTCAAAAGAATTTGACTTTGAAGGAATTGTAACGGAATGTTGTCAGGTTTGACCACCTGTTTGATTGACACAATTAGAATTTAATTTGTCAAACGAATTGCAATCTGTCTGTTTGGTTTACAAAATGTAACTTTGGAATTGAAATGAAATTTTGGTATATGACCAAAATACCTTTTTTGATAATTTTAGTTTTTTAACCAAAAAATACTCTAATAAAATAGTCATTAAATACTTTATTTTTTTTAACTAAACCAAATGAAGAAATCGATACCAACACGTATATAGGAGAAATCGAAAGTTGATGAAAAATCGTTACCAAATACAGATGGACAAATCGAAAGCAAATGATGAAATAGAGCAGATGGAGAAGAGAGGTGAGTTTCGCACTTGTTTCTTGTCGCAATGGAGAAGACGAGTCAAAGAAACGAGAGAGGGTAGAGATGGAGAAGACGAGTAGCAGAAACTAGTGGGAGCAGATACGTTTGATGAGGTTGTCGATTGTGTTAAACAAGATTAGGGTAAAGGGTAATTTTAGAATTATGAAAATATGAAAATATCAAATTCCATTCCATTAAAATATCTTGTTTTGTGATGGAATGTTTAAATTATTCATCTATGGAATTTGTTGGAGTTCAAAGATTTCATCCATTAAAAAGCTTGAACCAAACAAAAGAAAGGAATATGATCAAAGGAATTTAGCATTACAATTCCATCAGTTTCCATCACATCCTACGAACCAAACTCCACTTTAGAGTCTCACATCAGCTAGACCTAGACCTGAAGCATTTATTCTTAATATATGTTGCAACCTTCTTTCTCTTCAACAACTCTTTTGGAGAGTAATCTAATGAGTTCCACTTTATCACATGGTATATATCAGAGCCAATTAAGGTCTACCACTGTAAATACTCGACACTCCTGGGTAATATGTACTCATCTAACCCACTTTCGACACTCTGGGACGATCTATGAGCATCTAGCCTCAATTAGAGAGGGTGTGCTAAAGTTTCATATCAGCTAGACTTTGACTATTAGTCCATAATATATGTTGTAAGTTTCTAACCTAGCTCCTCTCTTCAAAAGCTATTTTGAAGAGTAATTTAACGGGACTCCATGTATTTTACACAAAAACCCATAGATAAATTTACCAAATAAAGTAATCTTCATTTTTTTCATATCCGTTAATAATGTTTATCATCAAACAAAACCCGGCCTAACAATTTTTTTTAATCGATAACATCTTGAATATGTGGAACAAAAAGTTACATTCTAACTTCAACTTATTATTAACTTTAAAATGAGATTTTCGTGATGCTTATACGTTCACGCATGTGTATATATGTTATGTGTAAGTTTTAATTGCCCAAAACATCATTTTAATGTTGTTAATTTTTTTTGAAAGGTAACATGCATGCATAGAGAAAGAAGCAAAAATACAAATATCAAGACCCCCTAAACAAGGAACTAGAAGATGGAGTAAAGAAAAAGGGATTAGAAATGAAGAAACCATGACCAAATACAACCAAGCAGTGTCGTCCCTGGAGGAGGGCGGGTCGGGCGTACGCCCAGGGCCCAACAAGAAATAGGGGCCCAATTTTTTTAACTATATAATAGTATTAAAAATTAGTTAACAAAAGAGACAATGTTTTTAGTATCTAATAGGACTCAAAGAATTTCGTATTATATAAGGGTCCAAACATGTATTAACTAATTACACTCGAAATGAAAAAAATATGTGAAAAGTTAATTGGTGGTACATTTTACAGTATTGATTATAGTTTCTTTAAGGTTTTTTTTAATAATTTAGTACCAAAGTCTAAAATTACTTACCTAGAAAACGTTAATATATTATCCATCATTCATCTCCCACCGACTTTTTTGATTACTCAATCCATATGAATTCTATATTTTCTTTAGAATATGGTAAATTTCTTCATATTAACCAGGAGAACTATTTTGTGTAAAAAATTACCAATTATATGAAATGATCCAACTTATATCTATATACTGTTTTTTCAAACATTATTGACTCTTTATTACCTAATAATTTATTATTGAGTGCATGAATCTTAATTACTCTTATATCTCAAAAACAATAATAATATCTTAAACTAAAACAACATGAGGTTTTGATTCTAAGATTGATGATTCAAAAAAGGATTGTTTTAACCCTAAAAGTTTAAAATGGTGATAGAAAAACATTAATATGATGTGAGATGGGAACACAACTGATTTATATTGATTTACATAGAGTTGTACTCCGAATAATCACAACCCAAATAATGTCAATTTATATATTAAATATATATCATAAGGATGTTTTTGACGTTGGAACAGATTAATGATGCTATGGAAAAATGATATGGTAGATCATATTAATTTATAAATAATTATTAATTGATTTTGTGTCTAGGAATTCTCGGAAAAATGGTTTACATAAATTATTCGTATTTCTTGAATTCAATGTTATTCTTATGATACAAAGCGATATATTAAATAATTTTTTTTCGTACTTATCGAGGGCCCAGTTTTACATCTCGTCCAGGGTCCAAAAATTGTCAGGATCGGATCTGCAACCAAGATACAAAATATAGTCGACAACATTTGGGTCTATTTATTTATTGAAAAATATTTAATTCAAAACAATGACAAATATAAATTAAATATCAAAATGTCAAGTGAAACATAAAATGGTATTATTTACCAAATAAATTAGATCTAAAAAATCTATGGTATCTGCATTGTTAAGATTTTTCCTTATTCAACATGTTATTTGTCCGCCAATGAAAATTCGATCTAGGCTTTTAAATAATTTTTTTAATTTTCACATGTCTTATAATTATACGCATATATACACCATCATGTAAACTTTTTTTTTTTAATAAACATGTTAATAGGCATGGCAATAGAGCGGGGAATGCAATCCTCGACCCCGGTTCCACTATCTTGTCCCTGGCCTTGGTCTGCGATAGGTACGGGGAATCGAATTTCCTCCCTAGTTTTGTTGGGCCTATCCCTGGTCCATCCCTAATTTATCCTCGGTCAATCTCTAATTCAACAATAAATTGTTGAAAAAATGGTCAAATTTGGTTGAAAAATATACTATATTAAAAAAATTATAATTATAATTAGTATATATACATACGGGGACAGGACGGGTTGGGAAATACATTACCCGACCGACCCTGTCCCCGGACCCGACTTTCAACATGTCGGGGCTCCCATGTAACACCTGGAAAATCAAGGTATGTGTCTATTAATCGTAAACTATTCTTGCCTTAAAATCTTAGCTTTGAGACCTTTCATGTTCTCGAATTGGTAATTTAATCTTGTTTATAGTAAACCTTATGAGAAATCGAGACCAAGCGATCAGTTGCGAAAGTGTTTGAAAAGTTCGGGCCTCGATCGGGAGTGTGGGGCGACTGTGACTCGCGATAGTGTCCTTGGGCACAGTCACTTGTCACAATCCCCGGGGTTGTACCGTAACTCATACAGCCTGCGCGACAGTGACTGCGCGACAGTGACACCGCGATAGTGACATGGGCAATGTCGTCGGTCACTATCGCTTGAGGTGTACCATAGGTGGGTTGAGACCCACGACCATGCCTCGCGACAGTGCCCATGGCAAGGTCGTTGGGCATTGTCGCCGTCGGACACTGTGAATATAAAAAGATCCTTTGACCGGAATTTAGGTAATTTCTATCACTTTGCTTCATTTTGTTCATGATTTGGGAGACTTTTGGGACGATTTTCTTCCCTCTACTTCCTCTCCTCATTAAATTCTAGGGTTTGGTTGGTGGAAATCTTTAATAGAAGCTAGTTGGGTAGTTAAGGAGCATTCATTGTGGTTCCTAGCAAAGTTTCAAGCTTCAAGAGTTCAAGCACCCACCTACTTCAATTTTAGGGTTTTATATAAACCTAGATTGTGAGTTTCCTTCTAACTATTTTAAATGATATGCACCTCTTAACATGCTTCTAGCTATTGTTTCAAGCTTCTTTAAATAAATCAATCACCTGATAAGTTTGATTTCATTATATATTTGGTAATTATTGGAGTTCTGGTCATTATTCATTATGTGAGTTTTAATGAGGTTATTTGTTGGCAAGATTTGGGATATGTTTATGTGATAACATGAGATTGATGAATATTGTTGGTGACCATATATAATTTAGGGTTTTTGGACCTAAATTGGGATTGGAATTATTTGGGGTCTTATACATGTATTTTAGTTAATGTGGAATATGTATAATGATGGATATGGTATGTATTGGATGAACCATGAGTAGGAACTAGGAGGATGTAGTCTTAGGGTGCCAACTGGACGGTATGCACATACATCTCCGCCATTTGGAGTAATGCCTGTGAGGTAGTCTTCAAATATATCGGGCCTTTGGGATGTCGCTCATGCGAGTGAACATCAAGGTATATTGGCTCTTGAGGTGAAACTCATTGGTGTGATAGGTCTCCCTCATTGATTCCTTTATGGTTCTTGTTGTCTATAATTGATCAAATGATTATGCCATGTTATTGTTCAACTTACTAGGCTCGTTTGGCCTAACACTTGATTGGTTTGATGTATATCTCAGGTTCTAGTGGCTCGACCGCCAAGAAGGTTTAGTGACCATAATTGTGAGCTTGGGGAGCATTTTTGGGACGCCAACTTTAGAAGACGATTGTTTTGGAATTTAGATAACAACTTGATGTAATGTCTTGTCTAGTTAGAAATTAGATTAAAGGGTTGTTATCCCTCATCGCTTATTTATTACAAACTTGTAATTAACAGGCGTATATTTGTTCCCTTTTTGGGAAATCTCGTTCTTTGGCATTATTTCATATACCACATTTCCTTTTTCTGAAATTTTTGTTTGTCCCAATTTTTGGGATGTTAAAAGTTGGTATTAGAGCTTTAGTTTAAGCGAAATAGGTGTCGACTCTAGTATACCTGGACTTAAACTGTACGTGCTTATAACATTACTGTCCATTTGGGTAGAACATTCCTAGGTGGGGAGAGTATTAGGATTACGAAAATGCATTGATTGAGAGTTATGATGATGACAACGAAAATTCTTATGTAAAATACGTTCACAATCTCATTTGGTCAGTGTTGTTATGAATTTATGAGTACGTGAGCATGCTTGAATTTGTTATTGTGATGATTAATCTTTGTAGTAGTACATAATGAACTGCTAATCTTTTAAAGAATTAACCGGTGTGATCTTTATCATGTGTGATAGTTCACAATGGTAAACACAAGGAATCGAGCGGTGTTACCCGGGGAGGTAATGAGGCGAGTGCCACGACTCTAGAGACGTCAAGGAGGGTAAATCCAACGGGTGTTCCAACTATTTCACAAAGGACCACCTTGTTGGAAGGAGTTGTGGATCAAGTTCCCCGAGTTAACTTAGAGACCGAGAATCCGATCATCCAAGAAATGGACCCCCAATCGGTCCTATTGGCTAGCATTATACAGATGATGAACTATGCGATGGACAAGCGGGATGAAAAGTTCATGAAGATGCTAAAGGATCGTGATACAAGCAACCAGAGCCATGAAGCTGTAGGAGACAATGCGGCGATTGGATTGGGTGGTACCAATAATGCAATTGGGACAGAAGAACAAGAGGTAAGAGTGGAAAAGAAGAAGGAAGGGGTTGCTCCTACAAAACTTTCTTATGTAGCCGACCTCCAGAATTTTCAGGAACAACCAATCCAGTGGCGTGTATGAACTGGATACAAGAAGTGGAGATGGCGTTTGAGTCAAGTGAATGCAGCGACTCCCAAAGAGTCAAATTTGCATCCAAACTTCTTAGAGGGGAGGCATTGAGTTGGTGGAACGTCACCCAGGCGGCACTTACTCCGGAGGTTTTGGCCAAGCTCACTTGGCCAACCTTCAAGAAAAAGATAATGGACAAGTACTGCAATGAAAGGGATCTTGACAAGATAGAGGAGGAGTTCTGAAATCTGAAAAAGGGCAGTCTGTCTATTGTCGACTATTCAAAACAATTCATGGAGAAGCTCAGTCTGGTTGAGCATTTGGCTACCGATGAGAGGTCGAAGATAGAAGCTTATTTGAGGGGTTTGTCGGTGGAGGTGAAGACGGGTGTAAGGAACGCTCGGGTGAATACCTTGCAAGAAGTCATCAAGGAGTCCCAATTGGTGGAGGACGACATCATCCAAGAGAGAGAAGAGAAGGGTCAACAAGGGGAGAAGCGGAAATAGGAAGGGCCAACCGGGCCCGCACGACCATCTAAACCCTTCAATGAGGGGAGGAACATGGAGCCACGACGTGAGGCGAGGTGGTGCCTCAAGTGCAAGAGTAAGCATTTCAGACCTTGTAATTCGAAACCTTTCTCTAAATCTACCGAGTGCTTCAAATGTGGACGGAAGGAGCACATGAGTAGAGATTACCCCTCCTGGGGGGTTTGTTATGAATGCCGAGAGCCGGGGCACATCAAGAGGGATTGTCCTAAGCTAGCAAGAGGTCACCAAGGGGTTTCGAGCGGAGTTGCACCGAAGAAAGAGATTCCACCGAAGGTGCCAAGTCGGGCCTTCCAAATGACGGCAGATGAAGCGAGAGCAACGGAGGATGTTGTGTCGGGTACGTTTCTAGTGAACTCTCTACCTACTCGCGTCTTGTTTGATTATGGTGCGAACCGTTCCTTTGTGTCTACCTCTTTTTGCAAGAATTTCAATACTCCTGTTAGCTCGTTGACTGATGCTCTAGTGGTAGAGGTATCCAATGGGGAGCATATGTTAGTCCGAGAATGCTTCGTTGGATGCACCTTAGACTTAGGTGGGGAGTCCTTTATAGTAGACTTGCTACCGGCGGACATCGGGGGATTTGACGTGATTGTAGGAATGGATTAGCTAGCTAAGCACGATGCTGGTATATTTTGTTCCAATAAGATGATTAGAGTACCCTTGTCGAAGGGTGGAGAAGTGATAATCTACGGGGGGAAGAATCGAAATGCCAACATGATCATCTCGTCAATAAAAACACCAAAGAGCCTAGCCAAGGGGTGTACTTCATACTTGGCCTACATGATCGACGCGAAACTAGAGAAGAAGGTGGGAGATGTGGACGTAGTGCACGACTACCTGGATGTCTTTTCGGAAGATCTACCCGGACTACCGCCAGAACGTCAAGTGGAGTTCCACATCGACCTCACTCCGGGTGCCGCTCCGATTGCTCGTGCTCCTTATCGTCTAGCCCCGATGGAGATGCAAGAAATGATTACGCAACTACAAGAACTTCTCGAGAAGGGATTCATACGACCGAGCTCGTCACCGTGGGGAGCTCCAGTTTTGTTTCTGAAGAAGAAGGACGGTTCCATGCGGATGTGTTTCGACAACCTTGAGAGCTTAACAAGGTCACCGTGAACAACAAGTATCCACTTCCTCAGATTGACGATCTCTTCGATCAATTATAAGGAGCGGGATTTTTTTCCAAGATAGACTTGCGGTCCGGTTACCATCAAGTTCGGGTGAAGGAGAGTGATGTTCCAACGATGGTGTTTCGGAAAAGATACGGTCATTATGAGTTTCTAGTCATGCCATTCGGGTTGACTAACGCTCCGGCCGTATTTGTGGACTTGATGAATTGCATGTGCCGACCTTTCTTAGACAAATCTGTTATAGTCTTCATCGATGATATTCTGATTTACTCGGGAGATGAGGCCGAGCACAGTCAACATTTGCGGGAGGTTTTGGAGATTCTTCGGAAAGAGAAGTTGTTCGTGAAGTTTTCAAAGTGCGAGTTTTGGTTACAAGAAGTTCAATTCTAGGGCCATGTGGTATCCAAGGATGGAGTGAAGGTGGACCCGACGAAGATTGAAGCGATGATGAATTAGGAACCATCGACGGGTCCAACGGAGATAAGAAGCTTTTTGGGCTTGAGTGACTTATATCGAGGTTTTATGTAACACCCGTAATTTTCGGTAAGTATAAGGGCACCCAGACGTTTCTGTACCTTGTGTTCGGTGAGATTCATGTTGGGAAAACACTACTAAAACTCCCAAAGAGTGTCGAGGGCCTTAGTGTCGAAAAAGATCAGATTTTCGGGCTTCGAGAAGCCTGGGAAAAAGTGACAGCGAAAGTGACATGTGTCACTCTCGCGGAGGGCCTTATGGCCACGGTACACTCTCCGCGAGAGTGCCCGGTGAAAGTGACACATGTCACAATCGTTGGGCATACTCGCCGTCGGGGTCCAGCCTTCATTAAACCCATTTTCTTACTTCTTCTCATTCATTCCTTAACCATTCTCTTCTACAAACTCTCTCAACGAACATCACCCTCCCATTACGAACCCTAACTCATTTTTGGGTGTTTTTTTCAATAAACCAAGTGTTCCTTCATCTTCTAACAAGTTTTGGAAGCTAGAATTAAGATCCTTTCATCTTCACCTTCTTCACCGAAGCTTTCTAGTGTTTCATCCAACTTTCCACCATTTTGGAAGATTGGGATGTTGTGGCTCATTTTGGTGTCCTAGAAGTGTTTGATTGGTGGATTCAAGTTGTGGTTGAGGTAATCATCTTTTATCTTCATTAATGAAAATTAGGGTTTCGATATTAAGTTGAGGTTTCATATAAAATGTTTTGGGGAAAGATTCTAGATGGTTGAATATGGTTATTTACGGTTGAAAATTTGTGGATCTAGGTTTTTGGAAGAAGTTTGCTCATGGATTCGGATTTCTTCAAGAAAGCTCAAGTTGGGGTAAAATCTAGATTTAGCATAAATCTAGCAAGTTGAGTTCAAGTTGATTTGTGAAAACGGTGTAATGCCAAAATGTTTATTTTAAAGTGTTTATATGTTTTACATGGAATTGTTAACTGCTGATCACCTGATAAGTTTTGGTTATTTTGAAATGTTTAGTTTTATAAACATGGTGAAACACCCATTTTGGGACTTTTGAGGCATTTTGATAAATAAGCCATTAAGGAAAATGTTTTAATAATGCATTGCATAAATGGGGATTATTTGGTAAAAATGCACTTTTGTGTTGTTGGAAATATGCATAGTTCGTGTCATGAGATGTTTTGAAAGTATCAACGCGTGAGTTATTGGATTTTGGTCATTCCCGACCTCGTGAATATTTCGGACGTTGTACTTCTTTTGGTTTTGGGGAAAGGACGCATTCTAAGGATTTTGATGGGCAAATCTTAAGCACCGACAATTTTAACGAGCTATTTTACGGGTATAAGTCATTTGGTGTAAATGCTCTTTTAGTGTGTTTTGGGAGAAATGTTTAACCTTGTATTATGAGACGTTTTGAAAGGGGTTAATGGTATAAACTTGTTTTTGGGAAAATGATCTGTTTCAACTTAAGTGGCGTTGGAGTTTGGTCGTGTGCGTTTTATCGCATTGTACTGCTTTTGGCAATGAGTCATTTGGTTGTTTGAGCATGTGGCTCGGTATTTTATTATGATTGGGTTTTAGGACATTTGTCCAGTTTTGATAACTCAACTTCGAGCTTTGGGTGCGATATTGGATGAGGGACTCAACGTATGGACATTTCGCGGTTGAAGTTGATATCCCATGGGTGTAAGTTTAAAGCCACTGAGCCTGACATCCCTTGCGCTTGGAATCATTACGTCCAATGATGGAGCGATAGTTTTCCACATTGAGACACGTTTAGGCATCAGATTGGGCTATAAGTCCTACGTGCTAAGTATTACGATATTGGATGAGGGACTTAACGTAAGGACCTTTTGCGGTTGAAGTTGATATCCCGTGGGTGTACGTTTAAAGCCACTGAGCCTGACATTCCTTGCGTGTACTTCTGTTTATATGACTAGTCTTAACAACATAAAATGGGCTTACTTTGTGTACCGTCACATTTTATGGAATCGGGTCTCCCCCGTCACTGAAAAGTGTTACTTTGGGTATTGAGTTTTATTATCCTAGTTTTCGGTGACGTTTTGTATAAATAGATTTTTATCCATGATTTATGGGTTGAATATTACGTCCCACCTGTGTTTTGGGTGTTTTGGGATATAAAGTTTTATCCTCTTTTCTCTAGTTGGGAGTTTGATTTATATTCTCATTTAGAGTGAGTTTTGGGTTTAATTTAATTTACGAAAGAACGTTATATGTTGGAATCTTGTCCCCGAAGTAGTTTGGATTTGAAAACGTTTATATTGGTGTTTCCTTGCCTAAAATGCATATTATTGGAAAAGAGTCGTTTTCATGTTCAAATATATCATCTTGAAAGCTTATGATTTAAACTGCATTACTTCTTTTCAAAGATATCTTATTCATGTTGTAAACTCTTGAGCTCACTAGGCGTTAAGCCTAACCTTTTTATTTGTCGGTATGTGCATCAGGTTCTAGTTGGGGTTTGGTTCTAGCAGCTATGAAGAGTTGAGCCTTAGCTTTGTGCAAGTGTAAGTAGTTGATGAAGTCTTCCGCAGTTTGGAGATAGTGACTATTATTGGGTTTTAGTAGCACCCGTTCTTATTGTAGACTGTATGTATAGAATGAAATGTGTGTATTGAGGTTAAATAATAAATTATGATTGGAGATGTATAATTTATCGATGTATTTAGAAAATTTTAAATCGGTTGCTATTTCCAGAATTTAGGGTGTTACAAGTTGGTATCAGAGCTTAAGTTTGAGAGAATTAGGTATTGATTTTTGGATGCCTAGACTCAAACTAGCGTTCTTATAAGTAATTGTAAGTGATGTTGCACATTAGGTACCTTAAGATAAGATATTTTGGGGTTGATCGAGTCGCTAGAAACGGGAAAACTTGTCAAGGGTTGCAAGGATGATCATGTACGGTACGTTTATAACGGCACCTGGCCAGTGTTATGGTGAACCTGCGTGCTACATGTGTATACTTGAATTACCTTGGTATGATGACCGTTGGGGTAGTGAGAAAGTTTCTAAGTGAGTGATCTAAAGAAGAGTTGATGTTTATAGCATTGTCATATTGGAGTGATGGTTAAACATGCCAGATGCAATTAGTTGACCATTTTGGGTCGAATTCATTGGGTGAATTAGACCCATAAGCTTATTGAATTGACTCTATTTCAAGGAGAAATCGTAAGTTGACCGAAGTAGGGCAATTGTTGTTTTAAGATGTTTGATGCTTCCGGATGACGATTGTGTGTCGGGAAAATGGAGGAGTGTAGTCCTAAGATGCTGAGTGCTGACCAAATTCATGCACTAAATTTATTTCTAAAAATAAGTTTGCATAAATTGTTTCTCATGTTCTCAAAACATAAAGTGAGTTCTATTATAAAGTCTCGATAAAGCATTTAGTGCTCATCAAATTTTAAATCGTGAGCTTAAACATGCATGATTGTAGCACGTGGTTGCAAATATTTTATTGAATTTTATTGAAAATCTCTTTATCCCCGTTTCGTGTCAAACACTATTTACGGATCTTGTAATATTTGTGTTTTAATATTATTTGGGGTATTGGGCAAGTAACTGTGGAATTTTTGACCTTGACATTGGATCTCCTCCACGTATGTTAAGGTTTTAAAGAAGAGTTGTTCCCATGTATTTGAGTCGGAATTTCTTGGGAATTTTAGTCTGTACGAGTCGTGTTGAATTTTATGGATATTGTTTTACGACGTTTTAGGCGTCTGAGTGTACTTTGAGATGCGTGCGTTTTAATTTTATTGCGTGTAAATTTGCGGGCTTTTGAGCGTCGTGTCTCATGAAAGTTTTGTTGGAAATGGGTCACTTTATCATACGTTGTGGTTTTAGAATTTTGACATTTTAGACTTATTGTCGTTTTATGCTTTTTATGTTGGGAAATAAAAATTTTGACACCGCTTGATTTTAGCGTTAATGAGTTTTATGAAAGATTCAGTTGAGTTTTATGGTGTCTTATTTTATGACAGTTTGAGTCGCGTAATAAAAAGAAGTTTTTGGAACGTATAGACTTGCATTATTGTGTGCGTTAATTTACGAGTTTTGTTTAATATTTTGTCTCATGGGAGTCTGGCACCTATATTTTCGCAACCGTAAGAGGCGTCTTGAAGGTCACATTAATAAATGTCATCCCATGTGCTATTTTGGGAAGTTTCAAAACCTTGTGTCTTTCCCTTTCGGGTTTTATACAATTGTTACTCGTTGCATGCTAATTCGTATTTTAGTTAAACTATACTATTGGTGTGAGTAATCATATAAGAGATTTATATTATTGTAGATAAAACTTTTTTTCTGAACATATTTCAGTTATTGATTTTACTGTTAGAAGTTTTCCGCAATGCATTAAATGAGTATCAGTTTACATGTCGCTGTAGTTACTATTTTGGACAGGTGCGTTTTACCTGTGTGAACCAAAGTTAAACTTGATTTGATATTTATGTACGTCCCTATCGTTTTACTGAGTTTTGGGGAATAAGCTGGTGTATATGGGCTTTGTTGAAAATTTTTATTCCGCGGCGTTTTGCGGTTAAAAGGAACGAATTTAAAGTCAAAATTGTGAAGTTCCTTTTTTTGGAGTCTTACAAACATTTATTGCACGTGTTTTGGTGTAGAAAATTATTTTCACATATATGGTATAATTTGATGTATGTTATGACCATAATAGTCCACTTAAAAATTTTGTTGCGCATCTTTTATTTCCGTTTTATTAACGTAAGTGCTATTCAAATGAGTTTTGGAAATGGTTTTATATGCGTAGTATTGGTGATCAATTTTGGAAACCTATCGAATGAACGATAGTGTATTTTTATCGCAGGATTAATTGTTATAGAACTTATGTATTTGAAAGTTTTAGAAATTTCAAATTGGCATACTGGTTGAAAAACCTTGAACTCATTAGGGCTACAAATGTAAAACCCCTATCGTGAAAATAGTTGCAATTAAAGGACTAGAGGAGTCCTTGGGATTTGAAGCATCGGATGATCCGACTTGTGGTCAACCTTGAATTTGGGTTTCAAATTTTGAATCGGGCCATGCATGAATAATTGAGGTATTAGATTTATGCTTTCTCCCAGTTAATTAAGAGGTGATCTTTTTGTTTCGATAAATCTTCGGGTTAAGGCTTCGTGTGGTTAATGGCTTATGGTTGGATATGGGTTGATGGGTTGATCATTCGACATCACGCATGTGTTGGGGGATGTCCATCGGGGCAAGTCTTCAGGATTAAAGGGAATGTTGTGGTTCATTTGTTAGAGATGTAAGATTAGGAATTTTAGTGACATGTTAGGTGTTAACTGTAATTTGGCAATGCAATTCTGGAATGAAATGTTTGTCGGTGTACCTACGTTTTCAGTGACCATCTTAATTTTAGGCATCGACTTGTTATTTTGAGGTTAATGAATCTTTGGAATGTTTGGGAGTTTCCCGTTGGATTATGAGGAATGTTATCCTCACGGTGGTGGAATTTAAGGGAAGATTAGATTTTGATAATTAAGTATCGATGTGTATAAGCTTCCCTGATATGGTAAATGTCTTATTGATGGAATGTTTGAGGTTGGGAGTAGATCGAGGTTGAGTGATAGTCGGATCTACTTTGACCAGTTACCCGGAGAGCGTATTGGTACGCCTCGGAAGGACGACCTTGGAGCATTAAAATTTAGAGGTTTCCTTGGAGGTTGATGTCAAACTTTGGTTTGGGTCCCGAAGTATGTTGAGTTGAGGTGACTTGGATGATGTGAAGTTGAGGTCACAAACCACTCTTGAGGTAGTAAGTGTCACCCAAGGTTGGGAGACAACCGTAGTCTTGTGAGTAAAGACTACTTTAGTGAGTTAAGTGTTCACTCGGACATAAGTGTAACGGGTCCAAGGGGATGACTGTCGTGAGTATCGGCATAAGGATTATGGTAGTGGTTGTGGAATATGGATTAAAGACAATCTATCCTGCGGGCAACGTTTTGTTGAAATCTAAATTTCGAGGACGAAATCTCTTTTAAGGTTGGGAGGATTGTAACACCCGTAATTTTCGGTAAGTATAAGGGCGCACAGGAGTTTTTGTACCTTGTGTTCGATGGGATTCATGTTGGGAAAACACTACTAAAAGTCCCAAAAAGTGTCAAGGGCCTTAGTGTCGAAAAAGATCGGATTTCCGGGCTTCGGGGAGCCTGGGCGAAAGTGACAGCGAAAGTGACATGTGTCACTCGAGTCAAGAGATAGATAAATAGACACATCCCATTGCACTGATCGGGGGTGTTGCCTCGATTTGGTACCGCTCTCGCGGCCCGCACCGAAACAGTGCTTCGAGACAGCGACGGGTTCTCTGCCCTTGCGGGGATGGAGCGACAGAACAAATTTTTTCCTTGACCTTACCAAAAGTGATTGGATCTAGCCGTAAGAAGAATGCTTGGTATAAATAACTCACTTCTTGGTCTTCGACCCCCTCAGTCTTCATAGACATGTCTATTTCACCGAGCCTCTAGCCTACTTGAGAAAGAAGGAGCGGGCACTCTTGTCCTAGGAACAAGATGATTGAATTGGAAATATCGACAAATTCTTGCACTGGGGAAAGCTTGAACCCAATTCCTACAGTAATGAATATGAGCGCAATTGAAATTTATCACTCTCGCGGAGGGCCTTATGGCCACGATACACTCTCTGCGAGAGTGCCCGTCGAAAGTGACACATGTCACAATCGCTGGGCATACTCGCCGTCGGGGTCCAACCTTTATTAAGCCCATTTTTCTCACTTTTTCTCATTCATTCCTTAACCATTCTCTTCTATAAACTCCCTCAACCGAACCTTACCCTCCCATTACGAACCCTAACTCATTTTTGGGTGTTTTGTCATAAAACCAAGTGTTCCTTCATCTTCTAACAAGTTTTGGAAGATAGAATTAAGATCCTTTCATCTTCACCTTCTTCACCCAAGCTTTCTAGGGTTTCATCTAACTTTCCACCATTTTGGAAGATTGGGAGGTTGTGGCTCATTTTGGTGTCCTAGAAATGTTTGATTGGTGGATTCAAGTTGTGGTTGAGGTAATCATCTTTTATCTTCATTTATGAAAATTAGGGTTTCGATATTAAGTTGAGGTTTCATATAAAATGTTTTGGGGAAAGATTCTAGATGGTTGAATATGGTTATTTACGGTTGAAAATTTGTGGATCTAGGTTTTTGGAAGAAGTTTGCTCATGGATTCGGATTTCTTCAAGAAAGCTCAAGTTGGGGTAAAATCTAGATTTAGCATAAATTTAGCAAGTTGAGTTCAAGTTGATTTGTGAAAACGGTGTACATGCCAAAATATTTATTTTAAAGTGTTTATATGTTTTACATGGAATTGTTAACTGCTGACCACCTGATAAGTTTTGGTTATTTTGAAATGTTTAGTTTTATAAACATGGTGAAACACCCATTTTGGGACTTTTGAGGCATTTTGATAAATAAGCCATTAAGGAAAATGTTTTAATAATGCATTGCATAAATGGGGATTATTTGGTAAAAATGCACTTTTGTGTTGTTGGAAATATGCATAGTTCGTGTCATGAGATGTTTTGAAAGTATCAACGCGTGAGTTATTGGGTTTTGGTCATTCCCGACCTCGTGAATATTTCGGACGTTGTACTTCTTTTGGTTTGGGGAAAAGACACATTCCAAGGATTTTGATGGGCAAATCTTAAGTACCGACAATTTTAACGAGCTATTTTACGGGTATAAGTCATTTGGTGTAAATGCTCTTTTAGTGTGTTTTGGGAGAAATGTTTAACCTTGTATTATGAGACGTTTTGAAAGGGGTTAATGGTATAAACTTGTTTTTGGGAAAATGATCCGTTTCAACTTAAGTGGTGTTGGAGTTTGGTCGAGTGTGATTTATCGCATTGTACTGCTTTTGGCAATGAGTCATTTGGTTGTTTGAGCATGTGGCTCGGTATTTTATTATGATTGGGTTTTAGGACATTTGTCCAGTTTTGATAACTCGACTTCGATCCTTGGGTGCGATATTGGATGAGGGACTCAACGTAAGGACCTTTCGCGGTTGAAGTTGATATCCCGTGGGTGTAAGGTTAAAGCCACTGAGCCTGACATCCCTTGCGCTTGGAATCATTACGTCCAATGATGGAACGCTAGTTTTCCACATTAAGGCACGTTTAGGCATCAGATTGGGCTATAAGTCCTACGTGCTAAGTATTACGATATTGGATGAGGGACTCAACGTAAGGACCTTTCACGGTTGAAGTTGATATCCCGTGGGTGTACGTTTAAAGCCACTGAGCCTGACATCCCTTGCGTGTACTTCTGTTTATATGATTAGTCTTAACAACATAAAATGGGCTTACTTTGTGTACCGTCACATTTTATGGAATCGGGTCTCCCCCATCACTGAAAAGTGTTACTTTGGTTATTGAGTTTTATTATCCTAGTTTTCGGTGACGTTTTGTATAAATGGATTTTTATCCATGATTTATGGGTTGAATATTACGCCCCACCCGTGTTTTGGGTGTTTTAGGATATATAGTTTTATCCGCTTTTCTCCAGTTGGGAGTTTGATTTCTATTCTCATTTAGAGTGAATTTTGGGTTTAATTTAATTTACGAAAGAACGTTATATTTTGGAATCTTGTCCCCTAAGTAGTTTGGATTTGAAAACGTTTATATTGGTGTTTCCTTGCCCAAAATGCATATTATTGGAAAAGAGTCGTTTTCATGTTTAAACATATCATCTTGAAAGCTTATGATTTAAACCGCATTACCTCTTTTCAAAGATATCTTATTCATGTTGAAAACTCTTGAGATCACTAGGCGTTAAGCCTAACCTTTTTATTTGTCGGCATGTGCATCAGGTTCTAGTTGGGGTTTGGTTCTAGCAACTATGAAGAGTTGAGCCTTAGCTTTGTACAAGTGTAAGTAGTTGGTGACGTCTTCCGCAGTTTGGAGATAGTGACTATTATTGGGTTTTAGTAGCACCCGTTCTTATTGTAGACTGTATGTATAGAATGAAATGTGTGTATTGAGGTTAAATAATAAATTGTGATTGGAGATGTATCATTTATCGATGTATTTAGAAAATTTTAAATCGGTTGCTATTTCCAGAATTTAGGGTGTTACATTTTATTCAAGATTTTTCGAAGATCGCCTCCCTGCTCACATCGTTGGAAAGGAAGAACGTTAAGTTCTTATGGATTGAGACTCAAGATAATGCTTTTCGGACTCCTCAAAAGAAACTGTGTGAGGCACCAATTATGTCCTTATCCGAAGGATCCGAAGATTTTGTGGTTTACAGCGACGCCTCCAAATTGGGTCTTGGGTGTGTCTTAATGCAAAGGGGAAAGGTGATAGCATATGCGTAGCGACAACTCAAAGACCACGAGAAGAATTATCCTACGCATGATTTGGAGTTAGCGGCAGTGGTATTTGCCTTGAAGCTATGACGACACTACCTCTATGGGACGAAGTGTACATTATTCACCGACCACAAGAGCTTGAAGTACATATTTGACCAAAAGGACCTCAACAGGCAACAAAGAAGGTGGTTGGAGCTTTTGAAGGATTATGATTACGAACTGCTTTACCACCCCGGTAAAGCCAACGTCGTGGCAGATGCTTTGAGTAGAAAAAGTTGTGGGTGCGAAACCAAAGTAACCCTTTCTAGGATCGACGTAATATCAAGCCTAGTGGAGGACATCAAGGTGAGTCAAGTCGAAGCACTTCGTGAAGAGAATCTCAAAGCCGAGATCATGGTGAAGCAACGGGAGCTACTAACGGAATATAGTCGCGGTCTCAAGTTATTTCAAGGAAGAATTTGGGTACCAAAGATTGGAGGGATTCGTGAATTACTATTGGTGGAAGATCACAAGTCCAAGTACTCTATACATCCCGGTAGCACTAAGATGTATTGACATTTGAAGTTGCACTATTGGTGGCCGGTGATGAAGCTCGATATGGCCAATTATGTGGAAAGATGCGTCACTCGCCTGCAAGTCAAAGAGGAACATCAAAGACCTTATAGGAGTTTACAACCATTGGCCATTCCAGAATGGAAGTGGGAGCATATCACGATGGACTTCGTCACCAAACTACCAAAGACCTTAAAGGGTCACGATACTATTTGGGTGGTGTGGATCGACTTACGAAGAACGCGCACTTTTTGGTGATGTGAGAGACGTTACCGATGGACAAATTAGCTAAGCTCTACATTGATGAGGTGGTATAGCGTCATGGCATTCCACTATGCATAGTTTCGGATCGATATAGTCGGTTCACTTCCAAGTTTTAGGATGGGCTACAAAAGGAGTTGGGCACGAAAATCAAGTTGAGTACGACCTATCATCCTCAAAATGACGGCCAAAGTAAAAGAACGATCCAAACTCTCGAGGACATGCTCCGGTCTTGTGTTATAAACTTCGGGGGAAATTGGGATTCGCATCTACCCTTAGTGGAATTCGCCTACAATAATAGCTATCATTCGAGCATTGGGATGGCACCATTCGAGGCACTATACGGACGGAAATGTAGAACGTCGGTGTGTTGGCTCGAGGCGGGAGAGAAGCAATTTGCGGGGCCGGAGATCGTGCAAGAAACGGCGGGCAAGGTGAAAGGTATCCGAGAGCGCTTGAAGGCGGCTCAAGATCGACAAAAGAGCTATGCGGACAAAAAACGAATACCGGTCGAATTCCAAGTGGGGGAGCGGGTTATGTTGAAAGTGTCACCATGGAAGGGAATCATATGATTTGGGAAGCTCGGGAAGCTCAGTCCCCGTTTCCTTGGACCCTTCACAATCATGGAGAAGATTGGACTTTAAGCCTATAAGTTGGATCTACCGCCGGAGATGGAAGGGATTCACCCTACATTCCATGTGTGGTACCTCCACAAGTGCTTAGCCGAAGAGTAAAGCGTTATTTCGTTAACGAAGATTCTGGTAGACAATGGGAATAGGTGTGTGGAAGATCCGTAAACCATCTTGGAATCAAAAATGAAGAAAATTCGACATAAAGAAGTAACAATGGTCAAGGTTCAATGGAAGCACCATCGGGATGCCAATGTGACGTGGGAATCTGAAGAGGACATGAAAAAGAGATACCCTCACTTGTTTTAATCTGTCGTGATTTCGGGGACGATATTCTCTTTTAGGAGGGGAGGATTGTAACACCCGGAAAATCAAGGTAAGTGTCAATTAATCATAAACTATTCTTGCCTAAAAATCTTAGCTTTGAGACATTTCATGTTCTAGAATTGGTAATTTAATCTTTTTTATAGTAAACCTTATGAGAAATCGAGACCAAGCGATCAGTTGCGAAAGTGTTTGAAACGTTCGAGCCTCGGGAGTGTGGGGCGACTGTGACTCGCGATAGTGCCCTTGGGCACAGTCGCTTGTCACAATCGTCGGGGTTATACCGTAACTCATACGGCCCGCACGACAGTGACACCGTGATAGTGACATGGGCAATGTCGCCGATCACTATCGCTTGAGGTGTACCGTAGGTGGGTTGAGACCCACGACCATGCCTCGTGACAGTGCCCATGGCACGGTCGTCGGGCACTTTTGCCGCCGGGCACGGTGAGTATAAAAATATCCTTTGACCGAATTTAGGTCATTTCTCTCACTTTGCTTCATTTTGTTCACGATTTGGGAGACTTTTGGGACGTTTTTCTTCCCTCTACTTCCTCCCCTCATTAAATTTTAGGGTTTGGTTGGTGGAAATCTTTAATATAAGCTAGTTGGGTAGTTAAGGAGCATTCATTGTGGTTCCTAGCAAAGTTTCAAGCTTCAAAAGTTCAAGCACCCACCTACTTCATTTTCTAGGGTTTTATATAAACCTAGATTGTGAGTTTCCTTCTAACTATTTTAAATGAGATACACCTCTTAACATGTTTCTAGCTATTGTCTCATGCTTCTTTAAATATATCAATCACCTGGTAAGTTTGATTTCATTCTATATTTGGTAATTATTGGAGTTTTGGTCATTATTCATTATGTGAGTTTTGATGAGGTTATTTGTTGGCAATATTTGGGATATGTTCTTGTGATAACGTGGGATTGATGAATATTGTTGGTGAACATATATAATTTAGGGTTTTTGGACCTAAATTGGGATTGGAATTATTTGGGGTCTTATACATGTATTTTAGTTAATGTGGAATATGTATATGATGGATATGGTATGTATTGGATGAACCATGAGTAGGCACTAGGGGGATGTAGTCTTAGGATGCCACCTCGACGGTATGCACCTAGATCTCCGCCATTTGGAGTAATGCCTGTGAGGTAGTCTTCAAATATATCAGGCCTTCGGGATGTGGCTCATGCGAGTGAACATCAAGGTACATTGGCTCTTGAGGTGAAACTCATTGGTATGATGGGTCTCCCCCATTGATTCATTTATGGCTCTTGTTGTCTATAATTGATTAAATGATTATGCCATGTTATTGTTCAACTCACTAGGCTTGTTTGGCCTAACACTTGATTGGTTTGATGTGTATCTCAGGTTCTAGCAGCACGACCTCCAAGAAGGTTTAGTGACCGTAATTGTGAGTTGGGGAGCATTTTTGGGACGCCAACTTTAGAAGACGATTGTTTTGGAATTTAGATAACAACTTGATGTAATCTCTTTTCTAGGTAGAAATTAGATTAAAGGGTTGTTATCCCTGATCGCTTATTTATTACAAACTTGTAATTAACAGGTGTATATTTGTTCCCTTTTTGGGAAAGCTCGTGCTTTAGCATTATTTCATATATCACATTTTCTTTTTCGTAAATTTTTGTTTGTCCCAATTTTTGGGATGTTACATCCCAGACCCCAGACCCGATACCCCTTTACGGGGAATCCCCGACCCGTTCGGGAATGGTGAACCGAGTTCTCCAACAGGACGAAGCAAATCACCATGCCTACATGTTGTATAAATCCTAATTTTAACAATTGCATTATTCAGAGCTTTATATATATATATATATATATATATATATATATATATATATATATAGTTTGTCGGTAATTAAAACACAATATTATTTTAAAGAAAAACCCCGTTATTTTTTAATTTCCAAAATTTAACATATATGGTCATATAAGAGCATCTCTAACAGCTATGTTAAAATGGAAAAAATTAGGATTTAAGCATTTTTGTTGCTCTAATAGCTATGTTATCCTCTATTCTAAAATAGACAAAAGATGAGAGAGATTGTAAAAATCTCTAAATTTAGAGAAATCTTTAAATAGATAGTTTCTCTCTAAAATTAATTATTACCCCTAAAAAGCAACATTTTCCTCTTCCAACTTTCTATATATTGAATATTTTAATAATATAATTAAATATATTGAATATTTTAATAAGATAATTAGTATTAGAGTTGCTAAAATAGAATAGCTGTTGGAGTTTGATGTAAATTTTTTTAGAGATTTTGATTTTGTTTACTCTATTTTAGAAAAACTTTATCAACAATTTTACGGATATAATGCAAAATATTATTTTTGTAACAACCCTAAACTTCCAAGAAATAAAGCATAAACATTAAATATAGAAAATTACACAACTGAGATTTTAACACAAAATAAACTAAGTATGGGATCTAGCACACATTCTCTTTCCAAGCCAAGCTCCACGCCTACATCTTCTCTTTACCCTTGCTAGAACCCTCTGTCTGGTATTTCCCTGAAAATAATTTTAGTTTTTGAAAAGCGAGGGTTAGACCGAGAGGTCTAGTAAATTTCCTCTAAAACGTCATCCACGCCACAATAATATATACATATATAAGAAACGTATAAAAGCATTTGTAAACAACTTTAACTGTACTGATCGTCACGCACCTAAACACACTGGTGGCACACACTGATGTCACACAAGGCAACAACGTGTCTGGCTCACACTGTCTTTATATGGGACACACCCCCAATTGGCATATACGGGACACACCGCCGGTATGAGCACAGGCGGCACACCCCCCCTAACTTTGGCCAACAACACATACTATGTTTGCATACATTAGAAACTCACCAAAATCAACATTTAACATCACTCTTTAATTTACCTCCCAAGCGATCAATAAAGCATTAAAATATTTTAGGGAAGAGAGGAACTCACCTGCTTGCAAAGATCTCCTTACACACGCTCCCAACCCTTAAACAAACCGAGTACCTAGGGTAAAGAGTTACAAAATAAACATCTCAGGACCCTACTGGATAAACCATCCTGCCCTCTTCCAGATTCTCACCGGGGCCACCCGACTCCCGGGTCCCCCTCCCGCCGCCGACTCCTGACTTTGCTACCGGGTTACCCGACTCCCGGGACTCCCCGGTCCCTACCCCGCCTCCTGGGCCTTTGATCCACCCGGGATCCCCGCCTCCCGGGTTCCGCCCGGGTCCCCCTCACTCCCAGGCCACACCCTTTCCCGGGTCACTGGCCTCTCCGGGAATCCTCCCCCCCCCCCCAGGTGGTGCCTTACGGTCTTCCTGGTCGGCGCCACACCCGGGTCATAACTTCCCGGTTGGCCTCACCCAGTCTCCTCGGGTGGGCTCCCGGCTTCTGCTAAATCCCCGAGTCTCGGGAGGCGATTCCTGGGGTTATGCAGTACAAAGAACAAACCCAACCCTACTGTTTAAACAAAGTTTGGGATCGATTCCAACCTTCCTCATGATTAACTAATGATTAAAACTTCCTTAAAACAATATTAAACCCTAAATCCCAAAGAATACGCCCAAAATCTATTGGGTTTAACAATTTATGACTCATCTTCCCTAAACACATTATCATGAGAGACTTAAATCAAACTATGAGTGATGTCGAATATGCTTACCTTAAAGATATTTGTGCAGACCCCTCCTTCCAATTTGAGATTTGCTTCCTTCTTGCCTTCATCTCCAAAATCGCATAACTCTCCTCTAGGTTTCTCTTAGCCGCCACCAAAATCAGTAAATGGAATTAACCCCTTTGTACACACTTTTACAACTAGCCCCCTTCCAACTTTGGCTTTGAGCAAAACCTCACTCAAACTCCCATCTTCATTATTTTAGACCGGTTATTACAATTTTTGCATCATTATATAGTATTTTATGAATTTTATTGATGACAAATTGATCATTTATTAATTAATTTGATGAGTTGTAATTTTAAACCTATTTTATACCTTAAATTAAATTTGAATGAAGTAAAAGTAACAACCTGCATATTTCACATTACATATATCACATAATTTACATATATCCAAACACATATAGAATACAGTTTGGTCTTTCGATACAAAACTGTACAAATATATCAAAAGTCACTACTAACTTTTCGCTAAATTGTCATAATACATAACATTTATATGACAACTTTCAAACAAAAACAACTTCCAAATACTTCTGCCAGCTTCACATATAATCAGATAAACAAATAAGCTCATAACTTTCCTGTCCCTTTATCAGTTATACGCGCTTGTCCTGAAATGCATATTTTGAAAAACCAAATGAGGGTTAGACCATACGGTCTAGTGAGGAAATTCCTGTCAGTTTCACAATCTCAATAAACCCGATAAAATGAAATAACAAATCAGTTATTGTTGAAATGAGCAAACTGATTTAACAATCTTCCCAGGAAACTAACCACAACAGTTGCCACAATTTAATTGCACACACCCCGATAAGATCGCAATCCATACCGGTTGTGGCCCACCACACGAAACACATTCATAGGCACTACATATAACTCCTTGCTCAAACCATTATAGTCCTAGCACACCCGACTTCAGTTGTGAAAGTCCATTTTTATATCAATAATCAATAATTCACATTACATCTATTAATAATAAAACATGTAACAATTATCATATCACGTTTATCAATCCAAGTCCAAACATATCAATAATATACGACATCAATATGTTAAATACTTGAATATATATGTATTTCATTGAAAATAGTTAAAGAAAACTCACCTCGATTACGATATACGATAAAACGAAGTTTAACTGGTAACAAAACTCGAAACCGAATGCGAATCTGAATTATAAAACATTGATTACAAATTAAGCAATTAAACCCAAAATCTCTAATAAATCCAAAATTTCATGAACAACTCTTGAAACATCTTTTGGAGTCAAAAACGATTACTAATCTATGAATTAACATTCATAGATTTCAAATGATAACCAAGAACTCAAAACCAAAACATTTTCACAAAAACCAAATCCAACCTTAAACTTGATTCTATAAAAAACGTTATTTAGAACTTAAAAAAAACATTTTAAATCACAATTTAAGCATCAAAATGACGGATTCTAACTCCATAAAAATTGGAGGAATACCAAAACTACAGAATAGATGAAAGTTCAAAATCAACCCATCAGACAATTAGTTTTCTTCCAAAAAATTTAACCTCAAAGACACACTTGAACCCTTCTCTAATAATAGTCTTTTAATAAAATAAAAACTCAAAGATTGAGTTTAACCTAGAAATTCCAATATGCAACCAAATCCCAAAACTTGAGAGGAACATAGCATGAAGAGAATTAGGATTAAACTCTAATATACAAAACATCAATAAAAGGGATACCTTATATCCAAGAGTTACAAGAAAAACTCAAAATTCAAGCTTTTTCTTTCTTCTGCTTGAACTCGGAAACCCCAAAACCCCTTTTTGCTTTTGAAGAATTTCTATGTTTGAAAAAGTGATTAAGTTTCACAAAAGTGACACATGTATATATAATATGCTTCTTTCACATCTAAACCCTCAATTAAAGACAAATAACATAATAAGCCCTTAAAGTTCTAAAACGCTTAAAATGTATAAATACCTTTGGGGCATTACAATATCCCCCCTTAAAAGAATTTTGTCCCGGAATTATATCTGTCGAATAAATAGGGGATATTACAATCGCATTTCTGATTCCGGTTTTCATGTAGCATCCTGACCCTTATGATAACTCCATTGAACTTTTACTAAACCGGTCTCTTTGTTTCTCAACTTTTTAATTTTGTAATCAATAATGGTTTCCAGCTCTTCGATGAAATGTAATCGCTCATCCACTTGAACTTCGGTTAACAGTATTGCCTGATCAGAACTTACCAAACACTTTCGTAAATTTGACACATGAAAAATATTATGAATACCGCTCAATTCAGACGGAAGTTCTAATCGGTAAGCTACCTCACCAACTCGATCAATAATCACAAACAGACCGATATACCTTGGACTCAATTTACCCCGTTTCCCGAATCGAACAATTCCTTTCCAAGGCGACACTTTCAACATCATACTATCCCCAACTTGGAACTCAAGCGGTTTACGGCGTTTATCGGCGTAACTTTTATGTCGATCCTGAGCCATTTTCAAACATTCCTGAATCTGACTGATTTTATCTATAGTTAACTGAACAATTTATGGTCCGGCTAACTGTTTCTCTCCCACTTCATTCCAACACAATGGCATTCTACATTTTCTACCTTATAATACCTCAAAAGGCGTCGCTTGAATACTCGAGTGATAACTGTTATAAGAAAACTCAATCAGAGGTAAGTTCCCTTCCCACGAACCACCAAAGTTGATAATACAAGCTCGTAACATGTCTTCGAGCGTCTGAATCGTTTGTTTACTCTTGCCGTTAGTTTGCGGGTGATAAGAAGTACTTAACTTTATTTGTAACCCCATTTCTCTTTGAAAACTATCTCGATCTGATATAATCGATAACTGCACACCATGACGTGTTACTACTTCATCGATGTACAACTTTGCTAATCTTTCCAACGGATACGATTCTTTAATCGGTAAGAAATGGACCGACTTTGACAATCGATCCACAATAACCCAGATAGCATTGAAACCCTTCGGTATTCTCGGCAATTTCTTTATGAAATCCATCGTTATATGATCCCATTTTCAAACCAGAATTTCTAACGATTGTAATGTACCGAACAGTTTTTGATGCTCCACCTTAACCTACAAACAAGTTAAACAACGCTCCACATATCGAGCGGTATCTTTCTTCAGACCCGGCCACCAATAAAATTTTCGTAAGTCTCGATACATTTTTTTTAGTACCCGGATGAATAGAAAAACGAGACTTGTGAGCCTCATTCAAAACTCTATCACGAATATCACCTAAATGAGGTACCCAGATTCTATTTTCAAAACACATTAATTCACGATCATTTTTCACTAAGACATATTACATACTTGCGAGTCGTTCTCGTTTCAGATTTTCTTCTTTCAAAGCGTCGATCTGACATTTCTTTAACTCTTCGAAAATATTCGGTAACAATTCTGTTCGTAATGCAACGACTTTGATCGTTCCACTCTTTTCTTTACGGCTCAAAGCATCGACCACTACATTTGCTTTTCCCGGATGATACAAAATCTCACAATCATAATCGTTCACCAGTTCTAACCACCGTCATTGTCGCATATTCAGTTCCCGTTGATTGAACAAGTGTTGAAGACTTTTATGATCGGTAAAAATCTGACATTTGGTACCGTATAAATAATGTCTCCAAATTTTCAAAGCAAACACAACAACAACTAATTCCATATCGTGAGTCGGATACTGTCTCTCGTGGTCTTTCAATTGACGAGAAGCATAAGCAATAACCTTTCCACGTTGTATTAATACACAACCCAAACCCAATTCGATGCGTCACTATAAACCACAAAATCTTTTGAACCATCCGGCAGAGACAATATTGGAGTACTACACAATCTTTCTTTCAAATTTTGGAAGGCCTCGACTTGAGCTTCTTTCCATTCAAACTTCACATTATTTTTCGTTAGCATCGTTAAAGAAGTTTCAATACGAGAAAAATCCTGTATAAATTTACGGTAATACCCCGCTAAACCTAGAAAGCTTCTGACTTCAGTCGGTGTTCTCGGTGGTTCCCATTTTTCAATAGCTTCAATTTTTACGGGATCCACTTTGATACCTTTTCAGAAACAATATGCCCCAAAAACTGAACTTCTCGTAACTAAAATTCACATTTAGAAAGTTTAGGGAAAAGGTTTTCTCGTTTCAACAGTTCCAGTATCAAACGAAGATGATTAGCATGTTCTACTTCTGATCGAGAATAGATAAGAATATCATCGATAAAAACGATCACAAATTTATCAAGATAAGGATTATATACCCGGTTCATCATATCCATAAAAGTTGCCAACGCGTTAGTCAAACCAAACGGCATCACTAAGAACTCGTAATGACCGTATCTGGTACGGAATGCAATTTTTGATACATCTTCTTCCCGAACTTTCAACTGATGATAACCGAATCGTAAGTCAATATTTGAGAAGTAACTACCCCCAACCAATTGATCAAAAAGGTCATCAATTCTCGGTAGCGGATATTTATTCTTTATCGTCAGTTTATTGAGTTCCCGATAATCAATACACATTCTCATCGACCCATCTTTCTTCTTCACAAATAACACTGGTGCACCCCACGGAGAAGTACTCGGCATGATAAAACCTTTATCTAACAACTCCTGTAACTGTGCCATCATTTCTTTCATTTTGAAGGGGGCTAATCGGTACGGTGCATGAGCAATCGGTGCGGCCCCTGGTATCAAGTCGATTCTAAATTAAATAGATCGATCTGGTGGAGGACTAGTCAAATTATCTGGGAAGACTTCTGGAAATTCTCTAACTACTGGTATGTTTTCAACAACACTCTTTTCTTTCTTGGTATCAATTATATAGGCCAAATAACTCTGACAACCTTTCTTAACACATTTACAGGCTTTTAGCATAGAAATCAGAATAGTTTGTCGGTCTCTACGGTCACCATTAGGGGTGTACGCGGGTTGGGTTGGGCGGTTTTTGGCAATTTTACAACCCAACCCAATTATGGCGGTTTGAAAAATCTCAACCCAACCCAACCCAACCCATTCAAAAGTATAACCCAACACAACCCTTGCGGGTTAGAGCGGGTTGGGTTGGGTTGGCGGGTTAGTAATCTATAAAAAATTGTCGATTGAAAGAAGATAAATAATACCAAAAGTATTCTCAAGAAAGTTATAAGTTATTACATTACAATCATCCAAATAGGCAAATAATATATCAAAATCCATAAGTCTTAGAATTAAACTTAAAAAGTCTAAATGATAGCAACCGATTCAAATCCTTAATCAATTTTTGTTCATCCGTGCCTTCAATTTTTGGAGATTTAGAGGTATTTTCCATTGTTCCTATAAATATTGATAAAAACAGTAAAGTTTATCAAAAAGTTTATCAGTGAATCAATCAATCATACAAATTTTGACTCAAACAATCTATACAAATTTTGACTCAATCAATCGTGATACCAAAGGCATTAAGGGTCGAAACATAGTATCTGAGTGAACATATACATGATCTAAGAATTATCCAAGTGATTAACCAGGAAACCTAGATTCTCAACATAACCTATACTTTATGCTTGAATAGACTGATGCAATTCTTTTTTTTTTATGGGCCATGATGTAATTGATTTTTTTCCTTTTCAATTTCAAAACCACTTAAAGGACAAGCTGGGAACGTATCTCGTAGTTGTTATCTAGGGGATGTTGAGTTTTATGTTAGCTTAAAGAGTAAAACCACATGCCTCTTATGTATTATGTATTTCCATGGTATAAGTTGGCACTTCTCAAGGCTCAAGCAGTATGCCATAGAAGGCAACACTTTCTGAATCAGTGAAGAACGGATCTGTACCTGTAGGTGTGTAGCAGCGGCAACAGTAGGTGGAACCGTTGAAGCGGTCGGCAGCGGCAACGATCGGCAGCGGCAGCGGTCGTCTTGATTTCTTCGATGTTCGATTTCACTACTCCAGTCCCGGCAGCGGCAACAGTCGTCTTGATTTCTTCGATGTTCGATTTCACTACTCCAGTCCCAAAACGGCAAAACCTAATTCAATTTCAAGCTACTTGAATTTGGCCTAAAGCTAGTAAGTTGGTAAGTGGTAACCGATTAAGGCTTGAATTTGGGTAAAGCTTTGGGCCTTTATTTAGTTAGCTAACAAATAACATGGGCTTCATAAATTGTATAACTGAAAATTTAAAATAAGACTTTGTATTTAATTTATAACTTCATTCTTGAGCTAAAAAAATAGCGGCGGGTTGGCGGTTGGGTTGGGTTGAGTTTTCCTAACCCAATTTCAACCCTTATAATTAGCGGTTTGGCGGTTCGGCGGTTTGGCGATTCGCGGGTTCGGCGGTTCGGGTTTAATCGGGTTGGGAGCGGGTTGGGTTGGTCGGGTTTCGCGGGTTGGGAATTTTCTGTACACCCCTAGTCACCATAAATCACAACTGGCCCTTTCCCAGGTAAGTCAATATTAATCATCTTTTTATTGCATACAATATTGGCCTGATTTTTATCCAACCAATCCATCCCTACAATAACATCAAACTCTTTCAATGACATGGGGAACAATTGAATAGGTACCGAATACCCATCCATATTTATATAACAATTATCAAAGACTTCATTAACTGAAACCTGATTATTATTAGCAGTTTCAACTACTAACACATAATCTAACAATTTAGGTTTCACATGCAAACGATCAATAAATTAGGGAGACACAAATGAACGATTTGCACCAGAATCAAATAGCGCTTTAGCACATACTGAGTTTACTAAAAATGTACATGTTACTACATCAGGAGTCTGCTCGACCTCTACTATAGACATCTGGAATGCACGTCCCTTTGCTTTAGGTTGATTGGGTTTTCGTGTATCTCCCTGATTTCCCTGACTAACCCCCGGGTGATTTGTTCCCCGTCCTCTCAATTGTGGACAATCAGGTCTGATATGGTCTGGTGAATTACACTGATAACAAATTCGAGTGGTTCTACAATCAAGAGCAACATGACCCGATTTCCCACACCTGAAACAATGCTTCTCATCTTGACTACACTCACCTCGATGAATTCGGTGACATTTTGGACATGGTCTCTCACCAAATCTGGGATTCGGACAACTATCAAATCTAGTAAACTTTTGTTTTCTAGAATCACTTGGCAGTCCTTCCCACTTTCTTTTCTCACCCAGTTGTCGGTTTTTATCTTTTTCAGATGTTCAGGATGTTGTGTTTCTATGTGATGAGGATTTCCAAACAAATATTACAAGTTAGTTTGGAATCTATTCATTTCCGCATCTAAATCCCCCTGTGTAACATATTCAGAAGTTTGAGTCTGACCCTGACCTCTAGCTCGACTCTGCCCCGACCACTATTTTAACTTTCCTGAACTGAATTTTCTGTTCCAGTGATAATCCCTTACTCCTTCCTCCCCCTCTTCCCCGGCCTCTTCCCCGGCCCCGACCTCTAACAGATGTTGTTTCAGGATTTTCTCCAATTTCGATCGTTACTCTTTCCTGTCCCGTACCTCTTTCTTGGGTATTTGAAGGTCCAATTGGTACGTTCTCAGTCGGAGGATCCGCCCCTTCTAGAGTAACCGAGACAAGTCGGCGAGAATTGCTTGCCCTCTATTAAAGCACAAAGTATATACATTTAATCACATACCCAAATATAATAAAGTATTCAGTACAACATGCACCTGTAAGTTCATAATTACATTGGCCAGATGTAATATGAATTTACCTTACATGCCATTCTTTCTACTCGTTATATTTAATATCCCACTGGTTCTAAGCATAAGAGGGACAACTTAATTTCTCATAAAAGCATACAGTTTAAGTCTAGGTACAAATTTGAATACCTAAATCCCTTAAACATAGGCTTTGATACCAACTGTAAAAACCCACATATTTCACATAACATATAGCACATAATTTACATATATCCAAACACATATAGGATACATATTGGTCTTTCGATACAAAACTATATAAATATATCAAAAGTCACAACTAACTTTTCGCTAAATTGTCATAATACATAACATTTATATGACAACTTTCAAACAAAAACAACTTCCAGATACTTCTGTCAGCTTCACATATAATTAGGTAAACAAATAAGCTCATAACTTTCCTTTCCCTTTATCAGTTATACGCATTTGTCCTGAAATGCATATTTTGAAAAACAAAATGAGGGTTAGACCATACGGTCTAGTGAGGAAATTCCTGTCAGTTTCACAATCTCAATAAACCCGATAAAATGAAATAACAAATCAGTTATTGTTGAAATGAGCAAACTGATTTAACAATCTTCCCAGGAAACTAACCACAACAGTTGCCACAATTTAATTGCACACACCCCGATAAGATCGCAATCCATACCGGTTGTGGCCCACCACACGAAACACATTCATAGGCACTACATATAACTCCTTGCTCAAACCATTACAGTCCTAGCACACCCGACTTCTGTTGTGAAAGTCCATTTTTATATCAATAATCAATAATTCACATTACATGTATTAATAATAAAACATGTAACAATTATCATATCACGTTTATCAATCCAAGTCCAAACATATCAATAATATACAACATCAATATGTTAAATATTTGAATATATATATATATATGCTTTTCATTGAAAATAGTTAAAGAAAACTCATCTCGATTATGATAAACGATAAAACGAAGTTTAACCGGTAACAAAACTCTCGAAAGCTAACGCGAATCTGAATTGTAAAACATTGATTACAAACTAGTTAAGCAATTAAACCCAAAATCTCTAATAAATCCAAAATTTCATGAACAACTCTTGAAACATCTTTTGGAGTAAAAAAAGATTACTAATCTATGAATTAACATTCATAGATTTCAAATGATAACCAAGAACTCAAAACCAAAACATTTTCACAAAAACCAAATCCAACCTTAAACTTGATTCTATAAAAAACGTTACTTAGAACTTAAAAAAAAAAACATTTTAAATCACAATTTTACCATCAAAATGACGGATTCTAACTCCATAAAAATTGGAGGAATACCAAAACTAAAAAATGGATGAAAGTTCAAAATCAACCCATCAGACAATTAGTTTTCTTCCAAAAAATTTAAATCACAAAGACACACTTGAACCCTTCTCTAATAATAGTCTTTTAATAAAATAAAAACTCAAAGATTGAGTTTAACCTAGAAATTCCAATATGCAACCAAATCCCAAAACTTGAGAGGAACATAGCATGAAGAGAATTAGGATTAAACTCTAATATACAAAACATCAATAAAAGGGATACCTTATATCCAAGAGTTACAAGAAAAACTCAAAATTCAAGCTTTTTCTTTCTTCTGCTTGAACTCGGAAACCCCAAAACCCCTTTTTGCTTTTGAAGAATTTCTATGTTTGAAAAAGTGATTAAGTTTCACAAAAGTGACACATGTATATATAATATGCTTCTTTCACATCTAAACCCTCAATTAAAGACAAATAACATAATAAGCCCTTAAAGTTCTAAAACGCTTAAAATGTATAAATACCTTTGGGGCATTACAATATCCCCCCTTAAAAGAATTCCGTCCCGGAATTATATCTGTCGAATAAATAGGGGATATTACAATCGCATTTCTGATTCCGGTTTTCATGTAGCATCCTGACCCTTATGATAACTCCATTGAACGTTTACTAAACCGGTCTCTTTGTTTCTCAACTTTTTAATTTTGTAATCAATAATGGTTTCCAGCTCTTCGATGAAATGTAATCGCTCATCCACTTGAACTTCGGTTAACAGTATTGCCTGATCAGAACTTACCAAACACTTTCGTAAATTTGACACATGAAAAATATTATGAATACCGCTCAATTCAGACGGAAGTTCTAATCGGTAAGCTACCTCACCAACTCGATCAATAATCACAAACTGACCGATATACCTTGGACTCAATTTACCCCGTTTCCCGAATCGAACAATTCCTTTCCAAGGCGACACTTTCAACATCATACTATCCCCAACTTGGAACTCAAGCGGTTTACGGCGTTTATCGGCGTAACTTTTATGTCGATCCTGAGCCATTTTCAAACATTCCTGAATCTGACTGATTTTATCTATAGTTAACTGAACAATTTATGGTCCGGCTAACTGTTTCTCTCCCACTTCATTCCAACACAATGGCATTCTACATTTTCTACCTTATAATACCTCAAAAGGCGTCGCTTGAATACTCGAGTGATAACTGTTATAAGAAAACTCAATCAGAGGTAAGTTCCCTTCCCACGAACCACCAAAGTTGATAATACAAGCTCGTAACATGTCTTCGAGCGTCTGAATCGTTTGTTTACTCTTGCCGTTAGTTTGCGGGTGATAAGAAGTACTTAACTTTATTTGTAACCCCATTTCTCTTTGAAAACTATCTCGATCTGATATAATCGATAACTGCACACCATGACGTGTTACTACTTCATCGATGTACAACTTTGCTAATCTTTCCAACGGATACGATTCTTTAATCGGTAAGAAATGGACCGACTTTGACAATCGATCCACAATAACCCAGATAGCATTGAAACCCTTCGGTATTCTCGGCAATTTCTTTATGAAATCCATCGTTATATGATCCCATTTTCAAACCAGAATTTCTAACGATTGTAATGTACCGAACAGTTTTTGATGCTCCACCTTAACCTACAAACAAGTTAAACAACGCTCCACATATCGAGCGGTATCTTTCTTCAGTCCCGGCCACCAATAAAATTTTCGTAAGTCTCGATACATTTTTTTTAGTACCCGGATGAATAGAAAAACGAGACTTGTGAGCCTCATTCAAAACTCTATCACGAATATCACCTAAATGAGGTACCCAGATTCTATTTTCAAAACACATTAATTCACGATCATTTTTCACTAAGACATATTACATACTTGCGAGTCGTTCTCGTTTCAGATTTTCTTCTTTCAAAGCGTCGATCTGACATTTCTTTAACTCTTCGAAAATATTCGGTAACAATTCTGTTCGTAATGCAACGACTTTGATCGTTCCACTCTTTTCTTTACGGCTCAAAGCATCGACCACTACATTTGCTTTTCCCGGATGATACAAAATCTCACAATCATAATCGTTCACCAGTTCTAACCACCGTCGTTGTCGCATATTCAGTTCCCGTTGATTGAACAAGTGTTGAAGACTTTTATGATCGGTAAAAATCTGACATTTGGTACCGTATAAATAATGTCTCCAAATTTTCAAAGCAAACACAACAACAACTAATTCCATATCGTGAGTCGGATACTGTCTCTCGTGGTCTTTCAATTGACGAGAAGCATAAGCAATAACCTTTCCACGTTGTATTAATACACAACCCAAACCCAATTCGATGCGTCACTATAAACCACAAAATCTTTTGAACCATCCGGCAGAGACAATATTGGAGTACTACACAATCTTTCTTTCAAATTTTGGAAGGCCTCGACTTGAGCTTCTTTCCATTCAAACTTCACATTATTTTTCGTTAGCATCGTTAAAGAAGTTTCAATACGAGAAAAATCCTGTATAAATTTACGGTAATACCCCGCTAAACCTAGAAAGCTTCTGACTTCAGTCGGTGTTCTCGGTGGTTCCCATTTTTCAATAGCTTCAATTTTTACGGGATCCACTTTGATACCTTTTCAGAAACAATATGCCCCAAAAACTGAACTTCTCGTAACTAAAATTCACATTTAGAAAGTTTAGGGAAAAGGTTTTCTCGTTTCAACAGTTCCAGTATCAAACGAAGATGATTAGCATGTTCTACTTCTGATCGAGAATAGATAAGAATATCATCGATAAAAACGATCACAAATTTATCAAGATAAGGATTATATACCCGGTTCATCATATCCATAAAAGTTGCCAACGCGTTAGTCAAACCAAACGGCATCACTAAGAACTCGTAATGACCGTATCTGGTACGGAATGCAATTTTTGATACATCTTCTTCCCGAACTTTCAACTGATGATAACCGAATCGTAAGTCAATATTTGAGAAGTAACTACCCCCAACCAATTGATCAAAAAGGTCATCAATTCTCGGTAGCGGATATTTATTCTTTATCGTCAGTTTATTGAGTTCCCGATAATCAATACACATTCTCATCGACCCATCTTTCTTCTTCACAAATAACACTGGTGCACCCCACGGAGAAGTACTCGGCATGATAAAACCTTTATCTAACAACTCCTGTAACTGTGCCATCATTTCTTTCATTTTGAAGGGGGCTAATCGGTACGGTGCATGAGCAATCGGTGCGGCCCCTGGTATCAAGTCGATTCTAAATTAAATAGATCGATCTGGTGGAGGACTAGTCAAATTATCTGGGAAGACTTCTGGAAATTCTCTAACTACTGGTATGTTTTCAACAACACTCTTTTCTTTCTTGGTATCAATTATATAGGCCAAATAACTCTGACAACCTTTCTTAACACATTTACAGGCTTTTAGCATAGAAATCAGAATAGTTTGTCGGTCTCTACGGTCACCATTAGGGGTGTACGCGGGTTGGGTTAGGCGGTTTTTGGCAATTTTACAACCCAACCCAATTATGGCGGTTTGAAAAATCTCAACCCAACCCAACCCAACCCATTCAAAAGTATAACCCAACACAACCCTTGCGGGTTAGAGCAGGTTGGGTTGGGTTGGCGGGTTAGTAATCTATAAAAAATTGTCGATTGAAAGAAGATAAATAATACCAAAAGTATTCTCAAGAAAGTTATAAGTTATTACATTACAATCATCCAAATAGGCAAATAATATATCAAAATCCATAAGTCTTAGAATTAAACTTAAAAAGTCTAAATGATAGCAACCGATTCAAATCCTTAATCAATTTTTGTTCATCCGTGCCTTCAATTTTTGGAGATTTAGAGGTATTTTCCATTGTTCCTATAAATATTGATAAAAACAGTAAAGTTTATCAAAAAGTTTATCAGTGAATCAATCAATCATACAAATTTTGACTCAAACAATCTATACAAATTTTGACTCAATCAATCGTGATACCAAAGGCATTAAGGGTCGAAACATAGTATCTGAGTGAACATATACATGATCTAAGAATTATCCAAGTGATTAACCAAGAAACCTAGATTCTCAACATAACCTATACTTTATGCTTGAATAGACTGATGCAATTCTTTTTTTTTTATGGGCCATGATGTAATTGATTTTTTTCCTTTTCAATTTCAAAACCACTTAAAGGACAAGCTGGGAACGTATCTCGTAGTTGTTATCTAGGGGATGTTGAGTTTTATGTTAGCTTAAAGAGTAAAACCACATGCCTCTTATGTATTATGTATTTCCATGGTATAAGTTGGCACTTCTCAAGGCTCAAGCAGTATGCCATAGAAGGCAACACTTTCTGAATCAGTGAAGAACGGATCTGTACCTGTAGGTGTGTAGCAGCGGCAACAGTAGGTGGAACCGTTGAAGCGGTCGGCAGCGGCAACGATCGGCAGCGGCAGCGGTCGTCTTGATTTCTTCGATGTTCGATTTCACTACTCCAGTCCCGGCAGCGGCAACAGTCGTCTTGATTTCTTCGATGTTCGATTTCACTACTCCAGTCCCAAAACGGCAAAACCTAATTCAATTTCAAGCTACTTGAATTTGGCCTAAAGCTAGTAAGTTGGTAAGTGGTAACCGATTAAGGCTTGAATTTGGGTAAAGCTTTGGGCCTTTATTTAGTTAGCTAACAAATAACATGGGCTTCATAAATTGTATAACTGAAAATTTAAAATAAGACTTTGTATTTAATTTATAACTTCATTCTTGAGCTAAAAAAATAGCGGCGGGTTGGCGGTTGGGTTGGGTTGAGTTTTCCTAACCCAATTTCAACCCTTATAATTAGCGGTTTGGCGGTTCGGCGGTTTGGCGATTCGCGGGTTCGGCGGTTCGGGTTTAATCGGGTTGGGAGCGGGTTGGGTTGGTCGGGTTTCGCGGGTTGGGAATTTTCTGTACACCCCTAGTCACCATAAATCACAACTGGCCCTTTCCCAGGTAAGTCAATATTAATCATCTTTTTATTGCATACAATATTGGCCTGATTTTTATCCAACCAATCCATCCCTACAATAACATCAAACTCTTTCAATGACATGGGGAACAATTGAATAGGTACCGAATACCCATCCATATTTATATAACAATTATCAAAGACTTCATTAACTGAAACCTGATTATTATTAGCAGTTTCAACTACTAACACATAATCTAACAATTTAGGTTTCACATGCAAACGATCAATAAATTAGGGAGACACAAATGAACGATTTGCACCAGAATCAAATAGCGCTTTAGCACATACTGAGTTTACTAAAAATGTACATGTTACTACATCAGGAGTCTGCTCGACCTCTACTATAGACATCTGGAATGCACGTCCCTTTGCTTTAGGTTGATTGGGTTTTCGTGTATCTCCCTGATTTCCCTGACTAACCCCCGGGTGATTTGTTCCCCGTCCTCTCAATTGTGGACAATCAGGTCTGATATGGTCTGGTGAATTACACTGATAACAAATTCGAGTGGTTCTACAATCAAGAGCAACATGACCCGATTTCCCACACCTGAAACAATGCTTCTCATCTTGACTACACTCACCTCGATGAATTCGGTGACATTTTGGACATGGTCTCTCACCAAATCTGGGATTCGGACAACTATCAAATCTAGTAAACTTTTGTTTTCTAGAATCACTTGGCAGTCCTTCCCACTTTCTTTTCTCACCCAGTTGTCGGTTTTTATCTTTTTCAGATGTTCAGGATGTTGTGTTTCTATGTGATGAGGATTTCCAAACAAATATTACAAGTTAGTTTGGAATCTATTCATTTCCGCATCTAAATCCCCCTGTGTAACATATTCAGAAGTTTGAGTCTGACCCTGACCTCTAGCTCGACTCTGCCCCGACCACTATTTTAACTTTCCTGAACTGAATTTTCTGTTCCAGTGATAATCCCTTACTCCTTCCTCCCCCTCTTCCCCGGCCTCTTCCCCGGCCCCGACCTCTAACAGATGTTGTTTCAGGATTTTCTCCAATTTCGATCGTTACTCTTTCCTGTCCCGTACCTCTTTCTTGGGTATTTGAAGGTCCAATTGGTACGTTCTCAGTCGGAGGATCCGCCCCTTCTAGAGTAACCGAGACAAGTCGGCGAGAATTGCTTGCCCTCTATTAAAGCACAAAGTATATACATTTAATCACATACCCAAATATAATAAAGTATTCAGTACAACATGCACCTGTAAGTTCATAATTACATTGGCCAGATGTAATATGAATTTACCTTACATGCCATTCTTTCTACTCGTTATATTTAATATCCCACTGGTTCTAAGCATAAGAGGGACAACTTAATTTCTCATAAAAGCATACAGTTTAAGTCTAGGTACAAATTTGAATACCTAAATCCCTTAAACATAGGCTTTGATACCAACTGTAAAAACCCACATATTTCACATAACATATAGCACATAATTTACATATATCCAAACACATATAGGATACATATTGGTCTTTCGATACAAAACTATATAAATATATCAAAAGTCACAACTAACTTTTCGCTAAATTGTCATAATACATAACATTTATATGACAACTTTCAAACAAAAACAACTTCCAGATACTTCTGTCAGCTTCACATATAATTAGGTAAACAAATAAGCTCATAACTTTCCTTTCCCTTTATCAGTTATACGCATTTGTCCTGAAATGCATATTTTGAAAAACAAAATGAGGGTTAGACCATACGGTCTAGTGAGGAAATTCCTGTCAGTTTCACAATCTCAATAAACCCGATAAAATGAAATAACAAATCAGTTATTGTTGAAATGAGCAAACTGATTTAACAATCTTCCCAGGAAACTAACCACAACAGTTGCCACAATTTAATTGCACACACCCCGATAAGATCGCAATCCATACCGGTTGTGGCCCACCACACGAAACACATTCATAGGCACTACATATAACTCCTTGCTCAAACCATTACAGTCCTAGCACACCCGACTTCTGTTGTGAAAGTCCATTTTTATATCAATAATCAATAATTCACATTACATGTATTAATAATAAAACATGTAACAATTATCATATCACGTTTATCAATCCAAGTCCAAACATATCAATAATATACAACATCAATATGTTAAATATTTGAATATATATATATATATATGCTTTTCATTGAAAATAGTTAAAGAAAACTCATCTCGATTATGATAAACGATAAAACGAAGTTTAACCGGTAACAAAACTCTCGAAAGCTAACGCGAATCTGAATTGTAAAACATTGATTACAAACTAGTTAAGCAATTAAACCCAAAATCTCTAATAAATCCAAAATTTCATGAACAACTCTTGAAACATCTTTTGGAGTAAAAAAAGATTACTAATCTATGAATTAACATTCATAGATTTCAAATGATAACCAAGAACTCAAAACCAAAACATTTTCACAAAAACCAAATCCAACCTTAAACTTGATTCTATAAAAAACGTTACTTAGAACTTAAAAAAAAAAAACATTTTAAATCACAATTTTACCATCAAAATGACGGATTCTAACTCCATAAAAATTGGAGGAATACCAAAACTAAAGAATGGATGAAAGTTCAAAATCAACCCATCAGACAATTAGTTTTCTTCCAAAAAATTTAAATCACAAAGACACACTTGAACTCTTCTCTAAGAATAGTCTTTTAATAAAATAAAAACTCAAAGATTGAGTTTAACCTAGAAATTCCAATATGCAACCAAATCCCAAAACTTGAGAGGAGCATAGCATGAAGAGAATTAGGATTAAACTCTAATATACAAAACATAAATAAAAGGGATACCTTATATCCAAGAGTTACAAGAAAAACTCGAAATTCAAGTTTTTTCTTTCTTCTGCTCGAACTCCCCAGGAAACCCCAAAAACCCTTTTTGCTTTTGAAGAATTTCTATATTTGAAAAAGTGATTAAGTTTCACAAAAGTGACACATGTATATATAATATGCTTCTTTCACATCTAAACCCTCAATTAAAAACAAATAACATAATAATCCCTTAAAGTTCTAAAACGCTTAAAATATATAAATACCTTTGGGGCATTACATAAAACATTCGACGGTACTATATATATTTCATTACAATGCTAAACTGGCTAGTATTATTAATATTTATAACTTTAATGGGAAAAATAGTGCCCATGGATTTTATACATATAACAAACTTATAGAATCATGCATCAATATAATTCAACTATTTGAATAGTTAGAAATGAATTGTATGTATAAAATGATATAGATGTTAACATTCGTCAGGTATTTAATAGGTTTTAGATGTATAACATGGACAATTTCTGCTTTTTATAATATATATATATAAATAAACACACAAACACCATAATAAAATTTAAATGTAATAGATAGGAGTGTTCGAACATGATTCCATGTTTTTCTCTTTATATATGGAGGATCATGTGAGAAGCTCGTCAACTTACGAGAAGTGCGATAAGAGTTAAATCGGATGTAATTCAAAAGAACGCGAACAAATGATCAACACAACCAATGTCGCGTGAAAAGTCGCATGTTCAGTAGTTGGTCAACGTATGGCCTGTGTGTATTACATGTGATTCTACTTTGGAATCACATGTGATTTGGCTTTTGTCGCACTTTGCACAAGTTGACCATATTCTCGTTTGAACTCACCCCTAAAACAGGGGCAGGGCGAGGAATTTTACTAGGGGGTCCACTACAAAACAAAGATGATTCACGGACGGATATATCCGTCGATGATCCACCATAAAAAGCCATCACTAGCGGATTTTCAATCACCGACGGAAAAATCCGCCGGTGATCTGCCAGAAATTCGTCGGTAATTACCGGCGAAAAAATCCGATGAAGTCTCTTAGTTTTGTAGTGGTACTCTAAATTCTAAAATAAAACAAATATACATATGAAAAGATCGTGTGAGAAGTTGAGGTTAACGTGAGAAGCGAATAGTGGATCTGAACTGTTGATCACTTTTAATCAAATGTCCTCCCATGAATTGCGACTTAAAAATGAATTGATCCCGTGCATCTCATCCTAATATGAATCCAACTGTTAATAACCATTTCTCACGTTTCTCACGTTAACACGACTTCCCCCGTTTGTGTATATGTATACATATATGTAAAGAGATTATATTGATAGCAACGTTCAATTAAAAAAACAATGTATGTAACTACATTACAAAAAATCAGAACACTAACCTTTACAGATTCAACAATGGTTGTGTAAATATTATCTGACGTCGTATGGAGAACGTAATTGATAAAGGGCTTGGGTTTGAGAATTTTAAAGGCACTGACTGAAGTCTTAGGGAATTGTGTATAATTTTTTTCAAAGAAATTGATGTTGGATGGCCTTAGAGATTTTAAAGGTGTAATATATATATATATATATATATATATATATATATATATATATATGTTTTTTTTTTGAAAAGTGGGGGGTGGGGCAGGTGAGGCCCTGGGCCTTGGCTGGCTCCGCCCTTGCCGTAAACGCATATCGAATCGGACCATGCGACTTATCTATTTTTCAGACCATAAATTACCGGCAAAAACAGTCTTGTTTGGGGTCGACCGGTTTTCATGGTCCATTGGTTCTTCTGAACACCCCTATACGATTATGACATCCACGACCTGTCTTAAAAAAACTATTCTATGAAACTACTATTAAGTTTATAACTAGGTGGTTTATTTTACAAACCACACCATTGGTAGAAACTGTACAAACCAATCTCACTCATTGATTTTTTTGATCTACGAATGATAATCAAGGAGCGATACTTTTTGTAACAATTTGGATATTTAATATTTTCTGGTTTTAGTTATTGGAAAAGGGTAACATTGTCTCTTTATTTGATTGGATAATGCCTTAATTAATAATATTAATTATCATAATTTTTGCCTATTTTAATGGAATTTTTATATTGAGTAACTGTTTTTTAGAAAACTAGAAGCGTACTCGCGTAATACAACGAGATACATCATGATTTTAATGTTTCCTCTTTTTTTTTATCGATTTACAGTACGATTTTGGATGGTTTTGATAGAGTAATAATGGTTTTTTTTTTATAAATTGGTTTAATTTAGCCTTAATAATATAATGTTTTTTATATAAAAAAAATTAAGTATTTTTTAGAATTAAATGATTATCTTATATATTCTAAATTATTTATATTTAAATTGAGATGTTTATCCTATTTTGATTATGTTTATCAGTTAGTTATAAATTCAATCATATAGCTTTAGAAATTTGTACTCATGAATCATGACTTGTAATCTTGAATTTTAATTAATGTGTATCAATAAACAATACTTAATGCATAAAAGCTTGTTTTTAAGAGTTTATTCGATAATTTAATAAAAATGTAATTTATTTAGGTTTAATAATATAATGTTTTTTTTTATAAAATAAACAGTAAATATTATGTTAGATTTTCTTAATTATATTTTAGATCTTTTATATTAAAATTTTGATTTTTATCATGTATTTAGTTATGCGATGAGTGATTTTAGGGGAGTTGAAGTGTGGAGTGATTTTAGGGGAGTTAAAGTATTTAGAGATAAAAATTGAAAGTTAATAAATAACATTAAATGTAGTACATTAACCTTTAATGGTTGTTTTTAAGAGGTTTTAAGTAATTAACATTAAATAACGGTACATTACGCCTTTAACAATTGTTTTTAAGAGTTTTTTATAAATGTTTTATAATATAGTATAGATATAACTAGTCAAATTTTATATCTTATTTATTCATATTTTTCCAGATTTTTGTTTCAATTTTGCAGTTGTTTTAGTTTTACCAGTAACAAACCCCATTCCATTCATGAAAAAATAAAAACAAAATCCAATTTCATTTATGAAACGAAATACACAAAACTCAATTTCATTCAACAAACCAATACAAAACCATTTTCATTGATGAAACTACAATGATGATGATACATTCCATGAAAAAATACGGTTACCAAATAAAAGAAAATATAAAATATGGCAAAATATAAAATAAAAAAAAACACAACAAAAAACACAATTGAATCTTTACAACGCTCCATTGAAGAAAAAAAATAAAAACCTGTAGATTAAAAGAAATGAAGATATGTTCCAAGATTGAATGGAAGATGGTTACTGTAACACCCCGAAGTTCATTATAAATAAACCTTTAATACTTTGCATCGTTCGGAAGTTTACTTAATAGGTCAATTGTTGTATGTTCTATCGTTAACCAATCGAGAAAAGACCCCAACTGATCGAAATAGGGATTTTGGTCGCGGTGTGAGTGGGGCGACAATGCCCTACGAATGTGCCCATGGAACAACCGCGTGTCAAAGTCACAAAGGGTGAATGGGCTACGACAAGTGGAGCGACAATGCACTGTGTCTGTACCCGTGGCACAACCACATGGCAAAGTCGTCGAGAAAGGGAAAGTCGCGGTACCTATGGGGCGATTGTGCCCTGCGAGAATGCCCTTGGCACTATCGCCGGACATAGTTGTGGTTGACCAGCAGGGTTTAAAAACCTTGAACCCGTTTCCTGAGATGGAAAGCTCATTTTTCTAACTTATCCCAACTCGAAGCTTTCTCCTTTTGGGCGATTTTCATCTTTCCCCTTTCCATCTCCTCATTAGATTCTCATTGAAGGCCTTCTATGGCATTTATTGTTCATTTACAAGCTTCCACCTACATCTAGAGTGAAGATCTCAAGTGTTATCTCAACCTTCAAGCCATTATCTACCTTCTAGGGTTTCTTTGACTTTTAGGCTTTATAGAATATGAGTTCACAATTATTTATCAAGCTTCATTTATTATATTATACCGTTTTATGATTGGAAGGATAATACTTGCTTATTTGGTTTGACCTAAAACGACGTTTCAATGCAAAAATGCTATTGTGGCCTAGAAAATGTTGTTAAGACTAACATGTGAATAATACTCATTCAGATGTATGTGGCAAGTTGAAATGGGACATTGTATGTGTTTATAACTTTGTGTTGTTGGATTACCTGTTTTATGAATACCATTTATTATGATGTTGTTTTGGTGATGGTCACTAAAAGACTATGAATATACATGTGATAGTTTCATGCAAGATAAGTGTCTTATTGTGTTTACATGATGCTAATGAGTCCTAAACCTTATGCATGAGGGTTAGGTATTTCTATATCAATAAGGATATATGGTGATTTGATGGCACACTAGCAAGTAGACACTAAAGGCCATCAGGTTCTTGAGGTGGAACTTGACTAGATATTGGGAAGGCACTAAGGTTAAGAGTCCTTGAGGTGAAACTCTTTGGAGTAGACACTAAAGGTAAGTTTAGGTTTGAGGTGACGCCAAGAGTGGGTTGTGCACTAAAACCATGAACCTGAGGTGTAGCCCCATCAACATCTTTAGCTGGCATTACTTTTGTGTTCCCGTCACCTTGATGGAAACGGGTCTTCCCCGTTATCGAGAGATATTTTCATGTGTTTGTTCAGGTGTGGAACATCAATAAACTACGGTTCATAGTTTTTACTATGTGTGGATTCGGTAACACCTAAATTAGTAATTACTGTTATCTTATGCCTGTTCGTGTGTTAACTCACTAGGCGTTAAGTCTAACATTTGTTCTTTGTTTATGTGGATTTTAGGTTCCCTTAGTGGTGGTTCTAGGACTGTCTGAGGTGCCCGACTGGTGCCGCTAGTAGAATCAAAGGCGTAGATTTTGGGAAGCTTTTGAGAGCGTGATTCTTTTAGAGATATAGTAACACTGAAATGTAATCTAGTCATTTAACAACTAGATTAATTAGGTTGTTATGTATGTTTCATTCGTTACGATTGTACTTGAATTACAAAATTTCCCTTCTTGGGTTTAAGTTATTTATAATCTTTGGAAATTTTGGTTAAAAGGATTGTATTTTCCCCTTTTGTTTTTTGTAACATTTGAAAAACCGTTAACCCTTTTTAAGGTAAGTAAAATTATATTCGTCTAAATCCTCATAAGTCTTATTATTTTATATTAGTTTTCTAGTGTAATCTCGGGGCATAGACTTCGGAATAGGAGATCCCGGGCGAAAATCGAAAGGAAATCAGGTCCCGGCAGGTAAAGGGCGACCTTGCCGGCGACAATGCCCATGGAAAAGTCGTCTGCCATAGTCGCCAGGGACATCCAGAAAGTGGGGCTTGGTCAGCGACATTGCCCTTGGGCAAAGTCGCCGAGTATACTCGCGGGTGAGGTACCGTAGGCTGGGGTTAGCCAGCGACAATGCCCATGGCAAAGTCATCGGGCATTGTCGCACCATGCCTCTGAGGGTATAAAAATCGGGCCTGATGAGTTTCAGCAAGGGTTTCTCATTTTCCAACTTTGTTCCAGCGATTTCGAAGATGTCAAAGGGCAATTTTCATCCCCAAACCTCTCCCCTCTTTAATGCAAACCTAACTCTTGGTTTAGAGGCATTTATTAGACTCAAGAGGGTTGACCTAGGACATTCATTGCAAGTTGCTACCAAGAATCTCAAGCTACCAAGTCCCCTAGCCTTCATTTCCATCTACATTAGGGTTTGCTAAACTTTGCGTGGAACTTGATTGGTTCATGGGTCTCCCCCATTGACTCCACATTTGGACATTTACTCAATGATTGTTATAATGTTGATTCTCTCTTATGCATGAATATTTACTTATTCAAACTTACTAAACTTTTTGGCCTAACACTTGTTTGGTGTCGATGTGTATTTCAGGTTCTAATGGCGCCGCACCTAAGAAGGTCTAGGCGGACTTTGGTGAGAGCGTGGGGGAATTGCTTATGGGCGCACCTTTTTGTGGAGATTTTATTGGGTCTATAGGCGACACCCTTTTTTTGTAATCTTATTTCTGTTATAGAAATTAGATTAGATGGTTGTTGTTTATTACCGTTGAATTACAAACTGTAATTAAACATGCATTCTTTACATTCCCCATTTTTGGGAGGCTCATTGCTTTGGCAATTTTCGTATACCACATGTTCGTTTTTCCGAAAATTTTGTTATCCCTATTTTTGAGGTGTTACAGTTTTCGTTTAAAGTTTTGGGTGTTACAGTTATCATAAACAAATAAAGATCATTGAAAAAGGTAAATGGCTCAATTTGATAACCCATAGTTAACTTAAATTATTTATTAATCAATAAAAGATAATATTAACCTTTTAATTAAATAAATATCACCAAAATTAAAAAAAGTTGGACAGGTGGATTAGGACGTGGCTACTTTCCTAATTGATGTCTAAATGAAATAATACCATCCTACCCTTGTTCACAATCTTTTCATTATATGTCACAAATATCCGTTTCCTATTTATCATAAAATTGCCACAGTTTATTATAATTTGTTGATTTCACAAATTAAAGGTCTTGATTGGTTTGTAGACTTAACACTAATTATGTGATTAACAAAAGAATGAATATATATATAGGGAGCCCTTCAAGGGAGAACTCGGTTATCTATGGTAACCGTGAGATCCAATCTTAACCACAAATGAGAGGATAAATTAGGAAAATAATAATTTTGCTAATTTTAATTAAAAATTCAATTAAAGAGTATGTTAGGCTCATAATGGCAGATGTTGTAGCTCGATGGGTTGAAATGAGATTTTGAACGTAAAATCAAACAAAGGAGGAGTGACGTTAAAATTATGATTTTCAAGTTGATTGCTAAATCAGTTAAACATTTTGCAATTGAGGTCGCCGGAAGAGAGAAGAAAGTCGACGACAATGGAGGAGGAAACCGCAGAGGCCTTAGCACAACAACGACTATCATCCCGTTGGAAACCGTCGGAGGGTTGAAACCGTATTTCCAATATGAAATCAAGAAAACCCAATCATTAAGGGGGAGATTAGAATCGATATTTGCAAGATGATTGGCGGATCAATCTTCCAGGTTCCGGAATCCGAAGGAGAGAAGGTGGACGACGACGTGAGTCGCCATGGGGGAAGGGCTAGTTCCCATTGATGCTGGGAGGCAATGTGTTTCAAAATTATAAATACGGTATATTGAAATAACTAGGTAACCGTACATTGGATGGAAGGAGAAAATTATGGAATTGATTTGTTACAAAAAATCAAAATTGTTAATTTACTAAATTATCTTTTTTCTTTATTTTAAAAACAACATTAATTATGTTAAATGAGTGGTTCACATTAGATCTCACAGTTACCTGAAAATATCTAGTTCTCATTTGATTACGCCCCTATGTGTGTGTGTGTGTGTGTGTGTGTGTGTGTTTAGGGGTATACGTAGTTTCATTTGCAAACCACACTAATTTTGTAAACCGTCAATTTCATTGGTCAAATTAATGAAATTGTTTAATTTGATGCAATTGTTTCATATAATTCTTTTCTTAATGAAATTGTTTCCTATTTATGTAAAAATGAAAAGGTTTCATCAGAATGAGAAAATACATGAAACAATTTCATTTTTACATAAAAAACACAAATATATGAAACAATTTCATCAAATTAAACAATTTAATGAACCAATTTCATTAACTTAACCTATGAAATTGACAGTTTGTAGAGTTTGCAAAATTAATGTGGTTTGCATTTGATCTCTCCCCTATATATATATATTATATATATATAGGGAGAGAGAGAGAGAGAGAATTGAAAATTTGGTCCCTGTGGTTTGTTGTTTTTCTCACATTTGGTTCCTACAAAACTTTTATTGCAAGAAAAGCTCTGTGGTATGCAAAAAATTTCGGATTTGGTCCCTGAGACTAACGCTTGTTACTTCAGGTCCGTTCAGTGCCTTCACGTGCATATCACCTGAGGGTATTGTGGTCATTTTACTGTTGAATTTAATTTTCTATTAAAAAGGCAATTTAATCATAGAAATAACAAATCACAGGACCAAAATGCAATCTATTCACCCATCCTCATAAGTTCTCGGTGACACAAACCCACTCTCCTCTTTCGTTCCTGGCGACGAACTCTGGCGACTCACAAACTCCGGCTGCTCACCTCCATTATCCTCCGATCTGAACCTAGATCTGTTGCAAAATGGGCGACAACGATTGATATAGAGGGTGGATAGATGGAGATGGGTTTTGATCCCTGAGCATATAAATACATACCCTCTTCTCCAGTCATCCATTCTTTGCCGACCATCCTCTCTTCTCCAGCCATCCATTCTTCTCATGCCATCTCCTCTTCTCCCTTATCTATTATCCCTCATTTTACAACCGTAAAAGGACTTTTGATTTGCAGATCTGAAATCGAACGACAATATAAGCTTAGAGGTGTCTCTAGGGACAAGGGTTAGGGTTTAGTTTTGTTCGATCGGTGAAAACAATGAGACTGTGGCTGTGACGATGATATTATTTGAGCCAATCAAGCAGCGGACGTCCACCGTATCTTGGCGGGGCAACCCTGCTACGGGAGGCTATGCTGAGAAATTGATTGAAATAAATTTCGATCATCTTGTCGGACATTGCAGACCGAGAAGGGGTTGCAGCCATGGCGGTGGCATATCTGTGCTCCTCTGATTGATTCAACACATCTGAGCCTTACACTTATTTTCCTCAAATTCATCTTGCTTATTATTTTTTATTAATTAGTTTATGTATATATGGTTCACTGGAATCTCCAGTTAGTTCCAGGTAGAGATCCCTAGAGTTACAGAGATCAACCACAGGGAAAAAGTACACTAAAGAAGGTGGAGAACATTGGAGATCGAGCCATAGGGAATAGTGGCGATGGCGGTCTCACTGGTGGTAGAGAGGGGGGTGGTCTCTGGTAGAAAGAGAGAGAGAGGGTGGCCGGTGGTAGAGAGAAGGGGCAGCCGGTGGTAGAGAGAGAGTGTGTGGTCCATGGTAGAGAGAGAGGGTGGTGGTGGTAGAGAGAGGGCAGCCGGTGGTTAAGAATGGGGAAGGAAGTCTCTTAGGGTTAAAGGAATATATGGTAAAAAAGACCATTATACCCTCATGTGCAAGACACGTGGGGGCATTTAACGGTTGTAAATTAACGGACGTTAGACACAGGGACCAAATCCGAGCATTTTTTGCATACCACAGGGATTTTCTTGCAATAAAAATTTTGTAGAGACCAAATGTGAGAAAAACAACAAACCACAGGGACCGAATTTGCAATTCACTCATATATATATATATATATATATAGAGAGAGAGAGAGAGAGAGACTACAAAAAAGAGGCCTATCTCTGACGGAATAATCCGTCGATAATCCATAGGTGAAAGTCATATCCGTCGGTGATCCGTCGGTAAATGGCCCTCGAAAATCCAATGGTCGGCGTTAATATTTCCGACGTATCACCGACGACTACATTTTCCGACGGATCACGGATGACGTGGGTTATTTCCGACGGATCACCAACGGTCTCCATTTACCGACGGATTATCGACGGATATTTTCCGACGGAATTAGTGACGGATTTCCTACGGATTATAAATAAATACAAATTAAATTAAAATACATTTACCGACGAATTATCCGTCGGTATTTAGTTTTTTATTAAAAAAGTAATTAAAAAATAATAAATGTCAGTTTATAACCTGTACAAAACCTGCCAAATTTTCATTTAATATCCGGTTTAAAACTGTACAAAATGCCCATTTTTCATTTAATATCTAAAAATTAAAACGTAATACAAATTATCCTACATCGGAGGAGGGGGGGGAGGGTGATCTTGAAACTTCTTCATGAACGCCTCAAACTGGTCAAGTCGCTCCTGCATCCGGATCCTCTCTGCTTCCTCTCTCTAGTTGCTCCTGCATCTGGATCCTCTTTGCTTCCTCTCTCTCTAGCCTTTGTCTTAGCTCATCCAACTGAAACTCAACATTTGACAAACATATATATAACAATGTTAGACAACATTTAACAAACATGTAATTAACAATGTTAACAGCATTTGACAAGCATACCTCCTCATCGCGATGGTCGCGCGAGCTCCCGCTCGTACTATTACCTGAATCCCCGGTTATAGCATAATAGGGATCCTGACTAGTCCCCCATCCAAAAATACGACCTTTACGCCATCCTACGACACTGCGCTCCCACAACTCGATGTCACTGGGAGGTACAGTGTCTGGAGGTAAGTCCGTGTACTCCTCCTCCCTAATCCGATGGTAGTTATCATACAGTTTACCAAATTAGACATTGTCAAGTCAACTAACCTATAGAAAATTCGGCAATATTTCGACTGTAATTTGAACATATATATCTATGACCTATTTTTATCAAAACAATCCTATCGTCTACCCAACAATGGCAGCCCAAACTAAGTTTGCTATAATTTCTATCTATCTTATAAAACAAACAAAAATATAGACATACATAATTGAACTTACCGCCATACGAGCCGCCTTTGGGTAAACGTAGATCGGAGGATCCATGGGTGGACCAGTCGCACCCGGAACAAGCTTCCTGTTGGTGCAGTGTGTAGCCTCCCAAACCTCATCGCTAGTTGGCTCACGGCCCCATGCATCTCTCTACAATAGACAACTTAAATTGTTAGTAGGTAACAAAATCATGTGTATGTATATATATATATATTCATCAATTATATACATTTAGTCTAGTGGATGATAAATTACTATGCGGTCCCGATGCATAGCGGTACTAATAAATCCGGTACAGTGTCTAGATGTCATCCCCTCATACTCGGTGGCCCGATTGGCCGTATTGGCCACAGATACACGCCTAAACGCATCGGTGTTCCATACCTGTTAAAAACAAGACATAAATCGATATAAATCCTAGTACAACAAGATACAAGTATTCAAAACAAAACAAGCCTGATCAATCATCTCGACTCAAAAATCATGTCGGATCCACTCTAGATTGTGTGCGCTAAGAACCATGTAGTCATGTCCGTCGAATCGGACACCATCAATAGCTAAAGCTCTATCCCTGGCCGAATTACGGGCATCTCTCATCATGTCTGCGTACCTATTCGTCAGGGTACGCCAGAATGCAAATAATACGTCGGCGTCTATCTCAGAAGGCCAACTATAATACAACTGGATACACATTGTTTGGATTAAGTAAAAATAAATCCACTCAATTAGTTAAATAGAGTAAAATACATACCCATAAACGATCAATCATCCATGGATAGTGCTCCTCAGGGACATCCCTAATATGAGCCCATGGACCAGCGAACATGGACCGAAAGATGGCAGTGGCCCTCCGAACCACTGACTAGTCCTTAAACCTTCACAATTGCAAAATATACAACATAAAAAACATTAGGATTGGTTTATTAAGTACTAGAATTAATAATATATCACATCTACTTACCCGCCGACGGTAGACAACACAAGTGTCAATGCAATATTGGGGCCTCTAACCCTCGAGCCCGCTCCAAGCGACTCAAGCCCGTCCTCAGACTGAATCTGATCTAGTCCGTCATCGGTAGCTGCAACAAAGGTGGACTCGTCCATAGGCTTTGGAGCTGCTACTACCCCTGTTAGCGCCTCTACCCCTACCCCTAGTACCCCTAGTGTTGCGTCCCACCATCTAAAAATAGAGAATGGTTCGCACACAATGATATAAGTGTACATAAATCATAAGACACAAAAATATGAGTGTACAACCATATAATAAGGATATAATTATTATGAATAATGTTTACATAAGAAAGGCACCCTAGTGATCAGACGACTGATCAGATAACATAAGTTCGTCTTCGTTATCTTCATCATCGTCCACGTCTTCAAATTCTTCTTCCTCGTCACTAGCTTCATGATCTGATGCATCTTCCTCGTCGTTAGATTCGTCATTTATGGCTACTACGTTGAGCTCCCCAGTGACAAGAGGGATGGAATCGAGGTCCTCATTTACCCAATTGTTTGTATTATGAGTTACCCGTTTGTTGATTTGAAAGAACGGTTCTCCTTCCACGTTATCATCATCCAACTCATCGATAGCCCTTTCTACAACTTCATATATTCCACGGGCTTTGGTATTGAGAAATCATCCATCAATTTCATGCAGATTATATCCCAATTATAGCAACTGCTTATAATATAATATATGTATATATATATATACTAGCAGTCTACCCGCGTAGAAGTTATCAATTTTCCTTTGTGCTGAATCTTGTTAGAACTTGACTTCCAGATTCCAAATGTACTTGGATTCATCTTCGGCATTCTTCAAATGATATTGTGCTTCGTGTACAAAAACGAGAAGCTATCCAATTTTGATTCTAAAATCAGTGAAATGGAGGAACAAAAGATATGGTTGCCATCAAGGAGGCTATCTACACAGAGAAATTATACCAAAAACTACAATAAAACTTGTCTTTGAACCAACAATAGGATATATGGTTGCCGCCGAAAGTCATTAGAAAATACCTGATATCCTCCCGTTTGACAAAAGCAGAAAAGGTGCCGGCGAAGTTCCTTGGACATTGAGGTGCTGGAGATCGAGAGGAGAGTGACGAGGGACGACGATGGACAGTGAGCGATCGAGAGGGTGAGTGTGGTGAGTGGTCGAGAGGGTGACTGTGGTAAGCGATCGAGAGGGAGAGTGACTGTGGTCGCCGGAGAGGAGAGGGAGAGTGGCTGCAATTCATCCAAAGTTCAGAGAAGAAGTGAGAGGGAAGAACTGAAAATTAGGGCTTTATGCCCGCTATTTTTTTTAGGAATTTCGGAAAATCACCGACGGATTTCCGACGGATATCAATTTTTTAAAATCAAAAAATTACTTTTAAATTATTAATAAATTATTAATAAATTATTAAATAAATTATCATATATTATTTAATATTAAAATTATTAAATAAATTATTAATTAATTTATCAAATTATAGTTAAATTGACTAAAATACCCCTAAACTAAATGGACTTAACGGAAACAGTTAACGACCGTTATCTTTTCCCTTTAATTCCAGTTAGATCAGAGACCAAAAGTGTTATACACACATACATACATCTATACACATACATACATACATAAATACATACATACATACATACATACATACATACATACATACATACATATATATATAAATATAGCCCTGAAGTAACTGGACTTAACAGAAACAGTTAATGACCGTTATCTTTTCCCGTTAATTCCAGTTAGATCAGGGACCAAAAGTGTTATACAACCATACATAGATCTATAGACATACATATATACATACATATACATACATACATGCCTCTATAGACATACATACATACATACATATATAGACATGTTGTTAGGATCGAAATTCTAAACAAGAATTTAAACTAAACACTCATAAACTATGTTAAAGAAGTCGCGGAAAAACACTTTACCAGTAAATCAATCAAACAGTGTATAAACTCAAATCACAAGTTATATTTATTTAACTTAATGATTACAAACAAAACCTCAATATGTTGAACAAGCTCAACAGACGTTCAATACTTCTCTATTGAAAGGACTACAAAGAACCTTGAGGTTAATTCTCTCTAAACGTATATGACTATCAAAAACTATGTCTAACTATAAAATACTTCTAGACTATATATACAGAACTGATTACAAGATAATTACAAAAGAAATATTGATCTTCAGCATCCATTCCATAATTATCTTCAACATTATCTTCAGCTCCTAGTCTTTCGTATCAATCCATCTTTATCTCCACGATCATCAGAAGCAATATTAATCTTCTTAGCAATATTAACTTCCTCAGCATTACTAACCATGCTTGAAGTATTAATCATTCCAGCAGTACTAACTACTAGCAATACTAACTCTCCAAGCAGTACTAACTATTCTTCTAGCAGTACTAACTTTTCAAGCAGTAGTAATTCTACTAGCAGTAGTAAACTCTTCAACTAGCATTATTAATATCTTCAGCAGTATTAATCTTTAAGCTCAGCAGTAGTATCCATCCTTAGCACTTTTCAGACCCAACAATCTCCCCCTAACTTAACTTTTCAAAGTGAGAAGTTAAGTTCTTCAGCACAGGGTCTTCATGATGCTTTCAAAACTCCAGCTTAATTCCCAAGATTTGGATCCAGTCCCAGACTTTGATTAATTGTTCTTTTGATCACTATTCTGGCCATTTCTGAATCTTTAGGACATACCAGCTTTGCTCTCAACATTCCTTGTAGCTTTGCTCTGCTATGGTCATACACCTTGTCCACCAAGTAGTATTCATGATAGCTTTTATCAATAGTTAGCACAAAGACTCCACAATTTTCAAACAACATCCAATCATCTATTCTTTTGAATCCATTCTCAAGATGCAAGTCTTTGATAACATACGACACTCTTTCAGGCTCAAACATCATGCACAAGTATTCCATAGCCATCTTTGTTAGACTCATCCCAGCCTCTTCCAACACTTTTCTATATAAGCTCATCCCAACTTTGTGCATTTCTTCCAAATCAGACCTAGAACAACTTCTAATAATTTTACCCCATGTAGCATACACTTCATAATGATCACCCATTCTCTTGATCCTGAAGTATTCTTTGCCTTGGTCTACCAAAATATCCCAATGAATGATTTCAGGAGCATTCACTGAAATAGGATCAACCTTCAGAGGTTCTTTATCAGATACTGTCATGTACAAATTAAATTGCACATCAGATTGTCTTGGTTGACTTGAAGGATCTTGATTCTGCTCTAGCACATGTTCTGCTGATTCTGCTTCTGCTCTTTCACTTTCATTCTCCTTTTCAACTTCTTCAATTATTGGCCTCTTAGCCTGTTTCTTGGTAGCAATAGATTTCTTTCTTTTTATAGCTCCAATTTTCTGAGCTAAGGTCTCTTCTTCCTTCACATTTGCCATGTCTTTGGTAGGAGTGCCTTCTTCACTGTCAGGAAATGGTTGTTGAATATTCAAATCATGCCTTTCTTTCATTTTTCTTTCAACCTCAACCCTTTGAGTGAAATCCCATGTCATGTGCCTAGAGCAACCACTATCTACATGCCAAATGCTCATTTTCTTGAGTTGTTGGTTGCCCTGCACATAAGATAAAACAGTTAGTTGTTAGAGGGAACCCAAACCAAAGTGGTCTTGGGTTGTCCTTTCTCATCAACATATTTATAATCAGTAATCTTAGTCTGGATGAGATGTTCAGATTTAGGAATCTTATGGCTGGAATACTTTGTCAAAATTATGGGCTTGGCAGCATTAACACTGGTAGCAGCACTATCCTTGTTAGCAGTACTAACATGGTTAGCAGTACTAACTTGGTTAGCAGTACTAACTTGGTCAGCAGTAGTATTGCTATCAGCAGCACTATTTCTGTTAGCGGTACTATTTGAGGTAGCAGTACTAACAAGTTTCTTGACTTTTGGAACCCAAATCTTGATAAAGTTGTTTGCTTTCTTATTCTGTGAGTTACTCCTTGACTTGTTTGGAATATTTTCTTTTGATTTAGCAAACTTATTCTGAATATGTGATTTCAAAGGTGATGTTTTCACATTCTCAGCCATGTGATTCCTTTTTGATTTCTTCCTATAACCAACAGAATTTTGATGTTGTCTTTGAAAAGTAAATCTTTGGTTAATATGATTGACATAACAGTGTTTGGCTAGATGATTTAACTTGCCACAAATAAAACAAGGCTTTGGTCTATTGACTTTGCTTAGATCAATTCCCTGTTTTTGAGCCCACTGATTATTTCTGTTTCTCTGATTTCCCCTTATTTTATCATGTTTATGGGGCTTGTTCTGTTGACAAGTACAGGGATTTACAATAGAGGTTTGCATGTAACGAACTCCCTGTACCTTTTCTTTTCCTTTCCTGGAGGTTTCAGCTTTCTCACTCTTAACAGTCTCTTTCTCTGTCTTGGACATCTCCACTTTATCACTCTTGATAAATGGTTTACCTCTTCTCTCATTTGTAAGAATATGGTTTTCTAAGGGAATATCTTTATGGTCTTCCTTATTCTTACCTTTAGAGTTCTCTTCTTCAGAGTCTGCCTCAACCACTACTTTGTTTAAAGGATCTACTTATGTGGCTCTTGCAGATAAGACATTCTTATCCTGTCTTTCTAAGAGGTCTGAGGTGGGAGGAATGTAGTTATTGTTGTATGGTGGAGGGGTGTTGTTGTAGCCTATACCTCTTTTTAGTTTGTCATGAATTTGAGATTTGAGTAAAGAGTCCATTGCTTTAGAAGCATTGGAATATTTCTCAATGTCTAGTTTGGCCTTCTCAAATTCACTCTTAACTTTTTCACACTCCTCTCTAGACTTTTCTAGCTCAATCTCTAATTGATTCTTCTCCCACTTCCAGTAGTTGAGATCATATGAATGTTGAAGTTCATTAGCTTGATATGCCTTTATTTGTTCTTCAAACTTCTCAACAATCACAACATACTCTCTTCTATCTTTCTCTAACCTTTTAAGGTCATCACACATGCTCTGATTGTGATCCCTGTACTTTTTAACAGTTTCAAGACATGCTTTAGAGCAAAGGTTAGATTTTACCTTAGTTGGGATTGCAGTGCTTGATGACTCTGAAACCTCAGTCATCAATGCTTGGTTCTGAATTGACTCCTCTGCTTGATCACTCCAATCAAAGCCCATCCCTTCTTGTGAAACAAGAGCTTGAGATGAATTTCTGTTATAGTTAGTGGACTTTGGTTGTTGATTATTGCTTCCATGATGTTGAACAGTTCCTCCTCTGCACTCTCTTGCAAAGTGTCCCAGATTATGGCATTTGTAGCATTCCACCTTGGATTTATCAAAGCCAGCACCATCTTCTCTTCTCATGGAAAAATTGTTTCTACCTGTTCTTTTGATGCATATTTTGACTCTCATGGTGAGCATTGCCATATGCCACTTGATATCCATCTCTTCAAGGTCATCTACATTGATCTGCTCCAGATCATCATTGATAAGAGAAGATTTAGCAAGACTAGCAAGGAATGCTTCCAAAACAGAATCATTGGACCCATCCTGTTTTGAGCCATAAGCAACACTAACTGATTCTGTATTAGCAGTAGAATCAGTAGTAGATGATAGGAGGTCAACATTATGAGAGTATCCAGATGGCCTTTTCTTAGATTCAACTTCTGCTTCAAACACCCTTAGATCATTGTAGAGATCATCAAGCTCCTTATCCTCCAGATTATCATTCTGTCTAAAGGATACAGTGTACATCACCCATTCTTCACCAAGAGATCTTAGAAATTTTTTGTTGACATCATCCTGGTCCATCTTGACACCAACAGTGGCCAACTCTCCAATCAATTTGTTGAATCTATCAAAGGTTTGAGTCATGGACTCATTCTTTGTAGACATAAAATTCTCATACTGTTGTTTGAGAATAGCCTTCTGATTTCTCTTAGTGCTTTTAGTACCTGAAAATCTCTTCTCCACATGATTTGAGCATCAGAACAGTTGCAGAATTGATGTTAGTATTCATTAGGAATTTCCAAGAGCAGAGTGCTCAAGGCTTTCATCTCAGTCTGCCTCATCTTTCTTTCTCCATCAGTCTTTGGTGGAGTTCTCTTGCCATCTGCTCCCATCTTTCCTTCATTGGAAGGACCATTCTCAATGATATCCCACATTGAGTAATCTGTAAGAAGAATGTACTGCTTGATTCTGATTTTCCACATGTCAAACTCATTGGGTTTGAGCATGGGAACCTTTGAAACAAGAACACTGTCATGAGATCCGTCCATGATGATTTTTGATTTTTGAGTTGAAGGCTCTGATACCACTTGTCAGGAACGAAATTCTAAACAAGAATTTAAACTAAACACTCAGAAACTATGTTAAATAAGTCGCGGAAAAACACTTTACTAGTAAATCAATCAAAAAGTGTATAAACTCAAATCACAAGTTATATTGATTTAACTTAATGATTACAAACAAAACCTCAATCTGTTGAACAAGCTCAACAGACGTTCAATACTTCTCTATTGAAATGACTACAAAGAACCTTGAGGTTAATTCTCTCTAAACGTATATGACTATCAAAAACTATGTCTAACTATCAAATACTTCTAGACTATATATACAGAACTGATTACAAGATAATTACAAAAGAAATATTGATCTTCAGCATCCATTCCATAATTATCTTCAACATTATCTTCAGCTCCTAGTCTTTCGTATCAATCCATCTTTATCTCCACGATCATCAGAAGCAGCATTAATCTTCTTAGCAGTATTAACTTCCTCAGCAATACTAACCATGCTTGCAGTATTAATCATTCCAGCAGTACTAACTACTAGCAGTACTAACTCTCTAAGCAGTACTAACTTTTCAAGCAGTAGTATTTCTACTAGCAGTAGTAAACTCTTCAACTAGCAGTATTAATATCTTCAGCAGTATTAATCTTTAAGCTCAGCAGTAGTATCCATCCTTAGCACTTTTCAGACCCAACACATGTACATGACATACACAAATTTATATGCATACGACATAAACATATACATACAAGCAATACATATGTATACAATACACCTATAGACATACATACAATATACACATTACATACATATGCATACGACTTATACATAAATATGATATACATATACAATACATCTATAGACATACATACATGTATACATAAATACATACATACAAATATACATAGACTTGATATAGACATATGTGCTATATACATACAAGCAATACATATGTATACAATACATCTATAGACATACATACATACACACATACATAGACATGATATAGACGTATATATGTGTTATATACATACAAGCAATACATATGTATACAATACATCTATAGACATACATACATACACACATACATAGACATGATATAGACGTATATATGTGTTATATACATACAAGCAATACATATGTATACAATACATCTATAGACAGACATACATACACACATACATAGACATGATCTATAGACATACATACATACACACATACATAGACATGATCTATAGATATATATATACACACATACATAGCTAGACATGCATGATATAAACATATGTGCTATATACATGCATACAAACAATTATGTATACAATACATGATCTAGACACACACACACACACACACTTATTTGCATACGACATACACGTATATACATGATAGTATATATATACATACAAGCAATATATATATATATATATGTACTATATATATATACATATATACATACGTACATGATACACACACACTAATATGCATATGACACACACACATACATACATACATACATACATACATCAAATGACCTTGAAAATATATATATATATATATATATATATATATATATATTTTTTCCGACGGATTTCCTAAGGGCCGTCGGAAATTCGTCGGTAATTTGCGACGGATTACCGACGGAATGTTTATTAAAAAAATAAATTATTAAGTTTACCGACGAATTATCGACGGAATGTAATATTTAAAAAAATCAAAAATAAAATAATCGGTAATCCGTCGGAAATGTTTTTATTTACCGACGGATTGTGTAACAGTCGCAAATTTTTTCCGTCGGTGTTCCATCGGAAATTACCGACGGCTCAAGTCCGTCGGTAAACTTTGGTCGATATTAAAAACCTTTCTAGTAGTGAGAGAGACTTTTTTTTTGAAGTAAATATATATAGACTTATAGAGGTCCATTCATTTGCTAACCGTGACATTAGTGTTAACCGTGTTAACCAATCTCAACCGTAGATTAATGAGATCAATGATCCACAATTAATTGATTTTTTATTAAACTAAAATATTAAAAACGGTTGAAAAAATATAATGCATGTATGCACAGGGGTATTTCAGTCAAAATATGATTCCTTTTAATTTGGGGAATATACACCTACCAAATTAAAATCCCAAATAATTAGGGATTTGATCCCCAAAATCGTGGGCATCATGGGCATTGCTTTCTCCATCTCAATCTCCACAACCCTTTCTCAATCTCCTACCTTCAACGAATTCTCCATTTCCTACATCTACAACTCCGGCTTCCAAATTCCACCGGTCACTCTTCCCGCCGACCATCCCTACAACTTCCAATCCACCGTGAAACGAAGAAGAGAGAGAGGAACGAAGAAGTAAAAAACACGAGCCAAGATTCAAAGGATCAAGAACCGGAATCACCAGAAAGTGATCGGAAAGTACGTGAAACCACCGCCGGAGAATGAGATGGTGGTGGCGGCGACAAGGCATTTTCGGTGACTCTTGATAGCTAGTATTAGTTGTAGTTTTTGATTAGTTCAATTTTTTGTGAAAAATTCACTTGTTTTTTGTTAGTTTTTGGTGGATAAAAGATGAAGTGCATAGAGAGGGTTTTGTATGTAAATGACATCTTTTTTGTTAGTTTTTGAATCTTCTTGATGATTGATTCAATAAATTTGTTGTTTAATAGATGAAATATTACATGCATATGTGCACTGTAATTGAAAATTTATATGTGCACATTTGGAGAAATACATACATGTACTATAATTATACATGCATATGTGCACAACTATCGGATATGAATATGAACATATTTCTCAAATGCATATATGCATAGTTCTGTCTATTACCAAATTTATAAGATGAAAATCAAAATAAAATTTTAAATTAATATATTTAATATCAGGATAACTACCAAATTAAAAGACTCCTTTAAATATGGAAATATATTAAATGTGGTGATATATTTAATATCAGGATAACTACCAAATTAAAAAACTCTTTTAAATATGGAAATGGATTAAATGGGGAGATATATTTAATATCAGGATAACTACCAAATTAAAAAACTTATTTAAATATGAAAATATGTTTGCTGAAATATTACATGCATATGTGCACTGTAATTGAAAATGCATATGTGCACATTTGGGGAAATTCATACATGTACTATAATCATATATACATATGTGCACAACTATCGGATATGTGCACAGTGTTTCTGTATATTGTCTATAGTTGTTCATTTTGAATCTTAGTAAAACAAAAAAAAACAAATTGGTGAAATTGGCTATGTCGTGAGAAATATATCAAATGCTAAAATTAAGGAAAAAAATAACTTCCATTCATAAACACATGCAAATCAAACTTTAAATTTGAATTAATACATTTATTGTTTAGATAAATACCAAATTTAAAACCTCCTTAAAATATGGTATGCATTAAATTGGACGATTTTATAGAATTCCAATTATGCCCTTCGATATTTAATAGCCTTGATCGATTAACATAAACAAATGAAAGCTTCTGATTGGTCGAAATTTGGTTAGCACGGTTAGCACCAATGCGGTGGTTAGCAAATGAAGTGGACCCTAGACTTATATATATATATAGAGGGAGAATCAAACGAGAACAGTAACTATTTAAAAGAACACGAGAACTAACAAAATCATTAGTGATTTTACATTAACGTGCAAAAAGTCACGCGGACCTGAAGCCGCGGCCAACATCCTTTTTTCGTATGTTAATGTAAAATCACTAATGATTTTGTTAGTTCTCGTGTTCTTTTAAATAGGTACTGTTCTCGTTTGAACCTGTCTCTCTCTCTATATATATATATATATATATTACATATCTGAATTTGAAGTGAATAAAGTTTGTTATATTAAATCATTAAGGATACATAATTTTCAAACTCTACCCAATACATCCAAAAACGTCTACCATATACCTACCAACCCTGAATTATAGATCCACTAGCATACAATTGATTTTGTACCACAGAAATACTATATTCAAACAATTGGTATTTAATTAATTAATCAATAATATACATTCGACATCATGTATTAATTAGCATTATCGTCTAAACCTCTTTGATTAGTAAATCATCTTTCTTATTCCATCTAAATAACTATTCAATTGTCAAAATGCTATATTTCACCGTAAATCATCGATGTTAATTCATCGTAGAGTAACAAACACAATTATTAAAAACAATTTGACAAGAATGTTATATATATATATATAGAGAGAGAGGGGAAAGTTCAAATGAAAACTCATTTTTCATTGTGCACGTGATGACAAATCTCAGTCACTCGATCTCTTTTGATCCAACAACTCATATTAAATAGAGTTTTTAATTTTAAAATGTTTAGGGGTAAAATTGGAAGAAAAAATTTAAACAAACACCTACTGTATTTGAATTTTTATTTTCTTTTTTAATTAAAAATTTTTTACCCAATTAAAGTTTAAAATAAATTATCTTAAAAATTACTAATATTTTAATCAAACAAATTACATCAAAAAAACGAGAATTTCGTGCTCTTCGATATGACATCTATCTCGATATAGTTTTTTTGTCGTTTTAACCGTTTTTTACGTGAAATGCTATATATGTGTTATATTCATTATGAATATTTATGTAAGTTCAAGTTGTATAACGCATCGACACCGTAAGTATGTAACTCGACATCACCTTCTTCAACACTTTCTTCAACGTCGTAAGACATCACGTTTCTTCAGCACCATAACCCAACACCCATCAAGACGAATTGAGAACCTATCGAGTAATTCTGTTGTGAATCGGGGAACAAAAGAGAGTGCGTCACATCTCCACATCTTCACAGGTCATTCATGTGTTATTCATCATGAATAATGTATCATTCAGGATGAATAATACAACATTCAGGGTGAATAATTCACGATTTATAAATTCATCTATTATTCGTCATGAATGTTGTGTAATTCATCCTGAATACTATATTATTCATCATGAATAATGAATGAACGTTCACATTTGTTATTCATACTGAATGTGGGACATCCGGGGATGCACATACATATTCATAATGAATTAAACCAAATTTCGGTTGTGAATTGGGAAACAAAAGAGTGCGTCATGTGTCTACACCTTCACGGGTCATTCATATATTATTCATCATGAATAATGTATCATTCAGGATGAATAATACACGATTCATGATAAATAATACATGAATCATGGATTCGTGTATTATTCATCCTGAATAATGTATTATTCATCATGAATAGTGAATGAACATTCACCTTTGTTATTCATACTGAATGTGGACACCCGAGGACGTGCATGCATATTCATAATGAATATAACACATATATAGAATTTCACGTAAAAAACGGTTAAAACAAAAAAATCATGAATATTGTATTATTCATCCTGCATAGGTATTATTCATCATGAATAGTGAATGAACGTTCACCTTTGTTATTCATACTGAATGTGGACACCCGAAGACATGCATGCATATTCATAATGAATATAACACGTATATAGAATTTCAAGTAAAAAACGGTTAAAACGAAAAAAATATATATCGAGATGGATGTCATATCGAAGAGCACGAAATTCTCGTTTTTTTGATGTAATTTGTTTTATTAAAATATTAGTAATTTTTAAGATAAATTATTTTAAGGGGTAAATTTATTTTAATTAAAAATAAAAATAAAAAGTCAAAGAAGGTAGGCGTTGATTCAAAATTACAATGTTGTCCTTAATCACTTCTCAATTAACCTTATTATGTATTAATCATTGATTAGTTTTCTAAGTTTTGATCAATGGTTAAGATTTGTCCTCATGTGCACAATGAAAAATGAGTTTTTATTTGAACCCACCCCTATATATATATATATAGTGGAAGGATATTTTGCAACCCTTAAAAAGATTGCAACCCTTGCAACCCACATCTTAACCGTTGGATTCATGATCGACGGTTATTTTATTTTTGTTTTTCTTTTTTTTTTAATTATAAATATTGGGCCCCATATCTATTGTAACCGACGATTATGAATCCGACGGTTAAGATGTAGCTTTTTTAGGGTTGCAAATTAAACAACCCCTATATATATATATATATATATATATATATATATATATATATATATATATATATATATATAGGGGAGAGATCAATTGGAAACCAATATTAGAGCATCTCCAATGGTAAATGTAATGACTTGATAAAGACTTAATGTCAAATTTCATTGTTGGAGCAAAAGCTTGAAGAATAACTTGACATGGGAAGACTTGGTGGATGTCAAGTCTTTGAGCAAAAGCTTGAAGAATAGGCAAGTGTGTTTTTTGGGGTTTATCTATATTAAAAATGAATTAAAAATACAAAAAAAAACTTTTGAAAGACTTGACCATTAGAGTAGTAATTTGAAGATTACTTTTTGATGATGTGGTAAATAGATCAAGTCTTTAAAAGACTTGACCATTGCGGATGCCCTTACATTTGAAACTTTGGAAACCGAAATTAACCAATCATTGAATTTCCTTTTTTTATTTTTATTTTTAATTGATAAGGTTATTTTAGTCTTTTACATAATTTCATAATATATATGGTAAGTGTTATTATTATTATAATATTAATTATTTAATTTTAATGTATTTTATATATGGTAATATTGATCCTTTTTTAATTTAAACATGAAACATTTAATTTAGGTAAACAAAAATTGATTCATACGCAAGCTACAAATCAATTTTTTTTATTCTTATGAATCAGTGATTGATTTATCCAATGAATGAAAGTTGATATTCATATGAAATCTTCAAAATTACCTCCAAGCACAAAATATTAATATAGTGAAATATAATATTAATATAGCGAAACCTGATGAAACATAAAATGTTAATATAGTGAAACCTGATTAAAACAGATTTGATATAGTGAAACATAATAGAAAGATAATGAAAGAAAATATTAATATAGTGAAACCTGATATAGTAAAACAAAATATTAATATAGTGAAACCTAATGAAACAGATTTGATATAGTGAAATATAATGGAAAGGTAATGAAACAATAATGGTAATGAAACTTAATGAAACTTATTTGGGTTTTTACACACTGCATATTGATGAAAAGGAAATAAAAAGTTAGTCTTGATATGCTCTCTCTTTTTTTAAGAAATATACGCTTTTCTATATTTAAGCATATTTCATCTTTGTTGCCAAATTTGAAATACAAAAGAAAAAGACACATTTACCCTTTTGACATATTATTATTATCTTTTATTAATAAATTAATTAATTTATTACTATATATAATTCAAATGAATCTTGACCATTGATTAAAAAGATCAATGGTTGAAATTTGGTTTCCAAAGTTTCCAATGAAATTTGGTTTCCAATTGAAACCACCCATATATATATATATATATATATATATATATATATATATATATATATATATATATATAGGTGGTTTCAATTGGAAACCATATTAGAGTGAAAACTTTGGAAACCGTCAATTTCATTGGTTAAATTAATGAAATTGGTTCATAAAGTTGTTTAATATGATCAAGTTGTTTTATATAATTATTTTATCAATGAAATTATTTCATATATTTGTGTTTTTTATGTAGTTTCATCTATTTTTCTCATTCTGATGAAATTGCTTCATGTATTTTCGCAGTCTGATGAAACTTTTTCATTTTTACAAAAAAAAACACAATTATATGCAACAATTTCACCAATAAAAGAATTATATGAAACAATATCATCAAATTAAACAATTTCATTAACTTAACCAATGAAATTGAGGGTTTCCATAGTTTTCAAAATTAGAGTGGTTTCCATTTGATCGCAGGTGGGTTCAAACGAGAACATAGTGTATTTAAAAGAATAAAGAGATAGATCTCAGCCCTTGATTAGATTAAATCAGTGGTTGAAATTAATCATGACATTTTATGTAATTAATGACAACAAAATATCCTTTAAATACGTTGGTAAATGACTTTAGGGGCAAAATTGGTATTTTTTTAATAATATCAAGCAAGCGATTTTTTAAGGATGTGATGATCATATCAAATCAAAAAAGAAATCTCTTCCTAATTTATTTCAACACGTCTCAATCTCCCCCCCCCCCCCCCCGAAATCTTGATTTTTCTGAAAATATATTCAAAATTCGTTTATCATGGTAATCATAAGTGACTCGCTGCTATAATGAATTCAAAATTGGTTTATCATGTTAATCACAAGTGATCTGCTGGTATAATGAATTCAAAATTCGTTTATCATGGTAATCACAAGTGATTTGCTGCTATAATGAATTCAAAATTGGTTTATCATGTTAATCACAAGTGATCTGCTGGTATAATGAATTCAAAATTCGTTCATCATGGTAATCACAAGTGATCCATGGTATAATAAATTCAAAATTGGTTTATCATGGTAATCACAAGTGATCTGTTGGTATAATGAATTCAAAATTCGTTTATCATGGTAATCACAAGTGATCCCTGGTATAATGAATTCAAAATTGGTTTATCAGGGTAATCACAAGTGATCTGCTGGTATTATCATTGTAAATTAAATGCATATGAAAGACGACAAACTAAATAAGTAATTACCATTAATGTACAATACAACATCATAGGTTATCCTATTAGTAATAACCATATGAAATCTGGAAGACATGAAATATCTGCAAAACTTCAATCAACTTAAATATATGATTATAAGAATGAACAAAACACAACTAAAACCATTTGAGAAATTAACAATTCCATGAAACTTAATTTTATGTGGAATGTACAAATTAAAACACACTTAATAGAAAACCCACTTAAGTGAAATCAAACAAAAACAGTGTGACGATTTATTTCTAAAAAATCAATCCTAAAATACATTCAAACCAGGGACATCTTCTAATACAGTATCTTCGACATTCATCTCTGATTTGTCTTGCTTATCACTGATGTCGACATCAATTGTCTGATGGAAATCCATTACATTCATCGAGTCGCTGCTTCCCATGGTTATAATCGGATGATTTGAATCTTCTATAAAAAACGACAAGTATATGTGCTCCTCTAGTATGTCTTCTCCAGAAAATCATCGTGATCAAAGAAAGGAAGAAGAAGAAGAAACCACCATGGATACGTCTTCTCCAGAAAATCATCGTGATCAAAGAAAGGAAAAAGAAGAAGAAACAACCATGGATACGTCTTCTCCAGAAAATCATCGTGATCAAAGAAAGGAAGAAGAAGAAGAAGAAGAAGAAGAAACAACCATGGATTTGATCGATATCCGTAGAGAGAGGGATATATATAGAGAGAGAGAAGAAGATTGAGATAATATCGGATTGTTTTTTGATCACATCAATAGAGAAGAGGATTCAGAGAATATCGCTTAGATTTTGGGAGATGATCACTATCCAAAAATATTCAGATGTGTGAAAATGACCTAATTACCCTTATGGTCGACCAAAAAAGGAAAAAAAAGAAAGAAATTACTTTAATTATTATGATTGGCTCATATTCATTCCTTTATTCCTTTAAATCGTTATCATTCTCGTATGAACCTACCCCCTCTCTCTCTCTATATATATATATGTACGCTCTCTTTTATTAAATTTTATATTAAGCATTTGATTTACAAATATTATCTTAAATTTGTTGTTTAGAATATATGTTACAAGTAAATGGTTCATTTAATATTTTAAAAAACATTATAAAGGTCTTTATTGCTACAAAAGGATAACCTTTAGATAATTTTCTCTATTCTATAAATACAAAACTTTCTGTATTAAAACTGCAATATTTTATATGGTACATGATTTAAAGAAATAAATAAGACCCAAGTGATTACTCCGAAAGTGTCCTTCATACAACAAACAAGAAAAACCCCGATGAACCAAATCAAAGTTCTTAATATTATATTTTTTTTTCATCAAAAAATTAGATACACAATTTTAAAAAAGTATAACTATAACAATTTTTAATTAAAAAAATAACAATTGTACCATTAGTTATATAGATAGAAAATTTCTCCATTTTATAATCAATGGTAGAATGAGAAATAAATATTTACTATTAAAAGTGTATACTTAATTTTAAAACAAACTAAAATGGTAAATATAGACACTTATCTTAGGATATAAAAAATATAATATTAATATAATAACGTGCAAAGAAAAAACATACGGAATTTTAAATTGAAAACTTACTAAGGTGCCGTTTGTTTTTTAAGAGGTTTAAAGTCTGAAGTCTTAATTTAGTTATGATTAATAAGAGGTGGTGTGTAAAAAGGTCTGAACGATTTAGACTTAAGAGAGATTAAGAGATTTTTAAAAAAAACAAACAACCCCTAAGAATATTGCATATTATAGAAGAAAATATGGTTTAAAATGAAAATAAATAAATAAAAGAACATTCAAAGAATTTCGAGAAACAGAGGTACGGCCTACGAGTTTACTGAAGGTTCTTTGCAGATTCCATGGCGTTGTTGTCGACATGCATTGTGTTCATTACTTTTGTTAGTTTTATTTAATTCTGCAAAATATCATACATAAACTCATAAATGAAATCAAACTAAAATATTTATATCAAATAGAAATAAATTTAATAAATCCCAATGTTATTGTATATATAGTACAGGAAAAAATATGTGCTTCTATTACAAAAATTTTGGTTTGTTATTAAAATCTATGAAATTATGTAAGCAAATCTTATATTTATTATGAATAAATAAATAAAATATTATAATAATTTATTTGTAGACATTACAGTAAAATGGGTATTTAGAACATATATATATATATATATATATATATATGTGGGTCTGTTTGTTAGCAGCTTAATGAGACTCACAGCTTATTCAGTCAGCTATATATGACTGTTTGGTAGTGTATTAATGATATAGAAAGTGACTTATTCAGTAATATTTCAAGGGGGAGCTTTATGCAGAAAGCCAAGTTTTTTCCAAACAAGTCCCTCTCATTAAAAAACACGTTCCTTCCGTCTATGAAAAAACTTTTTCAAATAAAAACCTTCTAAATCTATACAGACAGATTAATCCACACAGACAACTTTATCCATACAGAACTTAATGGAAAACCAACCAAACAGCCCCTTAATATAATGCTTAGTGGGATTTTAAGTTTATGGAATCAAAAACCAACGTTTGATCTACGTTGTTAGGACGAAGTTAATGACATAACAAATTTTATTTACGAAGTTGACAAACTAATAAAACACAATAAATAAATCATCTGATTAACATTTTTATATGACAATTTTAAAAATTGTTCATAAATATGGAAGACTAATAGGACATTTTCAAAAGTGTCTTTCCAAAATCCTCTAGTTTAAGAGTGTACAATAACTTAAATGCAAGACAAACAACATGTATGAAGTTTAAATATGTAAATACACTCGCCTTGAAAAGTTGTATACAAACCCTAGGTAGTTGATGGATTAAAGAGAGAATGAGTGCTTGAGACTTGAGACTTGAATCACTAGGACCTCCTAATAAATGTTAAAGATTCCTACACCAACCATTAAATCATCACTTGATGTTCCTTCCAAAAATAATGAATGAAGAGAGAGAGAGAGAGAGAGAGAGATTACCTACCTTGTCTTCTCAAAAATCGACTCAACCAAGCAAGAATGAGAAAATTAGGTCAAAAAGTCGGATTTATGGAATAAATGGGTATGGCCCCGACCGCAATTGTGCCTGGCGACTGTGACATATGTCACAATCGCTAGCAAGGTCGCGCCAAGTACCCTACCCGCGGTACACTTCCCGCGACAATACCCCGCAAGAGTGACTTGTGTCACAATCGCGTGGCATAGTCGCTACCTCTCCCCCACTTGCGGTTCACTCCCCGCGGTTGTGCCCCGAGAGAGTGACCACTGTCACAATCGCGGGCACAGTCGCCCTCGGTGTATCGAAGCCTCATTACTCTTGTTCTCGACCCGAGATGCTTTCGATCCCAACTCTAGGTTCGTAAATAAGATTTAAAATCCGATTATAAATTACACTAAATAAAGAGGTACTAGATAGGGATGTACTAAAATCAGTGGTGTTACAATTCTCCCCAACTTGGAGAAGATTTCGTCCTTGAAATCTCGTCTAAGTGAAGAGGTGTGGATATCTTAACTTCATATCGTCCTCCGCCTCCCAAGTCACATTTGCACCCCGATGGTGCTTCCATTGGACCTTAACCATTGTGACTTCCTGGTGACGAAGCTTTTTCGTCTTCTTCTCCAAAATCATGTCAGGTTCCTCAACACTACGGTTTCCCTCGTCAACCCAAATCTCTGATAGAGGGATGCCGCTTTCTTCCTCCGCTAGGCACTTCCGAAGGTAGCAAACGTGGAATATGTTGTGAATTTCACTCATCCCCAGAAGGAGTTCCAATTGGTAGGCTTGAAGTCCTACTCGTTTAATCACGGTGAATGGTCCAAGGAAACGGGGACTCAGTTTCCCATGCTTTCCAAACCTAATTATTCCCTTCCAAGGGGACACCTTTAGCATAACACAGTCCCCCACTTGGAATTTTATCGGTCGCCTCTTCTAGTCGGCATAGCTTTTCTGTCGGTCCTGAGCCGCCTTTAAGCGCTCGCAGTTACCTTTAACTTTGTTTGTCGTCTCTTGAACAATCTCGGGCCCAACAAACTGTCCCCCCCCCCCTCAAGCCAACATACGGGAGTTAGGAACTTCCGTCCATATAATGCTTCAAACGGTGTCATTCCAATACTCGAGTGGTAGTTATTGTTGTACTCGAACTCTACCAAAGGTAGGTGCGAGTCCCAACTACCCCTGAAGTCGATCTTAACATGTCTTCAAACGTCTGAATTGTCCTATCGCTTTGGCCATCAGTTTGGGGATGATAGTCCATACTCAACTTCACACGTGTACCCAACTCTTTTTGCAAACCATCCCAAAAATGTGACGTGAACCAATTATAGCGACCCGAGACAATAGATTGCGGCATGCCATGGCGAGATATCACTTCATCAATGTACAATTTGGCTAGCTTGTCCATGGGTAGAGTTTCCCGCATGGCCAAGAAATGGGCGCTTTTGGTCAAGCGATCCACTATCACCCAGATTGTGCCACGACCCCTTAAGGTCTTTGGCAGTTTCGTCACGAAGTCCATAGTGATATGCCCCCACTTCCATTTCGGAATCTCCAAGGACTGTAATTTCCCATAAGGTCGTTGGTGCTCGGCCTTCACTTGCAAACAAGTCACACATCATTTACATAACGCGCCACATCAAGTTTCATGATCGGCCACCAATAGTGCAACTTCAAATCTCGATACATCTTTGTGCTTCCCGGATGGATAGAATATTTTGACTTGTGGGCATCCTTGAGAAGGATTTTCCGATTGCCCCCGATCTTGGGCACCCAAACACGCCCGTTGAATAGCTTTACTCCCTAATTGTCTTCCGTCAAAAGTAGATGTTGCTTTGACATAACTTCTTCCTTGAGGTTCTCTTCTAGCAAGGCTTTGGCTTGCGACAATTTGATTTGATCAATGAGTTTTGACACCAACTCGATTCGTGAAAAGGTGGCTCAAGAATTTCCCCCATAGTCTTTCCGACTCAAAGCTTCGGCGACGACGTTTGCCTTACCCGGGTGGTAAAGCAATTCGCAGTCGTAATCCTTTAGTAACTCCAACCACCTCCTTTGTCTCATATTCAATTCCTTTTGCTCAAATATGTGTTTCAAACTCTTGTGATCCGTGTAGAGAGTGCACTTTGTACCATAAAGGTAGTGTCGCCATAACTTCAAAGCAAACACCACCACCACCAATTCCAAGTCATGAGTAGGGTAGTTGATTTCATGTACCTTGAGTTGCATTGACGCGTAGGCAATCACCTTGCCCCTTTGCATTAGAACACAACCCAAACCCATCTTCGACACGTCACTATATACCACAAAATCTTCCGACCCGTCGGGTAGAGATAAGATTGGAGCTTCGGAAAGTTTCCTTTGTAGAGTTCGAAATGCCTTTTCTTGACTATCGGTCCACACGAATTTCACGTTCTTTCGGATAGGGTCATCAGCGATGAAGCTATCTTGGAAAAATCTTGAATGAATCTCCGGTAGTATCCGTCTAATCCTAGAAAGCTTCGAATTTCTGATGGACTCTTGGGAGCTTCACAGTTCATCATCGCCTCGATCTTCGCGGGGTCCACCTTCACTCCTTCCTTTGTGACTACATGTCTCAAAAACTGTACCTCCCAAAGCCAAAAGCCACACTTTGAAAACTTTGCATAGAGTTTCTCTCACCTTAGCACTTCTTGGACTTCTCGGAGATGTTGCTCGTGATTCTCTTCGCTCTTGGAGTAAACTAGAATGTCGTCGATGAACACTATCACCGACTTGTCGAGGAAAGGTCGGCACACTCGGTTCATCAAGTTCATAAATATCGTTGGCACATTAGTTAGGTCGAACGACATTACTAGAAACTCGTAATGACCATATTGTGTCCTAAACGTCGTCTTCGGGATGTCATCCTTCTTCAGCTTCACTTGATGATATCCCGAACGAAGGTCAATCTTTGAGAAGCAGCCCACACCTTGAATTTGGTAGAACAAGTCATCGATCCTTGGAAGTGGATACTTGTTCATCACTGTCACCTTGTTCAATTCTCTATAGCCGATGTACATCTGCATCGTGTCGTCTTTCTTCTTAACGAACAAGACTGGAGCTCCCTGTAACACCCGGAAATCTTGATGAAAAGTAAACCCAATAACTAATATTCACTCCTCTAAATCATGTCTTCTCATCGTCGGTTTCGTCGCAAGAAAAGTTGGATTTTCGGGGCTTAGGCGTGCTGGGCGACAGTGCCCGGCGACTGTGCCATAAGGCACTATCTTAGGGCATAGTCGCGGGGGGCTTAAGCCATTTGATACACCTTCGGCGACAGTGTCCGGCAACAGTGCCAAAGTCACTGTCGCATGGCATACTCACGGAACAAACCCCGTTTTTGGTACATTCCAGGCAATTGTGTCTGGCGAGTATGCCAGGGCACAATCGCGGTGTCAAGGTCGCCGACGGGTAGCAAGGAGCTTTTAAGCTACGTTTTTGGCATCTTATCCTCATAAGTCCTCACCCATTTCAAAGAAAATGATCTCAACTTAAAGACTTCCTTTGGAGACGTTTTTAGAGCATTCTAGAGGGTCTTAACACCATCTTTTAAAGTCATCATCCTCAAGCTAGAGATTTTTAAACTTAGGGCTTCAAACACTCCATCTCCAACTTTCTCCAAGTTTGACTAAGTTTCTAAGGTTTCTATCAAAACCTATTTGGTGAGTTCATCCTCATCTTCTCTAAACATTTATATGGGTTATAAATGTTCATTTGATGATCTCCTAGTGTTTATGTTTCGCAAATTTCGAATTTGATGATTTTGGAGAAATTAGGTCAAAATTAGGGTTTTGGCCAAAATGGGGATTTTGATAGAAAATGTTTGGGGAATGATTCTAAATGATTGAATATGATTATTTATGTGTGGAAACTTGTGGTTATAGGTTTTTGGAAGTTTTTGGCTTGAAGATCCAAGTTTCTTCAAAGGAGCTCATGTTAGGGGGAAATCTAGATTTAGCATAAATCTAGCAAGGTGAGTTCAAGTTGATTTGTGAAAACGGTGTACATACCAAAATGTCTATTTTAAAGTGTTTATATGTTTTACATGAAATTATTAATTGCTGAATTATTTGATGAATTTTGATTATTTGAAGTGTCTAACTTCATAAACTTGTAAAACACTCACTTTTGGGATTTTGGGCATTTTGATAAATAAATCATATATTTTGGTATCTTAATGATTTATTTCATGGAAGTAGATTTTTTAGTATAAATGTATTTCATTGTGTATTTTGGAGAAATGCTTGATTTTGTGTTATGGGACGTTTTGAAAGGATAAATGTTATAAACTCACTTGGAAAATGTTTTGTCTGAATCTAAATTATGTTGGAGTTATCTCCATATTTTGGAGCATGGGTTTTCATATATGCGGGTTGTTTATGTACGATTTCATTTTATGATTTTCTTACAATTGGTCTTTGATTTGTTGAGCCTATGGCTCAGTTTGGACCTCGTCGGGTCTTGGGGACATATTCCTAATTTGAATAGCTCACTGTAGAGCTTTGGTTATGATTTGCATTTATTGCATTTTATTTGAGAATTACATGTTTTGGATGCGCTAGTTCATTCATTTGGAGTCATGTTAAGTTCTAGACTGTAGTGTGTCGGTCCACAATATATCAAGTTCTTATCTAAACAATAACGCATATGATTACCAACCTGTTTGATTAATAATCAATGGATTACAAGGTTGATGATTTCAGTTTGAAGCTCACAATGTTCTCTCTGTTTTTCACCTCTTGTGTGTGTGTTGTTATGTGTTCTATTTTTCTCTAGTTAGCTTGTCTAACACACTATCACCAACTTACAAAACAACTTGCAAACTAATAATAATATTAAACTAAACTAATATCCTAAACTAATATCTAATTAATAATATCTAGATATTTAGGATAATAATAAAATACTAAAAACAATACTTTGATATTTTATTACAAACGACATTAGACTTATGTTAAGAGTCGACTTTCCGGCTTTAGCTTCATATTGCAATCTTCAGATTGGATGATATTGAATCCAATAGATTTGTGCGCTAACAATCACCCCCTTTGGATCAAGATCATTACTAAAAAGAATTTAACAATTCAGTCTTCTTTTTCAGCTCAGAAGATGCAATTTCCTTCTTAGTCTTCCATATGTAATAATCTCCAGGTTTTAACTCGGAATGCTTTAGCAAAGTATCTTCAAAGAAAATTTCTCTAAAATCAGCATGTCTTCAAAATAATTTGATCTTTCGCATTTCTTTGTTAGCTCTTCTCTTTTTCAGTCTTGTAATGTAGTGAACATTTCTTCAAGCTTTAGGTTCTCCCCCTTTTTGATGAATAGAGAAACGATTTCATCAAAACTCTGAGTAAGAAATGCCTGTCATTTGGAGCCTCTGATCCGTCAATTCAAAAGATATTCATCCAGATCTTTGCAAATCCAGACAAAATAATCGTGTAACACCTGAATCAACAAATGAACCAGTTAATATGTTTGTCAGTAACACTAAGTCACTGTGTGTAACGAATACACATTGTAAAGAAGCTTTGTGATGTTCACTCCCCCAGGGCTTCCATTCAATCATCGAAAAACCACAAAGGCAATTTCTATGAATGTTATGACAAAGAAACAAATTCCTTGTGTGTTCGTGCAAGTGATAGAAAGAATTAAGCACTTGATGATTGCTTATTGGCTCAAAATTGTGTAAACCACTGAGACAACAGTAAGTTAAACACAGACTCAATGTGCATGATTGAAGTGCGAAGGTGGGGAAGACTTCCTTCTTTTCAATATCCAGATTTTCCAAATGAAAATCAGATAGTAAATGTGCTGCTTCCCCTTTGAAAATGTGAAACACTTTCTATTTGAGTAGAAAATGAGTAGTTGGTGGGGTTGATCAAGATTTGGCATGGGCTAGTTGTCTGTTTCAATAATGATCACCAAAGAAATGTGAAACACTGGATATGTGGCTGCCCGGCTCAGAAAGTAGTTGGTGCAGAGTTCTGATATTCTTTTAACTCTGTTCTCACACCCTTTTTCTTTTTAAGCATTTAGCTTACTCTAACCACACTCATTTCTTTTCGACTCCTTACACTCAATCACTATGGATTAACTTCGTGGGTAGAAATCACTGGTTAAGGTGATTCCATAGAAGTTGTGTTAAGTCCTAGCACACTGAAATTATGTTTTCCTAGAAAGCATATGATGCTCAGATTGGTTTAACTATTTCAGTTAAAGCACAAATAGATCTTGAAAACGTTTAAAGTCACACTTCCAAATCATGAAATCAGAATAAGATTCGGGAAGTGGTTTGAACATTTAAGAACAATGTTTTCAATGAATGAAAGTTATCCTTCTTTCATCCATATATGAGATTAAGATAAAGGATTATACCTTTACGTGCGATCTTACATCTCATGAAGCTAAGCTTAAAGTCATAAAGATATGATCTTATAAGCATCTCTCAAAAAGTGCAAAAGTCTTATGTCATAGTCAAAGCAAATTTTTTCACTTAAATTAAAATGACAAAAAAGCAATAAAACAATGAAAGTACGAGTTCTGATCAGAAATAATCAGAAGTCATCACCTTTTTACTCCCCCTGAAATTATGCATCCAAAAATATGTCAGTTAAAAAGATATGCATAAAATTCAGACAAATATGTACTCCCCCTTGAAGGTTGATTTCCTCATTCGAGTATTGGAGTACAATCTCTTTTCAGCACAGGAGTAAGGTCTTCTGATTATTGAAGTACGAGTCCTAAACTGTTGTGTTTAGAAGTCAAACTTCATTGAAGTACGGGTTCTAAGCTGAAATACTTAGAAGCCTCCATCTTGACATTTAAGTCCGGGTTTTGAACTGATTTTGTTGGGAACTAAAGATTCTACTAAGTGTAGTTACTACTGCTAGTACAAGTGTAGTTACTACTGCCAGAACAAGTTGAAGATTAATACTGCTAAGTGTTACTACTGCTAGTAGAATTAATGCTGCTAGTTAAAGTTAGTACTGCTTGAACAAAGTTAGTACTGCTTAGCTAGTTAGTACTGCTAGTAGTTAGTACTGCTTGCAGTTAATGCTGCTAGTTGAAGTTAATGCTGCTGAGCATTATTAGTGCTGCTAAAGAGATACGGATGGAAAGTACTACAGCTGGATATACTGAATATATACTTAGAAGATATACATGGAAGATATACTGAAGATTTGTTTATTCTTTGTAATTATCTTTTTATCAGTATATGTATAGAATGCGTAGAATAGATAGAAAGAACTTTTAATAATTGGTTTTCAAGAGAAAAATCGACCTCAAGGCATAGATCCTAATTCTAGAGAAGTAGAATTCGTATTGGTGAGTCTGTTCATCAATATTGAGGTTGAGAGTGTAATCTTGTAACTTTAAGCATTCATTACAAGCTTACTGTTTGATCATTATATACTGTGTTTGATTACTGTTTTATTAAATATCAAAGTGTTTTTCCGCAACTTCTTTGATATTAGTTTCTGAGTATAAATTCTTGTTAAGAATTCGATCCTGACAAGTGGTATCAGAGCTAAATTCTCTCAGAAACAGTTATTCATCATGGAAAATCTTACAGAATCAAGCAGTACTTTGGTCTCAAAAGTGCCAATGCTCAGATCCAATGAATTTGATATGTGGAAGATCAGAATCAAGCAATATATTCTCCTCACAGATTATTCTATGTGGGACATCATTGAGAATGGCCCATCTGATGGAGGAAAGATTGGTGAAGATGGCAAAAGAACTCCTCCAAAGACAGATGCAGACAGGAAATCAAGACAGACAGAGATGAAAGCCTTGAGCACACTGCTCTTGGCCATTCCAAATGAGTATCAACACCAATTCTGCAATTGTACTGATGCACAGATGCTCTGGAATGCTCTAGAGAAGAGATTCTCAGGTACCAAAAGTACCAAGAGAAATCAAAAGGCAATCTTAAAGCAACAGTATGAAAACTTCATGTCAACTAAGAATGAGTCCATGACTCAAACTTTTGACAGGTTTAATAAACTAATTGGTGAACTAGCTACTATGGGAGTACAGATTGATCAAGATGATGTGAACAGAAAGTTCTTAAGGTCCCTTGGAGATGAATGGACCATGTACACTGTGTCATTCAGACAGAATGATCAGTTGGAAGAAAAAGAACTTGATGATCTGTACAATGATCTTAGAGTATTTGAAGCTGAGGTGGAGGCAAAGAAGAAGCCTTCTGGATATGTTCATAATGCTGCACTCCTATCAGCATCAATTGATTCTACTGTTAACTCTGAATCAGTTAATGCTGCTAATGGATCAAATATAGATAAAGGCACTGACTATGTATTTGAAGCTCTTCTTTCTAATCATGGAAATTCTTCTTTGATCAATGATGACTTAGAACAACTTCATCCTGATGATCTGGAAGAGATGGATATTAAATGGCAGATGGCAATGCTCTCCATGAGGGTTAAAAAGTTTATAAAGAGGACTGGAAGAAACAACTTCTCACAAAGAAGAGAAGATGGAGCAGGGTTTGATAAATCAAAGGTAGAATGCTACAAATGCCATCTGAAGGGACATTTTGCTAGAGAATGCAGAAGTGGAATGTCTCACAACAACAACCATCAACAAGCTCAATCTGGAAGCTTCAACAACAACAGAAACTCTGCTCAAGCCCTTGTTTCTCAACAAGGAATGGGGTTTGATTGGAGTGATCAAGCAGAAGAAGCTATTCAGAATCAAGCTCTAATGGCAAAAGTATCTGATCTCCCATCTGAGGTAAGTTCTAATCTCTGCTCTAAAACTTGCATAGACACTGTTAAAAGGTACAGGGATCACAATCAGAAGATGAGTGATGACCTAAAGAGACTAGAAAAGGATATAAAAGACTATGTGAGGATAGTAGAGAGATTTGAAGATCAAATCAAAGGTTTTCAAACCAATGAACTACAACACTCATATGACACTAATTACTGGCAGTGGGAGAAAAAGGATTTAGAACTTAAACTGACCAAATCTAAAGAGGAGAGTGAAAAACTGAAAGAGGAGTTAACCAAGGTTAAGCTTGATGTAGAAAAGTTTTCCAATGCTTCTAAAGCAATGGACTCCTTACTGCAAAATCAGATTCATGATAAATTAAGAAGAGGAATTGGGTATAATGCCACACCTCCACCATATAACAACAATTACATTCCTCCTACTTCAGACCTGTTAGACACCAAAGATAGGAAGGAATTGCCTGAGGGAGCCACTGAAATAGATCCCTTAGATGAGGTAATTGTTGAGGATAAGACTGAGAAAGAGGTTGGCAAGAGTAAGAAGAACAAGGTGAGTGGTGAGACTTCTATAGAAAACAACATTATCACCAATGAGTATTGTGGAAGGGCTTGGATCAAATCCAAGAAAATAGAGAAGACAGAGGAAAAGTCTGGTAAGGTCCATTATAAACAGACCACAGTTGTGAATCCAGGTCCTTGCAAACAGTGTACTTGTAAGAAGAATGAACCCCAAAAACAGGACAAAAAGAGGGGAAATCAAAGAAACTGGAATAATCAATGGGCACATAAACAAGGGGTTGATCTGAGTAAAATCAATAGACCAAAACCTTGCTTTATCTGTGGCAAATTGAATCATCTTGCAAAAGTCTGTTATTTCAATCCTGTGAACCAAAGAATGAATTTCCAAAGATCCATGCAAAAACCCTTTGGTTATAAGAAAATTGAAAAGAACCATGTGGCCAAGAAAAATGTTAAAACTAAAAGCCACATGAAGAAAAAGTATTCTGTTAAAGAAAGTGTCAATATGTGGATTCCTAAAAGCACTAAAACTGTTAGTACTGCTACCACAAATAGTGCTGCTGACAATGATAGTGCTGCTAGAAGTAATACTACTGCTAACAATGTTAATGCTGCTAACAAGGTTAGTACTGCTAAACCTGTTAGTACTGCTACACCTGTTAGTACTGCTAACTCTATTAGTACTTCTAAGGTTAGTACTGCTTCCAGTGTTGATTCTGCTAAGCCAATCATATTGACAAAGTACTCTAATAAAGAGTGCTCTGAGTTTACAAACCTCATTAAAAAGGAATGTAAATACTTTGATGAGAAAGGAAGACCCAAGATCACTTTGGCTTGGGTCCCCATTCATACTAATTGATTTATTTAATGTGCAGGGCAACCAACAGCTCAAGGGAAAGAGCATATGGCATGTTGATAGTGGTTGCTCTAGGCACATGACTGGCAACATGTCATGCCTTCAGGATTTCAAGCAAATTAATGGAGGACATGTTGCATTTGGAGACAATCTTACTGGTGGTAAGATAAGTGGAAAAGGTAATGTCACCAAAGGTAAGATGACATTTGAGGATGTCTACTATGTTGATCAATTAAAGTACAACCTGTTAAGTGTATCACAGGTTTGTGACAAACAACATAGTATATTATTTACTAATATTGAGTGTATGATTCTTGCTCCAGGGTTCAAGGTAGTTGATGAAAGCATGATACTACTTAGAACTCCAAGGAAGGACAATGTTTACTGTCTTGATTTGGACAATGTTGATAGTGATTCATCTTTAAATTGTCTTGTTTCAAAAGCTTCTATAGATGAATCCTCCCTTTGGCACAGAAGGATGTGTCACATGAATTACAAGACTATGAACAATCTTGTTAAAAATAACCTTGTAAGAGGTTTACCTTCAAAAGTCTTTTCATGTGATGATCATTGTGTTGCTTGTCTCAAAGGCAAACAACACAAAACTTCTCATAAGACCAAAGAGTTAAATTCTGTTTCTTCTTGTCTCCAGTTATTGCATATGGATCTGTTTGGTCCTACAAATGTTATGAGTATAGGCAAGAAATCTTACTGCTTGGTTATTGTTGATGATTACTCCAGGTTTACTTGGGTATATTTTCTAAGGACTAAGGATGAAACAAGTGATCTTATCAAATCCTTTATTCTAAGAATTGAAAACCAAACTAATCAAAGAGTAAAAGTCATTAGATCAGATAATGGAACTGAATTTAAAAATCATGATTTAAACACTTTTTGTGAAGGAAAAGGTATTGAGAGACAATATAGTGCTCCTAGAACTCCTCAACAGAATGGTGTTGCTGAAAGGAGAAATAGGACACTAATAGAGGCTGCTAGATCTCTGTTGGCTGATTCAAAATTGCCAATTACATTCTGGGCTGAAGCAGTTAATACTGCTTGTTATGTCCAAAACAGAGTTCTAGTGGTCAAGCAAAAGAACAAGACCCCATATGAACTTTTAAATCAAAGAAAACCTTTTATTGGTTTCTTCAAGTCTTTTGGGTGTCCTTGTACAATTCTAAATACCAAATCTCACTTAGGTAAGTTTGATAGCAAAGCAGATGATGGATTTCTTGTTGGATACTCATCTCAGAGTAAGGCCTACAGAGTTTTTAACTCTTCTTCTAGAATAATTGAAGAAAGTGACAATGTCAAATGCAATGAGAACACACCAAATCCTGTTGGGTCTGGACCTCAATGGCTATTTGACATTGATTCACTAACTAACTCTTTTGGTTTCAGTAATGAGTATACAGGAACAGATGGTGGAGAATCAGAGATCACACAAGTTCAAGAAAGTATATCTAAATCTGTGATTTTTCCCATACCCACAGTAAATGAAGACTGTGAAAAGGAATCATTTACTGAACCAAGTCAGAGTGAAGAAGACACTAGAGATGAGGAGACTCAAGAATCAGAAGTGACATCTGAAGACACTTCAGTGGACTTGCATGACTCTAATCTAGAGGCTGGACTGAATGAAGAACCTAGTCATAACACAAGAGTTCAAAAGAATCATCCTCCACAACTGGTAATAGGAGATATCTCTTCTCCTATGATGACTAGACATCAAAGCAGGCTTCAAGAAATGAAAGATCAACAGCATACAGTCCTTTCTTGTTTTCTATCCCAGCTTGAGCCTAAAAAGGCACATGATGCTATGAAAGAATCTAGCTGGATAGAAGCAATGCAAGAAGAACTGTTACAATTCAAGCTACAAGATGTATGGGATCTAGTAGACCTTCCTAAAGGTCACAGAGCAATTGGCACAAAGTGGATTTTCAGAAACAAGAGAGATGAAAGAGGTATTGTTATAAGAAACAAAGCAAGGCTGGTAGCTCAAGGCTACACTCAAGAAGAGGGCATAGATTATGAAGAAGTTTTTGCACCTGTAGCTAGGATAGAAGCAATCAGACTATTCCTAGCCTATGCTTCTTACATGAACTTCAAAGTCTACCAAATGGATGTAAAAAGTGCTTTTCTCTATGGGTCAATTGAAGAAGAAGTATATGTCTGCCAACCACCAGGGTTTGAAAACCCAAGCTATCCAGACAGAGTATACAAATTAAAGAAAGCACTTTATGGACTACATCAAGCCCCAAGAGCATGGTATGACACCCTGTCATCCTATCTCTTGGAAAATGACTTTGAAAGGGGAGTCATTGATAAGACTCTATTTATCAAAAGAAAGAAGAAGGATATCTTGCTGGTCCAAATATATGTTGATGACATTATTTTTGGTTCTACAAGAAACAATATGTGCAAGGAGTTTGAGGATTTAATGCATCAAAGGTTCAAAATGAGTTCCATGGGGGAACTTACTTTCTTCCTTGGACTCCAAGTTCAACAGAAGTCAGATGGCATTTTTATATGTCAATCCAAGTATGTGCAGGATATTCTAACCAAGTTTGGTTTCTCAGAATCAAAACCTGCAAGCACACCTATGGAAACACACAAGCAGATCACAGCAGATCTTGAGGGGGAGGATATGGATGTGCATCTTTATAGATCCATGATTGGCTCTCTCATGTATCTCACAGCATCAAGGCCAGATATTATGTTTCCAGTTTGTGTATGTGCAAGATTTCAAGTTAGGCCAAAGCAATCTCACTTTCAAGCTGTTAAGAGGATATTCAGATATCTCAAAGGGCAACCCAGATTGGGACTTTGGTATCCTCATAACTCACCTTTTGACCTAATAGCATACTCAGACAGTGATCTAGGTGGGGCAAACTTGGACAGAAAATCTACTTCTGGAGGATGTCAGTTTTTGGGTGCTAGACTAGTCTCATGGCAGTGCAAGAAACAAACCACCGTATCCACATCTACAACAGAGGCAGAGTACATAGCAGCTGCAAGTTGCTGTTCTCAAGTCTTATGGATTCAGAATCAAATGCTGGATTATGGGGTAACCTTTCTACATACTCCAATCTTTATTGACAACAGCAGTGCTATTAGCATTGTAAATAATCCAGTCAAGCACTCAAAGACAAAGCACATTGAAATCAGGTATCACTTTATAAGAGATTGTAATGAAAAGAAACTTATTCAAGTTGTCAAAGTTCACACTGATAATCAGTTTGCTGATCTATTCACTAAAGCTTTTGATGTGAGTAGATTCACTTTCTTGGTAACAAGTGTGGGAATGATAAACTTTGAATAATCTTCTTCTCAAAAAGTGAGTTTATACCTGTATATTGTTATTCTTGGTGTTACTAATCTTCTTTTCAGGATATGCATAGCAGTACTCAGTATTTAGCAAGGTTAAAAGGAGTAAGTTCAGTTAATACTGCTAGTTCAGTTAATACTGCTAGTAGTTAATACTGCTAGTAGTTAATACTGCTAGTGGTTAATACTGCTTTCAGTTAATACTGCTAGTAGTTAATACTGCTAGTGGTTAATACTGCTTTCAGTTAATACTGCTAGTAGTTAATACTGCTAGTGGTTAATACTGCTAGTAGTTAATACTGCTAGTGGTTAATACTGCTAGTTAGTTAATACTGCTCTAGGTTAATACTGCTTCTATTCCGAATACTATAAATACTCTTTGCCCGCCTAAAAGTTCATAACGACTCTTTGCATACTGTTCTCTTGCGCTCAAAGCCTTTTCTCTCTCAAGTTCGAAGTTTCAGGCAAGTTTTCGCTAAGATCAATGGCATCCATGACATTCATCGACGAGCACAACGAGATTGCGATGCTCCAAAAGCCAAAACAAGCTGAAGGTTTTCATCAGATAGTCGACTTTCTGAAGTCGAGCCACATTGTTCATGCTCTTACTGTATCACCTACAATCTACATTGAGCACCAAAGGCAGTTCTGGGCTAATGCAACCATTGTTGTGGAAAATGGTGTGCAAATGATCAAGACAAGAATCTGTGATCACTCACTGACAGTTACTGAAGAAGTCATTCGCATCAGTCTACGTCTAGACGATGCCACTGGTATAATGTCTATCTCTAATGATGAACTGTTTTCTAATCTTACCAGAATGGGGTATGGAGGCCCATTGGGTGTTTTCAAATTCTCAAAAGCAAAATTTTCACCCCAATGGCGTTTTCTTGTTCATACCCTAATGCATTGTATCTCCAAAAAGACCACTGGATGGAGTGAGTTCAGCAGTCCAATTGCATATGCTTTGGTATGCTTGGCTACATCCAGAAGGTACAATTACTCAAAGATGATTTTCAATGATCTTGTATCAAATATGGGAAACAAAAAGAGTTTCTTTATGTATCCCAGATTTGTTCAGGAAGTAATTAACCATGAATTGACGGATATACCTCAACCTGTTGGGGTATATGTACCTAAACCCCCTAAAGGCAAGGTTTTCTCAAATATGAGAAGATCTGCTGGGGACTCGGAAGGAGTTGACACCCCATTGTTCTCTACAATGATGGTGGTGTCCCAAACCACTGAAGGTATGGCAGCAGGGTCAAGGCCCTCATTAGACCATCCCACTGCTAGCCAAGCCCAACCTTCTCACTCAAAAACAATTCCCCAGTCCATTCTTACAAAACCAACCTCTCCAATTACCCAAACTTATCAAAGAAAACAGGTAAAGAAGGCTCCTTCCCTTCTTGTACCATCACCCACACAGCCTTTAAGCCCTCTAAGGGAGAATTCTCCCCTAGAGAATATCCAAAGGGAAACCACAAGGGTGTCTCCCAACCCAAAGGAGGTGCTCTCTGAGGAGGAGATAGAGCATATGGGAGATGAGGCTGCCACTACTCCTGCTAACACAGAGGAGGACAGTGGTAACATCAATAAGACCTCCCCCATGGCAACTTTGAATGAGCAATCATTTGAAGGTCCCTGGTGCCAAGAAACCACAGGGGTGGATAGTGCTTCTGCTAGGCAGAAGACTTCCACTACTAAAAGATCCAATGATCCTTCAATAGGGGGTAACACTCCTGGAGAAGGTGAGGACAGATATAACTATGATGAATTGATGGAGACCATGGGAAACATCAACCAGGATGTCATCAAGCAAGGAAAAGAAATAGAGGAGATGAAGCTGGTGATCCTGTCACAACAAGTCCAAATTGAAAAATTAAAGAAGATGGTGACCAGGCTAGTTCAAAAGAAAAGAAAGAAACAATTTGTGCTCAAAAGGAGGAAACCAGAGACTGATGCTCCCAAAAAGGGGGAGATCAACATGGAAGAAGCATCAAGTGAAAGGGAGTTTGATAAAGAAAGAGTTGAAGTTGAGGGGGAGAAGGAAGCAGAAACTGTTAATGCTGCTGAAACCTCACAAGCAGCAGTAACAGAGTTAACACCAACAGAAATTGAAGTAGCTGAGGTGCTAATAAAAGCTAAGAATGACACTCCCAAAGCAAAGGGAGTGGTCATAAATGAAGGGAGAGACAAGAAGTCAGAAAAGAAAGACATGGCTGCAGATATAAAAAGAAAAGGGAAAGAAAAGATGATAGAATCTGATCAATCATCTAAAAAGCAAAAGATGATTGAGTCAGATGAAGCATTAGCAAAGAAAGTGCAAGAAGAGTTAGATCTAGCAGACAAGGAACAGGTTGAAAAAGACAGAGAAATGGCCAGAGCACTAGCAAATGAGTTAAATGAAGCATTCCAGAAAGGGTTAGAAACAGAGAAAGCCAAGCAAAGAGCAATAACCTTGAGAAAGGCTATGATGGTCAGATCAAGTGCAAAGAAGAGAAGACCTTCACAAACTTACCTTGCTACTCAGGAAAGAAACAAAATGATAACTTTCTTGAAAAGTGCAATTGGGGTAAAGAAAGAAATGTTTGTGAAGATGAATTTTGATCAAATCAAGGATCTATATGAGAAAGAAATGGAGAAGCTGAAGAGCAATGAAAAGGATAGAGTGGAGTTTGAAAAGAGGGCAAAGGAGAGACATGATATAGATATGAATCAACCATTCCCTGAAAGTGAAGAGGGAACTCCTATAAAAGAAATGGAAAGGGAAAAGGAAGAAAAGAAGAAGGAAGCTACTCTAGTGCAGGTTCAAAAGACTTTGAAAAGAACTAAGATGATGGCCAAAAGAAAGAAAGATAAGAAGCCTAGAACAGAAGAAGAACAAAATGTTGCTGAAGAAGAAGTGGCACCTGAGTCATCAAGCCAGCAAGGGTCATCAATCAAAGATGATGTAAGCTTATATATGGTAGTGATGGACAAAGTGCCTGAACCAATTTCTGCAGAACCTGTTGGAGTTAAGCCACCAGAGATTATTCACTGGGATGTTCTGAAAATGGATGGAAAAGATTACATCAGACTAAAGAGGAAAGGTGACAAGTATGAAATATTCAATACTTGGATAAAGGTTGTCAAAACATGCTCTAGATCTGATATAGAAGAGATGTTTGACATAGGATTTAAGCTGTATACAGACCATCTGAATACTCCAGGAATGTCTCTTACAAAACTGGTGATGGAGTATTTATGCATGATGTTCAAACCTGAAGAAGTGAACCAGGTAATCAAGAGTGTGTTTAAAGAAGTCACAAGTTGGACTCTATATGAAACTAGTGGAGTATATGCAGTGACTTTGGATAGAAATCACACAGAATACTTCCTAGTGGATAGAGTATATAATCACACCAGACTGAAGGTTCATGCCATGCTAAAGAAGAAGTTGGGTTGTGCACCAAATTCAGAAATGGCCAAGTATCTCATTCAGAGGATAATCAATCAGAGTTTGGGACTGAATCCAGACTTAGCAGCGTGATCTTGGAAGTTTTGGGAGCATTAAAAAGAGCATCTGGAAGAATATCTGAAGAACTTGACTTCTCTTCTAAAAGTCAAGTTAGGGGGAGATTGTTGGGAACTAAAGATTCTACTAAGTGTAGTTACTACTGCTAGTACAAGTGTAGTTACTACTGCCAGAACAAGTTGAAGATTAATACTGCTAAGTGTTACTACTGCTAGTAGAATTAATGCTGCTAGTTAAAGTTAGTACTGCTTGAACAAAGTTAGTACTGCTTAGCTAGTTAGTACTGCTAGTAGTTAGTACTGCTTGCAGTTAATGCTGCTAGTTGAAGTTAATGCTGCTGAGCATTATTAGTGCTGCTAAAGAGATACGGATGGAAAGTACTACAGCTGGATATACTGAATATATACTTAGAAGATATACATGGAAGATATACTGAAGATTTGTTTATTCTTTGTAATTATCTTTTTATCAGTATATGTATAGAATGCGTAGAATAGATAGAAAGAACTTTTAATAATTGGTTTTCAAGAGAAAAATCGACCTCAAGGCATAGATCCTAATTCTAGAGAAGTAGAATTCGTATTGGTGAGTCTGTTCATCAATATTGAGGTTGAGAGTGTAATCTTGTAACTTTAAGCATTCATTACAAGCTTACTGTTTGATCATTATATACTGTGTTTGATTACTGTTTTATTAAATATCAAAGTGTTTTTCCGCAACTTCTTTGATATTAGTTTCTGAGTATAAATTCTTGTTAAGAATTCGATCCTGACAGATTTGTTCAAAAACCTATTGTTCTATGCTCCCTCTTAAACTTTGAGTTCCTGTAACACAGATTTAGCTTTTGGTACCCATTGGAATTTGGGTCCAACTGTGTTAGCACAAGATTTTGGTACCCATTGAAATTTGGGTCCGTTTTTCATTTGAAATTCATTGGAAGCATTAGAATGATAAGAGTGCACATGATAAGTGCCAAACCAAACATCAGAATCTTTACGAGAAGCATAAACATGTTTATCATAGTATGAAGACTTTCTAGCAGATAAAGATAACTCCAATAATTGCTTCATAGAGTATTTCTTGCGATAAACGACAAGTTTTGGTTTCAAAATAGTAGCAACATTCGCATTCAAAACATCTTTACTAGACATAGTCTTATTACAATTAACACTTGAAAAAGATTTTGCATTCCCGTCTATCTTTTGTTTTGGTTTCCATTCAGACTTAACTCCCTGCCTTTTCTGGCTCAAATCTGAAACATTTGAAACTTGTGTGTTAGACTTTTGAGCAACAACTGAATGCATCTTCTTTGGTTTACCAGTAGTGATCGGTTTCTGTGAATGCTGAGATTTCTTCTTACCTTTCGCATTCTTAGCTTTCACAGAAGCTGATTTATCAACTTTCGTTGATGATTTACCTTTTTAAGACATACTGGTTGATCCAAAGGATTTCACAACAAAAGATGAATGGTTAGGAAGTTTGGCATGAAAATCAAATTGATCAATACACTCATCTAAAGCACCATCGGAGTTTAGAAAATCAAACCCTCCATTAGCTAAACCAAACAGATCATCAGATTTTGAAGCCTTTAATGATTTAGAAAGAACAATATACTTAAGCACAGTTGAAAAAACTTGTTGTTCAATATCAATCAAAAGTCTTTCATTTGTTAAAGAAGTCTCAACAAGTTCAGAAATTTTACTTTCCAAAACGAGAGGAGGGACATATAGTTTACCTTTAATAGGCTTCGCCTCCATTTCTTTGACAGAATAACTCTGAAAGAAGTCATTTGAAAGAGATTTTTTTTGATATATTGGATCATCATTATAACTATTATTCAACTTCGCATAACGAAATGGAAGTTGAACATTAGATGTGTTCTTTCGTTTTTCTGTTTCCTTGGCTTCATCCTCTTTTGACAGTCCAGTCCAGAAAACTTTAAGCTCAGGGAATCGACGAGCTAGTTTTATAAAGGTAAAATCATAAAGTGTAGGCACTTCAGATTTAGCATTTTTAAGGTAATGAGGATTCTCGTATCCGAGTCCCCAACTCTCTATTTCCTCTTTGGGTTTGTTCAGATGAATGGTTTGTTCAGTTTGACCCATTTTGTATAACTTCTCTTCCAAAGCTTTTAATTTTGCAAGTAAAGATTCATTCTCTTTGGAACACGAAGAATACATTTTCGTAAGCTCTCTGAAATCAAACTCACTTTTTCTCAATTTAGAATTTGTTTCAGTTATTTCTTTGAGAATTATTGTCTTTTCTTTAGCGCAGTTATCAAAGTTTTTATGCATTGTCTCAATCAATACATTCTTCTCAGCAATATCCTCGCTAAGTTTCTGTATTGATTGGTTTTTGTCATTGATAACACCTTTTTCTCGCTTAAGCTTTGACTCTAAATCTTTGAGTTTAGTCAACATGGCATGGATTTGATTTAAGAAATCTGAATGAGTTAAATCACATACCTCATTTTCCTCATCATCAGAATCAGCATCAGCTTCTGATTCCTACTTGCCCATTAAGCACATGTGAGCTGTTTCATCCTTCTCTTCATTCTCATCTTCTGATTGATCAAGCCAGTACTCATCTTCTGCCATCAATGCCTTTCCATCTTTCTGTTGTTTGGCTAGAAGCATTTTATTCTTGTAGTAGTCTGAGTTTCTGACTTTGGGTCTTCGGCAGTCTCTGGCAAAGTGACCTATTTTGTCACAGTTGTAGCACGTTGGAGGTTCTGACTGACTGGATCCTTCAGCTTGATACCTTCTCTCTTCCGGCTTCCTTTCCTCTACTCTCTTTCCTTCAAACCTCTTTCCTTCAACCCTCTCCTTGTGAACATAGTTACTCGGACCAGAAGAATACCTCTGACCGTTTGAACTTGGCTTCTTGTAGAACTTATTCTGAAAAGCCTTTGTCAGCATAAGCATAGCCTGCTTTAGTTGTTCATAGTCGTCCGAGTCAGAGTTCGCTTCATTTTCAACCTCATCTGATTCAGACATAAGCATCTTCTTTTTCTTCTTTTTCTTCTTTTTCTTCTTTTTCTTCTTTTTCACAACAAGAGCAACTGAGTCAGCAACTGTCTTCTCACCCTGTCTATTTTCATCCAAAATTTCATCCACCTCTTCTTCATTTTGTTTGAGGGTTTCATACACCTCATGAAGTGGAATCTCGTTTAGATCCTTGATTTGCTTCATTTGTCTGGCAAACATCTTCCATTCAGGCTGGAGAATGCTGAGGAATTTGACATTAAGCTCTATCTGTGATTTAGTGACATTGTTCTTGCTTAATTTATTCAGCAAGGTCACAAACCTGTCGTATGTTTCTTCTAGAGACTCTCCAACTCTGCCTTTGAATTCTTCATAGTTGTTTAGGCAGTTGGATATCTTGAGCTGGTTCCCAACCTTTGAACCTAGCATCATCTTCTCTAGCTGATCCCACATCTGTTTGCCTGAAGCCTTATAGCTGTCTATCTTCACGTATATTTCATTTGGAATTCCTTGAAGAATATAAGACTTTGCTAATCTATCACCTTTTGCTCTTTTAAGGTTATCACCTTCTAGATCTTCATACTTAAGTTGAAACTCTGTTGCCACAGTTCCCTTTGTACGAGTCTCATAAACTGGTGCCATAACTCCCTCTTCTATTGATTTCCTGATGAATACTCCCAAATCATGTCTTTCAATGAAGTCCATGAACCGATCTTTCCACTGTTCATACTCTCCCCTGAAGAGTACTGGTGGCTTTGAGTCAGTTCTGATCGCTAGAGCTTCTCTTGAAGTCATTATGTTTGAAAGACTTCCAAGATTCTGGCACAATTTGCGCTAATAGAAGGTGGCGCAAAAGTCAGGTTTGCGCTAGACGAAGGTGGCGCAAAACACAACTTGCGCGATGAGAGGTTGGCGCAAAAGTAAGTTTGCGTTACTAGAGGTTGGCACAAAAGTGACTCGTGATCTGATGATTTGCGCAAAAATATTTGCGCGAGACAAAGGTGGCGCGAGCTGAGGTTTGCGTGAGATGTAGGTGGCGCGTTTATGACTTTGTGCGAGTAGCTGGTCGCGCGAAATTGAGTTTTGCGCGACTTATTGATGGCGCAAAAGTGGAGTTGTATGCTCGACCGGTGTGCTGACCGGGGTCCTCGACCGGAGTTCTAAGTGACGCAAAGTAAAGGTTTGCGCTTGGAGTTGATGGCGCAAAAGGGATTTTGCGTTAGTAGATGATCGCAAGAAAGGACTTGTGCGCGAGACGTTGATGGCGCAAAAAGTGAACTTTACGCTAAACGTTGTTGGCGCAAAAACTCGCTATGAACTGGCGCAAATCTCACACTCTCGCGAGTTCGTCCCTGTGTTTCGTAAATTCGATCTTTTTGCTCAAAGAACCCTTTTGTTCAACGATTAGCAGTACCAAAATTCGACAAATATACCACTAACAGTTTTAGAATAGATTACAACCCTTTGATCTCAATAAAAATCACTTTTCAAAGATTTTATCTATGGAACAGTGATGTGAGGTCGAATATTGTTTTGACACTAAAATCACAAAATGGAATTCAATTGATGTGTTATACTGAAATTAAACAACACCAAATTGATCTAGCACCCTAATCGATCACAACCTGATCGATTTCAAACCCAATAACACTCTAAAACTCGAAAATGAATTTGAAATGAAGAACACAGAGTCGTTTTTCTATAAACTTGATTTGAATCTGTTTTAAGCTCTGATACCAATTGTCGGTCCACAATATATCAAGTTCTTATCAAAACAATAACACATATGATTACCAACATGTTTGATTAATAATCAATGGATTACAAGGTTGATGATTTCAGTTTGAAGCTCACAATGTTCTCTCTGTTTTTCACCTTTTGTGTGTGTGTTGTTATGTGTTCTATTTTTCTCTAGTTAGCTTGTCTAACACACTATCACCAACTTGCAAAAAAACTTGCAAACTAATAATAATATTAAACTAAACTAATATCTAAATAATAATATCTAGATATTTAGGATAATAATAAAATACTAAAAACAATATTTTGATATTTTATTACAAACGACATTAGACTTATGTTAAGAGTCGACTTTCCGGCTTTAGCTTTATATTGCAATCTTCAGATTGGATGATATTGAATCCAATAGATATGTGCGCTAACATAGTGCAATGGATCCATAGGCACGATGTTCTTAATGTCCCGTTTTGGACAAGTTCACCACTTTGGCACGAAATAGGCATCGGGTCACCATGGTAAGTAAGGTGTAGACCTATATGGTCGGGCAGCGTCCCATGGGCAGTAAGGTGTAATTCCAATGTGCATAAGTTCCCGTTTTGGAACTCTCAAGAATAGACTCAGAGGGGATTGACTTGGGTTTTCGAGCAACAGACTTAGAGGAGTTGAACTCGATATGTTTTATGAGTATAACTCATACGTTTTGGTTTTTCTACATAGTTATGTGACCTACTTTTGTGTTTCGTCACGTGCATAGTTATGTGGCCTACTTTTGTGTTCCGTCACGTGCAATGTAATCGGGTCTCTCCCGTCACCGAAAGGTGTTGTTTTGGGTATGGAGTTTTATAATCCATGTTTTCGGCGACGTTTTGAGTATGGGTTGATATCCATGTTCTAAGGTTTTGAATATTGAATCTTATCCATGTTTTTGGATGTTTTGGATGATAGAGTTTACCCATGTTTTTCGGTATTTGGTCGTTAAAGTATAAGTTATGTTTTGCGTGAGTTTTGGGTTTTGGATTTATATTCGAAGGAACGTTTGTATCGTGGTTTTAATCATGAAAATGATGAATGTTGGAAAAGAGATTGCTTTCAGTTTTAATGTATTTTATTTTGGGAAAATCACGTTTTAAATAACACTCTTAAGGTTTATTGTTTTACATATCTATGATGAAAACTCTTGAGCTCACTAAGCGTTAAGCCTAACCTTTTATTTTTCAGCATGTGCATCAGGTTCCAGTTGGGGATTGGTTCTAGCAATACTATGAAGAGATGAGCACTAGTTTTACACGAGGGTAAGTAGTTTGGTGAAGTCTTCCGCATTTTGGAGATAGTAACTGTTATTGGGTTTTTTGTAACATCCATCCCTATTTAGACCGTGTATAAAGATTGAAATGTGTTTATTGAAGTTAAACCTTAAATTGTTGTTGTAGATGAATCAGTTATCGATGTATTTAGAAAATTCTAAATTAGTTGATATTTCCAGATTTAAGGGTGTTACACTCCCCAAGGCAACGAGCTCGGTCTTATGAAACCCTTCTCAAGAAGGTCTTGGAGTTGAGTCATCATCTTTTGCATCTCGAAAGGGATCTAACCAATAAGGAGCTCGAGCCCCGGAACAAGGTCAATCCGAAACTCCACCTGGCGATTGGGTGGCAAGCCGGGCAAGTCGTCCGAGAAAACATCGGACTACTCGTGCACTAATCTAATGTCTTAAATCTTTCTCTTCTTGAGTTTGGTATCTATCGCGTACGCCAAGAATGATGAACATCCCTTCGCTAAGCACTTATGCGCTTTAATCATCGAGATGATCGCCACTTCACCCTTCTTTCTCTCGTCGTAGATCACCACCGTCTCGCTATCCGTAACGGGTAGTCGGATCATTTTCTGAGAGCACACGATCTCGGCTTGGTTCTTCGCTAGCCAATCCATCCCAACCACCACATCGAATCCGCCGATTTGCATAGGCATCAAATCGATTAGAAATTTCTTCCCTTCAATCTCAAGGGTGCACTTCCTCAAAACCTCCCGAATTACTACTTGGCCACCATTTGCTATTTCTACCACTATAGCATCTTCTAAACTACTAAAGGGCATGACAAGTTTTTGGCAAAATGCATCAGATATGAAAGAGAAACTGGCACCCAAGTCAAACAATACATGCGTAGGTACGGAGTTTAGGAGAAATGTACCCGATAGCACAACGGTGGATGCCTTGGCCTCTTCAGTTGTCATCTGAAATGCTCTTCCGGGTGCCCTTGGAGGTTTCACTTTCTTCCCACCGACTCCTCCCGCCTTCAATTTAGGGCATTCCTCCCTCACATGTCCCAGCTCCTTGCACTCGAAGCAAATTTGCCCCTTCATGGGACAATCTCTGAAAGCATGGCCAGCCTTTCCACACTTGAAACAATTTCTAGGAACGAAGTTCCACGGACCAAAGTGTTTGCTTCAACACCTAGAACACCACCTAGCATCACGCCTAGGATCGGTTCCTCAGTGGTTGTTGTTGTTGAAAGGTCTTAGTTTCTTGGAGAACATAGAATTTCCCTCCCATTTCCTCTTCTCCACTAAGCGGCTACCCTCTTCCTTGCCTCAGTTGTAGGCGTCTTCCATCAATTGAGCTTCTTCAATCACCTCACGAAGAGTGGAGGCCTTTGACACTTAGAACATTGACATCATATCTGATGGAAGGCCCTTAATATAAGCTTTGATCTTTTCCTTCTCAGTTGGGACTAGATGTCCCACCAACCCCAACTTGTCCCTGAACAGACGATTGTACTCTTTCACAGACATATTTCCTTTCTTCAAGTTCCGGAATTCTTCTTCTATCTGGTACCTTGATCTCTCGTTACAATACTCCTCTAGAAATTTCTCCTTGAAAGTTGACTAGCTCAACTTGTCCAAAGTAGTGGCCTCTATAGAAGTGGAGTGGACCTTCCACCAAGTGAGGACCACCCCTCTCAACATCTAGGATCCAAACTTAGCTTTTTACCCCTCACCGTATTCGCTAGTCCGGAAGGCTTGTTCTATCTCCCGGATCCAATTCATGCACATAATCGGATCATCTGCACCTTTGAATTCGGGCGGTCGGCAACTTAGGAAGGTCTTGAAAGAACAAGTCTTCCCTTCTGATCTTGTATCAGGGTCACGAGACCTTCGGTGGGGATTTCATTTCTGGTACCCCGGGATCCCGCCACCACAACATTTTCGGTAACCGTCTCATGACTACGGTTGTTGGTGTCCCTGTCTTCTAGAAGCTTCAAGAATAATTCTTGTTGTTATACCATGGCCTTATTCATGGCCAACATCATCCGGTCCATCATTCGAGTTTCCGTCCTCACCTCTTCCATGATAGGTTCCGACGTCTCTAGAATGCGTCGGGGAATGCGCTCGACTCTTCCCCCTAGCACTTCATTTAATCGGGGAGGTTCTTCCGCCCCGGTCACCCGCGGTTGGTCGACCGTGGATGCTGTCACTTTAGGGCCCTACGGTCTATTCTGGGTATTAACCATTTCAGTCTGCCATACAATTGAGAATTGGGGTGAGAATAAGTTGTGGAAATAAAACACATGGGAACGTACTACTACATTCATTAATCATCATAACGACAGTAATCTAAGCATACCTACGTACGATATATTCATAATAGTAGTAGCTAGTTGAAAATGAACATACTACACATAAGGATTCTCGTTACCACAGTCATGATTCTTAATTAGTGCAATTTCCGTCGACTCTAAGACCATCCTATCTTAAGAGTTCTACCCAATCTTACTAGTCATAGCTTAAAAACCTCTGCTTAAGTCTAGGCATCTTACATTCATACCTAGTTCACTTAAACTAGAGCTCTGATACCAAATTGTAACATCCTAAAATTTAGGGTCAAATTAAAATTCAAAAATTCGGCAATATGACGTCTAAAACTGGAGTAAACCTATACACCCTATCGTGGAGTCAAGTAGAACTTGAATAATACCGTAATAACATTTGAAACTAAAGTGTATCACCTACAACGGGGAATTAAAGTATGGCTTATACAAACCCAAATGAAATGAAGAATATAAATCGACAACCTAATAATCTAAATTTATCAAAATACATTATAGTTGGGTGTCGCTATTCCTCCAAAATGAATATCCTCAAAATCCAATTTGTCAGTCTATAATTTTCCAAAAAGACCACTCTCGACTCCAAGGTCGTCCACTCAATCCCGACAAGCCCCGCCGCTAAGATGACCTGTCATACATGACAACCAAAGAAACAAGTGTTACGCTAAAACCAAGTGAGGATAAATAAATTAGAAATGGAAATCATAAACCCATTTGTCGTGGTTTGGTGGATATAGTCGTGAGCTAAATCAAAGCAAACAAGTAAACCATTAGTGATCATAACATGGTAAAAATAAACACCAATCACTTAGTCAGATCAACTCCTCTAAGTCTATTGCTCGAAAACATCAAGTCAACTCATCTAGGTCTATTCTTGAGTGTTCCAAAACAGGAACTCATGCACAATGGAATTACACCTTACTGCCCATGGGACACTGTCCGACCATATGGGCCCACACCTTACTTACCATGGTTACCTAATGCCTATTCTATGCCAAAGAGGTGAACTCAATGTCCAAAATGGGACATTGGAACACCGTGCCTATGGATCCAATGCACTAAACCAAAACCAAAGCAAACCAAAACACCTTCCATTGTCACATTATTTGTTTAAGCATAGAAATTTCATACCAATGAACATCCATTGGTAACTTACCAACTTAATGGTGCAATAACACATATAAACTAAAATCACCATATACTATTAACAATGTGTATCTCAATAATGAGGCTACAACATATACCTTTGAACAAAAATCCAACTTTCTCAAAACCCTAGTATTACTTGGATTTCCAAAAATACAATAAGAGCAAAATGTTGACAATAGAATATAGAATATATGTAGAAACCATAATTATACTTTATTTATAGTCCATATAAGTTCTCATACCATTTCATTCATACTCAAAGCCCTAAAATCCCAAAAACAGATTTTTAGGTCAAAAGCTTACCAAATCCAAAATCATTTAGTTTAGGACTTTACAATAACTTAAATACAAGACAAACAACATGTATGAAGTTTAAATATGTAAATACACTCACCTTGTAAAGTTGTATACAAACCCTAGGTAGTTGATGGACTAAAGAGAGAATGAGTAATTTAGACTTGAATCACTAGGACCTCCTAATAAATGTCAAAGATTCCTACACCAACCATTAAATCATAACTTGATGTTCCTTCCAAAAATAATGAATGAAGAGAGAGAGAGAGAGAGAGAGAGAAAGATGGCCTACCTTTGTCTTCTCAAAAACCGAGTCAACCAAGAAAGAATGAGAAAATGAGGTCAAAAAGTCGGATTTATGGAATAAATGGGTCTGGCCCCGACCGCGATAATGCCCGGCGACTGTGACATCTGTCACAATCGCTAGCAAGGTCGTGCCAAGTACCCCACCCGCGATACACTTCCCACGACAGTGCCCCGCGAAAGTGACTGGTGTCACAATCGCGTGGCATAGTCGCCACCTATCCCCCACTTGCGGTACACTCCCCGCGGTTGTGCCCCGAGAGAGTGACCACTGTCACGATCGCGGGCACAGTCGCCCCGGGTGTACCAAAGCCTCATTACTCTCGTTTTCGACCCGAGGTGCTTTCGATCCCAACTCTAGGTTCGTAAATAAGATTTAAAATCCGATTATAGATTACACTAAATAAAGAGGTACTAGATAAGGGCATACTAAAATCATGGGTGTTACAAAGAATCTACATCACTAAGTCTAGAACCTCCATTAATGGAGTTATGTTGATAATTGAGAGATCTGGGGCCCTTTTGGGCATCTCCTAATGAAAGAGTTGATTTGTTTTGGGAAACCCGTGATCTATGAATGTTTCATTTTGGAATTAGATTTAAATTGATGTTCTTTATGTTAAACCTTTGTATTAGGCTAATTGAATCTTGTGGTAGGAAACTCCATAGATGAAGAATTCGTGATTCGAAATAGAAATGTGATGATTAATGGAAATTGTTGGTTGGTTATGGATTAGATCTTGTTTATGGAAGTTTTCTTTTGATTTAGATGGTAAATTGTATATCAAATCGTAGCCATAATTGGGAAGATGAGTTTTGATCAAACCTGGAGATGTTGGGAATGGAACGTCTGAAGACGCGATATAGCAGAGGCCCACGCGACTTTCACCGCGACTTAAACTCGCGTGAAAATTCACACACAACACCTGGCGTGACTTTTCACGCGAGTTTAAGTCGCGGTGAAAGTCGCGATGGCCTCTGTTGTATCATGACTTCATCCATTTTGTTTCTCATTTCGAGCCAGACTTTAGGGCATTCTTCTAGGGGATCTTTAAGGAACTTGTTGAGTTTTAAATACAAATTGTAACCGATAAACGCAGCAGAATTAAATAATAATTTTGGTTACAAGAATTATAGAAAACTTTTCTAAATAAACTTAAAACCCAATCGGATCCAATGATGCATTTAATTAAAATAAACCACACCATAGGGCGTTTGGAATGTGTACCTTTCAAGATCTGTCAGGGTTAAAACTGAAGCACCAAGAAACCAAAGTAGGTTTCCTCTATTGGCAGTCCACACACGAACACGTTTCCTGTCTCCACCGGGTGCTACCCCAAGAACCCTAGATCTATATGTGTTTTACAGAAAAGAAAAGGTTTATTGTATGTATTTCTTTGAAAGGCTAATTCTGATTTCAAATCGTATATCAAATGGTTTAGCCTAACGCCTTATTTATACCAGAAGAATTATAGCTAGACTATAATTCAACTGGGACTAAATAAGGTTTAGTAATTATCTGTAATATTCAAACTCAAATTCAAATATATATAATTATCTTTTAAACTTTAAATATAATTATATATATATATAATTACAGATAATACCCCATAATTAACATATTTACGTTTTCACTCTGTAATTATCATAATTACAGTTTAACACATATTTTCATAATTATCCTTTAAGAATAATTATTTTCTTAATCAACTTGATTTAATCCGGGTTTCTAAAGATGGAAACAAACGCATTCTTTGGGTGTGACCCTATAGGTTTACATACTCCTCAGCAGTATCTCCGTGTGACATGTGTCGTGGGCATATAATAACTTACATTCTCCCACTTGCACACGATACACAGTAACACAGACGATGGTAAGCGTCTAGCAACACGTCACCGCCCCCAAGGCTATGTAAATGTGCTTTTACCTTCGAGCAATTTTATTGATCCAAATCAATCATATAGTATAATCATTCATTATCCTTTTGCTTCACGATATTTTGTTTTGAACTTAAGGTATAGATTTATCTCGTCCTTTATAGTTCAAAGAATATGTTTCTCGATCCTAACATATTTGATTATACAAGTACCATTAGTCCAACTAATCCACTTGTTCATGCATGTAAATCAAACTATGTAATCGAGGGGCCCAGAAATATCTCTCTCATTTTGAGAGGAGCAAATCCCATATTGCATGTACACGATTAACTACACAATTCATGTTATACCTAACATAGCCCTTATGATTACCCAGTTAAGGGTAACGTTAGACTATATCAAATCATAACACTCTGTGTGCATTAGATCCCAATGCACATCTCAGGTATGAGGATAAAGAGTGTTTACTATTTCAGGACTCACCTTATCACGCCGATCTATGAGGTGATCCTGACCGTGGGTCTTGTCTAACACCTTGTACACCGACAAGTAGACCTGGCAAAAACTGACACGACATGCTAACCCGACACGAACTCGACACGAAATAAACGGGTTTGGCTAATACATTTCAACCCGTTTAAGTAAACGGGTTGACACGACACGACACGAAAATTAAACGGGTAAGGTCAGGGTCAAAAATTTCAACTCGACAATGACCCGAATAACCCGTTTATATATATATATATATATATATATATATATATATATATATATATATAGAGAGAGAGAGAGAGAGAGGCCCATTCATTTGCTAACCGTAACATTGGTGCTAACCGTGCTAACCAATCTCAACCGTAGATTAACGAGATCAATGGTCCACAATTAACTAATTTTTTATTAAAATAAAATGTTAAAAACGGTTGAAAAAAATACAATGCATGTATGCACAGGGATATTTCGGTCAAAATATAATTACTTTTAATTTGGGAATATACACCTACCAAATTAAATTAATATATTTAATATCAGGATAACTACCAAATTAAAAAAACTCCTTTAAATATGGAAATAGATTAAATGCGGCGATACATTTAATATCAGGATAACTACCAAATTAAAAAATTGCTTTAAATATGGAAATATGTTTACTGAAATATTACATGCATATGTGCTCTGTAATTGAAAATGCATAAATGCACATTTGGGGAAATTCATACATGCATATGTGCACATTTGGGGAAATTCATACATGCACCATAATCATACATGTATATGTGCAAAACTATCGGATATGGATATGGACATATTTCCCAAATGGATATATGCATAGTTCTGTCTATTACCAAATTAATAAGATGGAAATCAAAATAAAATTTTAAAATAATATATTTAATATCATGATAACTATCAAATTAAAAAGTTCTTTTAAATATGGAAACAAATTACACGGGGCGATATATTTAATATCAGAATAACTACCAAATTAAAAAAACTTCTTTAAATATGGAAACAGATTAAATGGGGCGATTTTTAGCAAATTCCCATATTATGCTTTCAGATTTAATAGCATTAATGGCATAACAAAACCTTTAGGAAGCTTATGATTGGTCGAAATTTGGTTAGCACGGTTAGCAAATGAAGGGGACCCTATATATATATATATATATATATATATATATATATATATATATATATATATATATATATATATATATTATAAGTTTTCTTTTTAATGCTTTGGATTTTTAATGTTTTAGATTTGGTTATAATTTATAAGTTGAACTATAAAATTTGGATTTCTAATGCTTTCATTTGAATTTTGTATTTGTATTTTTTCTTTTTGTGACTTTTCGATTTTTAAATTTTAGTTGTATAAAAGTTAAACGGGTTAGGCGGGTCGTGTCGGGTTAGGTGGGTTGGGTTAGGGTTGGGATTTTCTGACCCGTTTATTAAACGGGTCGGGTTAGGGTTAGACATTTTCAACCCGTTTAACTTTGAACCCGACACGACACTTTTGCTAGGTCTACCGACAAACGCATGTGACTCTGGTTGCACCTAGTGCACTTCCAACTTGGACTATGACCAGACTTCGCAATGATCTTGATTTATTACTAGTCCCCTAGTAATAATCGATCAAGGACAATTCTAAATAATATGATCATCATATTTATTTAAGGATACTTAAACATGCTAATAAAGAACACAGAAATGTTTATTGTATATACTCATACCCAGTACGCCATATCTGTAATATCCGGGTCCGAAAATTTTAATAATTTTGGAAGTTGGGTGAAAAGTTAAGTGAGACCCAAAGTTCAAGGGGGTTAATTGTAACTTGGGTTATATATATATAATTTAACCCTAAGATATGATTCAGAAGTTATTCCTGATATTTTTTTGGGCGATTGAAGGAGACGAAAGCAGGAGAAGGGGAGGACTAGCTCCTGAAGAATCGTACGGTTTCTTTTCAAATAAAGATATGATTCTAGCCTAATACGCTCATCTAAGAGTTTTAGTTGGTAAATGATCTCGTTGTTGAGTTTGTAACCGTGTTTTTGATTGATTTAAGGATCTGGGTTTTCTGTACGAAGTTTTGGAATCGCCTGTTTGAATATCGACCGGAGGGCCGCCGACCGGTGTCGATCGGACCCTTATAACCAGTGTGGACCTAACGGTGTGGGTCTGCCGGTGTGGACCGGTGTGGGTCTACCGGAGTGTGTCGCCCGGGGTGGTCTCGACCGGGAGGTCTTGACCGGGGTGGCACAGTATGTAGTATTTTCTGTTCTAGTTAGTGAGTAAGTGAGTTATCTATGTTTTGGCTTACCGATTTATCGGTGTTGTCATAGGTGGTGAGAACGTTAGAAAGCAGACTTTAAGCGAGAAGGATTTGAGGTGAGTCTTTCAAACTAAATCCTTTACGATGTTTGAAAGTTATTTGATAAATGTGAGTTTTCTGAACTGCGCGTTTATATTATTGAAAGTTGAGAAGGTTTATTTAAAAGGTGGGTTTAATTATGTTGGCATGTTCATGCTATGCTTACATAAACTCGTTTTATATATTGTTGATAATTAGATGTATGCATACATTTGATTCAGAAGTTTTGACCTACGTCGGGAAGTGTGGCCCGCCTGCTCGTACCGGGGAGTGTGGCCCGTTTATGCCATTGGGGTGTGTCCCCAAAATAAGGCAGTACGAGACAGACATACCGTCTTTGACGACAGTGTTGGTCAGTAGTGTGAGTTACGCTTGCGAAGCGTAAAGTGTGGTCGTGTTGGTCATTAGTGTGAGTTACGCTTGCGAAGCGTAAAATGTGGTAAATGTTTAAGTTACGCTCGTGAGGCGTAAGGCTTTGTTTAAATGTTTTAAATAATATTTGAACTGTTGCAGTAGCGCTTGGAGGGGACTCACTAGACCATCGGCCTAACCCTCGCTCTTTCAAAACTATAACCCTTTTTTAGGTTATCGCAAGATAGCATGTTCTGGTAAGGATAAAGAGAAGTTGTGAGCTTTTCCATGAAGCTAGAAGACTCCTTGTAATAGTTTTCCTTTTTACTCAGTTGTGTAATAAGTTGTAGTTTCAAACCTTGTTTGAATTGTAGGCTTGGGGCCATTGTTTTGGTATGGATAATTACATTTTAATGTAATTAAAGTTCGGGTTGTTACAATTGGTATCAGAGCCATAGTTTAAAGGATTTGGGTGACCGGATGGGCCTAAACTTAAACTGTGGTATAAAGGGACACAACTGAGATTTAGGAAGCCGTTAAGGAGTTAGTGGTCTTTGTGAATCGGGATGACAATAGTAAGGACTCTCATGAATCTACAGGTGCATGGGTATACTTGAGTACTATTGTTGGGTAAGTTGGTGGGTGTAGTTTTGGGTAGTGAGTTCTATCATTGAAATGATAGCGTTGGTCTGGCGTGCTGTGCGAGTACGTTCATGGGTTTAAGGTTAATACCTTCTGGGATGAGTATTGTGTGGGATGTAGATGTTTCGTCTGGAGGAAGAACTCCTTGAGTCTGAAAAAGGGAATATTGACGATTGGAGGTGAGTTGGTCACTCCAAGGGAGTCGTCGGTTTGGTAGTTTGTGATGTCGATCAATGGACATCAGGAGAGTTCACCCCAATAATCGAATAATAGATTTGAGCCTTTTGAATCAGTAGTTAACTGAAAGTTGGCGAGGGTGGCTGAGAGACGGTATCCGTGTTGGCTAATAAATGGAATGAAGACAGAATGGAAATGAGCTATTGTTGGTAAGCCTAGTTGGACCAAAGTAAGGATGCAGGAATTGCGAATCAATGGTCGCGTTGGTTACTGGTATTGGAATATACCAGAATGTTGGGAATCGTTTATGCCGAAGATAGATGTTATTGTGAGGGACCTGACTGGTTGGTCGGAAGTAAGGGTCGGTGGTATATTGGTGTGAGTGTAAGCGGTCGACCTTACGAGAGCGAATAGCCTTCAAAGAAGTGGGAGTATCATGCATGGTGTTTTCGAATAAGTTGCGTGAGTCTTTCATGTCAGGTTTATTGGTGTGTGTGCACCTTTGAGTCATTTGCTTTGAAAATGAGTTAGTGTGTGTAAACGTGTATGGGTTTCAGAAAAAGGGTAATTTTATTGCACGGTGCGCAAAATTTTGAACTTAGTAATTTGGGAGTTATTGCACTTCTTTTATAAAGGAGTCATCTTTTGTGGAAAATATAACATCTTTTGATCGTGTGATGTTATAAGGAAGACTGGTATGGACTTAGTCATGCCAGCAAGGGCGGAAGTAGACTAACTCACTCAGCATAAGTAATTTTGTTAGAACTTCTTGAAATCGCTTGAGTAAAGTTTCATTGAAAAGATTTTCAAATGTGTCAAATTATTTCAAACTAATATGTTGTCATGCATGAAGGCTATGAACTCGCTAGGTCGTAAGGAAGCATTGAAGTTAAGGATACGGAAAGGGGTGAAGGATGAGAGTGTGACGTTTGGGCCGTTGTCGGTCGATTCATGATCCTGCTATTCCTTCTAGGGAAATGCGGAGAATGACAGAAGCCTTAGCCCTTGAGTGTTAGGAATGATTCGTTTTGTGGTAGCATACACTCCTAACCTGAGATGGTGTAGTCGGCGAGTGGTGGTGTTTGGGGTAAAATTCGAAGTCGTTAAGATACGCCTTTTAGCAGCGTGTTGTTATGTAATGTTGTGATTTTTGGATGAAAAGTTATTGACATCGAGTCGGAGTTTTGAGATGATCTAGTAATCAGATTCTATCAAGTAAGTTATGTGCCTTCAACATGTAAAGTCGGTGGGACACCGAGATAGTTATGATGCGTTGGAAAGAGTAGGTTCCTTTGGGAATCTTTGTTAGTCGAAAATATTGTTGAAGTATCACTATGTCGACGGTGATGCTAAAGTCAGCGACAAATGGTTGAGGCCATTGCCGGGACACTGAAAAATGGGAAAGTGGCTACGGTCATGTTTTTCTGAGTTTCTTAAGGAAGCTAGAGATCGTTCGGGATCGGTGTGTATCTAGAATGGTATAGGATCACCTTGTGGGGACTTCTCAAAATGGAAGATTGTTAGTTCGTCAGGTAAATTCCCATGAGGTTCTGATGGTTCGTGCGGGAGTAAGGTATAGGGAGTAATCAGGTGGTTGTACTTCGAGCAAGTTAACCCGTAAGAGAGTACGCTTAATCTTACCGACTACCCGACTTTGTATATGGCATGTTGCGATAAGTCGATCAGAAGCGAATTCGTGTTGAATGGTTTAGATGTTCAAAAGTTTGTGGGCGGTCCAGATTTGAGCAGGGCAAAGTCGTGAAACGACTTTATCTCAAATATTGGTGTTACGATAGGCATGATGAGGAGGGTATCTGTTATGTGTACCAAGTGTTGCGGAGATTTTGGTGTTATAGTGATGATGTAGTAGGGAGACGAATGGTTGGATGAGATGGTGTATTTATTATGCCAAAGTGGTCGTTCAAGTCATTATAGTGGTAAGGAGCTTCTTTGAGGTTAAGTTTTAGACTTGTGTTAGTATTATAAGATGAGCATTAGCGAAAACCCTTACTCAGTGATTCTCGGTGAGCTTTTCAAAAGTGTCATGTATGTGGCAGAGATGCATAGATGTTGGTTGGGTTGGTGATTTTGCTAATCTGAAGTTTCTGGGTTCGAGGGATAGTTGGCGGCAACTTCGTGGAGGAACCTTGGGTTCCTGGGTCGCAGAGAGGTGTTGGACAGGCTCATCTTATTCCAGTGGCATATTGATGTAAGTGGCGAACGATTTAGTTCATGATGGGTTGTAGGAGACAGGGAAAATCCGTAAGGATGTCGAAGTATTCTTCGAACGTGAAGAAACCCTACAGATGACGAAGGGGAGTGAGGAACGTGAGGTGTCTTTGATCAGTGAGTAATGTTGTGGGAAAGCGTGGTTTAATGTCTCGTGTGTGGATTGTTGGTAACCGTTTGATGAAGTGTAGTAATGTAGTTTGTGTTTTGACGAGTTGGAATTGTTGACCTGAGAGTAAGAAGTTTGGCAAGTGGCGCAAGATTTGGGAGTTTATGTTTTCAAAACTTTTGTTAAGTAAGTTTATAAACCCTAGAGAGGGTGTGAGAAAGGAGGTTAGAGTGTATGCTTTGGTTCGACAGTGTTTAAAGCTAAAGTGGGCGGTTGGTCTAAGGATTTGTGGCTAGCTAGTGAGCCTATCACTAGAAGCATGTTCATGTTTTCGAGAAGGAAAGGGAAGAAGTGGTTGAATATAGTGCTCAGAGAGAAGGACCAAGGTGTCTGACTTAGTATTGCATGGAAGAGATTCCAAGTGAGTCGATCATTCAGTGTTAAGCGATTGGGATTAGTTGTTTGAGCATGGTCACTCAGTGTTGAGCGAGGAAAGAATGGTTTTATATCACATATGGTCGGACAATGGTGGTTGCGACGAGAATTGAAGTTGGAGTCATTATGATTCGTTCAATTGGAATTAGTGAGCTATGAGAGTAATGCAATGTGGAATTTTCTTTTATGTGGAAGTGGAGTAATGACCTTTGGGGCAATGTATGTTACTGCGTATGAGTTGAGTATCACCGTTGAACGGTGAACAGTATGGTTTGGGAAAGAATGTACTTTTACGTTCGACGTATGCCGTACCGAGAGAAGTTACTATGCAATGGCTGATTACCGGATGAAGAAATTCATAATTATGCAGTTATTGTGGTAACAAAGGTTTACTATATGCATGTTGACGCAGGAGTTGACCTGGAATGTTACGGCCTTGTTTTTGGAATAGAATGCTTAGAGCATTTGAGGGAAGTTAAGTCAGAATGAATGAAAGAACGTGAGTCTTGTAAATCTTAAGATTTGAAAGGGAGCGACTTGATGCAGAAGTTGTTCCTATAGATTGGAGAAGTCTACAAAGAGAGTTAGGTACGCAACTCAAGTTACGTACGGCTTATCACCCGCAAACGGATGGTCAGAGTGAGAGGACCATCCAGACGTTAGAGGACATGCTGCGAGCATGTGTCATTGATGTCAAGGGTTCGTGGGAAATTCATTTGTCGTTGATTGAATTTTCTTACAACAATAGTTACCATGCTAGCATTCGAGCGGCTCCGTTCGAAGCATTGTATGGACGTAAATGTAGAACACTTTTATGTTGGAATGAGGTGGGTGAAAGACAGCTAGCGGTACCAGAAATCGTACAAGTGACAGCCGATAAGGTCAACCAGATTCAAGAAAGATTAAAGATAGCTCAAGATCGTTAGAAGATGTACGCAGATAAGCGGAGGAAACCGATAGAATTTCAGGTAGGAGACAAAGTAATGTTGAAAGTCTCGCCTTGGAAAGGGGTAGTCCGCTTCGGAAAGAAAGGGAAATTGAGACCAAGATTCGTTGGACCATTTACCATCATGGGACGTGTTAGTGAAGTGGCTTACAAACTTGATCTACCAGCGAGTTTGCGTGGGATTCATCCCACATTTCATGTGTCAAACTTGAAAAGGTGCTTGGCGGAAGCAGATGTAGTAGTTCCCTTAGAGGACATTCGAGTGGATGAAAAATTAAGTTATATTGAGGAACCCGTAGCAATTTCGGATCTCAAGGTGAAAAAGATGAGAAACAAAGAGATACGGTTGGTGAAAGTCCAGTGGAAATTTCATAAGGGACAAGAGTCAACATGGGAAGTGGAAGCGGACATGAGATCTCAGTATCCCCATCTGTTCAACGATGGAATTCCGGGGACGGAATTCTCTTGTGGGGGGATATTGTAATATCCGGGTCTGAAAATTTTAATAATTTTGGAAGTTGGGTAAAAAGTTAAGTGAGACCCAAAGTTCAAGGGGGTTAATTGTAACTTGGGTTATATATATAAAATTTAACCCTAAGATATGATTCAGAAGTTATTCCTTATATTTTTTCGGGCGATTGAAGGAGACGAAAGCAGGAGAAGGGGAGGACTAGGTCCTGAAGAATCGTACGGTTTCTTTGCAAATAAAGGTATGATTCTAGCCTAATACTCTCATCTAAGAGTTTTAGTTGGTAAATGATCTCGTTGTTGAGTTTGTAACCGTGTTTTTGATTGATTTAAGGATCTGGGTTTTCTGTACGAAGTTTTGGAATCGCCTGTTTGAATATCGACCGGAGGGCCGCCGACCGGTGTCGATCGGACCCTTATAACCAGTGTGGACCTACCGGTGTGGGTCTGTCGGTGTGGACCGGTGTGGGTCGACCGGAGTGTGTCTCCCGGGGTGGTCTCGACCGGGAGGTCTTGACCGGGGTGGCACAGTATGTAGTATTTTATGTTCTAGTTAGTGAGTAAGTGAGTTATCTATGTTTTGGCTTACTGATTTATCGGTGTTGTTATAGGTGGTGAGAACGTTAAAAAGCAGACTTTAAGCGAGAAGGATTTGAGGTGAGTCTTTCAAACTAAATCCTTTACGATGTTTGAAAGTTATTTGATAAATGTGAGTTTTCTGAACTGCACGTTTATATTATTGAAAGTTGAGAAGGTTTATTTAAAAGGTGGATTTAATTATGTTGGCATGTTCATACTATATTTATATAAACTCGTTTTATATATTGTTGATAATTAGATGTATACATACATTTGATTCAGAAGTTTTGACCTAAGTCGGGAAGTGTGGCCCGCCTGCTCGTACCGGGGAGTGTGGCCCGTTTATGCCATTGGGGTGTGTCCCCAAAATAAGGCAGTACGAGACAGACATACCGTCTTTGACGACAGTGTTGGTCAGTAGTGTGAGTTACGCTTGCGAAGCGTAAAGTGTGGCCGTGTTGGTCATTAGTGTGAGTTACGCTTGCGAAGCGTAAAATATGGTAAATGTTTAAGTTACGCTCGTGAGGCGTAAGGCTTTGTTTAAATGTTTTAAATAATATTTGAACTGTTGCAGTAGCGCTTGGAGGGGACTCACTAGACCATCGGTCTAACCCTCGCTCTTTCAAAACTATAACCCTTTTTTAGGTTGTCGCAAGATAGCATGTTCTGGTAAGGATAAAGAGAAGTTGTGAGCTTTTCCATGAAGCTAGAAGACTCCTTGTAATAGTTTTCCTTTTTACTCAGTTGTGTAATAAGTTGTAGTTGCAAACCTTGTTTGAATTGTAGGCTTGGGGCCATTGTTTTGGTATGGATAATTACATTTTAATGTAATTAAAGTTCGGGTTGTTACAATATCAGATAAAAACATAACTGTTTTAATGTTCCAGAAAGTTTAAAGTTTACTAAAATAATATATAAAAATCCTCAAGCCTATAACATGAACATCATGTTTGTTTTGAGACATAGGCTTGACAAGTAGATTTGCATGTAAGCTCATTGTACCTTCGTTCAATACATATGTCCCTATTACAATTTAAGTCATTACGGTTGGTTTGGAAACTAGCATCTATGTATCCTTAAACACACAGATCTATTTCCTAACAATTGTACAATAAGAACATATCTTTAGTTATTCTCAGATACTTTGGAATGTTCTTCACTGTTATACAGTGAGCATCACTTGGGTCTGACTAATATATGTTCGTCATGCTCAGGGCATACGAGACGTCTGGTCTTAGTACATTAACATGGCATGCATGATTTGAACAGTTGGCTGAAAACACAGGCTACACCCTTCATACGGTTCATGTCCACTTTAGTGCTAGGACTCTGAGTTTCGCTCAGATGTACACGATGTACTGTTGGCAAGTTTCCTTTCTTGGAACCCTTCATCTTGAAGTGTTTCTAGATCTTGTCAATGTATGTACTTGTGCTTAATCCAATTAAACACTTTGGATCTACCACGATAGATCTTTATACCAAGGATTTTGTCTCTTCTAGATCCTTCATCGCGAAGTACTGTCCTAATCCATGATTTTACACCTTCAAGCATTGGTATGTCATTCATGATGATCATATAGGATCTAGAATATTGTTATGTTCCCACTGACCTTCTTGTATATACAAGATTTCAATTACGAGATGATTGTCCTAGTCCATAAATGAACTTTTACAACTTACACTTTTATGTTTGATGTTTTAAAACTTGTATACGTCCTCACTAACAATTCCCTTTTAAGGAATGCAGTTTTAACATCAGTTTCCATGGAATCTTGCCATTTATCAGTAATCCGATCTTTGGATTGTTTTGTATCTCGTTTATTATCTTCAACATCTTGTTGAATGTCAATGTCAACCATCGTCCCATCTTTGTGGTTCTTGAATTTCTTCAAGATCTACTGTGTCCCCATTGTGATTCATGACAAAAAATCTTTTCTTAAGAACTCACCAAGGTGCGTTAACAAAACTTTTGTTCTCGCTAGACCTGTAGAAACAATATCCAATTGGATATCACATAAAGATGTACTTTTCAAACCTTTGAATCATACTTTCCAAAAGCTTTGCTTAGCTTAAGCATTATAACCCCATATTCTCAAATATGATAACTTTGGGATCTTCTCAGTTCATATTAAGAGAGTGAGTTATATTGGTCCTTGTTGGTTGCTACATAAACTAGTATTTGGGCAATTGTTTCTAGGGTATAACCTCATAAACATTTAGGCAGAGTGGTGAGATTCATCATAGAGTGAACCATGTCCAACAATGTTCTATTTCTCTTCTTGGATACACCATTGTGATGCGGTGTTCCGTGAGGAGTCAACTGGGATACAATCCCAAAGATCTCTATGATGATCTATTGGCTTAGATATTCATGACCTCGATCTAACCGAAGCTTCTTTATCTTTTGCCAAGTATACTCACTACTTCTTTCTAAAACTATTTGAAAATTTCAAAGCTTTTATATTTGTTCTATTAGGTAAACATACCTATGTCTACTGAAGTCATCAGTAGGATGTAATGAAGTAGTGATGATCGTATCTTGTGACATAACTATAAGTCTCACATACATCAGTATGGTTAACTCCTAATAGTTCTTGTAGCCCCTAAATGTTTACCCTTTGAAGGCTCTTTTGTCATCTTGACTAACAAGATACACACATGTATCATATGAATCATCATATGATTCCAAATCTCCGTCTGCCTGGAGTTTGGCTATGTGTTTCTTGTTTAAATGTCACAAATAGAACAGTTTTAAGCCCCGCTTAATTCGTTATATTGATTTATAATTACAACTATTAATTTCATAAAACATTTATTAAGATAAAACGAAAATTTATTTCTGAAAACATAAATTCGGTTCGTTGTAATTGAGAAAATGAAACTAAATTCCTAGTAGCACTAAGTACATGAAGACACTTGCTAAGTGTTATTGTAAGACCATCTGGAAAGTTCATATCATGTCTCTTTGAGCAACAACAGCTAGCTTAGCTCCATTTGGTCTGGTTTTCATCTTCTCTTCACTTCTTATTTCCTGAAAAGTAGTACTAATATAAGTATCATACTCAATATGTAACACTTAGTCAGAAGTGAATTAAATCAAATGGTAAACATACCTGAAGGTCCGGCTCTGGTAGCCTTTTGCTTTTTGATTTCTGCCAAATGGGCTGGACAAGTTCTCATTCGGTGCCCATGGTGAAAATAATTATACCATACTGCAACCTCAGGAATTTCTCCTTCCCCCTTATTTATGCTGGAGCTTCCAACATGTGTTTTACCCTTGGTTATCTCCCCCTTTTTCTTTATTATCCCACTGTCAGGTTTGATCATCAAAGTCTGTTTTGGTTTGGTTGAACCCAACTTGGATTTCATATCCCTCTCAGTAGTTTTAAGTATGTTGTGAAGCTCTGTGAGAGTTTTATTCAAACCTTTCATAGTCCTTAACGAACTGCTTATATGTTTTGGGTAGAGAGTTGAGAACCATATCGATTTCCAACTCTTGACCAAGTGGGAAACTAAGACGGGTTAGTTGGTCAAAGTATCCTTTCATTTTCAAAATGTGGGTACTAATTGACGAACGCTCAGTTATTTTACAGGCACTCAATGCTTTAACTATATCAAATTTCTCCCGCTTTATTTGTAACCGAAATATCGACTTTAGTAAATATATCATATCCCAAGCAGTCATGTTTTCATAATCCCGTAATAATTCGGGAGTCATGGTGGCTAACATTAGGCAACCAACAATCAGGGAGTCATTTTGGTACTTATCATAAGCAGTTTTAACTTCAGTTGGAGCATTTCTGGCAGGAGCATTTGGAGGGGGGGGGGGGGTTTCAAGAACGTATAACTTCTTTTCATACCTAAGGACTGCCCTTAGAAAGCAAAACCATTCGATGAAGTTCGTTCCGTCCAATTTTTTCCTTATCTAGGATTGACCGTAGTGTAAATTGGGATAAGTTGTTTGAGTTTGAATCTGAAGTAGACATCTACAAAAACATGATTTAATTTTAGTAACTTTAATATCTCAAATAAATGGATTAACCTTTCAAAAATCATTTGATTTGAGCTAAGATCCATATTTCACCTACTTCCATAAATGGTCAAACAACTGTCTATGGAATTAGGCTATTTAGGTAGGCATCATCCAATTATGTTCAACATAACTCTTAGATGTTGTGAGATCCTATTCAATATATCATATATTGAAATTGGCACGTTTAATCCCACTTCAACGCCTTGAAAATACTCATAAATGGTCAAGCAACTGTCTATGATATTCTCAAGTAAACAAACCATACTAAGGTATCGTGATCCCACCTAAATACTGGACTTATGGTTTACTGGGATCAGTCGTCCAAAATACGACTATTTAAGTGAATGGCCAAGCAACTATCCACTTAAATTTCATTATTTTGGCTCCTTGTCTAACACTACATTCAACCGACATGATTGGTTGAGCACTGACCATACCGGGATCCTGTATGCTTGACAAGTACCTTAAATGGGTGACGTTAAGTTTACGTTTTGTAAAAGGTTTAATTTTAGAAAACATTCTAATACTTTTAAAACGTTTTGATTTTATAAAATCTTGTTTTAAAAGCTTATCTTTATTAAATCAGTTTGATTTTTGATAAACATATCAATTTTAAAAATATCATATATTTTATTTTCTGATTTAAAATTTGTTTTGCGTTTGATTTTATTTTAAAACGCTTGCAATTATCATAGCAATAATAAAGCAATAAATAAAAACAAACACAAAATAAACAACCACAACAATAATATATGGATTTGCCCCTAATGTGGTGTTGTGAGCCAACACAACAACCACGGTCAATTCTAAGGACGTCTTCAAGCTCCCACTGGTCTCGCCATCTTGGTGAACTCCAGGGACTCCGTCTTGACATCTTCGAACTTCGTCTTCGTTTGATTTACAAAATAGAAAATACATGTCTATTCTATTTACACTTGTCCCTATCTAGGAAAATTTAAAATTACAACCCTTGCAATTAATACATTTTAATTTTTCAATTATAAAATAAATCAACCACATGTATTTGGGGCAAACCATATATTATCAATAAATTTATTTTAACATAAAATAAGACAATTTGGTCGAGATAATGTGACATAAATAAAGTGACCAAATTATACGGAACAAAATTTCATATGGCAAAAACAAATTCAATTGACCCATTTTAATTTGTAGGTTAATAAACCTAATCCAAAAGAAAATTGACCCATCAAAATGGGTCTTGGCCCATCCTACGGCCCAACCGTCTAGGGCACAAGCCTAATACGAGAAGCAAAGGAAACAACCCATAACCGATACGGGCTAAGTGATAGTTCAAAGCTTAATTCTAAAAAAAGGCCAAAAAGTCTAAATCCTTCTTCTTCTTCTTCTTTTTTAAACGACCCAAAACTTGCTCGTTCAAGACCCAAGATAGAACATTGAGATTGGGCCTTTGGCTGGACCCTTGGCCGGACCGCTTAGGTCACAAAACCAACGCCAAAAACCACCACCTAAGGACATCGATCCATAACCAAAACAGAAGAAAACTTTTGGTCCTTTAAGCCATGCCCAAAAACCCAACCGATTACGACATCAGTTCAAACGTCATTCGGCCAAACAACCAGCCAAACCACCACAACTTGGTGGCCGACGTTTCAAGGGGAAAAAAATAAAACATGATCAGCAGTTGCCCGATTCAAATCAGCTGTACCGGCAATCGCCTTTTCGACCATCAGGGAAAAAGACACAGCCCTTGTCCTTCCATTGGCTTGGCTCGGGAAAAAGGTTGTGTTTAACCGCTACAACAGTAGCGATCCAAATCACTGTCTTGGCTTGAAGAAAGTGGCGAGCTTAAGTTAAAACAAAAACCACCACTTGGCTTGATGGCAGGTGGAGGCGACGAAGACAAAACCAAACCGGCCGCCAGGGTCTAAAGACCAGCGGCGGTGGTAAAACAAAGGACCAAACGCCGACTGCCTGTAGCGGTGTCGTGGTATGCCAGCAACGGCAGGAAATACACCAAAATTAGCTATCAGCGACAGCTAAGGTAAAAAAAACAACTCCAACAGCCTTCGATGGTGGCTTGGAGACGGCACACAGTGACGCAATGCCGAATGTTAAAAAAAATTGCACGATCCTGCTTTCCCGTCGTCGAGACAGAGCACGGCGACTTCAAAGTCTACCATTGGCGGCTAACATAGCTACTACGATTGACCACACAACGTTATTAAGGACTAGCCCATGACCTTGTCATGGTCCAAGGCTATGAACACAAAGATGTTCATTACCGGCAACCATATGCCGCCGGCCAAAATTAGTTGTAGGTCAAAAATTTCGGCTGCCTCTTTGTAAAAGAAAGGAGGTGATAAGAATTTTAGAATTAAAAGAATAATAAAACCTTTTCTTTTAAATGGTCATACGTGGCCACATGGATAAATTCTTTGGAAAGTGCCAATTAAAACTTTTAATAAGTTTAATTCGAAAATAGGGTTCGAATTATTTTGCCATATAGATTTTGTCCTTTTTTTTTTTAATTAAATGACATCAAAGTTGCTCTGATACCACTGTTGGGTTTTAAATACAAATTGTAACCGATAAATACAACGGAATTAAATAATAATTTTGGTTACAACAATTATAGAAAACTTTTCTAAATAAACTTAAAACTCAATCGGATCCAATGATGCATTTAATTAAAATAAACCACACCATAGGGTGTTTGGAATGTGTATCTTTTAAGATTTGTATATAATTATCTTTTAAACTTTAAATATAATTATATATATATAATTACAGGTAATACCATGTAATTAACATAATTACGTTTTCACTCTGTAATTATCATAATTACAGTTTAACACATATTTTCATAATTATCCTTTAAGAATAATTATTTTCTTAATCAACTTGATTTAATCCGGGTTTCTAAAGATGGAAACAAACGCATTCTTTGTGTGCGACCCTATAGGTTTACATACTCCTCAGCAGTATCTCTGTGTGACATGTGTCGTGGGCATATAATAACTTACAGAACTATATTAGAAGACTTTTGAGGAGTTTAAGTTGAATTAACACCTTTCTTAGTTTGGCTAATGCAGGCGTTCGATTTGAGCTTTCTAGCCGTTAGGCCTGGTGAAGTGTGCGGAACGCTAGGTGATTTCTCTCACACTAAATTGTATAACTTATGAATGTTACTAAGTGTTTTTGACCGCTGCTTATGGTTTTTGATGCACGCGTCGTTAAACGCACAACATGGTTTAAATTTATAAACCTGACTTAATCCGGTAAAGGGGTAAGTCGGGTATCGTTCTTCTCAGGGAGTCAGTGGTTAAATCAATTGATTGTGTTAAAACTGAATGCACGCATGTCACAAAGATTGACTACTCAATTTATCAATTAAGCAAAAAAAAATCTAACTAAAAACCGAAATCTAATTATTACAAATAACACTACTTCAAAAGGTTTGGATTGAGAATCGAATTAAACAATTAAAAGAATATAATTAAAACTTTATAAGTAACGAAATAACGCGAAGACGAAATCATTCAAGGCTAACAATACCTGTCACATATCGTTCGCAATGAAAAATTCGTAGAAACTTTATTAAAAACTAGAAATCAATATAATCTCAATCTATAACTAACCATTCAACGCTCTCTATTATAAATAAATAAAAATGATAAAATTTATTCGAGAAATCACATCCAATACTTTCAATAACCAACAATAGCAAAAACCGAATTCTAAAACCAAACTAAAATATAAATAAAATTTACTAAAAAGAATACTTGAAAGAAACCTCAAATCTTTATTACATCTCCATCAAATACTCCAACTCGGGTCTTCAATTATCATCAGCAGGTCTCAACAATCATCGAATCTTGTTTCCAACCCATAAAATTTATTGAGTAAAATAAAATAAAAAAGATTAAAAAAAGGCAGCCAAAAGGCTGCTCCACGGCTCCTCCCCTACGGCTCTCTTAAATCATTCTAAAAAATCATTTCTCCCTTAATTCCTTTTTTTAATTTCCAGCCCAAATAACAAGCCCAACATTTGATTTTATATTTAGAGAACCCAATTAAAAGTAAAGAGCTGTTGTGTTCCGACTTCGATATCAATTTCAGCCCAGATTGGTTCCGAGTTTGTAAAAACTCAAAACTTCAAAGTCGTAGGTCCGTTTGTTAGGTTTCCAAATCATCTTCAATCGCTTAAATCTGAGCTCGGTTGAGTGAGATATGCTCAAAATACCATAGCCTCACGAATCTGTCAAAAATCCTCTTTTTATCCCTCGCTCCACATTTTCAGAACCTATAAAAATATAAAAACGCATCAATGTAGTTCGGTTTTACCATTTTTTTATGCATTAATTGAGGTTGATTGACGGGAAAATAAAGTAAAACTTAACGACCGATCAAAACACCCCACACTTAAACCTTAACCGTCCTCAGGCAATAAGACAGTTTATTTCAGATAATTCAAGAATAGTCAAATCAAACACTTTAGAACTCATAGCATGTCATGAATATGGGATAATGTAACACCCTTAAATCTGAAGATAGCAAATTATTAAAAAATTTCTAAGTACATCAATAATTACTTTGACTACAGACACAATTTGAGAATTAACCTCAATACACACATTCATCTTATACATACCATCTATGAAAAGGACGGGTGCTACAAAACCCAATAACAATCACTATCTCCAACCCGCGGAAGACTTCACCAGCTACTCACTCTTGTATAAAGCTAAGGCTCGACTCCTCATAGCACTTGCTAGAACCGAACCCCCGATAGGAACCTGATGCACATGCCGACAAATAAAAAGGTTAGGCTTAACGCCTAGTGAGCTCAAGAGTTTTAACATGATGAATATATCTTAAAAGAAAGGAATTCAGTTTAAAGCAAGATCCTTTGAAATATTATACTTCAAAATGGAAACGACACATTTTTCCCATAATATGCACTTTTAAAGACAATGCTTCCAAACACACATTTCTTATAAAACGATGCAACCCGTAACTCACCCAAAACGGGGTCATAGTTCGATACTCAAATTTGTGAAAATGTATATAATACTTCATATCCCAAAACACCCAAAACACGGTTGGGACATAGCACTCGACCCTTAAATAACGGAAAACAGTTCATATAAATATGATACACCATTAAAACATGGAACTGAGACTTAGTACTCACGCGACCATAAAATGGAATGAAATCCAAATATTAAAGCATGGACAATCAAATATCCAAAATACAGCGGGCCGACAACGGGGGATACCCGTATCCGTTGAGAGCGGAGGAACACAAAAGTATGCCACTCAAACAACGTTGATCGTATGACACTTCACGACACGCTAGCCCAAGTGCCCCTACGACCTCTTGACAAGTTCACCAAAAGAGACAGTTGACCTTGGTGGCCGTTACAAAGAACTCCACCTCAAAGGGGTCGGCACACCGGGGACTACAACTATGGAAATCCTCCAAATGGCCCGACACCCCGGGGACTACAACTAAGGAAATTCTCCAAAAGGCCCGGCGGACTGGGGACTACAACTAAGGAAATTCCCCAAATGGCGGATGTCACAGTACTCACCTCCCAGGCAGCACTATCCAGACTCAACCCTCCTAGTGCCTCTTTTTCAAGTTTCGATCATAAAACATGAGTCCCGGAGTCCAACCCCGTACCACCCAATTGACCATCAAATAGGACTGACTTACGTGCCTATTGATCCAATGCAACACAGTCTAAAGTTACACGACTACTCATGAATGACTAAAGCACTCGAGTCTGTAATTATCAATAAAATGCATTAAAACGTAAATCACCATTGGACTCTAAATCGATCCATTAAAACCGGACAAATGTCCTCAGTACTCATTTACGTCAACACCGAGCCAAAATGCCCAAAAATTCCTTTGACCGACAATTAACGTCCCCACAATTAATGAAATATCCTTAAACAACGTTTATGAAGACACATATCTCAAAGACGTGATTAGCCCAAAACCCAACACGTATTGGGACCAAAGGTTTTCCAAAGGGTTTATGAATGCAAATACCCCAAAATGCCTATGACATGAAATAGAATTCATTTGTACAAAAATCACCAAAGATGCATAAGTCATGAAATGGACTCCATTTGTACAAAATCGCTAAGAACCCAAATATGACCATTTTATGGAATTAAACAACCCAAGTTCACCAAATATGAAAACTTATCAAAATACTCACACTTTGACAAATACCAAGTAAAACCTACTTTTACTTCAAAATACATATTTTGGCATGTACACCGTTTTAACAAATCAACTTGAACTCACCTCGCTAGATTTAGGCTAAATCTAGATTTCACCCAACTTGAGCTCCTTCGAAGGGCACTTGAATCCTCAAGACGAAAACTTCCAAAACCTAGATCCATACATTCCAAAACATAAATACCCATATTTAACCATTTAGAAACATTCCCCAAGCATTAATTACTAAAAATCCCCAACGAGATCAAAACCCTAGTTTCTCCAAAACTATCAAATCCGAGATTTGATAAACCAAACAATAGGGAAACATCAATGGAGCATTTATAACATTAATTCAAGGAAGCTTACCATTTTAGATGATGAGACTTTCCGAGGACACCTATTCCAACTCTTCAACCCGAGCTCCCACACGTTGAACTTGATGAGGAAGATGAAGATGGAGGTTTTGTGGTTCAAGATCCCACTAGCTAGATGATGAAGAATAATGTGCTTTAAGGGGGAAAACCCTCAAAATGGGTTAGGGTTCGTCTTTGAGGTTTGGGAGAGAAAAGGGGAGAAGATAGAAGTGAGAAATGAGGAGAATGGTGAAAATTTCGGACATTTAGAAGACCAGACGTCACGCGCAACCTTGACTCGCGATAGTGACAAGTGTCACTATCGCGAGTCACTATCGCGCGGATTGTACCACGAGTTGCGTGGTACTCCGGCGATTGTGCCACGCGATAGTGACACTTATCACTATCGCGAGTCACTATCGCGCCAACTGTACCGAAGCCTGAACTGGCCGGAAACTCGCGATTCTCGCATGGGTCGACTCAAGGTTCGAAAGCACAACATTTTCCACCCAAAAAGATAGGCGGAAGGCGGAGAGATTACCAACGAAGTACGGAAACTTACTTACGAAAAACCGGGTGTTACAGATAAGTCAACCATCAAACCCTTAGCACGTGTGTACTATTTCGAGAACTAACATGAAATGACCCGGTAAGCTCTCACTAAGATAAGATTCACTCAATCACTCACGTGTTTGGGTTATGTATTTCGCTCAAAACATCCTCATATGACTGGCACTCTACCATAGGCTTGCAAAAATTCTCATTCTCCACCGTTGGAAGTGCATGCAAGATACAAATCAAAAGGTCATTTTCAAGGGTTGTAATGTGGGAAACGGGTAAGGTAGGATGGTTATGGTAAAGTGACTTTAAAACCGTTAAGACTACGGAGTTGTGAGCAATAAACCAGGAGCATGTCACATTGTAGTTCTCTTTGAAACTTTCAAGCACCTCTCACTTTAATGATTGCAAGCCATTATTCTTTCTTTCTTTCTTTTCTTATCTCTCTTTTTTTTTCACGCGGGGCATATACTGGCTTTTAAACCCCTTCTTCGTGCCACTTTCTTTCTTTTCTTTTCTTTTCTTTTCTTTTCTTTTCTTTCTTTGCTTTTTTTTCGACTGATTCTTTTTTTTTCTTTCTTTCTTTTCCTTTTTTTTGAGGCTTTGCTTTCTACTCTTTTATTCTTTTGAGACCACAACTTCAAGATATTAACAATTTAACTCATTGGTCTAATGTCACATCCCCAAAGTCTTAAGGTTAGGTAGGAGGTATTGGAATTTTGTGGCTTGTAACATAGGTATGTCAAATGAACGGGTTTGTAGGTTCAAAATGGTTAATCAAGTGGATTGCATCTTCAAGGTATAGTAGGATTTTTGGCTAAAAGTGGTTAACAATCACATCAAAGATGGCATTTATCACTTTTGTATGTAAGCATGACTTAAATGCAATCTTGAAGAGAATAAATGCAAGTTCTAGAGAGACCAATGCACATGAGGTGTAATACACACATGAAGTGAAATGAGACAAATTTTGATGTTTAGTCATAAGGCTCAAATGTCTCACGGGTTAGATGTGCTCACCCAATCAATCAATGCTAGTTTCAAATAGCAAGACACCCCAAGCGGTCTTAGGTGACCAATCGACCAATTCATTAGTGTTATATATTCCTTAGAGTCTAACACGAACTTTTCATTATGCTCATATATGTAAAAGAATTACTGCCTAAAAACAAATCAATTGTTTAAGTTTTTAACACCCCATACTTTTAGATCATGCATTGTCCCCAATGTATGCAATTATGCTAAAGAAACACATATAAAGATAAGAGGAACAAAAAACTCCCTTGGATTTCCTTCCAATGCATGACTACGTGCAGTGTTGATTAATCTATGTAAGCTCCGACCTGTATGGGATTGTCAGCCTTCGGCAATTTGTCAACACTTTCCTGTTAAAACACAACAACTTGGACCAACTGTGTTAAAGCACAATAGAGATTCAGTCGCAATCAATCAAAAAATTTCCAAATTTTCTCCCACCCCAACTTAGAAATATGCATTGTCCTCAATGCTGAGAAGTAGGACTCAACCAAGAGAGGCTTCAACCTTAGAGACAAAGGCCACCGAAGATAATCAAGATAACAAAACAAAAAAAAACTGGAAAAAACTAATAAAAAAATAACTAAATAAAAAATCCTCGTTTTCGTAGGGAAACATGATTGCTCTTAGCACGTGCAACAAGACTTTTAAACCCCTAGGTTTCCCCTAGTGGACGAGTGAAGTCTCGGGAGGGTTTGCAATGAACACACCCACAAAGTTCATTTAACTACGATATGACTAACTAATGTGATAAAATTAAAATACATAAAGAAAAGAAATGTACAAAACACAAGCAGATGTTAATCTTGTTACATATTTGTGAGTTATGTACCTGCACTGTGATACTTTCACGACTTTGTCACTAATAGGATACGTGATCCTGTCATCTAACCATTTGATCACTTCTTGTATGTTTACCTCTATCCAATTCAACCTCATCTTATGTGGTGGCTCTCTAATTGGGTGCGAATAGGATCTAGCCAACCATTTGATAACTTCATGAATTCTCACCTCTCTCCAACTTGGGTTCAACTCTGTTAAAGGTTTTGCACTGGGTTCAACAAGAGCTTGGTGTGTGCATCTAGATGAATTGATTCCCACATAATCCTCAGTCAACCCTCTCTCTACCAAGGTAAAATCTTTCAAGATAGGCCTAAGAATGCAATCGAGTGACGTGTTTAGCTCAAGGGATGGAGGTTGGTCGAGTGGATTTTTTGAAGGCTCTTGTGCCAAACTAGGTGAAACTCCCTCTTCATAAGCCCATGGCAGTTCACTGGAGGTGATCGGTTCAACTAACAAAGTGTGGGTCTCATCTAAATCCACCAGTTCTAGCTCATGCTCTAATGAGACCTCTACTATCTTCTCTCTCTCTCTTTTTCCTCGTCATTCATTTGATTATGTTAAACTTGTTCAATGTTTAGTTGAGGTTCATTCTGCCAAGGTATTTCATCAACAAAATCGTCACTCAGATTGTCCCTAGACATGCTTAGTTGTATACCCTCATCTATTTCAATTAATTGTTTCGCCAATTGACTAACTTTTGCATCAAGGGAAACAACTGATTGGGTCACATTATTCGCATATTGCATCTGTTCCTTCATCATCGCCATCATCTCTTGCATTTGTTCTTCGAGCAATGATGATTCTTGATTATTGTAGTCATAATTACCACTAAAATTATTATTTTGATTTTGATCGTTTTGGTGATAATTGCCCGAATGATATTGACTTAGAAAACTAGGCTGACTTAAGTAAATTTTATGTTGACTTTCCCAAGAGAAGTTTGGGTGTTCTGGCCATCAACATGTCTTCATTATAATTTGTCAACCCTTGGGCTTCAGTGACACACCCAACATGAAAGGTCGCACACTCATTTATAGAGTGCCATGGGTCGCCACAATAAGTTCATGCATTTTGATCATTGGCCCTTTCATAATAAAATTCAGGACAACTATCTATAGAGTGAAGGGATCTCCACAGTAATTGCATGAATTTTGGATCTGATGCATCTCATTATCTCCTCTAATCAACCCACCTAAAAACATGTCTAGTTTCTTTGAAAGCTCACCGATATCACCCCTAAATTCTCGCCTCAACTCATCCATCTCCGCATTAAACATATCAAACAACATATTTCTAAATCAAAGCTTGTATCTAATGTGATGACAACTCATGCAATAAAAATAATTTTAAAAAATGACGCTTAAAGTAAAAACTAAACTAAAAAAAATAAACAAGCCAAAGAAAAGTCTTTTTTTTAATAAAGAAATACTAAGCAAACATAAAATAAGCACACTAAAAAAATATTGAAAACAAATAAAAGAAGACTTACCTGACCCACGAGATCAAACAAGCAATCTGCAAAACACTATTAGCATGTATCGAGTTGCAATCTACAAAAAAAATATAATGCAAACAGAAAAATTAACACAAACCAATTAACCTAAGCGCACAACTCCCCGGCAACGGCGCCAAAAACTTGATGCACGCGTCGTTAAACGCACAAAAAGGTTTAAATTTATAAATCTAACTTAATCCAGTAAAGGGGTGAGTCGGATATCGTTCTTCTTAGGGAGTCAGTGGTTAAATCAATTGATTGTGTTAAAACCGAATGCACGCGTGTCACAAAGATTACTACTCAGTTTATCAATTAAGCTAAAAAAATCTAACTAAAAATTGAAATCTAATTATTACAAATAACACTACTTCAAAAGGTTTGGATTGAGAATCGAATTAAACAATTAAACGAATAAAATTAAAAGTTTATAACTAACGAAATAACGCGAAAACGAAATCATTCAAGGCTAACAATACTTGTCACATATCGTTCGCAATGAAAAATTCGTAGAAACTTTATTAAAAACTAGAAATCAATATCATCTCAATCTATAACTAACCATTCAATGCTCTCTATTATAAATAAATAAAAACGACAAAATTTATTTGAGAAGTCACATCCAATACTTTCAATAACCAACAATAGCAAAAACCGAATTCTAAAACCGAACTAAAATTAATAAATAAATTTACTAAAAAGAATACTTGAAAGAAATCTCAAATCTTTATTACATCTCCATCAAATTCTCCAACTCGGGTCTTCAATTATCATCAGCAGGCCTCAACAATCATCGAATTTTCAATCATGGTTTCCAACCCATAAAATTTATTGAGTAAAATAAAAAAAAAAAAAGATAAAAAAACGGCAGCCAAAAGGCTGCTCCAGGGCTCCTCCCCTACGGCTCTCTTAAATCATTCTAAAAAATCATTGCTCCCTTGATTCCTTTTTTTAATTTCCAGCCCAAATAACAAGCCCAACATTTAATTTTATATTTAGAGAACCCAATTAAAAGTAAAGAGTTGTTGTGTTCCGACTTCGATATCAATTTCAGCCCAGATTCGTTCCGAGTTTGTAAAAACTCAAAACTTCAAAGTCGTAGGTCCGTTTGTTAGGTTTCCAGATCATCTTCAATCGCTTAAATCCGAGCTCGGGTGAGTGAGATATGCTCAAAATACCATAACCTCGCGAATCTGTCAAAAATCCTCTTTTTATCCCTTTTTTCGCTCCACACTTTCAGAACCTATAAAAATATAAAAACGCATCAATGTAGTTCGGTTTTACCATTTTTTATGCATTAATTGAGGGTGATTGACGAGAAAATAAAGTAAAACTTAACGACTGATCAGCTTTGAGCATTGATGACCTTATATGCAAAAACCTATTTTTTTGCATTGTTAATAAATTGGGTTATATTTTACAATGTGGTGTGTGTGGAGTTGCATAGCAGGCAGAGGGTACCTTGAGGTAGTAATATCTCTTAGGAGTTAAGATCCGTGTACCTTAAATTTGTTTCTCGAACACATAGGGTAGACACATCATAGGGCATGAATATTAGAATTATCACGGGGTTGCTACAAATGTTGTGCAATGTTCGTGTGAAGGGAATGTGCTATAATAGTAGTTGAGTATAATATTTTTCATTGTTGAACGATTCTTTTACCATCGTTTATAATCATTGAAATGTACAAAAAGGGAATTCATTAGACCTTATAGTCTAGCTCTCACTTTCCAAAATAAAACCATTTTCAGGAAGTATTAGGTAGAGAGTGGCTCTAAAGGGAAGGGGAAGATGTGATCCTTGTGGCGTTAGTAAGGTGGTCTAGTTTACTCTATCCTTAGTAAGTTAGTGTATTGTAATAATTCTCACTTGTGGGATTTCTTTTTCCACAGCAAACATTTGAGATTTATTGAGAAAACATTGAACTTGCTCACTTTTGATGCCAGTTTGACTTATGTCATGATATTTGGATATTTTGAGTTTTTGGTATGTTACATATTACATTCTCCAACTTCGTAAATGAGCTTGTTATGTCATCTAACTTTGCTCCAACAATATATTGTAACATCTTTAGATTTTTTTTTTAAAAACTTTTAGTCCTACGAACTTAAAAATGCTAAATGCACGAAATAACAACCTACTTTCACAAATTTCCTTATTATAGCATTCTAGCTTTATTTTCTTCCTATTACAACACTATACTTTTAAATTTTATTTTATTAAGACAATATACTTTGAAAATTTTACCGATTATAGCAATGAGTAACATTTTGATTTGAAGACTTGAAGTAAGATGACATGGCACGGGTTACCAGTATTCATGTCATGTCATTGTCCACGTATAACATATTGCTGATGTGGTATTTATTATTACAACTAGAAGCGTACTCGCGCAATGCAGCGAGATACATCATGATTTTAATGTTTTATTTTATTTTTTGTCGATTTACGGTACGATTTTGGATGGTTTTAAAAGAGTGATAATGGTTTTTTTATATATAAATTTGTTTAATTTAGGTTTAATAATATAATGTTTTTTATAAAAAAATTAAGTAATTTGTTAAAATTCAATGATTATTTTATATATTTTAAATTATTTATATTTAAATTGAGATGTTTATCTTGTTATGATTATATTTATTAGTTAGTTATGAATTCAAACATATAGCTTTAGAAAATGGAGGTGGTGATCTAGTGCCCAAATATTGAACCCTCAGTTGAAATACCCAACTTTTTTGCAATAAATAAGGTGGATTGAGTTGGGGAAACCCTAACACTTAATATTGGGTGAGATATTGATTTTGAGAGAGAGATTGAGTAGGTAGATAAGAAATAAATGAGAAAAAAAAGGTGAAACCCGTATTAGAGCATTCAGGGGATCTTGCGGGTTATGCGCGACCTTAAGTCGCGGCATAAGCCGCCCGTGCTTCTGAAATGAAATTCGGACAGTGGGTTACGCGACTTGTGCCGCGGCTTGCAAGTCACGAGGTAACTCGCGTAATCCACTATTTCTCTTTCCCAAAATCAAAACTTAACACACGAACTTGGCTAACACACGTGATACGCACAAATTGGGTAAACGCAAGATAACTATGATTTAAATAAGGAAGACTAGAAGTCTTAACGATGGAAATTATACAACAAAAATTCGGGGCGTTACAGGGATCTTGAAATCTGGTAACCAAAAGGTACAAATAAAAAAGCTTCAAATATGAAAATCAAAACAAACCCAAATGTGGAAATCACAACAATAAAACCCAACAAATTTGATAAACGAAAAGGTATAAATCAAAAGGCTTCAAATATGAAAATCAAAAGTTAAAATTGACAAACACAAATCTGGAAATCGAAAACATCCAAAGGAAATATGGAGATGTAGATCCAAAGGAAATCGATGATTGCAGATCCATGTGAACAGATAGAGATGTAATAAGAGATGCAAACCTAAACGAATCGGCAAATGCTTCAAACACTTAAACGAAATATAGAGACGTAGACCCAAATGAAATCGGCAGATGTAGATCTAAATGAACAGATGGAGAAATAGATCTTTGGGAGACGTGTTCGATGGGGAAGAATATAAGAGAGAAGAGGGGGATAGGAGATAAGAGAGAGAGAGAGAGAGATCGGTGGCCGGCGACTTTGTCGGAGAAACAGTTGGAGGCTGGAATCGACGCCTTGTTTCTTCAAGGATGGGTGTTGGGCTGGAATCGACACATATTTCTTAGAGGGATGAACTGATAAAGGTTGGATTCTAGGGTTGTTGAGGGATGAAGGTTGCTGAATCGGATGAAAGTTGCTGAATCGGATGGAGGTTGAGGGATGAACTGATGAAGGTTAGATTCTAGCCTGTTTATTGACATATTTATTTATTTTTTATAAAAATTAAGGAAATAATAAAAAGACGAAAGTGTCCTTGAAGTTAACTGACTTTTTAACAGAGTTAGTCAAGGGACCAAAAGTGAAACAGATTGGCAACCATAGTGACCAAAACTTTAATTAGTTTAAATGAGGGACTAGAGTTGATAGTAAATGACTCTTTTATTTATGTCACGTAATCAGAATGACGTGTCATCCACGCCAGCTTATTTAAGCCATATAAGTAAAAAAAATTGACAAAAAAAGTCAATCTAGTCAACTCAATTCTCTTTATATCGACTTTTTGAAACACTTTTTCAAAATAGCCACAATTTAGAATGACTTATCGAAGATGTGAAGACAGTGGCGGGCGCACATGAAAGGGCGACATGGAGGTGGTCGACGATGGTAGTGGTGGCTGCGATGGGCGGTGGTTGTGGAAGTGGTAGAAGAGGTTGTTGTTGTGGTGGCGATAATGGGTGGTGATGACAATTAAAACAAATACCATGTTAGGTTTATATATCAAATAAGAGTAAATCAATAAGTTTTTAGTTTCTGTGCCACTCATGTCTCATATTGTTCTTTTGGCGGAACAAGAAAAAACTTTTTTTGTCTCATCCTGTCCCAATCCTTGTCCATGTCCCTTGTCACACCAAATATGGGACAGTAAGTTTTGTCCCGTCCTGTTCCATGTACCAAACGCAGCCTAAATATGCCCCGAATAATAAAAGTTTTTAGATCTGCCAATGTCTGAAGACCCATTTTTTTCTAATTAAAGATTGTCTTGTAGTTACATTTTGTACTATTGCAATTAGTTATTTAATTTATTTTATACCCTTTATTTTATCATTTTTCATTTTACACATTCTTCACATTAACAAACATAAACCGCATATTAACTAAAATACATTACAAAAATTATATTTCTCTTTTTACAAATTATATCATATAACATTCTCATCAATACCTTCACAATGAACCCAATATTGAATATTTTTTAATTTAATCATATTATTAAATATTATAAAAACTTAAAAACTATTTTTAATACTTATACTTTATACTCTTATAGTTATTTATTTCAATTTGTAACTATAAAAGGTATGTGTGTAATAATAAGTTGCAACTATAATAGGTATATTTTAATTTAGAAGGACATTGATTCGTTGAATGTATCTATCAGTTAATTTTATAGGAATCTGATCGTTATACTTTTCAATCCTATGGTGTTTTTCGTAGCAGTCTAAGGGGTTGGGCAATCGAGAGCTGTTGTTGTACTTGTGGAGGCACATAAAGCTTTGGGTAGCAGAACCTACTGTTTTCTAGTTTTACCTAAGATAGACAAGACAGCTGTATAAACTTTAATTTTAAGTCGTTCTAAAAAAACATGCGGTAAATACCATAATAAAGATTATTATGACATTTAAAAATCAAAGTCAAATCATTAGTTTTACCAAAATGGTTATAATTACAAGTCCGAAAACTACAACTCATTACCCTTTTATGAAAAAAAAAATGATTTTTTTACTTCTAAAAATATATTAAGATCGATCATCTATACTATATTATAAAGACGGAATAAAAAACTCTTAATTACTACTTATAAAACATAAGGTACTACCATTTTATGCATACATTTCAAAAATCTCTTAATCACAACTTAGTATGCATAAGGAACAACTCATTTGAAAAAAATTCAAACTTTACTTTTTCACTACCTTCCATATTCAAGTTTTTTCCCTTCCATTTGGGGTTTCTCCAAAAGAAGAAAAGTTATTTACTTGCTCAAATTAACATATTTCTTTAATTATGATAGTACATGTATTTTCTTCATGTATACAAGTTTTTAAAGCCTTTTGAATTCTATAAAACTAACTAATAATGAACCTATATATACGTTTAGATACAAAATAATACTATCCAACATTATATTTGTTATTTTTACATATTCTATATTTCAGTATTTTGAAAAAATATTATCATTCGTTAGATATCGCTGATTAATACATGTTTTTAAAATTCAAATATACATTTAACGATTACTTTAATATAATTTCTTAATGCTTCATGATTGAAAAAACTCAAGTTATGCGTTTATCACTACTAATGCTACATAAATTATAAATATATGATTTACTCCATATATATCTTTTTTCTTTTTTTCTCTGGTAAGTTATTACATTAATTTTTTATTTCCATTTACAATTACTCACCCCGATGCATTGCACGGGTACACTGCTAGTTGTTAACAATGATCAAATATACAACATATTCAAACATTGGGTTGAACTTATAAGGTGAAAATGTTAAATTTATGAATAGAATGATTAAAAGGTTGGGCTGGATCGTACTCGGCCATACCCATAAGATAATTGACCCGGCCCAAAAGTTAAATCCGTTAATCTCAAGATTGAAAGTCAAAATTATTTAGGATCCGCTTACTTTGTAGCAATGGGAAAATTTTAGGGGGATTTGAAATTCAAATTCATTCCAATCTGGTATTTGGTTTGTAAGAATGAAAAGGGTTTTTTGTTCATTGTATATTTATATTCCGTTTCTAATAATTGTATTCATCATAAATTCATTATCGTTATATTTAGTAAAATATAAACACAATATATATACTGTATTATAAAGCATGGATAAAAAACTCTTAAATACAAATTATTAGGCACAAAGTACCATCATTTTATGCAAGATTTTAAAAATCTTTTAATTTACAAGTTTCAAAGCACAAGATATTACTACTGCAGGCTTCTAACACCCATCAATTTGGTATGTGCAGGACCTTCCTTTTATGCAGACATTTCCATGTATCACTATTAATTAATATATTATATTACTATAATTTTGTTTTAATTATATTATTAAATATGTAATTGGTTATTTTTTTCTAGATGTCATTAAAATATATAAGATAATCATTTAATTCTAACAAAATACTTAATTTTTTTATATAAAAAATATTATATTATTAAGCCTGAATTAAACAAATTTATAAAAAAAATTATCACTTTCTCAAAATCATCCAAGATCGTACTGTAAATCAACAAAAAAAACAAAAAAATAAAATGAAACATTAAAATCGTGATGTATCCCGCTGCATTGCACGAGTACGCTTCTAGTAGTGGAATAAATAACAAGAACGAATGTACTTGTAAAACAAACCACTACTAACTAATAAGCCGAGTGAATTCATGGTTTTTATGCTAAAACAATATTAATTAAAACATATCGTGTAAAATAATGACATCATAGCCGATCTGTCTTTCATGTTGATAAGCAACAAGGGCAAACATGCAAGTAGAAGATACATCATACATACATATACATATATAAATCCATCTGCACGACTCAGAGCTCGAGGTAGAGCTCGCTTTTGAACTTGTCTAGGTTTGGTGACTTGTAACTTGTCGAATCATCTTCAATAGGGGTGGCAAAAAGTGATTCAACCCGCCAACCCAACCCGAACTCAACCCAATAGTAGCAGACTGGGTTGAGAATTTCAACCCATTTAAGTTAAATGGGTCAATCCGTCTAACCCATTTATTAATTGGGTTTGGGTTGGGTTGAAATTTTCAACCTGGTTTCGACCCATTTACAACCTGATTTCAACCCATTTACAACATGTTTCTAACCCATTTACAACCTGTTTCTAACCCATTTATAATATTACCTAATAATTTTTTTTAGTTATTAATAAATATAATATAATTTCAATATTAAAATTTGAAAGTTAAAGTTGAAACCCTAAATCACTAAAGGAAATAGGTGCCGCTTTCTTCCTCATTTCCTCTCGAGTCTCCTCCCTCTTCGGCTCTGTACTGTTCACGCTTCACGGCGGCCGGCGGCCCTTTTGGAACTATGATTTATTTAACTTTGTGGTTGTGGGAAACTTTGAACTATTTATTTTACTTTTTGGTTGTGTTTTATTAAACTTCGAACAATTTATTTGACTTTGCCGTTGTGTATTTGTCGTGGAATGAAGTAGTTTAAGCATTTTTATTTCATTTACAATTTTAAATTTAAATGAGTCAATCCAGGTTCAACCCATTTATTTAACAGGTTGGGTTGATATAGTCATAAACAGGTCAACCCGCTACCAACCCATCAACCCAACAGGTTGGGTTGGGTTGAAAATCTCAACCCATTTAATTAAACAGGTTGGGTTGGGTTGAGATTTTCAACCCAATTAATAAATGGGTTGAACCCGAACCCAACCCAACCTGACCTATTTACACCCCTAATCTTCACATCAAGAGGCGATTGGTTTGATGTTAAACTGACCATTCTTAGACATCTCTAAACTGTTTTTCATTATTTCTTTTTTGCATATTAACATTTGTTACATATGTATATTTATATGTAAACACAGTAGCATGTTACACATTAAATTCAAATCTTTAACCTTTATTTCATCACAACAACATTAAATTTCATGGAATTAACATATTCTCGTTCTCGACCCCATTAATGTTTAATCACTTCAGTAATTGATAACATACTTGCAAAGCATCAAATATTCTCCATATATATATATATATATATATAGGGAGAGGTTCATTTGAGAAATGGTAAATATATGAGAAATAGAGAACTAATCTTAGTCATTCATCTGGTCAACATTTGCGGCTTTGACCGCGAAGCACCGGATAATTCCTTGTGTGGTTTATAGAAGGTAGAGGGATAATTTCGTAAAATACACGGGATGAGTTCATATATAAATCTGTATGAATCACAAATATTCATATATGAATCTATTAATTAGTTCAACTGATTCATATATGAATCTTTGTGATTCATACAGGTTCATATATGAATCAGTTAAAAGAGTTCAGCTGTGAATTGCACTGGTTCATATATGAACATATAGTTCATATGTGAATTATACATGTTCATATATGAACACAGCCCGTGTGTTTTGTAAAATTTACGAAATTGTTTTTCTATTTTTGGGATAGCCGCAACTTTTGACCGGTCAAAGCCGCAACTTTTGACCGGTCAAAGCCGCAATATTTGACTAGTCAAATCCGATCTTGACCATATGAATGGCTAGAATTACTTCTCTATTTCTCATATATTTACCATTTCTCAAATGAACCAAACACTATATATTTATACTATATTATAAAAACGACATAAAACTCTTAATCACAGCATTTTAAGCACAAGTTACAACTAATTAAAGTCAATTACTTAATTTACAACTTCATACAGCTTTGATACAACTCAACTAAACACACTAATTCCTTTCTCTCGCTTTGGCGCCGCACAAATTGGCTACTCTCGCCTCCAAACCCTAATTCCTTTCTCTTGCTTCCAAATCGCTTCCAAATTTCGCTGCTCTAGCTTTGCTTCGTTCTAGGTTTGCCAATCTACACGAATCCTGTTCCCGATTCACTAATCGCGTTCAGGTTAGAATTCTACTTCTCAAGAATTGTTTAATTTTTTGCTTTGCTTTGTTCGATAATTGTTTAATAGAAACACATAATTTTTTGTTTTGTTATTTTGATTTCTGTTTTTTTCCATTTTGATTTCTGTTTTTTTTCAAGATAAATCGCTGTTATCCTCATCGCAATTACTTTTTCAGGTTCGATTATTGATCAAAGATGATTTTGGCTTTTGAAGGTATGAAAGCAAACCCAAACTTATGTGTCTCTATTAAATCTGTATTGGTTTTGCTTGCTAGGTGTTCGATGAAATGCTTCAACTAATTCGTTTTTCTTTCTTCTACTATGGATTAAGGTTGTTTCCTATCGATTTTGTTCTCACGGTAATCATCAATTTCACGCATTCTTGTTAGCTACTTGTTTATCTATAAATTACTTTGCTTTGTTTGATAATTGTTTAATAGAAACACATAATTTTTTGTTTTGTTATTTTGATTTCTGTTTTTTTCCATTTTGATTTCTGTTTTTTTTCAAGATAAATCGTTGTTATCCTCATCGCAATTACTTTTTCAGGTTCGATTATTGATCAAAGATGATTTTGGGTTTTGAAGGTATGAAAGCAAACCCAAACTTATGTGTCTCTATTAAATCTGTATTGGTTTTGCTTGCTAGGTGTTCGATGAAATGCTTCAACTAATTCGTTTTTCTTTCTTCTACTATGGATTAAGGTTGTTTCCTATCGATTTTGTTCTCACGGTAATCATCAATTTCACGCATTCTTGTTAGCTACTTGTTTATCTATAAATTACTTTGCTTTGTTTGATAATTGTTTAATAGAAACACATAATTTTTTGTTTTGTTATTTTGATTTCTGTTTTTTTTCATTCTGATTTCTGTTTTTTTTCAAGATAAATCGCTGCTATCCTCATCGCAATTACTTTTTCAGGTTCGATTATTGATCAAAGATGATTTTGGGTTTTGAAGGTATGAAAGCAAACCCAAACTTATGTGTTTCTATTAAATCTGTATTGGTTTTGCTTGCTAGGTGTTCGATGAAATGCTTCAACTAATTCGTTTTTCTTTCTTCTCCTATGGATTAAGGTTGTTTCCTATCGATTTTGTTCTCACGGTAATCATCAATTTCACGCATTCTTGTTAGCTACTTGTTTATCTATAAATTACTTTGCTTTGTTCGATAATTGTTTAATAGAAACACATAACTTTTTGTTTTGTTATTTTGATTTCTGTTTTTTTTCATTCTGATTTCTGTTTTTTTTCAAGATAAATCGCTGCTATCCTCATCGCAATTACTTTTTCAGGTTCGATTATTGATCAAAGATGATTTTGGGTTTTGAAGGTATGAAAGCAAACCCAAACTTATGTGTTTCTATTAAATCTGTATTGGTTTTGCTTGCTAGGTGTTCGATGAAATGCTTCAACTAATTCGTTTTTCTTTCTTCTCCTATGGATTAAGGTTGTTTCCTATCGATTTTGTTCTCACGGTAATCATCAATTTCACGCATTCTTGTTAGCTACTTGTTTATCTATAAATTACTTTGCTTTGTTCGATAATTGTTTAATAGAAACACATAATTTTTTGTTTTGTTATTTTGATTTCTGTTTTTTTTCATTCTGATTTCTGTTTTTTTTCAAGATAAATCGCTGCTATCCTCATCGCAATTACTTTTTCAGGTTCGATTATTGATCAAAGATGATTTTGGGTTTTGAAGGTATGAAAGCAAACCCAAACTTATGTGTTTCTATTAAATCTGTATTGGTTTTGCTTGCTAGGTGTTCGATGAAATGCTTCAACTAATTCGTTTTTCTTTCTTCTCCTATGGATTAAGGTTGTTTCCTATCGATTTTGTTCTCACGGTAATCATCAATTTCACGCATTCTTGTTAGCTACTTGTTTATCTATAAATTACAAACACAAACAGTTTCCTGATCCGATTCGTTGTTTGTTTTGTTATTTTGATTTCTGTTTTTTTTTTTGTGCGAATTATGTTGAATTGTTGGTTTGATTGAAGGAAGATTGTGATGATTATGGTTGTGATTTTGGTAAATTGTGAATGATTTTAGTATTTGTTATTCAACGGATTGATCGTGCATTTTTGGACGGATGTGGATGCTCAAGGTATCTGCTCTCTTTCACTTCCATTTCCCCTTTTTATTATGCATTTAATTTTATTCAAATTTACAAATCCAATTGTATTATTGGAGGCTGTCGTATCACACCAAATGGTTATTCTATAAGAAGGTTACATTGCAAGAAATCGAGGAATGTATTATCAGTTTAAACGAATAGAGCATGTCCTAAAAATAAGTGACATCACTCTGTTTATTGTATGTTCACTCCATATTTCTCCCATTTATATAGTTGATGCAACAGGGGAAATAGCTTGAGGTAATTTTTCCTTTCCAGAATCCTTGTTTCCATGGATCATCTCGATTTGATTTTTGCATTTTTTTGGTTTTTACCCTATTTTGTGTTTTAGAAAGTTATGATTTTGTTATTTCCTTTTTTGCTTTGCAGGTGTTATATGATATGGATTCTTTGATTTCTTCCCACTAAATTAGATAGGTTATCATGGAAATTGATTGAATCTCCTTGCGATGGTTTTTCGGGTTATAATTTACTTGCTTTATTCTCTCTTCACTGTCTCGCTCTCCAGCGCTCTCTCCTCCCTCCACCGCTGTTCCTCCTTTTCCGTCCCAAATCCGGTAACTGTTATTTTTGTGTTGCCTTTATTCTTCTTCTCCTTCAGTTCTATGTTTTGGAATCTTTTTTGTAGAAAGTTTGGTCATATTGTAGATACTTGAGTTGGACCGCAAGTTTCATTTTTTATTTCTCTGTTTCTGGTTTGCTCTGGATTCCTTTTGTAATGTTCATAATTTGTTATTTGCTGCTGCATTTTTTTTCCATTTACTCATTGGCGTATGTGAGCACCTGCACCTCAACAACTCTAAATCATGGAACACATAGGGGGAGGAGCAAACACATGGAGAAAATGTTTTGAAGAGATTGCTCCCATGTTACCTAGATGCAAAGCAAAGGCATGCATGCATTCTTCATAGAATATGAGCTGCCTTAATTAGAGTAGTAGTCATCATCTATACTTAATACCGAAAGAGTCTGCAAAATATACAAATACAATTGTAACAAGTACTCATGCATAATCATCCTATTCAAATTGCAGAAGACAACATCAAATTACCTAATGTACAAAATCATACTTGCCTTAACCATATGGGGATCAAAGACAACATCAACTTATTGAAGCTACAATAGCTTCTACAATGTTGTAGATTGCTGAAGCTCCTTAAGCAGAATAGAAATGCGATATGAACTTCATCCAGGTGATTCTCACCTAAACTTTTCCATCTCTCCAAACCATGCCTCGCAAAGATACGTTCTTGAAAGATACGAAAGTCCCTACAATGTAGTTTACGTTCTTGAAAATCCTTGTTAGATTGTATATTTACTGAATGCTGTCAAGATTATTATTAATATGATTTGAGAGAGCTTTCTTCAATTGGGAAGGCAACTTTCTTACAAGTGGAGCACAGGAGTTGGACCTCGAATCAGTTGCTTGAAGGATTACCCATTAGAGCTGCCATTGCCACTGTAAGCTTCTTCTCTATGTTGAGTTTTTGAATCTCGATTATTAGTTTGTTGTTATTGATTGGATGAGAATTGAATTGGGGTTTTCTTTGGTGTTCTAGATTAGATCTGTATATTAGTGCGTGAATCAAAAACCCGTATATTAAACCACATTTTTCAACCATAATTGCTTCATCTCATTACAATAAAGATATTTGTGTTGCTTGAAACTACATTTGAAACATCACTTTCTTGTTGTTTTGGGTCTTCCATCTTTCCGATTTGAACGTTTTTCTTCTGCTTCTGGTTTTTTGAACTGTCTCTTGTTGTTACATTTTAGAAATCTTCTGATAGTATCCTAGATGGGTCGTCCTCTTGTATCCTTGGTATAGATGAAGAACCATAAATGCAAGGTAAGAAGCCTTTTTCTTCATTAGCCTAAAAAAGATTAAAAAAAAATTGGTTCTTGATTCGAGTTAAATCAATTACAAGTTATACTTTAATTAGACAACAAGGTAGGTAGCCATACTTGAAGCGATTCAATTTTTTCTATACAAAATGACGATTACTGTTTTGAAAGAAGCGATTCACAGCCTCGAAACGTCATGGGTTTATAGATTTCTCCCAAACCGGTAAGTTCATAACCACAATTTCCAGCCTCTATATGACTAAAAGTTCCTTTGTTTGATTTGGTGTTTGATTTTTAACGTCTTTGCCTAAATCCATGGAGATGGTAGCCTCTAACGATCAGTTGTTTCTTCTTCGTTGTTTAGGTATAAATCCCTCCTCCCTGCGGTTTTGATTTCACAGGTTCTTCATAACCCTAGAGATTTCTCAACAGGTATGCTATCGATTTTCATTTAGATTTCTATTTACATTTCCATTTCAATTTTGATGGTGATTTAGATTTTCCATTTCAAGGACTCTTTAGAAGAAGATCAAGGAATACGGTGCTTGTTTTGTGCTCACTTCATAGGTTTTGTTCAAACTTTTAATGTCTCTATCTCTGTTTTTCTATTTAATAAAAGTATTTTTTTAGTGTTCTTGACACTGATAATCGGATTTCCATATAAATTTTGATGATTCAGATATTCCATTTCGAGGACTCAGATCAAGGAATACGGTGGTTTTTTTGTGCTCACTTCATAGGTTTGTTTCCAACTTTTAATGCATTTGTCTATATTTTTCTATCTAATTAAAGTGTTTTCTTATGTTCTTGACACTCGGATAATTGATCCAACATAATTATGCTTGAAAGAATTTGGAAGAAATTGATTTTTGAGACTTGTCCTAACTCACAATCTCAACCAGTTCACTGCTGCAAATAGAAGAAAAATAACATATCCACTATGTGAGAGTTGCATAAAGTGGAATAAAGAAAAAGGACAATTTAAGGTTGCATACATATCACAGGTTGATCAAAGACAAAGTTTTCCTCCACAACATCATTTTCTTATTAATAATTAAATCAAATTTCAATCAAAACCCAAGAAGATTGATCATTCATGTTTAGAAGAAAATCAAGGAATCGAGGACTGGTCTTTGTCCATCAAAGTTTTTGGGTTCCAACCTTATTACTCCTTTTAACCAAGCTGCCAAAAATTGCATCATTAAAACTTGATATATTTGATATATGAAATTGGGGAGGAGAAAAAAAAATGAATGAGAAAGAAACCTTTGAGACCTCCCAAGTTGATGATGGCAGAGAAAAAGGGTCTGCGAGAAACCATGTAAAGCTGAAAATAGAAGGAAGACTTTTTTCTTTCAAGAAAGAAATACAGAATTGTCCTGATCGGTGGTGGTGGGGCTAACTGTGTAAGGTTTAAATCAGTGCATCAAGAAGTTGTATATTGTGCCTTTTCACTTGTAATTAAGAGTTTTTCAAATTTCATGCATACAATAGTTGTAAATCATGCATGAAAAGTTGTTTTTAAGAGTTTTTTCTTTAAATGCTTATTAATGTAGTATAGATATAGATTGTTTGTCTTTGTTTATTTGTAGTTTGTAATTATCGTACATTTTTTTGCCTTATTTATTATTTTACATGCTAATTGGATGCACTGTGGCCTATGTACCCTCATGTGTCTTTTCTCTGTAGTCCTTTTTTCCATATTCAGCAATGCAACAAATATCAATCAGGTGGTGCTATATTTAGATTATGTAATGAGGTTAAATCATGCATTGAAAATGTTAAAAATAAGGCTTGTTGTTGACGTGTGAGAGGAGAAAATTAGTAGGTAAGGGTGGATTTAGCAATATATAAAGGGTGCATTTAGCCCATCCTATGCAAATTTATTTATGTTAGAATCAGGTTAAATAAGGAGTTGAAGTGAAAAGTAAGAATGTGAGAAGGAAATTAGTAGGTAAATGTGCATTTAGCAATATATAGGTGTGCATATAACCTACCCCATATTAATTTAATCATCTATCCACCATGAAATTTTGAATTATGTTGTGTGTGGAGTACTAAAAAAAGAGAAAAATTAGCCAATATCAGCAACGACCTGTAATGCATTACTACTTTTATCCACTCCATAAGTATAAGAGGAAACTAGACATGATTTTGATCAAACCAATTTGAAACAGAATCATGTACATGTACATGATATTGGATTGAAGGCAATACTACTTTTGCCTGATGAGAGTGCAATCACTTTTTCGGAATCACAAACTTTTATGGGTAAAATGAACGATCTTAGATCCTTGCATGTGATCCATCTTAACAAATAATGAGGTAGAAGTTCACGGCAGTCTGCCTAAAAATGGTCTGTTATGGCAACAAAATTACACCATTGCACATAAATTTTCATTTTTAGTGCTTCAATAGTGAAACTCTAACTTCACAAATTTTCACCTCAACAAATTGTGTTTTTTCGAACTGGATAATTTCGAACTGGATCTTTCAAACAGTCCATACCAATGTTTACCTGTAAGGAGGTTGAAATAAAGAATCCGAGGACAAAACCTTTAAGTAGGAAATGACATAAATAAATGATGACTAATGGCCCTTAGATCTTGTATCCTAAATCCAAACTTTTTACTTTGTTTTTTGTTCAAACAGAGACCTGCAAGTTCCTTTGCTTTTTGATTTTGATTTTGTAACCTAACTTTTCATTGTTTTTGTTCTTCCATGTTTTTTCATCATAGAGAGACGTTTAAGGAACGATTTTTCTGACTTTCACTTCTTCAATTCACTTCTGGGTATGTTCCATCTTATGTTTCTTTTTTGCCTTTTCTATGAACAAACATGTTTGATATGATTTCTTTGATACATATCTACTGTTTGTTGATTTCTTTGTCTAGGACCTTCGATTTGTTGTGGTGATTTTTGTGACCCTTTTTTATGCATACCAAGTGTTCAATTAAATTTTTCAATGAGCAACAAATGTTTGATGCTAAATGTGTTAGCACTAAACTCTGAGTTTCTTATCCAAGCTATGGCTAAGTTAGATAGAAGGTGTCAATTTTAGTGGACGCACTTATGTGGATACCATTTTTAATAGGGCTGCCAGTAATAGCAATAAACTCATTGTTTGCTAGATGCATTATCTTTATCACAGACGGTGAGCCAAGTTAATCAAGGTAAATGGCATCTTGATAATATCAACTTCCCAAAATATTTTAGTACATGTAGTATGAAGCTCTGATGCACAACCTCCCCTTTAGGTTTGTGAAGGGTACTGGTGATACAAAGATGCAGCTTAAATGCACAACCTCCCCTTTATGTTAGAATGTCAAGATGGTATATTAAAATGCTTGCAGTTCAACCCAAATAAACTTGTAATTGAAAAACAATATCAATGCCAAAAATATTGTCACTGGAAATGAGTTCATTACAAAAATATTGCCCTTATCTTTTGTAGCAGCAAATAATAATACACTTATACAAGAAATGTAAAGGCAAATGGATCACTATTTTGCTAAATCTTGATAACTTAATTTATCTTATTTTGCATATTTAGTGTATCTTATTTTGCAAAGATATAATTTATTTTAGTTTTAATGATAATGTATTTTTACAGATAAAAATATTGGAGTATCCTGTCGTATTAATAGAACTCAATAATGACTTATTGTATTCGGACGTGTTTATTAGTTGGTCATTAGTTGAATTTATTAATAGGCATGAGTTGGGTTACGGTGAGAAGTTGAGTTAACGGTGATAATCGTGAGAAGTGGTTATCATCCGTTGGTTGGATGAGAAATGGACGCATATTAGGATGAGATGCACCAATCAATTCCCTTCTAAGCCGCAATTCATGGGATGGTTTGAGATTAAAAGAGATCAACGGTTCAGATCCACTTCTCATCTTCTTACCGTTAACTCAACATCTCACACGATCTTTCGCCTAATGGGCATGTGCTTCATTGGTTGTACTTCATGCAGAGGTTAAGTTTTTGTTCTTTTTTATTTTCTCATTTAATTGGAGCATATGTCAATTTACTCATTATTTGTTTCATTTATGTAGGTGCAAGAATTAAAGGGGAAGCTTAAGAGGAGCGAGCAGTCAAGAGAGAAGAGAACGCTTAGAGTGAGAAGGAGAATCAGGATAGACTGAAGGCTATCATGGCGATGTTAGTTCAACAATAGCCAACATCGTCTTCCGATGACCCAACTTATCGTGCCCCTTTTCCGATGGTCCCTTATAGGCATATTAGTTGATTATGGTATGATTTGATATATTATTAGATTTGTATGGATATATGTAAGGATTTGTAGGTAAATCTTGGGTTGAATGTTTGGATTTTGTATGCGAATTATATATATATATATATATATATATAGAGAGAGAGAGAGAGAGAGGAGGGTTATTATGCAACCTTATATATATATATATATATATATAGAGAGAGAGAGAGAGAGAGAGATAGGTTAAAATGCAGCAAATATGAGTTTTTAAAATGTTTTGTTAAATTAAGAATCTAAAGATCGACGAAATTAAACAATTTTTTTTAAAAACCATTGGAAAGCCGTTGGTAACTTGACCCTTCGGAACACCGTCAGTAAAACGCAAAGCTTTTAAAACTCTAAGATATGGTTATTGGGTTTACCTTATGTATCTGGTCTATGTTTGTTCTCCTGATTTTGTTAGTTTTTTTTGCAGGACATGTAAATGTTTACAGATGAGCGTTTCACGAAAACTAAACCACATTATAGATATACGAATGTGCAATATTTACAGATGATTGTATTTTTGTTTTGTTCAGTCATGAATTTTAAATTTTGTAATGAGTCCTGAATATATGAGTTTGGAAACTCATTACTCTTGCAATTATTTTTCCACATATTAACCTTCACTTTTGTTTATTAGTCGACATGCAAATAAAACACACAAACTCATGAAACAAAATGAAGAGAGGCGGAGAAATATATTTTGAGGATGGAGTTATTGCTTCAGAATTATGATTCACACGTGCTACATCGCGCGGGTACACAACTAGTATATATATATATATATATATATATATATATATATATATATATATATATATATATATATATATATATATATATATAATATTTAAGTCAGAAGTGGGGTTGTATGCCATATTTGTGAATCAAAAGGCAGAACAGTAGTGCTGTAGTAGCAGCAGGATTTAGGTATTGTCTAAACACAAAATACCTTTTTTAGCTAAGCATGCAAAATCATGCACATGTATCAAACAAATTGGCTTTATTCAACCAATCCTTGTATATCAAAGGCAAAGCATTTTTGTTTAGTAGGTACATTAACTAGTAGCCGCAGCAAAGAATTAGGGGTTGTTTGACAGTTGTTGAATGGTTTGGTACAAAATGATTAAGTGATCAGAATAATTAAGAGGCTCTTATGATATTGTGCACAATGAAATATGGTTGTTTTATAATTATTAATAATGAAATCAGAACGTTGAATGGTAAAAAGAGACTCAGGATACAAAATCATTCAGAGGGTTTTGGAACCAGTAAGAGGCAGACTTCTTTTCTACCAAACAAGATTCACGTCTTAGCGATTCAGAGATTGCCTCTTAATGGAACCATTAAGAGGTAAACAAACAACCCCTTATTGGAGGATTAAGAGTCAACTTAGAATGAATCGATTTCATTTAACTCAAATCATTACACTTTGAAAAAATAAAAAATAAAAACAAAAGAAAAGAAAAGAAAACCTCGATTGTATCCATTGTTTTGGTGGGTTGTTATTGCCCTTGTTTAGAAGCAACGTCAAGTTCAAATGAGACGAGGATGGATATATTGGATCGTCGTGAATCCTTGTGTTCGCCGGAGTTAGATCAAGAGGGGACAGGGTGGTCGCCTGTGTTCGTTAGGATTTGGAATCATGTTCAGGAAAATTCAAAAAAGAAAGATCCTTGTGTATCTTAAAAGTTTGGAATGATTGTCAACCTTAACCCATAAAATTTTAAATTGTTATATGTTGATTTTATGCGGTACGTTAAAGAATGACAACACATTTTTACACGGGTATACGAAACCAAATAAGCCCAATATATATCACTTAAAACAACTGTGTAAAAATGTCACACTTACTTGTGGTAGAAGACAATTGTGTCAAATGATTTGTTTTTTAATGCGTCATTATTATTGTTATGGAGTCCAATTCCATTATAATTTAATTTGCATTTAGAAGTTGTTAATAGAGAAGTAGGAGTTGTTAAGAATTTATTTTGTACTTTAATTAAGTTTGGGTTGATTTGTTATTTACGATCTATCTTTAGACTCTAATTGAGATTAATATTGAAATTGAGATATCAAGTGGATATTGTCGCAAATGTATAAAAGTGTTATGCTTGTGAGTCTTTAATTGTTTGAGACGTTATAAGTTTATTAGACATTTTAGATTGATGCAATATATGTTTGATTATTCAGTTGTCGGTTTTGAGGCCTGCTTGTCTTGCAATGATAAAAGTAGGGCTTGGATCTCAAATGAGTTTCATGCGCATACAAATATAAATTGTTTTACGTTTCAAATATGATTTGATCATGTTATAAGTGACGTGAAGCATGCAAGTAGTTGTTTTATGATTACAAAAAGCATGACCATGATAACTGATGTGACAAAAAATGTTTTGTGGATTTTTGTAGCTCATACAGTGGAACCGAAAGACATGAGACTGTGTTGTTTCATGAACCGTAAGACATGGGAATGAGTGTCCAATGAACCATAATACATGAGACTGAGTGTCGCATGAACTGTAAGACATGAGACCTCATGAGAATGACACCGTATGAGCTTTGTCCTTGGTGATATTATTATTTTGTAGTTGCTATCTAGTGTAACAAAACCTGAATCATTTTCATAATGTGCATGCTTATGTAAATAATTTGTTCCATCATTATTTTTTGTTTGTTGTTTTGAAAGTTGTTATCCACATGTATGAAAACCATGTTTCTCATTAGGCCGTAAGCTTAACTCATATCATAGATGAACCTAAAAATTCTTTTAAACGGTGACACATTTTGACTATAAAAATATCTAAATAATAACTTCACAATATTAGAATAGATTTATTGGTTGGCTCCTTGTCTTTGCGTAGAAAAGACCCATGTTTGAGTCCTGTCTACATATTTTTTTTAAAACACATGAGGCATATAAAAAATTTCCAAAATTTGAGCTAAAAATCAACAAATTTAACAATATTAAGACTCAAACTTGGGCCTTTTGTACAAAGGTCAGAGCATTTACCATATCAGCTACCTTAGTCTTGTGCTAATATTTCAGTTTCGAAAACTATATGGTAGCACTTGACAAAATAATACGGTGGCACCCTTCAAAAACATACCTTTTCCCCTTACGACAGAATCATGAAGCGGTGACCCGTGCCACCATATCTTTCAATATAGGTCCGTCCCTGACTCATATTCTTTTTATAATCTTGCAACCCAATAATTTATCAAATCGGTAGTAGCAGACTAGCAGTAAAGTAAATGAGAAGATTTAGAGTTTGGGTATTGTTGATTTGGAGGTGCTATCTGATTAGCAATTATCATATATTTAACTTGTTCTTTTGAAGTAGATGTGATTTGAACTCTCTCACTTAAATTTTTGTATAACTATATATCTTCAATAAGTTTTAGGAAATAATTTTGAGATGGATTTTTAAGGTATGCTGACAAATTTTATTTTTGGGTATTCTATCTAACACCCCAAAATCAAGGAATTTATAATAACAATTGCATGTGAAGGTGCTAGATATGGATTAAATAAAGGGGCAAGTTCGAGGACTGAAAATGCTATTAGTTGAAACATATGGACTAAATGGTATGTTTACCTATTAATGGTTCCATTAAGAGACAACATCTGAATCGTTAAGAAGTGAATCCTTTTTGGTAGAAAAAAAAGTTGTCTCTTAATAGTTCCAAAACCCTCTGAATCATTCTGTATCCTGGGTCTCCCGTAACCATTAAGCGCCCTGATTTCATTCTGAACAATTACCAAACAACCATATTTCATATTGCACTATATCATAAGAGCCTCTTAATCATTCTGACCCCTTAATCATTCTGCACCAAACCATTCAGCAACTGCCAAACAGCCCCTTATATCTTGTCACTTTGGCCATTATCAAACGAAAATTCATCTCTCTTTGGATGTTTTGAATGAGTAACACTAATCGTATATTAAATTTATAAAAACATGTCTAAAATTTGATGCAAACAATAAATCTGCTTTAATAAGTAACATAAAATCTTATATCAATATGTAAAATTCTATGTATATTTTTTTATTTTTTCTCATTTATGTAAATTTTAGTATTTACACTAAATTTGATGAGTTACTGTTCATTACATCAAATATGGTGTTTTTATCGTAATGATTTTAATGTTTGGTGTAAATTTTGGTATCCTCGTTGGAGATAGTCTTATGCCACTAACTTCCATTTACCATGGCGTTATAAGGTTGGGTTATTTGCCATTAAGGTGTTGTTCGGTTCATTTTCTGTTAAGACCTGAATGAATATAGTTGTCTGTATAGATATAGTTGTCTGTATGTTAACAGATAAGTTGTTGTTTGGTTGTTGGATTGCATAAACAATCTGAATGTTAGAAATGATCATTTTACCCTCAGTCTTTGTTTTTGTCTGAATAAAACAATTGTTTGATAAAAATATTGAATAAATGACATTTAATTATAAAAAAATCTATTTAAATGTTTGTAAATAAAACAACTTGATTTATACACCATATTTAAAAAAAATAAAATACTTGATATACTATGAATTAAATATTTATATTTAATTCCATACCCTTTTCATTTCTCTCTCTATTCTTCCACCGTCCCTCTTTCTCCTCTATCTCTATTTTTCCACTGCCACTCTTTCTCCTCACTCCAACAACTCCCTCAAGCATATTGATGACCTCACTCATCCAAAAAATCCAAAAACCATAAACACAGAAAATTGATGGAGAGATACAACAAGAAAATCAATAGGTAGAGAAGAGATTGATGAAGAAAAACAGGGAGCAAACAGGAGAAATTTAATCAATAGAGAAAAACAGAGAGGAAATCGACGGAGAAGTTACCTATGAGATGTCAGATGTGTGAGGAAGCAATAGAGAGAAGCAAATGTGTGAGGAGCAGCGATGAGAGAGCTGCTAGAGTTTTTTCTTTTAATAGGAGGTGTACATGGGGAAAATGGATAGCTGAGTGTAAAGGACTTACATAATTTAGTTGATCAAATTAGTCACTATCTGAGCGATTAAGCTGGTACTGAATGTTTGGATAAAAATCCACAACCACGACGAGGAACATTAATTGCATGACCGGTCTTGTATTAAGATAAGGTACTGTCAACCAAACATATCTATAACATTTGTCAACACTTTTTTGGACGTCGGTCGATCGTTAGGCGCATGACCATCGCAAGACTGTCCTCGACCACGACTATATTAACGTACGACCCAACGTTCTTCTGTTATTTATTTAATGCAAGTTTAATGCCCTTAAAGACCAACGACTATAACTGACCAGAGTAATTAAAGCCATTATGGAGCTTTGACCATTACAAAGACACATTTGTGAAGATCAAAGACTATAAATAGACACCTACATATGCATCTACAACATCTGAGCTCCAATATTCTAAGCTAATATTCTAAGCTACAGGAAGAATTCTCAAGCGCTCTCTATCGTACTATACGATCACAGTATAACATACACGACCGAAGTGTTTTAAACACGACCTACACTCATTACTGGTTTCTACGGTTGTATTTCTTATTTATCTTGTGTAAGCACTGTAACACATAAGGACGTCGCCCATGTTTGGCGATCATAGTACTCGACGACCTCTATTAGTCGTCCGCGGTTTTTTTCTCGTTGAGATTTTTCCGCGTCACCAAATCTCTTGTCTTTTTATTTTATTTATTGCCGCACATCTTGTCGCTTGGTTACTTTTTTTAGTTGGATAAAGCTTCATACCGACCTTAAATCTTCCTTTGGACGATTTTTGGCATTAACACTGAACAGATAGATATGGCTCTGCGAATCAGTCATATCTTCCATACAGACCGTTAAGCCATAAACGAACAGGCGCTAAAGAGGCTTGGAGAAAAAATGGTTAGGCATTGAAGGTAGGGGTGTACATAAAACCGTCAACCCGCGAAACCCGACCAACCCAACCCGCTCCCAACCCAATTAAACCCAACCCGCGAAACCGCAAAACCGCTAATTATAAGGGTTGAAATTGGGTTAGAAAAACTCAACCCAACCCAACCGCTAACCCGCCGCTATTTTTTTATAAAATTATATTATATATATATATATATATGCAGTTTATTCACAACCCAAATTAACTTTAAGACTTATGGATTATAATTTATAGTTGGATGATTGTAATTAGAGCTGTAAACGAACCGAACGTTCAATGAACCGTTCGTGAACCGTTTGGCGGGAAGTTCGTTCATTTAATAAATGAACGAACATGAACACATTTTTTTGTTCGTTTAGTTAAATGAACGAACATGAACAATTGTCTCGTTCGTTCATTTATGTTCGTGAACGTTCGTTCATTTATGTTTGTTAATGTTCGTTCGTTTGCATTCGTTTATGTTTGTTTACGTTTGTTTATGTTCGTTTACGTTTGTTTATCATATAAATATATTTATATATTGTGATATTAATATGTAAAATCATTAAGGTGTCGTTTGTTTTTTAAGAGGTCTAAAGTCTGAAGTCTTAATTTAGTTATGATTAATAAGAGATGGTGTGTAAAAAGGTCTGAATGATTCAGACTTAAGAGACGTTAAGAGATTTTTTTTTAAAAACAAACAACCCCTAAGTAAATTGAATTTTTAGAATTCTTTTTTTATCGCTTATAAGTTTACACAAATTTTCATTTTATTATGTTAGTTTTTAGGAACGGAATGATGAGTAATGGTGGTTGTTTTTTGTTCATTTATTTTCGTTCGTTTATGTTCATTTAAATTTATTTATGTTTGTTCGTTTATGTTTGTTTAAGTATATTTGTGTTCGTTTGTTTATGTCTATTTAAGTCCATTTATGTTCGTTCGTTTAACATCTTAACGAACGAACATAAACGAACATGAACAAACACATTTTCTTAATGATTGAACATAACACAAAAAAATTCATTTTTTTAAGTATATAATATTTATATACTGCAAAATGCAACAAATAAACTCACACACCCTCCACACCTTTGGTGATGTTTGAACCTCTCATCTCCTAGGAAGTCAAAAGCTCTTTTATCGCTAGGCCAAAGGCCCTTTGGTCTAAAAAAAATTCATTCGTTTACTGTTTGTGTTCGTTCGTTTGTTCGGTTAAGTTAAACGAATGGACACGAACAAGCCCTAATTGTAATAACTAATAACTTTGTTGAGAATAATTTTAGTATTATTTATCGTATTTCAATCGACAAATTTATGTATATTCCTAACCCACCAACCCAACCCAACCCGCCATAACCCCAGGCCCGTTCCATGGGGTGTGCCAAGGTGTTCTACCGCACAGGGCCTCTGATCGTCGGGAGCCTCCGAATAATTTTTAATTTTTTACTTGTACTAATATTGCTATATAAATTAATTAGTGTAAAAGCTTAAACAAAGCCACACATAGCGCAGTGTCAAAGTAATGAAAAGTAGGTGGCTATTTTGAAGATCCCAAATTCGAAACCCTGGATGGGTTTTCTAAGATTAGCTTTGTTTTGTTATATAAAATTTTCTTTTTTTTGGAACTAATTAAATATATAAATTTTAAACGATTTTTTTAATTCTTTTTTAAAGATAACTTAAATATATAAACATTTTTAATTTTTTCCCTAATATTTTAGTTGGATAAATAAATTATATAACTTTTTTTAGCAAGTTCTTTTTATAATTTACTTTTCATGTTCAAATGCTAAAATTATTAATTCTTATTTTTATTCTTTAGTTTTATTTTTATTGGATTTTTTTGAAAGTTTTAGTTTTAAGGATTTAGACTGTTTTTAATTTTAAGTGTATGTTAAAATAGAAGAAAAAAATAGAAAAAGTAGAGACTTTTAAAACTTATTTTTTAACATAAAGATATTTTGTTTTATTTGTTTCCAATGGTAAGGTTAAATGTGTTATGATTTTAATAATATAACTAATGTCAAAATTACTAAAATAGAATAACTTTTTGAGTTGAATATATATTTTTTTTTGAAATTATCTATTTTAGAAAAATTAAGAATAACGGTTAGAGATGTTAGAATAACTTTAATTTTTTAATGTTTTTTTAATGATATAATTTATAATTTTTTTTGAATATTTAATAGAACTTAGAGTTGTTTTAACATTTATTGATTTTTTCTTTATATGTTTTTTGAAACATTTTTAATATTTAATATAGTGTTTTTTAATGACAATAGATTAATGAAAGGTTTTTGTTGATATGTGTTTTCATACCCCCTTTTTCACTCACATACATGTTTTAATGACAATAGATTAATGAAATAACATATTGTTAAGCCTAAATTAAACAAATTTATATATAAAAAACCATTATCACTCAATAAAAACCATCCAAAATCGTACTGTAAATCAATAAAAAACAAAAAAAAAAAATAAACATTAAAATCATGATGTATTAAGCATTATGTACTATTATTTAATGTTAATCTACTTAAAATCTCTTAAAAAACAATTAATGAAGCAATATGTACTACTTTTACAAATCATGTCTAGCTCAGTTGGTTTCCCCAAGGGCGGTAACATCCTGGGGGATTGTGGATGGTATCCCAATCTACCCGGATTCGAATCCAAGGGGAGTCAATTTGAGGGCATGAGGAGTACTCAGTCCTTGGGTTGGTCCAATCTTTGACTGGGCTGCCCCCCAGCCCAGTCTTAGACTGTGGTTGGGCTCTAGGTTCAGCGTAAGCTGGGACAGGACAACGGCGGATTAGTGGGCTGCCCGTGGATGCCCGATACCGCCGGGGAGGTGTGCGTGCGTGTGTGCGTGGTAGTCGTTCGTTGGTTCGATGCCGCTATGACCTCCAAAAAAAAATGTACTACTTTTAAATGCTTTTAACCCTAATTAATAAATTTCATCCTTATCCCCCAAAATCCTTATCTCTAATCCCTAAATTCTAAAATTATGAAATTTGAATTCTGATAAATTTAAATATAAAAAATTTAAAATATATAAGATAATTAATGAATTTTAACAAACTACTTATTTTTTTTTATATAAAAAACATTATATTGTTAAGCCTAAATTAAACAAATTTATATATAAAAAAACCATTATCACTCAATAAAAACCAGCCAAAATCGTACTGTAAATCAATAAAAAACAAAAAATAAAAATAAACATTAAAATCATGATGTATCTCGCTGCATTGCGCAAGTACGCTTCTAGTAAACTTATAAAAGCATCTCCAAGAACTATATTAAAATAAAGTTTTTAGAGATTTAATAATTTTTTTTCTCCAACAACTATACTAAAATGTATCCACAAGGGCTGTGGTGTGGTGGTAAAGGCTTGAGGAGTTCATAGCGCTCAACCCGGGTTCGAGCCCCACTCGCAGCACTTGTGGCCACTGGGGATAAACTCAGGGTTGCACGCTTTAACAGCTGGGCCAAAGGCCCTAATTGTCAGGGACCCTTTCCAAAAAAAACTATACTAAAATGTATATTAAAATACATAAAAAAAAAGAGAAGATGGAAATCTTCAACTATATATATTTAAGAGAGAAATCATACTTTATGTATTTCCCATCAATAAAATGTATTTTTATTAAAAATAATTATTTAGAATTAAATAATATATTATTTCATGTATTAAATATTTAATATTTTAATAATATAATTAATCTTAGTATTACTAAAATAGAGTACTTTTCGAATTGAATGTAATATTTTTTAAATATTTTAATTAATACTTTATTTAAAAATATATATATTATAAATATTGAACTGTGTTAAAAAAGGTTTATTAAAAACAATATAATAATGCTAAAAAATAAGGACATGAATGAATTATTATAAACAACTAGTACTATGATTGAATAACACTCTACAATTCTTCATGCTTAAGTTTTGATGGCTTTTCCCAAAAAAAAAAAAAAAAAAAGCAAGTTTTGATGGAAATTTGAAGCCCTAGACCTGCATAAACCCAAAAGAGGATCTTGTTTCTTTCCCGCGTACCCCCACACTCGCGCATACTTTTCTTCACAGCCGCAACAACAAAACCCTTTCTTTCTTTCTTTCTTTCTTCCAAATGCATATTCTCACACTTCTTTATCCCTTTATTTTTCTTGATCTAAAGACCATCTGTAAAAAAACCCAATAATGCTTCATCTTCTACTTTCTTATTCTCTTGCTAGCATGTTTCATAACAATCACAGATAATGTTTTCCCTTCCAAGATTCACATTACTGCTACCCTATTCGGCTTTAAACTTTGGATTCTCCGTCAATCATAAATTAATGGTATGAAAATTGGTTTCTTGTTCATGGGTTTATCTGGATCGAGTGATATGCATATAATGTAGTCGTTCTTCAATTATTTATGCCGAATTTTTAGTTTCTGGAATGTGAAATTGATATTGGTTCTGTTAATCATACACCCATATAGGGAAGTTTCTGATATATGCTTATAGGGAATTTTCTTGAAAACTTTTGAACCTATATCTTTTATGAAGTTTGAAAGTAACTTTTTGTTTGACATCCAAAGTCAACAAGTAGCCCTTGTTTGGGAATGGTGTGTATTTGGTAAGTTTATAGTGAATACTGTTTAACAGATTACAACACTATTTCGATATATTTAGGCTGTTGAATGATTGTATTAGTTTTAATATAGTAGGTAAATTAGTTTATTGCTTTGAGTGTTCCTCTGACTCATAGCCTTCTTTTTGGGCTCAAATTTAGTTGCAGGTGTATGTGGAAGGGAAAACAAACAAATGGGTAATTGATTTTGGTACATTTCATGTAATGTTGATGAGATTAAGAACAACTATGCACCACCTGAGTTTGGGATGGCCTAGCAAATGTTGTTAATAGAAATTGTAAGAAAATATTAACCTGTAAAGTAAAGTTTGAAGTTGAACGGGCGGAATGTTATATTTTAAAAAATCATTCATGAATATAGGAGTACCTGGGATTACTATAGGAGTATAGGACTTATCTTTTCCAAAATCAAATAGAGATCATATGTATTCATCATGACATGTAATCATGCTTCATATCATATACATACTTGATTATAATGTATTCATGACCTAATAATTTTGGGGCTTCCAACGCCATTACTTCTTTATAGCAAGGATGATCTCATTTGTAGATTGATACGAAGTTAATATATCCTCAGGCACGAAGATGTTAGACTTTTAGTTACTTTTTGTCAATTATTAGATTTGTTCAATCAGCTGTGCTTTTGTTGTTGTGTTCTTGATCTAGGGTTTTACCAACTTGGCTTTGCTTGTCATTGTTGGTGTTACATTCGGACATGAAGACCTACCAGACTTGCTTGTTGACTGGGCTGGAGTGAGCCTACTGAACTAGTGTCTCAACCATTTAGGTACTTTTGAAACATTTATTCAGACGTAGAGGGTTTATATTTTGTCGATTGTTGAAGATATTATAGATTCTTTTTGACTTTTGTTAATGATTTGCATAGAGTAGCTTGGTTTTATTTCTCAACATCTCATATTGCATGTTTTGTGCTTATATTAAAAATCAATTTGGTGCTTTCATAATGCAAATGCTTATGAATGATATTTTCAGGACACTACAACGTCTGTGAGGCATTGACATAATGTTACTTGAATCATCTTGTATTTTCACTTGTAGCAAAAATGGTGTTAGACGTAAGAATAGATATGTGTTAGAAGTGACTCATATCATGTTGATTGTAAACATTCCACATTGTTTTTAGGGGAATGCTTTATTAACAAATTTTATCTATTTGGTTGTATTCTATCTATTGCTTTGAAGTGGCTAATTTCTTATCAAGTTCTCTTTTCATGGTATTTCTGTTTAAAGTTGACTGTGAAACGTTTGATGCATTTGTTAGGTACATGGATCTTATTTTGAAACTTGAAGTTATGAGAGTCTGCCCGTTACTTATTTTCAAAATATAATGTTGGCGAAAGAGACACACTGATGCAACTTTTGTCATAAGATATTTAGTTCTTTGGTTTCCTTGTAGCGATCACTCGATCTTTTAGTTCACTGTAGATTCTTAATATTACTTTTTCTGGCTAAAATAACTTGCATATGTTGGTAACCCTTTCTAGGAACATTGTTATTTTATTTAACTTCATGTTTCTTATGTCTATTGGTTCTCTATCTATTATGTCTTTATCGCTGATAGTCATCGTATTTCTTGTAATGTTTGTGGGCAGACTGTACATGAGGAAATGTCTGCTCATCAAACAATGAGACGTGGGATCTTGTTGATCTTTTTTCTTGAAAGGACTTACTGGTTACAACTTGGTGTGCACCATGAAAGTCAATCTTAATGGATTTTTGCTTCTCTAAAGGCTTGAATTGTAGCTAAAGGTTGCTTTCACACCTATGATGAGGCTTGTGAAGAGAATTTCGTCCCTTTGGTACCTTTTGTGATTGCTCAAGAAACATTTGCTTAACTTGATATGAAGATTATGTTGTTCTTGAGGATTGGGGTATATAAATTAGCCTTTTGGTTTGTGGTTAAGAGGAGGCACATATGGCGTGTTAGTTGAGGTCTTTGGATGGTCGATTTCATTGAGTATGGCGTTCTTCAAATTTTCAAGGTTTGGAGAAACTTGGGTTATCATGGAGTGCTTATGGCCACTTATTTTGTTTGGTTTTCAACATTGATGATATTGTGATTATTTGAGATAACTCGAAGAACACTAGGAAATTTTTTTCAATTTCTTTTTTCAAACAGAAGCCTTTGGGAGTCTTCTGTGTTTCTTGGTTAGCGGAAGTATACCTTTTATATCTTGGCTGAGGTAGATATGCTTAACATGGTTGAGATTATCTAGATGCCAAACTTCATCCAAAGGATAGTGACCAATTGAAGTTAGTGAATGTCTACTAGTTACCCAAGTGTTGTACTACAAATACTGAGGTATCTCAAGGATGTTTCACGGTTTCAGGACGATTTATTTTGTATATGGATCAACACTTGGGTTAGGGTATTCATATGTGAATCATGATAGGTGTCCATAGAATAGGAGGTCAAAAGTTAACCACACTATGTTGGGTTCTTGCGTGATCTCATATGAATGAGCTTGCTAATTGAATTGTGTACCATGAATTAGTAGTAGCTAATGGTGTGTGGAAGATAGAAGGTAAAGGGTGAGAGGAGGAGGATTAGGCGGAGTATATTATAGTGCTTATTTCTTGCAATGCTTGTCATATTAATTGTAGCAAATTCAACACATGTGCCTCATGATTCAGAATCTTGGATTTGTCAGCTTCAAATCATCTACTATAGAATTGGAAAAAATCATGTGAGTCAAATATTCTTTGGGTTTCCTTTATGGGATGGGCCACTTTTGTTGGTCTAAAATGACTAAGAAAGGCCCTTATGATAATTATCTTTGTAACATTGCCAACTTAAATATTTAATCACCTACTCATTGATATTTCATAAGCAAATTTGGGGTCAGATCATTTTCTAAGCACACCGCTCCTCTAATTCGTTCCCCCACTCTCATTCAACTCAGATTCACCTAGGAAGACGATTGTTGGAGGTTTCCAGGTTACCTGCTTAACTTTATAACAGCTACTTGATACTTATACAAATATACCAAATGTGTACATGAAATTTAATTTGACCACTTTGTTCTTAATCATTATTCTTTTATTGGGAATTAATGTTTGATGCTTTTGTGATCTACATTATTGTTGAATCACAATGCATCTTTCTACAAGCCATACACTAATTATTGCATTCAGATTTTCCCTAATCTTATGATTCATTTCATGTTTCCCAATTTGGGGGTTTTTGATTCTTGATCGTGATACGATCTAACAATAAGTTATGTGCTCATAATGAGGAACTTATGTTTATTACTGAATTTTAGTACACCTTAGGTGATAAAATGGACTAAACTAATTCTGAGACACATAGTATCTCTAGTAGAAGATATTCTTACCAAAAAGTGATTAACAAGCTTTATGTAGCTTACGGGGACCTTGGTACCATTGAGTTGCGTACTGACTTTCTTCATCAATAAGAAAAAGGGAGATTTACAATTATTTCACATGGTGCACTCAAGGCCAAATAACCACGTATAGCTTCAAATGCTTGTGGGATTTTTAGCCAATTGTCTATTTTTTTATTGGGGAACTGATGTGCAATTAGGTTTCACTGTTCTTTTTCTCTTGTGAAGGCTTGGTATACAAGTAAGTGAAACTTTCTGCCACCTGCCAATTGACACACTCTTGGTAGATTCAAACCCAGGGCCTCTAGACTATCCTGAACGGATTCCACCCAATTAAGCAAGTTCAGTTGGACAAGAATTCTGACTTCTCAGTGCCACTTGAATTTCTTTCCGAGATGCAAAAGATAAGCCTTGAATCTGTTATCATAAGCTGTGTTACTATAAGTCAACGTTTGACCATTTTCATCACCTGCAAACATTACTTGAAACTTTGAGTACTCGAACTATGGTTTCCTGTTGACTCTGAATTTGGCGGATGCTAGAACAGTTGGAGAACCATTAACAGAAGAGTTGTACTGTCTGGTGGAGAACTGTTAACAGAAGTTAGAACTGTGGACATGTGAGAAAGTATGTGAATAAGTGGTATTCTCGTCAGATCAGGAACACAATTGGTACATAGTGGCACATCCTGTGAAATTAGTGACTTAGGGTTGAGCCAATCCAAGCCTGAGCTTTCTTGACTTATGAAAAGTATTGATGACCAGGCTCGGCTCATATGGGTAGGATTATACGCTCTTATTGGCTCATATGAGTTAAATCTTAGCCTGGTTCATATGAGGTTGTAGAATTTGGAAGTAAACCATTTAAAATCCAATTATAAATAAACTACTTCTAACAAATTACAATTAGGGAGTCCCCAACAGAACTAGTTGACTAAAAAATAAAATTAAATACTAGCTTGTATAGGTTCAAACAGTCAAATCATCTGGCTTACTCAGGCTTGCCAAGCCTTTTGATGAGCCATGAATGCCCTTTTTGTTTGCATCCCTTTTTGTCTGCATACCCTAGATTTGCGCAGCGTTTCCAGATCAACAAAATCAGTTGTGCAGATATACATATCAAACCTTCTAGTTTTCTCAAAGTGACCATATATCTACAGAGGCTCACAAAACAGGAGAAACAACTAACTTCAGTATTTTTTATGTTTGGCTTTGGCATATTTCGTTTTCTTTTATGGTCATTTGCATTTCTAATCTGGTAATAGATCTACTTCTTTATTTCAAACCTTGCCTGCATTGATGTTCATTTTGAACTATCGAATAGAATTGCTCTTGAAATCAGTTCTGTGTTTTCAGTCGTATCTGCCAGATTCTTTGTTATTTGGGACTCGAAGATGAATTCCCATCATTCATTGGAACTTACTCTCAGGGATATTCTTCACGTGGTGAATCCCACACAAGATGACTGGAATAAACGATTTCAAATTATTAATGATCTTCGAGCTGTTGTGCAAACTTTGGAAATTCTTAGAGGTAAGTACTTACATCTCATATGGCTACTTGATTTTCTTTATCACTCTGTTTATGAAGCCTTGTGCACACTAACACATCGATAAGAGTTATTTTAATTTACTAATCCTGATTTGAATACCAAGAGATGATGCTTTGTTTTATCTTTTTTTTACCCTAAAGAACAAAGGCAAAGTGAGACAGGGGTATGATCTCACTTTTGAGCCTCAAAGCTCATAGATGAATCTTTATTGCTTCCATTCAGCCTTTAAATAAATGAGAATGCCTTTAGTACTCCCATGTCACAATAAATGTATATATTTTAAGAATTGTAAAATATTTGGTGGAGGTCTGCCTACATCTCAAACCCCCGGGCTCGTACTCCACCTTCGGGTGGGATCTACGAGGCTGGTTTGGTTTGGTTTGGTTTGGTTTATTCTTTCTGTATTAGTTAACTTGTCATTCCACAAGTACCACCCCATGACTCATTCAACCGTGACCCTTGTAGAAATTGAAGTTAAACTTTGTGCTATCGTGTAAATTGCAAATAAGAGCGTGGTTTAGTGGCTCATGAGTTCTGACTTTGATTGTGCAAACAGGTGCCACAGTGGAACCGTTTGGTTCATTTGTGTCTAACCTCTTTACAAAATGGGGGGATTTAGATGTATCTATTGAGTTACCCAATGGTTCATACATTTCTGCTGCTGGGAAGAAGTTCAAGCAAACTTTACTATTAGACATACTAAAAGCTCTAAAAAGAAAAGGTATGTTTCAAGTTTTCGGGATTTTGTTTATTGCCCTTTCATATAATATTACATAAATTTGGTTTCCAGGGTACTACTTTATTATGTACTTGTGGTCATAAGCTTTCCGCAATCATCTATGAGAGCTTCACAAGGTTTTTATCATTTTCATGTCACTACTGCCTCATAATATTCTGTTCACTTGATCATTAGAAAGTGAAAGGAACGAGATGTCTACTTATATATTAAATCATTAGTGGTTTGTTTATAAATATCAGTATTTTGATATTATTGATAATATCCATTCGCAGGTGGATTCCATGGGATAAAATATATATCCCATGCAAGAGTGCCTATCTTGAAATGTGAAAGCAACAAAGACAATATCTCTTGTGATATTTCTATCAACAATTTGAGTGGCCAAATGAAGTCTAAAGTGTTGTTTTGGATAAATGAGATTGACGGCCGTTTCCGTGATATGGTTTTACTTGTATGTTCTTTCTTACTGACTATAAGTGATACTGCAAAGAAGAACATTTCATATACTGATGAGCAATGCTTGTGTGCAGGTTAAAGAATGGGCGAAGGCGCATGGTATCAATGATCCTAAAAGTGGAACGTTGAATTCTTATTCCTTAAGCTTACTTATAATATTCCATTTTCAGGTGATTTTTTAGCATTTTTTATACATATACTATTTTGGTACTCCCTCCGTCCCAAATTAAATGTCTACAATGAAAATGAGACACAATTTTATGTATGTGTAATTATTACACTTTTTAAATAACTAAATTACACTTTTACTCTTGATAATAGAGAGAAACTTTCTCTATCTCATAATTAAGGGTAGAATAGGAAAGTGAAAACTTACTTTTGAAAGTGGACACTTATTTTGGGACAAACTAAAATAGAAATGTGGACACTTAATTTGGGACGGATGGAGTAATTTCTATTACCAAGTGTTCTCTGTAGCAATGAAACCATTGTTCTTGCAAAACTGCAACATAGAAACGTTACATTTTACAAGAATGAGCGATTTTGGACAAGAAATGCTTAGTATTATGTTTTTATTTTGCATTTACATTTCTACCACCATCCCAAATAGCTTATTCTTGCAAACTATAGTGTTTTCTTGGCATTCTTTTTCAGCGATGATTGTTTGTTGGCAACGAAAAACCAAGCAATAATGGTTTCAAAATCAATCACTCACTGTAACTTGTACTATCATAAATGCCAGATTTCTGGTAATTTATACTTTGTATCACAAATCACATAAGAGTTATCGAGACTTCTATAAAATCTCATGTTTTCTTTTGATGCATCACAAGTGTTTTTGATCTCCATTATTTTGGTTTCTTCTAATAGTTTCTGGTGCCTTTTAGTAATTGAAATTCTTTTTTAATTTTTTGAGCATTCTTCTGTCTCATTTCTTGCAGACGTGCACACCTGCTATTCTTCCTCCGCTTAGTGAAATTTATCCTGGGAACATGGTTGCTGAACTTACAGGTAGTATTTTATACATGTTTGAAAAACTAAATGCATATTTTCTTCATTTGGATATGGTCTAAAAGCCCATGCAAACTTTCAATAATATTTAATTTTGTTAGGGTTTGCTGTTATATTCAGTTGAAATTTATAACTAACCGCAACAATTAAGATATATAATAAGAATGCAACACGATACTTGTTTTTCCTTGTATTTGTTAAAATCTAATGATATTTTTTTACGGGGATGCTAAAGATTCCAAAGTATTTTGCAAAACCTTCACTGAAACAGTCTCTCTACCCCTTGGGTAGAGCCGTAGAGGAATGGTAAGAGGAATGTATTTGCTTCTGTTTGTGTGATTTATTTGGCTGTCTATTGGAATGTTGTTTGCTTATTTCTCACCCATTTTCACATGTTCAAGTTTTTCCTTAAAAAATGTTCACATGTTATTTATTTATTCATTGAGCAAGTTTCATTCTTTTCCTTTTGCGAACTCTGCACAAGTAGGGGGTCTTCTCGGACACAACCACTCTACTTTTCAGGGTAGAGGTTAGGTCTGCATACATCCCCCCCCCCCCCCCCCCCCCCCCCCTCCCCCCAAACAACACACACACAATTAAAAAAAGACACCGGTGGTCTGAACATTGAAGACATAGGTATAATTCAATAATACTATGTGAAACAGGTGTAAGAGCTGTTGCAGAGAAAAACATTGAAGACATCTGTGGTCTGAACATAAACAGGATTAGATCAGATAGGTCAAGAAGGATTAACAGAAGCTCTTTGCCCGATCTTTTTGTTTCATTTCTTGCAAAGGTAAGTTTATTATTGTTATTATTATTAGTTCATGTGCAGTGTAGCAATTGCTATTTAGGGATTTTGAATGAAATATGTTATTTCACATGGAGCTATTCAAGATGAAGATATTTTGTGTTTCTTATTTCTTACAATATCAATGATTCTTTCTGAAATCTTTCACTTTGGACTAACAAGTGAACCTAGAATACGTATTGCCAAATTCCAATTTCATCTACCATATTGTTAATTTTAGACGTTAATCGTGTGTATTTTGTGGTTTTTTTTAATCAGTTTCGTGACATCAGTTTGAGGGCCTCCACACAAGGGATTAGTCCATATAATGGACAATGGGAAGACATTGATACTAACATGATCTGGCAGCCCAAAACTTATGCACTATTTGTACTGCCTCTCTTTCTTTCTCATATATGTAGAAGGTTCAAATGATAATCATAAAATATTTTGAGAACCGAACCTGTATATGTATATACATGCATTGATGCATATACCCTATCAACATATGTATTATGTCAATGAGTATATTCATCAAATGCATATCTACTATGTATGCAAGATTATATGCATTGATGCATATACTCCTTGAAGTTCATATACTGTATATGTATCAATGCATATACTGATGAGTATATTCATCAATGCATATCTACTATGTATGCAAGTAGATAAGCATTGGTGCATATACTCGTTGAAGTTTATAAGTGTATTGCATATGCTGGTTTTTCAAAATGTTTATGGTTCTTATTTGATCTTTTCCCTATGTGTGTATATATAATAATAATAATAATAATTATTATAATAATAATAATGAGCTGATTTTGGTGGTTATAGATTGAGGATCCATTTGAGCAACCATTGAATTGTGCAAGGGCTGTTGGGCACCGAAACCTTGTGAAGATTGCACAAGCATTTGAAAGTAGCCATGGGATGCTGACCTCTGCCAACCAAAACCACCCCCCACTTGCGGTTTTAGTGAGGCCTGAAGTATTGAGCATCATTTCTAGATCTCAACTCGCTAATCCTCTAAGAATTCATCCACAGCTTCTTCACAGAAACCCTGTTGGCAATAGCAATGGCAATGGCAATGGCAATGGTAGGGGCCTAATTGGGGCTCATCCACAGTCGTACAGAAGCAGCAGTAACAATGGTTGTAATCAACACCAGAATAGGAACGGTGGCGCTTCACGTGCACCCACACAAGTACAACAACAATATATGTATCAAACCAACAGGGTGAATCAGAGGGGAAGTCAGAGTCATGTTCAGTTGTTTCCCAATGGGGTAAATGAGAGCATTGGGAGACCTTCATCTTCTCAAACTCAGCAGCAGCAGCAGCAGCAGAGTCATGTTCAGTTGTTTCCCAATGGGGTAAATGAGAGCATTGGGAGACCTTCATCTTCTCAAACTCAGCAGCAGCAGATATGGAGGCCAAGATCTGAGAAATGACTAGGTTTTGGTTTGAGTTTTGAGGCAGAGACTTTGTAATTGCAAGAGGACCGTTTGCTTGTTGGGAAGAGATTTGTAATGGCTTATTCATGTTTATGTGCAATATCAGGACTAAATATACAAGACAGATCCAATATCTTTAAAATGAATCTGAGTACAAATCTAGATTCAAAGATATGCATGTTTTTTTTGGCAATCTCCTGAAGGTGTTGTGTGCAACTAATTGTATATAGGCATGCACAAATTCATAACAATCTTTTTCAAGTAATTGTAACAATCTGGAGTTCAACTATTTCATATATTATTCGTGATGAATAGCGTTGAAGAATCATAAATGTTATATATCATGAATATCTTGCAATGATATCATACTTTTTTGTCATGAATATCATGTATTTTCTTTATTAATAATTTTCATCATGAATATCAATCACAAAATTTATCATGAATAAGGTACGAATATTTGTTTTCCATGTTCTCAAATTATTTACGGTTGAACGTATCCCGTCTCTCACATATATATCGGGTTCGCTTGGTTTTGGTTTATGAAACAGTTGTACCCATGTTGACGAACATCCTGTTTTTCAAACTTGTACACCGGTCGGTGGCACAATTTTAAGCAGGCAGAAAAAACTAACATCAATCCTTGTAATCTTTAAAAGTGAAAGTGAATGTCTCAAGTCAAAAATCCTTGACATAATTCAATTTTACATAAAACTAGTAACCCTACTAAGAGTTGTACATGTACCTGTAGAAACTGTAAAAACCGAAGGGGGAAAGAATGAAAAAACAAATTTTATCTATATGAACAGCAGGGAGTTTGCTCTTGAATTAGTTACCGGAGGCGTTTATCACATGTTAGGATTCTATAACTCGCATGAGGCCCCTCAGCTGTATCTCGTAGCATTACATGCCAACCAATGGCCTTCCCGATCTCTTGAAGCTCATCTATCACCATAATAGAATCACGGATGTACACTCGTCCCCCAGGTCTTAAAATTCTGTTCATCTCAAGCATGATACTAGATATGTTGCATCTGATATCAAACCACAACACAAGGGGTAGTATTCAGAAACATTAATTACACAAAAGCCATTTTATCCCCATTATGTAACCAGAAAAACCATCCTACTTATAGCAAACATATAATCCCCATGCCCTAATCTTAAAAGAGGAAAGATACCTTTTTTGCTCAATTGAGAAAAGACCGGCTGCATGCAAGAAATCATAGGTTCTTGGGTAAGTGTCAAATGGTTCACACCTGTAAATAATGGTACAACAGTTCAGATATACATTTAGGGTTGATCAAAATGGGAACAGAAAAAGGCAATAATGATTAGGAAGAATGTGATTAGTACCAGTCATGCATAACCCCTAGAAGCCCACGATCATAAATGACAGGTAAGGTGTTCGGACCACTAACAGGAACAACATTCATAACCCAGCAATCTAGTTGATTATCAATCAAGGCTGCTGCAAATCTGTCAGAATAAAGAGACCGACTAAACTTAGAGAGAGAGCAATAAAGGAAAGATATATTTGTGGGTTGATGGAACAAAAGAATACCCTCCGAAGCTGGCTCTCATGTCCATAACATTTCTGAGTTTGAATTTTTTCCAGTGTAAAGAGCGCACGTAACTATCTATTATTTCTTTCCAGTATTTTGATTCTGCTTTAAAGAGATCCGTTCTAGATACAAAGGCATCAAGCTTTATGCTTTGGAGCCTCTCAGGAGGATTATGCAGTCTTGCAGGCCATGTGGTGATATTTGCTCCAGATCCATCCTCAGGCAGTGGAGTAATACATGGCTTCAAATCAACATACCTTACATGACAACAAATTAATATAGTTAGTTTTTATTTAGATATAATACCTCAAGAAAGTGAGAGCAGGGAACTTCTCAGCAGTACAATAAAATCAGCTCTATAGGACTAAACAATTGTACGTCCTCTGTAAAGGTGTTACAATAGAATGTTAGAACGTACACGTACTCAGGCATCCTAACAAGTTTTTAGGACACTACTGATCGTATTAGCTTTTTTATTTTTGAGAAATGTCCTATAAACACATCTTTTTATAGGATCCCCTGTTTGTATAAGACAAATGTTCAAATAATGTCATATAAAAAGACATGTGAAGATGCCCAAAAACGTCCTATCAACTTATTATAACACTTTTACATATGACGCACAATTGTTTGGTCCTATAAACTTTAGTTCTATAAAAGAAGTCTATTAGGATATTTAGATATATTTGATGTCTTATAAAGCCGATTTTGTTTTAGTGCAAAGAATGGTAAAGAGAGCTTCAGAATGCACCATAAAAGCAAAATCATATATTCTAGTCTCAAGAATAAGAAAATGTAAAACATAAAGATCCATATATCACCAATTAAGGCTGTGGAAGGCCAAAATAAGATATGGTAGGTCAAAATTATAAACATGTATGAAAGAAAAGCACATGTTAATTCTGAAGAAGTGCAATATGAACAACCAAAGGAATACATGATATAAAATGAGCCAAAGAATAGCAATTTACCAAACATTGTCAGGATCATCCTCCTTATCACACAATTGTGGTTGGGTCCCCAGAACACGGTTTAAATAGCAACTGTTGTCAAGGGGTTTCTGCCATATTGCAATGTACCCCTCCTTCTTGACAAGATTCCAACATAGACGATTCGTGAGGTTGATCATCACTGAGAAAAATAATAAAAATGGCATTATGTAAACAGATATATCATCACAGTGGCAAAGGTTACCGAAGAGACCAGCTAGCAAATAAGTTCTAGATTTTAAGCCATTCTAATAGCAAGTGATACTGTTACCTTCCCATTGTTCTTCTAAGAGAGCTTCATGCTTGTAAACTGGTTGTGCTGCCCACACAAAATATCCTCCTGCCCTAAGCAATCTGTTGACCTCTAGCAGCAAAACCCCATCTACATAACACATGTACAAGATTGAGGAAAATTAGACATGGGCCCATTTTTGGTAACTTCGGCTAATATAAACCAACAAGAACCATTGATCACAGATGATGAGTAGACTCAAAAAATCAATAAAACAGATTCATTTGATAACCTGCGCATACAAAGTGAAAATCTTTTACAAGCTTACAACATTGGCAGGGGCAACAAGCATTCAAAATTTGGAACCAAGGGAAGTGAATCACACTCTGCAATACTGACTTACTGGTAGGGGTGTTCATCGGTTGACATCCAATGGATGTGAGGGAACCGAACCGATCCAATCATCCATTGGATGTTGGATTTTCCAAGAACCGATCCAATCATCCATTGGATGTTGGATTTTTCCAATCCAATGGATGATTGGATCGGTTCGGTTCCATCCATTGGATGTTCTTATTGGATATCCATTGGATATTCGTATTGGATATCCATTGGATCGGATTGGATCCATCCGACATCCAATGGATGATCAGATCGGATCGGATCCATCCAATGTGTTAATTTAATGCAATTTTCTAACAATAAAACAAATTGATTAATCACTTTTAATTTGTGTTAAAACCAACACAAGTGACACTAAGAATTAAAAAACCAACACAAAACAAATTTAGATTTAAGCAAATTGCAAAGAAAATAATTGGATGATAGTTGGATGGTAATCGGATGGTTAATTGGATGGGTAATTGGATGTTGGTCGGTTCGGTTCGGTCGGTTTTGGTCGGTTCTGGACAGCCATCCAAGAACCGACCAATCCAAATTGGATGTTGAGATTTTCCATCCGATCCGATCCAATTACAATTGGATATCCAATTATGGTCGGTCGGTTCTAATTGGATCGGTCGGTTTGTATTGGATCGGTTGACTTTCTGCACACCCCTACTTACTGGCTAGGGTGATGACAAAAATATACTCAAAATTTGGAATGTCGTTAAGCAAAAAGCCTGGTGACAGCCACGACAACAACACCAATTTTCCACTGTTCACGCTGCCGGATAACTCAAACTACATACCACCAGCGTCCTGTCCAACCTACCAAACACTATAAAGACAACTTGTCCACTTGTCCCGTCCAATTCTGTCATGTCTGCGTACCAAACCCTACCTAAAAGAACAACTGAAACCCTACAAGGCAAACCACACACCACAAGCCTCCATCCCCACCGTGCTGGACTGGAATGCTGGAAACAAAATGCTGGCCAGAATTACTGATGAGGGTCTAACTTGGGGGTTCTACAATAAATAGCTCTAGCATACAGCAACAGCTGCCGTCATAGCGCCATCATTGCAAGGCCAAAACTGGAAACCTTATGATGAAGAGACTTAGCACCATCTGACCACCGCACGCCCATTGTATCACCAAACCCTATCCCAACCTTTACGAAAACCAAGGGTTGGTTGCACACTCACCGCCTGATCACCTTCCCTCGCCTAAGAAATTAGAAAACATAACAGTGGAACGGATGGCAAAGGAGGAGGATCCTGGTCGTAGTTGGATGAAAGTGTGCATCTTCGGAAGAACAACAATGGCCAAAGATGGCAATTACTCTGAAATGACAATCCAAGGACACTAACCTTTCCCCACCCGCCACTGCTAACCCTATCAACAAAAAATGAAACGACCGGAAAGAAACTGACATGCAATGGGTATATCTGCAACCAAAACACCAACTAGACCTCCAAAGTTGCCACCGTGATCATAACCTGGAAACCATCTGCTAATCCTACAGACTGAACAAACCAACAAAAACTGGTTGGACATGTTACTGCATCTTCGGCTTCCCTATCAACACAGCTAAAGTTGAGCTTCTAGTACTTAAAACATCTGATGAGGCGAAGAAAAAATTATCAATTTACACCAAACGATTATATTTTGTTTTAGAATCTTAAAAGTAATTAGGTGATCAATGATTATCACATTAGTATTACGGAGAAAACAAACAAAAAGGACAGGCATATAACATAACTCCTTGCTCTTCTTAGCAATAGAAAATAACAGTCAATCACCATGAAGGCTTACCATCACGAGTCCAATTAACTCTACATCTTGAGCAATGAATTAAATCAAAAGCCTGGCTTGGATAAAGCAGCCGCTTTGTTGCAAAAGCTGCTACCATTGCAGGCACACCACGCTCCAGTGCAAACTGAATCTGGTTCTCGTGTACATCTTTTGGAGCTACAGACATAGTGAGTACATTCCGTGAAGTTAAATAGGCACCAAAACTTGCCACACCACATCCAACATCCAATACGACCCGGGTATGGCGTCCAAATGCAATGGCTGGAATCATCTACCAAGACCAAAACCAGACCATCAACTACAAACTTGTAAAACTGTTCATTTGACAACTATAAGAAGCAAACTCGTTGAAATTCCCTTTAAGATCATACCTTTGAAATCTGATCCAAGTACTGATCTGCCCCATGTATGAACTGTGTGCCACCTCCAGGAAACCTGAATTTATCCTTGTATACAGTAATCCAATTTTGACCACCCTTATATTCAGCTAGTTGTGCATGTGGAACATTGCTATACCACACCTGTGTTAAGTGCAAAACATGTAACCAAAATTAAGGGCCAATTATGCCGCTAATCTCCAAGACATCATTCAACCACTTAACGGGTGTATGAATAAGCTCGGTTGATTTCTGCTGGGCGATCTTTTTCTTTATAAAAGCTAGGTTCAAAGCCAATTACAAATTATGATAAGATGTTCTGGTTCACAAGGCACTGTCCTCACCATTCTGTTTGCAATGAAAACTAATATAGAAACAGAACAAGTTAATTCTTAATCTAATTATACTAGAGTCACAGTAGACGGAGATCAGAAAGCGAAAGAAGAGTGACTACCTCATCACGACTTCTTGGCCATGGAATCGGAGCTTTGTAACCCTTGGGCGCTGGCACCAAGCAGGTCAATCCTTTATCTTTCTCCGGGCAATGGCGCTCTAAATTTTCCCCTTTCTCAGTAGATTTCAATCCCTTGATGGCCTCCACATTGTCCATACAAGGTATATACTCCCTCATACTCCTAGCGCACATCCCCAACTTCGGGACCCTAACATTAACCCTAACCCCTTTGTTATCACCATCCACCACTTCCGTCTCATTATTCCAATCCTCCATCCCACTCGGATCAAATTCCCCGACCTCAAAATCATTCCTCATCACTCCATTCTCATCCACTAGTCCTAGCCTTTGCACCGCCGGCTGTGGTGGCGGTGGAGGAGGTGGTGGCGGTGGCGGAGGTGACTGAGAAAGCAAAGATGACTGCGGGATCGGAGCTAATGCATGATCATCTCGGATTTCTGCTTCCTTGGTATTGTTGATTAAAGAAACGATATCGAAGGTTTTATTGTGGTTTGGGGAAATTGAGATCGAAGGGGTTTTGGCATTTTCGTTTGAGTTAGAATTAAAGAAGATAACTTGTTGATAATTATCGTCGGACCAATGCTTACCAAAGTAGAAGAAAGCTAGAGCTACAAAGATGAATCCGGCAGATTTTACCAGACTTGAAGACTTTAACAGATCAAATCCCTTCATCTTTGCTACCGCATTACCTGATCCAATCCCTTGTCTTTCGCTGATCTTTTGTGCATACACATACACTCTACAATTCAACAAGCTCCGTACGTATTTTCGCCGTCATTAAAGAAGAGAACCAGAGCTTCAACTGTGTCAGCTATACACTGAAATTCTTGCAGTCACTTTTTCCCTCTCTGACACGCTATGTATAGCCCTAAACGACGCGTATATGTATATACATATAGGAGTGTGTATGTGTGTGTGATCGAAGGGTTCAAGAAGAAGAAGAACGGAGAGTGATTACGTCATTATTCTCGGTTGCCGACGGGAAATATATACTTAAGACCCTAAACTTTTACTTAAAACCATTTTAGACCCTGAAAAGTAAAACTTCTTACAAACATTCATGTTTGATGTTTTAACCTTTATCCGTTCATCCAATTATGTCTGATTCCTGTGTGAGTACCAAATATATCTTTATTCTAATCCATTACCAAGTGAAATTCGGTAAAGATAAAGTGGGTACTGATTACTTCCAACTCCAATAATTATTCTATTTTAGAGATTGTTGCATCGAATATATATTTAAAATAATTAATAAAATATTATTTTTCTCTTCTAAATATTTTACTTCAATGCATCTATTGATAGAAAGATTAAAATATTATTTTTCTTTTTTAAATAGTAGGTTTTAGATAATTCTCCAATTTGGATATTTTTATCTTGTCTTTTTTTTTTAGCATACAAAATAGCATAAAAGTTGTTAAAATCTTATTTTTCTCCATTTTAGCATAGCTGTTGGAGATGCTCTGACTTGTCGAGTAAGTTTGGTAATAGAATTCAGTGGTTCTATTGATATCTTTATAAACTTAGTAACCAATTTGAGCATTAAGCACAAGTTCAAGGGCCAAATATGCATATTCCTTAAATGCATATCAATTAATTGGACCAAGTCATTGTCTTAAAAATCTGAAGCCAATAATTTTGATAAGTAATAAAGTATATATTAAAAAGATATCTATATTAATTTAAATTTGATTAATACAATTTTGGTTAGTTTTTATTTATTGGTCATACTTTTTTTTTAATCAAAATGAATATTTTTAGATACATTGTCCAAAGTCGAACTCATAAGTCTTAACCACATGATCAATTAATTTGATTTTTTTAAAAGGAAAATTATTTAAAATAAAAAATATAATAAAAAAGGTATATAATTTTAAAATATTTTTAATTAATTAAATGTCAATTTACTCTTAATAATAGAGAAGGTAATAAATTTTTATTTCGTGAATGAAAATAGAATTGAAAATTAAATTGATTGTTATTCAATCTGTCAATCGGTTTTTAGGTTATTCGGCTTTTCAAACATTTTAAAACTACCGATAATCAAATCAAGTAAAGTTCGAGTTATTCGACTCAGTAACCCGTTAAACCGAATAGGAGACATATTTTCGTTGGACACTTATCTCCAAGGGTTACATCAAATCTAGTCAATTATTCTTCTCTGGTTTTGTTACAACCCTAAAAATAAATACATACTAAAAATGTATTTTAAAATAACTAAAATAAAAGTATATATATTTTTCTTATTAAAATAAATATCCATAATAAAAAAAGGCATATAACTTTAAGAATATATAATTATTTATTTTTAATAGACTAGTAACCAATTTTATTTTGTTAATAAAGGTGAATTATATCTATACCCCTTCCTACAGGAGGTATGTGAGTGAGACATGGGGGATATGTGAGTGGGGAGGGGGTAGAAATAACACCCTTTTAAATTAATCATTAGAAGTGTATTTGCGTAATGTAGCAAAATAAATCACGATTTTAATGTTTCATTTTATTTTTTTGTCGATTTACAGTATGATTTTGGATGGTTTTGAGAAAGTGATAATTTTTTTCTATAAATTTGTTTAATTTAGGCTTAATAATATAATTTTTTTATATAAAAAAATTAAGTATTTTGTTATAATTCAATGATTATCTTATATATTTTAATGACATCTAGAAAAAATAACCAATTACATATTTAATAATATAATTAAAACAAATTTATAGTAATATAATATATTAATTAATAGTGATACATGGAAAGGTCTGCGTAAAAGGAAGACCCATCACATACCAAATTGGTGGGTGTTAGAAGCCTGCAGTAGTAATATGTATCTTGTGTTTTGATACTTGTAAATTAAGAGATTTTTAAAATCTTACATAAAATGATGGTACTTTGTGCCTAATAATTTGTATTTAAGAGTTTTTTATTTGTGTTTTATAATATAGTATAGATATAGATTACCTCTAAGGCATTGTTTGGCACAAATAAGCTAACTTATTTTTTTGGTACATGTTTGGATGGCAATAAGCTAGCTTTTTGATAAGCTACGAACTTTTTGTGATTATTTCAATTATGCCCCTCATTAATATTCATAATTATATATTAACTTTTAATTATAAATAAATAATTAATGTTCTTTTTGGTAATTTAAATGCTTATAAGCTAGTTTTTACTAAACGTGACTTTTTCATCAGCTAGCTTATCAGCTACCAGCTTGATAAGCTAGCTTTTCAGCTAGTTTGCCAAACATAGCCTAAGTCTAAAAAATTATTCTACATCTTCTGAAAATAAACGTCAATATTTATACTTAAATTCATACATTTATTAATGGTGTTGCTATCTCTACCCCTCCTCACTCATAATACCCCAATTACCCCTATCTCACTCACATACCTCCTATAAGAGAGAGGGTATGGATATAATTCACCTTAATTTATTGATAATAATGTGAATATGGCAAGTGTGAGTGACGTCATGTGTATTGACCATATTATTAGCATCAAACACGTAGTACTCTTCATTCAATCCTGATTTCATTCATTGTCCTTTTTGTGTTTCAATTTCCTATCAAACCCCCCTCCCCTCCGCCCCTCCGACTACCAATCTCCGCCCTCATTGCCACCCCCCGCCAAATCTATTTCTCCGACGTCTTTATTCATTCATACATACTCCGACTTCTTTACACCTCAACAATTTCTCCACTAAATTCCCAATTGCCACCCAATTCCAATTCTTATGCTAGGGTTTTAAAAATGCTTGTCAATAGTTTCGATCACGGGATCAAATCGGACTCCAAATCGATTAACGAGTCGGTCAATGGCTCTCATGATTTCACTATTAGAGGCTACTCCCTCGCTAAAGGAATGGGTGCCGGTAAATACATATCTAGCGATACCTTCTCGGTCGGTGGATACGATTGGGCTATTTACTTTTACCCCGATGGCAAGAATTTGGAGGATAATTCCATGTACGTTTCGGTGTTCATAGCTTTGGCGAGCGATGGTACGGATGTGAGGGCGTTGTTTGAGCTTACCTTGTTGGATCAGAGTGGGAAAGGAAAACACAAAGTCCATAGTCACTTTGATCGGGCGTTGGAGAGTGGGCCTTATACTTTGAAGTACCGAGGAAGCATGTGGTATGTGTTTTTGTTAGGAATATTATTGTTTTATAATTTATATTACAGAGTATTTGAATTCCTAGTATTTTCACATGATGTTTTATTAGCTATTATGCTGAATTGGTTATAAAGTAAAGAAACTGGGTATGCATTCTACAATATTTTATTTAATAATGTTACCAATGTTCAAGTTTCCTGAATTAGGGCTTGGTTTTCTCAGGGTGCTGAAGTAGTTTAAGTTTGTGAAGCTAGCAAGAGAAACATAGCATAAAAGTACCAATCATAACGCTTATTTCGTTATCATCTGAACTAAAAGTTATAGTTTCTATTCACCTATGCTTTGAGATGTAATAACTGCTTTTCTTGGTTACCCTGGTTCAAGTTTTTGTCTTTGTTAGCTAGATTAGGCTTGATAATTATTTACTAAAGTATCCAATATTTTTGTGACTACATGATTTTAATAGTGTGATCAATTGTTGGTTGGCCACTTGTATTTTGCAGGCACTATGCTACTTTAATATTCTTGGAGAACTTGTATGAATAGATTATTTGCCTAACTCACTAATCACAATCTAGCAAATTAACATCAAACTTGAAAATGGAATTTCCTAGGTGACTTTCGGCTAAGGTCCATTATGGAAAACACCGTAGGATAGTTTCTTTTCGATTTTGAAAGTATGAACTATTAGCTAATGCTATACTTTTACTTTATTTCGGCAGAAAACACATAGAATATGGAAGTTATGTTTGGCACAATGAATTCTTTATCTTCATCGTGTATATCTATTTGCATCTAGTATGCTCTTAATGGGGTAGTCTGGCCGTGCTTTGACCACTAGTAAATTGCGAGTCATTGATCAGGCCCATACCTGTCCCCTTAAAAGAAATAAGTATTTTTATTTGAATGACGTCTATGGCTTAAAAGAAAGATCATCATTTTAAATGTCGTACTTTGACCATTGGCTCTCAAGATTTTCAAAACCAAACCAAATTTTGGGAGTTCTTTTTTCTGTCATATGATCTATTTCTGTGCGTGGTGATCGTGATGCATGCCAAATATGTTGGGAAGTAGCAGGAGGAGGAATTGGATTTTATTATTCGTCTGGGTCATGTTGTTGACATAAACTAAATCTTTCAATATGCTCACACCTCAATTTTTAATTATTTACATTGCCATAGTTTCGGTCACCAGTACAGGGGAAAAAGTAAAAATCAAATGTGATTGGACCTCTAATTTTGTATAGAATGGAAATGAACCACTTCGTTTTCTTATCACTATTGACTATTAAACGGAGTTGCCATATTCAGTCAATAATTTGTTGATCTGGCACATTATCCAAGTATCCTCTGTTCATTTCAGGGGTTACAAGCGTTTCTTCAGGAGGGTAAGTTTGGAAACATCTGATTATCTCAAGGATGATTGCCTTTCAATGCATTGCACTGTTGGAGTTGTCAGAAATCGCGTAGAAGGAGCCAAGCATTTTAGCATTGCTATACCACCATCTGACATGGGTCAAAATCTCAAATACTTGTTGGAAACTGAAACTGGCTGTGATATAGTTTTCCGTGTAAGGGATGAGACTTTCAAGGCTCATAAATTGATACTTGCTGCTCGGTCTCCTGTTTTTAGAGCCCAGTTTTTCGGACTTGTTGGAAATCCTAACATGGATGAAGTAGAGTTGAAGGACATTGAACCATCTATTTTCAAGGTAAAGGACATTCACTCCCCCCCCCCCCCCTCTCTTTTTGGGTAACTTTTTTCCTAACAAAACAAAGGGCACACAAAAATTCACAATAAACTGTAAAAGGGGGATGTTTTTTACACATGTTTTCTGAGGGCCTGCCCATCAGCCGTCCCACTAAGCATGAGATGTCAGTTTTGGCTCCCCCTAGCGGGAAGAAAAAACATGAAAGAGGAAAGGAAAGACAAGATAGCAGTTATAAAATTTTGTATACTCAATTCTTTTCTGCATTTTTCGTTTCATTGTACTGTGGCTCAGATTATATAGGTGGGTATGTTTTGCAGGCTATGCTTCTGTTTATTTACTCAGATAAGCTTCCTGATTCACAAGAAATAACGGATTCAATGTCAATGTGCACATCAACTAACGTGATTCAGCATCTGTTGGCTGCTGCTGACCGCTTTGGTCTAGATCGGTTGAAACAGTTGTGTGAAGCGAAATTGTGTGAAGAAGTTAATGCTGATACGGTGGCAACAACCCTTTCTCTTGCTGATCAGCACCGCTGTTCTCAGCTTAAAGCCATCTGTCTGAAATTTGCTGCGGCAAACTTGGGAGGTGCGTGTTGTCCGTAGAATCTGAGCGGTGCAATGTTCAGGTTATGTCAATTTCAATATTTTGATTGCTTACTCTGCAGAAGTTTGTTAATGTGCATTCATGTGTAGCACAATTGACTATAGAAGGAAGTTCAACTTTGGTGATCTTGAGAAATAATATGGAAAAACGCTCACATGAAGTGTGTGAGGGATCTGCATTTATATAGACATGGTTTGATATATGTAGGTTTCTGGATCTTTAGCACGTTTATCTGTCACTTTTTGTTCTTCAACGTCTAGACTCTAGAGTTCTTATCGAGTTCTCATAGAAATTGGCCATGCTGATTGATTTGCTCTTTTATAGGATTGTAAATGTGGGTAACCAAAGCAATATCCACTCTCTCGCTGGTTTGGCTATGATATACGATAATAAGGGGGAGTTTCGTTTGTTCTAAGGAATGGAATGAGAACGGGAATGGAAATGAATATACCCATTGCATTATTTTACATTGTTTTGCATTTCATTGCATTATTGACATTTGGTAATTAAAAAGAAGAAAAACAAAAAACAATGAACCGTCTCTCTTCTGTTTTCTTCTTGTTCCTTCATTAGTATTTAAAGCAGAAGAAAATCGAACCTCGAATGAATAACAGAGATGAAGAACATCGAATCAAAAGACCTTATGTTTGCAGAATGAAGAACATCAAATCAGAATAACATATGTTTGCAGAATAAAAAACATCAAATCAGAAAATGAAAACATAGACGACAATCGAACCAGAAATGAAAACCAAACCAAAGATGAAAATCAATAAATTAGCGTTAGAGTTGCACAAACCATGGATGGTGGGAGCTCACCATTGTTGGAGGAGGAATGAATTTTGTTCCAGATTGTGATTTCTTGAGAGAGAGAGACAGAGAGGAAGAGGGAGAGGCGGCTCACCATTGTTGACTGTGAGAGAGAGAGAGAGAGAGAGAGAGAGAGAGAAATGATCATGGATGGTGGGAACTCACCATTGTTGGAGGAGGAACAGGAATATTGTTCCAGGTCGTGATTTCGCAAGAGAGAGAGAGGGGGAGGCGGCAAGTT